>CAWUFW010000155.1:0-600000 GCA_963921515.1 Calotriton arnoldi | reverse complement strand
GGCTTGTCATTGTTTTAAACTACAAAGGAGAAGGAACGGTAATACCGTGGATTACGCTTCACGAGCAGATGTGAGTTAATTCTGTACTCGGGAGACTGCGGTTCCCAGCATAAGTTTATGGTCCAAGTAAACCAGCCCTGTGATTAACAGTGACTATTGATTTGCCATGCGCCACGTGCAGCCAAGCCCTGAACGCTGTTTCATACTTACCTCGAGGTGTCTAAGAAAAAAGAAAGGAAACCTGAAGATCACTCCATTAAGTTATTGTGCTCTACACAATAAAAACGCCACCCTCGTGACCTCATGAACAGTGCTTTTGTGTAATTGTTCAAGTGATGCTCTGGCAGAGTGACCTCTGAACTCACGCTCGGCTACGCAGCTGGGGCTGAAGCATTACTGAGATGACACAGCCAGCCTCTGGGGAAGGGTGATTTTGAACTGTTCAAAGCCTCCCTTTAGAGAAGGGAAGGAGTGGACCATAAATGCTGTTATGAGAAAAGAGGAGGAAGTGGATGCTTTGAGCAAGAATGCGATGTCCACGTTAATAAAGGAAATACCACGAAAATAAACTTAAAAAGAAGCACTTTTGTGTATGGGTCTTTATATAGCACACCCATTTTGAATTAAAACAGAGTGTGGTAAGTGCAGTCTGGCCCTCGCTGCTTTAAAGCTCTGGACTTAATATTAAAAGCCTTTGTTGCAAATGACATGGGTGGTAGGTCTGCAAGCCTGCATTAAACCCCGGTAGCACTTCCATCAGGAAAGGTTGCCATGGAAACCATGTGAAAGTTTACTGATGTCAAGGAGAACTGATTGTGAGAAACGTGTGGGAAACAGGAATTAAATCCCTGCTGTAACAATGCTTAAACCTTTTCAAGCTAAAAAGAGAAACGCAAAGGGCCTTTAATTGTTACATGTTGGTGAAGGCGTGAGACATGTTTAGGTTGAGACTGATCAGTGCATTGTTTTTTTCAGTTTGTTATAGCGTGAAAGTGGTCCAAGGGCACTGGAGTGCTTTATAACAAAACGAGGCTATATTAAATATATATTATCAGACGCAGGGAGATTAAGTGATTTGCCTAGAATCAGAGGAAGTAGAATCAAGGCCAAATATCGAACCTGGTTCCACATGTTCCAAGGTTATCAGCTCTAGTAAATAAGTTTAATCTCCTCCCTATATGGATTGCTATGTACTATAACCACTCTCACCCTTTGCCGAGCAAAGAATGCACTAATTCTTCACTGCGCTAAGGGCTCTGCACAAACAGGCAGAAAGCGCCTACTTGTGTGAATTGGCTGTGGTTTTCACTGTGCACATTTGCAAATTCAGTGATGGGGACATGCAAGACAGGAGTCCGCAGATATCAGTTTCTGAAGGCTATAGCTTTGCAAACAACTTTCTTAAAAGGGTTAAAGGTTCACAATGCATCAATGATGACCTCACACATGACCTCATATATTATACTGCCATTCACATTACTCTATAAAACGTGGCGTCATTTAAAAAAATAATTTTTTTAGTGAAGGGCCTATAGTCAGGGCTACTGGAATTATGCGATTGTGTGGCTACAACAATTTTCGCATGATTATAGATTTGCCGCATTTGCCACATAATCATTCTTCTGCCGCATAATGTGCAGATTTTAATGAAAAAAAATGTTGTTCCTAGCTCAAACGGTTCAAAGGTTACTAAAAATCCAGTGACACATGTTGCTGCGCAGCGGTAGGCCCTTTGTAAAGGGTGACTGGTCACTTTCTGTTGCTTATTACTACATTTGCGTGTTGAACTGGTACTAATGAGGTGCAAACAATGCTCAGACAGTGTTAACAAGTTTAAAAAGGACCAAATAATGAAGTAATACTATCACAAAATGTGCCACATTATGCTGCATAATTTGCCTTTTCTTGCCTCATAATTTACCCAACCCTGCCACATAATTTGCCCCTCCCTTGCTGCATAATTCCAGTGGCCCTGCCTATAGTCATATACAACATGGAGTTACTGTGTGTACGTGTGTGATTGCATAGAATGGGAAAAGTGTAAGCCCGGGAGTCAAGTGTAGTGTTGTGTTTTGAAAGTTATATAGTGCACCATTTACACACCTGTAAAGTCTGGGGTTAGTAGTATTCCATGTTAAACAAGGTAAAGGCTGCAGGCACCATGGTGAGGGAGCCCCATTGGGACCCCCCACTGTGCCCTGCGTTCAGGGTGTGCCCACCCTGCACCAGGAGCAGCCTGTATAGGTAAGAGTGGTGGGGTGATGGGGCTGGGTTGGGTGGGATTCGACAGACGACCACGAGGGAAAATTAAATAAATAATTAATTTTCCCTCGTTGTCTGTCGAAACCCCCCCTCCTCCCCCCAACCAGGTCCCACTGCCACTGCCCCACCGCTCTTACCTTCACAGGCCGCTGCTGCCCTGCACCCTTATATGACCTTTGATTTTTTTTTCCAGAACTCGATGATATCGTCCCTGAGTCGTGTAATGGCTGCCATAATATATTCTCTAAGTTGTGACCAGCCAATCCGTATCCACCTTGAAGTGGCCAATTATAGCATATCTGGACTCCAACTGTTGAGATATCTCTAACTTTTTATCAGGATGAACCCCATCATGCCCACTCCGAGCATGTTTTTAGACGCTAATTACTCAAAAATGGACGAATGGATATACACCAAAAAACAGAAAAGGTTCATCCACCTCAGCTCCTACATGGAAAGTTTAGGGGTGATCCGTCAAGCGGGGGCTGGAAATAAGGGGAGTTCCAAAATGCATCTTCCCCTGCAATTTCCACAGAGATTTTTGAACATGTCATGATGTCATAAGTGATGTTATCAATGATGTCATAGAAAATGTTATGAGTGATATAATATGTGAGATCATAAGTAGTACATGGTGATGGCGCAAGTTGTAGTTACTTTGCTATAATTATCATCACAATATTCTGGATTTGATATTTAGTTCCATCGATATTCTGACATTTAGATGCACACCATCCAATGATACATCAGGCTCTATACTTTTATGGTGTTGTTGAAGAAATTGCTATTTTATTTGAAAACAGAAATATCATAACATTTACAAAATCATCCATGTAGAGTCATAAGGGGAGTTTTATGGAAGTGCTCAATTTAAAACATGATGAGATAATAATTTAAAAATAAAGATAACCTAACTTTTTAAAGCTTTTTTAAAATATGACAATTGAAATCACAATAACGTAAAATTGTGATCACAAGAAATTGTGAAATCATGATTTTGGTACAAAATGGATTTGACATTATGGAAAAATCACAGTTAGCGAGGGCATGATGCAAGGGTGTCAAGTTTTCCGTATGACTGTGTGACATTTTTTGGATGCCTAATCTGTAAACACTTACTGAATGAACAATCATATTGCCACGCTCTAACCCAACACCTCTCTCCCCGATCACATACTAGTCAAAGGTGTAGCTGCTGCTTGTATCACCCTGCTCAAGTGTTCTCAATTATGCCCACCTCATTTGTATCCTTCATTGAAGAATGATCTGCCAAAAACAATAAGGTGGTGGTTGGGATGCAGAATCACTGGTACTTTGGGACACATTCTATTTCATTCTTTTTTGCCCACTCTACCACTACAGACAGTAACCATTCCACGCATTGCTCCACTAGAAACCCTCCAGATCTATCTGCCAGGCCATCTACCTTCTGTCAAAAACATGGAAGGGGCCCACATCTGATCTGAGAGGTGCCAGAGTTGTCTGAAATTAGTGTATGGCCAATCATGCCACCCCTTTATAAGCAGTCATCCAAAGTATTGCCTGCTTTGCACCTTTAGCTTAATGTTGCTTTGATAGGTGCCAAAGCCGTATGTACTTGGAATTTTGGCAAGCTTGTTATTACACAATAGACAGTCACCCAATTAACCCTGTGAGTCCTTATGGCACAGTCGTCAGGAATTGTCATTTCAGTAATCACTCATCTATAATTGGATTTTAAGACCCTACTTCAAACTGAACCCACCCAAGAAAGAAACCTCCTGCCAGCAAAGAGAACCAAACCATCACAGGTTAGATTCTGTCCTTTCTGGCAACTCATACAATTACTAAAGGCGCTCTTCTGCAGACAGCACTTCCACTGCCAAACAGTATGAACCTATCCCCTTAGTATTTTGCCTTACTATAACTAATAATCGCTCTACTGCTCTTTAGTTAGGTATGCACTCTATAAACCACAGTACATGCATTCATACAATAACATCACTCTAGGATATAGGGTCACCCAACGCAGCTTGGTAACTTTTGCTTCTAGAATTGTCAAAGTTGTCTGGGCTTGGCATTTCAGCAATCGTGTCACCAAACACAAGTCAGTCACACAAAATAACCCTGTATCCTCTTTTAGTTGTGCAAAGTGACGATAGTGCAATGACAGAGAATCGAGAGTGATTCGCAACGACCATTTATTAGCCCTAAATTTATCAAATAGCCTCTGCTCATTGTTCTGGATTCTCTTTAGTTTTCTGATCATGTGCTTGGATTCTCTGAGGTAATACACCACTGATGTAGTATAGTTAGGAGATGGTGGCTTCTAGTTTTTACTGGAATCCAAATTAGAGACAGATTCAGTGTTGATATCTCATCATGTGAGATACCTACTACTCGGTTCACTCGAAATATCAGTAAGAGGTTTGTATTTATGAGAACACCAAGGTTCCTTACTTGGGGTGACAAGTTAGGTAGCTGGCCAAGCAATTTCAGCCAGATGGTGAAGGGCAATATGCAGTTCATTTACCAGAGGCTAGTATTTCAGTTTTTGATATGTTGAGTTTGAGGTAATTTGCTCACATTCAATGGTATACAACTTAGAGGCATGAGCGAGTGGCAAATTAATCTAACTCGGAAGGGCTTTTAATCTTTAGTATAATCTGTGTGCCATCCATGTACTTTCAGCAGCTGCTTTTAAAGTGCTGATCTGCTCTGTTAGAACTTTGAGGTATACATTTAAGAGGAGGTGAACCATGATAGATCCTTAAGTGACGTCTGCATCCAAAGGATAAGAATCAGCAGGAAGGAGGGAGGGATAGAACAAGAGTGCTGACTCAGTGCTCACAGAATGGAATTTGAATATCAGAGAGAAGAACATTCTTGGTAATGTATGATGATGGCTGTATATTGGCAACTCTTTCGATCAACTTGCCTAGTAGAGGATCATTCCAGATTGTGCAATACATGATAGTATCGGGTTGGAGCCTATTATTTTTTTAAAATATGCTTGATGTAGGTGGTTTTGCATTCTGCCTTGAACATGCCAGTCCACAGCCACAGATTGATAATAGCTCTGGGCTAGGTGGCTACTGAGCTGTTCCTGAGTATATCCTTGAACACGTGTTCTGGGCGTGAGTTCCCTGGTAACCCTGACGTGCCACAATCTTTTGTGAGGTTGGTGGAGTAGATAGAGAGTTATGAAATATGTTGAGTTGCATCTTACTTACTATGAAGGTCCTTGAAGGTGACCCAGAGGCATTACTGGACTGAGGCATGTTCCCATTTGGCAGAAATCAGTGTGGCTTAGATTATCCCAAAACAAAAAGTAATTTAATTCAGTAACAGCACACAAATATCAGAACCATTACTCTGTAACTGACAGTATCTTTTAAACGATACAAAAGGGGATGATGGACGGAACGCTTGAGCCAATCAAACACTCACCCCCAGTCAACTGATCTGGGTTTAATCCATCATCATTCTTTAGCTCACTCCACCACCACAGTTCAGACATGGTCATATGCAAATCAGTCTGACCCTGTGCCTCATGGGAACAGTCCAGCCCGAACTGCCAAGCCATGTCTTCCTGGACCGGAAACAAGCATCCTAGGACCGGTTTCTGGCATTCCAGCCGTCATCAGCCAGGCTTGCTTGAATCCAGTGGCAAAGTGAGCAAGGGACCCACGTCTGGGCATACCCCGCCAACTTAGGGCGAACAAGTGATACAAAAGGGGATGATGGACGGAACGCTTGAGCCAATCAAACACTCACCCCAGTCAACTGATCTGGGTTTAATCCATCATCATTCTTTAGCTCACTCCACCACCCCAGTTCAGACATGGCCATATGCAAATCAGTCTGACCCTGTGCCTCATGGGAACAGTCCAGCCCGAACTGCCAAGCCATGTCTTCCCTGGACCGGAAACAAGCATCCTAGGACCGGTTTCTGGCATTCCAGCCGTCATCAGCCAGGCTTGCTTGAATCCAGTGGCAAAGTGAGCAAGGGACCCACGTCTGGGCATACCCCCGCCAACTTAGGGCGAACAAAGCGATACCAAAGGGGATGATGGACGGAGCGCTAGAGCAAATCAAACACTCACCCCCAGTCAACTGACTGCCACTGGATTCAAGCAAGCCTGGCTGATGACGGCTGGAATGCCAGAAACCGGTCCTAGGATGCTTGTTTCCGGTCCAGGGAAGACATGGCTTGGCAGTTCGGGCTGGACTGTTCCCATGAGGCACAGGGTCAGACTGATTTGCATATGGCCATGTCTGAACTGGGGTGGTGGAGTGAGCTAAAGAATGATGATGGATTAAACCCAGATCAGTTGACTGGGGGTGAGTGTTTGATTGGCTCAAGCGTTCCGTCCATCATCCCCTTTTGTATCGCTTGTTCGCCCTAAGTTGGCGGGGTATGCCCAGACGTGGGTCCCTTGCTCACTTTACCACTGGATTCAAGCAAGCCTGGCTGATGACGGCTGGAATGCCAGAAACCGGTCCTAGGATGCTTGTTTCCGGTCCAGGGAAGACATGGCTTGGCAGTTCGGGCTGGACTGTTCCCATGAGGCACAGGGTCAGACTGATTTGCATATGGCCATGTCTGAACTGGGGTGGTGGAGTGAGCTAAAGAATGATGATGGATTAAACCCAGATCAGTTGACTGGGGGTGAGTGTTTGATTGGCTCAAACGTTCCGTCCATCATCCCCTTTTGTATCGCTTTGTTCGCCCTAAGTTGGCGGGGGTATGCCCAGACGTGGGTCCCTTGCTCACTTTGCCACTGGATTCAAGCAAGCCTGGCTGATGATGGCTGGAATGCCAGAAACCGGTCCTAGGATGCTTGTTTCCGGTCCAGGGAAGACATGGCTTGGCAGTTCGGGCTGGACTGTTCCCATGAGGCACAGGGTCAGACTGATTTGCATATGGCCATGTCTGAACTGGGGTGGTGGAGTGAGCTAAAGAATGATGATGGATTAAACCCAGATCAGTTGACTGGGGGTGAGTGTTTGATTGGCTCAAACGTTCCGTCCATCATCCCCTTTTGTATCGCTTTGTTCGCCCTAAGTTGGCGGGGGTATGCCCAGACGTGGGTCCCTTGCTCACTTTGCCACTGGATTCAAGCAAGCCTGGCTGATGACGGCTGGAATGCCAGAAACCGGTCCTAGGATGCTTGTTTCCGGTCCAGGGAAGACATGGCTTGGCAGTTCGGGCTGGACTGTTCCCATGAGGCACTGGGTCAGACTGATTTGCATATGGCCATGTCTGAACTGGGGTGGTGGAGTGAGCTAAAGAATGATGATGGATTAAACCCAGATCAGTTGACTGGGGGTGAGTGTTTGATTGGCTCAAACGTTCCGTCCATCATCCCCTTTTGTATCGCTTTGTTCGCCCTAAGTTGGCGGGGGTATGCCCAGACGTGGGTCCCTTGCTCACTTTGCCACTGGATTCAAGCAAGCCTGGCTGATGACGGCTGGAATGCCAGAAACCGGTCCTAGGATGCTTGTTTCCGGTCCAGGGAAGACATGGCTTGGCAGTTCGGGCTGGACTGTTCCCATGAGGCACAGGGTCAGACTGATTTGCATATGGCCATGTCTGAACTGGGGTGGTGGAGTGAGCTAAAGAATGATGATGGATTAAACCCAGATCAGTTGACTGGGGGTGAGTGTTTGATTGGCTCAAACGTTCCGTCCATCATCCCCTTTGTATCGCTTTGTTCGCCCTAAGTTGGCGGGGTATGCCCAGACGTGGGTCCCTTGCTCACTTTGCCACTGGATTCAAGCAAGCCTGGCTGATGACGGCTGGAATGCCAGAAACCGGTCCTAGGATGCTTGTTTCCGGTCCAGGGAAGACATGGCTTGGCAGTTCGGGCTGGACTGTTCCCATGAGGCACAGGGTCAGACTGATTTGCATATGGCCATGTCTGAACTGGGGTGGTGGAAGTGAGCTAAAGAATGATGATGGATTAAACCCAGATCAGTTGACTGGGGGTGAGTGTTTGATTGGCTCAAGCGTTCCGTCCATCATCCCCTTTTGTATCGCTTTGTTCGCCCTAAGTTGGCGGGGTATGCCCAGACGTGGGTCCCTTGCTCACTTTGCCACTGGATTCAAGCAAGCCTGGCTGATGACGGCTGGAATGCCAGAAACCGGTCCTAGGATGCTTGTTTCCGGTCCAGGGAAGACATGGCTTGGCAGTTCGGGCTGGACTGTTCCCATGAGGCACAGGGTCAGACTGATTTGCATATGGCCATGTCTGAACTGGGGTGGTGGAGTGAGCTAAAGAATGATGATGGATTAAACCCAGATCAGTTGACTGGGGGTGAGTGTTTGATTGGCTCAAACGTTCCGTCCATCATCCCCTTTTGTATCGCTTTGTTCGCCCTAAGTTGGCGGGGGTATGCCCAGACGTGGGTCCCTTGCTCACTTTGCCACTGGATTCAAGCAAGCCTGGCTGATGACGGCTGGAATGCCAGAAACCGGTCCTAGGATGCTTGTTTCCTGTCCAGGGAAGACATGGCTTGGCAGTTCGGGCTGGACTGTTCCCATGAGGCACAGGGTCAGACTGATTTGCATATGGCAATGTCTGAACTGGGGTGGTGGAGTGAGCTAAAGAATGATGATGGATTAAACCCAGATCAGTTGACTGGGGGTGAGTGTTTGATTGGCTCAAACGTTCCGTCCATCATCCCCTTTTGTATCGCAGTATCTTTTTAAACAACATCTACTAAAACCCTCACTGCACATAGATAGAATATGGGTAAATTAATTATGGAATATGTTTTGATAAAATGAGCAAGTGACTCCAAGACATAATTATTACTCCTGGACAACCACAAGAATGACGTGGTGTGAATTTGTTGTTGACAGATGCATAAATATATCCACCCAATTGGAGCTCTATGAACATATAGGTGGTGTCATTCTAGTTCCATTCTTTCTGTTTAGTTATGGTACTTACTACTTCTTAGCAATTAAGAAGTGCATTGGGCTATGGTCACAGGAATCATGTGTGCAGTGGCATTCTGTGCAGTGTTTCTAATGAACGAGACCACATCTTGAAATTATAGTCTATAGCATTATTAATTTGAATTTTCACCAATACTCATTTTTTATCACTTCTTACTAAGTAGAGGAGATTCTCTAGCCTCTAATCTATTTGCAACTAAGGCTCTCATTGGGAATGGCCCAGATGAGGTTGAGGCAAATATGACATCAGGTGAAATCCAGTAACAAAGAATTCAGAATTTGCCCCGTGCAAGAACTACCTCTTATTTCGATTTCCCACTGAAAACGGGGAAGGACATACAGAATGAAAAATTTTCACACCAAATTCTGGATGTCTCGAAATTTAACATGCATTTTCCTCATGGAAATTTCCTCTAGTTTGACTTGCTGATATTTACCTAGAGAAAAATTTGAGGGATGCAGTAATTGTTGCAAACCTTATCATTCTGATCCCTGTCAAAACATGTGTTTATACAGTGACCATAATGAACTGGACATTTGTAATGGGGGCCCAAGGGTCTGATTGCAACTGCCCAAGAGTGATAATTGGTATTAATCGGTTATGAATTTATTGGGTGCAATAAATCGCGCCTATTTCAATCACTTTCTCTTTATCGGGCAATAACATGCGGATTTTTATGCTTATAGCACCAAAACCCCTACGTTTGGTAACTACCAGGCTTTTTTTACCCGTCTAAATCCTGCATGTTTGACCTGTCGAAACTCAACATGTGCTGTGAACTTTATCGCACACGATAATCACCCGGTGTGCTAAACCTGGCCCCAGTTATAATTCCGATCTCATCACAAACAGGTGTTTGCGCAGGGATCGCAAATGAATGAAGTACTTGGTCTCAGGCCTTCAAAGTTTCATTTTTTACATAATTAAAGCAAACTGGCCAGTTTCTTATTATTTTGTAATTACAGGTACAGTGTCTGTTTACATCAGTATCGTTTCAGTGTTTAATTGAATAAAATAATAAAAAGGCACGTTTTAATATACACCGATTGTTTCCCTTTTAATAGGAACGTTTACTGTTAAACTGAAATCTGCCATGAACCGCACTAGGATTGGATTACTAAAAAGATTTTTGAGGTCCAAAAATGCACTATTTTCAGATTAACGGCGTACAACCCCTAGACAGTGCAATGCACACGTTTTGAACATTAATAAATGACTTCTTCCATAATAGTGAACACTATTAATGCTTTTCACTGCTTCCATCTTGATACATCGTCTTTGAAAATATTGTCACGGTCTGTTGAACATATTTGTTTGCCCAATAACACAGGTCCCCGAAGATGTATCGCATGAAACAACATCCTCTCAAAGGTACTTATTTTAAAAACAGGAAATATATTTTTAAAGTCTATTCAACGATCTTTTTCGTTGGTCTTCCTTGTCAGTCGATTGTTAGGCTGTTTTGCTCTGAGAATGGTTCTATCGCCCCTCTGGATGTTGCTCGGTTTCCATGGAGGTTTCGAATAACAGTGGTGTCAGTTGTAATAGTTTTTTTTATATTTTTACCATCTTTGGTTCTAAACTAAACTAGTTATAAGTCCCAAGAGGTTCTCTTAGTGTTATTTGTGTCTGCTTTAAGCAATACTTCCAGAAATGTGTATTTAATGATATCACTCCTTCTCACAGTTCTCTTATTCTCATCAGGGGCTGACATTTCTCAGCCACTGTGGCTGAAAACACTAAAGGTCGTACCACAGAAATTAAGCACTTGTACAAATGGAAATCGTTAAAATCCATTTTCACCATTTGTAGTGCTTGTTTGATACAGAGGGCCTTATTTACAAGAAAGTGCCGCAGCGCGGCACAGCAAGCCCTTTGGCTGCACCACTCTGCGGCACTTTCAAAGCACAGGGATGCGTCATATTTACAACAATATGATGCATCCCTGTCCATTCCCCTGCGCTGGCGCACAATCGGCTGCCATGGGCCACGCAGGCACCCTTGCGCCATGGTGCAAGGGTGCCAGCATTGTGGGGAGATTGTTTCTGTGGAGGAAGGGATACCTTCCTGCATAAAAACAATAACAACAAAAATAAAAAGAGGTGTTTTCCTCTTCCTATGTATGCTACAGAATGCAGCATCCCTAGAAAGAGTAAACAAGCATTGGCATAGCCAATAGGTCTCGCCTTTGGGGCCTTATAAGTGTTTAAACATGCAACAGTTAATGTTGTTGCACCAAGGATATTGTGCTGCATAACTAAATACTTATAAGGTCCCAAAAGCGAGCCTATTGGCTATGCCAATGCTTGTTTTTAATCTCCTCGTTACGAACATATTTTCTCTTACCTATTGGTCGCAACCATATGTTTAAGCGCCTAAATATGATTAGCATATGGGTGATTATGGAACCACGCCACTCTTTACTCCCTCAAATGACTACTGTCCCCTAACCTACTCTTTTTACTCCCTCGTTAGCCCGTAACCTCAATTTTTACTCTGCTCAGTCCACTCTGCACGTTTGGAATTGTGGTGACAGGAGCACTGTAAAGGGAGAAGAATTTCTGCTTTGGTCTGCAGGCTCTGGGACAGACTTAAAATCGAGGTTTACTTCAACTTAAACATTGATTATATGAAGGATTAATAAACAAAGTTATATAATGGTCAATAATATGAATCATCAGTGTTACTAGAGCAAAATTAAGGAAGAAAATTACTAGCTGCGTATCGAACTCAAGTCAACTGCTTGGAAGGCAGCTATGCTCACCACTAAACCACCAACGCTTTGCTTGCTGGGATGCTGTTTCGTTATTTTACATAGACATAAAAATGGGGTGATCTGTGATGTATGTAAATAAAGTCGTTTTGACTGCTTTCACCAATTCGGTCAATGAAACGTTTTAATGGTTTTAGGTCTTAATCTCTGCAAACGAAATTTCCAAGTCCCTTTTTGCTTTCCTCAATTGTAGCTCAGTTCTAGTTTGCTGGCATATTCTGCTTCTATACGGGTGTGTTTTAGTGTGAGGGCTAACGAACCCTTCGGCTGCACAATATGATATGCCATCAAGCCTCATTCTGATGTTAAATCCATATATTACATTAATAAAAAGCAAACAGCAGTGTTTGCTGTCACTGGAAACAAAACATCTGAGTTAATTCACTGGGCTGCCTGCTGCACTTACCCGACTCTCCCTGGGTACTAAACATATACCATGACTCCTAAATTAACGCTTAAAGGTAGAATCGTTATGCTTGCTTTTTTTCTATATGTACATCACATTTTAGAAAAATAATAATTTATATAAAGTGTGCGTGAACAAAACTACTGTGACCCCGACGTGATTTGAACACGCAACCTTCTGATCTGGAGTCGGACGCGCTACCGTTGCGCCACGAGGTCCTGTGTTATAGATGCTGCCGTGTGGATGAAATGAAGTGCAAGAGCACTGTGTGTGACTGTTTTAGTGACATTTTTCAAACTGTGCTGAACTAAACAAGACACACATTTGCGGTTCGTTGCATCCAAGATTGAATGTTTGTGCTGTTCCCACTCTCAAAAGGACTGCATTCATGGCGTGTTACAGTTCCTCTCATTGCTTCTCTGACCGTCGAGCACTATGATTGGTAGGTAGTTCTTTGCCTGCCATAAGCGGGCTGTGCTTGCGCCCACACTAGCTAGGCTGTCATTGGTGGTTCGGTAGCATCTATATGTAAGTAATGTTTCCGCTCACACCGTTTAGCATATAACAGTATTCAGTGACCCAGTGGGCGCTGCATGTTACCACATCTGCAAAGCGCCTTCTGTCATTGGCATAGCACCGTAGAGCATTTTTGCTCTGGGTTCACCTGTATAGTTGTGTGTTACTTTTTGGTAGCATGTTAATAGTGGAGCATTCTTGCTTAAAACGTTAATTTACTAGGGAATCATGTTGGTGAATGTGCAGAGTGAGAGAGAGGGCGACGAATATCCGCATATTAAGCTGGCTTTTGCAACGTAGCCACAATCTTGCGCAATGGTTCTTAACCTTATGACGTCTTCGGACCCCCCCCGATGAATCACTACTGGAAGCCAGTGACCCCTGCCTAAACACCACAACATTAAAGAAAGAGTGGTGCGCGCGCTTGCGAGCAGCAGGCGTGACCACACGCTTGTGCACCATGGCCTTTTGCTTGCGGGTAACCGCAGGAAAAAGGCCATGACGCACGAGCGTCTGGTCAGCTTTCAGAAGCCCCTTACTTAAAGTCTTCGCCAGAAGCAGCGCTTGCGCGCTACTCTAGGCTCGACCTAAAAACGAGGAGAAATGTAAACATTTCTCCTCGTTGCGCCTCGCTACGGCACCCCTGGGGTGGCGTAGCATTCTTACGCATTTCCAGGGTCACAAATTCTCGTAAATCTGGAAATGCGGCAGAATACATAGATGTTGCGTGGGAACACCCACAGCAACACCCATGTCACACCCCTTTCACGCAAAGGGGTCGATTCCTATATCGGAAATTAGGGCACCGAATCGGATTCGGCTTTACCGGATCCGAGTCGGAGCCCTATTTCCCGACCGAATCGTACGTGCGTCCGGGCGAGCGAGTATGATGCGAAATCGCCGACTGACTCGTTCGGGCGTCCCGACCGCTCCGACCGACTCGTACCCGGGTCGAACCGCACCGACCGACTCGCTCGGACACGACTCGCACCGCGCAATGGAGACGTTCCCCGGCCGGGCAAGTACGATGCGCGCCGCGAGCAGTCCGACCGAGTCGCACACTCTGGCTCCAAGCAGCAGTCGGAGCCGTACTTCGGGGGTCCGTGTCGGACCCCCCTGTACGCGTAGCCACGCGAGTCGCACACAGGGGGGACCCATGGGTCCCCCCTACCTGTGCATGTACGGCGCGAGTCGCTTCGCCGCGTACCAGCTGTAGGGGGCGCCCTTGTTCGCCTCGCACCCATTGAGTCAATGGGAGCCCGCGTACGCGTTGTACGACCGGCTCCCATTGACTCCAATGGGAGTCCGACCGAATCGAGTCCGATAGCATACGGACGCATCGTACTCGTTCGGTCGGGCTGCTAGGGTCCGATTCGGTCGGAAATCTCCCCGGGTCCGGCTCTGTCAGAGGGATTTCCGGCCAGAATCGGAATCGGCCCCAAAGTGTTGCGTGAGAAGGGGTCATATTTACAAGGACAGGAAAAGCCACGCAGAGTGGCTTTAACTGTCCTTGTAAATATGGGGAAGAGGTTGCGCCAGCAGTGCGTCACAAAAAAGTGACGCACCGGTGGCGCAAGGGGCTTGTAAATAAGTCCCTGAGTGTTTTGCTGCAGTCTCTATCAGAGGAAGATTTTTTCAACAGGGCAAATATTGTTCAACACATTGGGCAAAACTAGTGCAAAGTGTTAGTAAATCTGTTTTTAACACAATAGAGCTACCCGAGATTCAATTTTGCATATTATATATCCCTCATGATTCTACTCAAACCACTTTGCTACTGGACATACACGAAAATGTGACGGGACGTCCTCACACACCACCATGTGTCATGCTTCCTCATAGGACAACCCACACTCTCCAAAAACAGAGTTTGATGGAGAGGGGCCTTCACCTGGAGTCAGGGAGGCACTTCAACCTAAAAATCTGTACCCAGGTATTACACAGCCTTGCCGTCTGTCCAGCAAGTGAGCAGCCTTGAATTCAATACTGTGCAGCATCTTCAGGAATATGCCTTCCCCTGTTGTTAGCATTCTTACTGCCATATCCGCCAATACCACCCTTCGATGAACCCTTATCACTCATGTGAAATTCCCTGCAGTCCTAAATAGACCTTTGCTTTCCTCTCAGAAGGCCCTGATGTTAGAGGCAGTCACCTTCTTCTGAATATTCCTCAGCAGAGGTGGTTGGCCTGGTTCTAGCCCCGGCCACTGGCAGAGCCACAACCCACTAGCCTCACTCAATCGCAAGTACTCCAGGGAGCCAGGTTGAGAATCCTCAACGTCTGCCTATGAAGAAGAGGGTGAGGACAGCTTCACAGTCTTCAGTCTGATTTCGGCCCCCAGACTCATAAAAAGAACATCATCATCCATCTCCTCTTTTTTTTCATTTTGAGCCACTTAGAGAGTGAACAGCTTCATTTCATAGAAGCAGTTTGATCCTATGATCTTTACCAGGAGTTCCTAAGGAAGATGAATGTCCTGTTCAGTGTCTAGCCACATTCCCTTTATTCGAAATATGGTCCGAAGTGTATTACAACAAAATTCCATTCCACGAGTAAAATGTATATGAAATGGAACACACTGCTTTTGGCTTAAAGCAGACCCATATTTCACGTTTAAAAAGTGCAGAACATCTGCCAAATGTGCAACAAAAATATTGTGAAACCAATTAGCTTCATATTTGGCCTGGATGCAAAAAACATTCTCTCCCTTCATTCTGAAAAATCAGCAAAAATGTTGCAAATGGATTTCTAGTGTATTGTGTTGCACCAGTGCAAAGTTTCTGTGAACTGGCCCTGAAAAGTATCACACCTTAGTGCAGTAAAGAAATATTTCCTTGCAATGATGTACATTTTACCTTAGATTTACTATTACGACTCAAGAGTAAGCTGTATAAGATTTGTAATTTTGTGACAGTTACAAATTGCATATGAATACATCTCTAGATGTTCTGCTTACCCTTTGTTTGCTCCTCATTTCCCTTGGCATTAGTTTCACATAAAGCCAGACCATGCCATTTTGGTTGATCTGGCTTTCCATGAAAACATACAGGTGTCTGTGTAGTTCCTGTGCCACTCTCTCACATTTTTCCTGAATTTCTGCCTCACTCTTTCACATTTCAGGTGCCTTGTTTTGTAGAGGAAGGGCCTCATTTAGGATTTGGTGCACTGGGAGTCCACCAATTTGCCTTGCTACATCAGCAGTTCCCCCTTCCCATTTAGAAATGAAGTTCCTGCCAGTGAACAATCATTGGTGGTGACCCATCTGCCACAGGCCAACCGCCTTTGGCGTATTGGAAAGTCCAGATCACCTGATGCAGATTTTCCTCACCCGGGTAAGTCATGCATTTTTATTTTTCAGAAATGAACACCCGCTTTGGGGGTACTTTATCAAAAAAAGAATTCCTAGCTGTCCACTGTAATAAATCACACCATCTGGGATGCCTGTCTGATCAGTGCACTACTGTCCTGTTGACAGGAGCACTTTGTAACTAAATGAATGAACAAAATAGTAGTTCTTTAAAAAAAAAAGTGTTGGTGGTCTGCTGTAGGGTGATGGTCAGAGAAATGGCCTCTTCTACCATGGAGACCTTGGAGGACCGTCACAAGGACTCTGTATGACTTCCACAGTATTAATGTGGAATGCAGTGAGAGTTCGAAGTCTTTGAAACATGCTTGCACCTGTTAGAAGCATATATACTTATCAGACCTACCATTTGAGGATGATGCTGTGGCATACCAAGAGCCAAAATCCACTCCTGGAGGTGGAGTTTGCCAGCACGGAGTGAAGACATGGATTCAGCTCTGCAACCTGAACAGTCTTACCCCAGTAGATATATTCTGCATTTCATGAATGTAGATCTATGCCTAGAGGTTGGGTTTATGCTTTTGAAACCATGGGGTGAGGCACAGATGAGGTACTCTGTCTGGCATGAAGCGAGCGGCCCCTTGAAGTCCTGGCCCGGATGCATTTAGGTCTGACAAGGCTGGGGGCCATCTGGAAAGGCAGGGGCTAGATTAGCAGTGGCGGCAGCAGGAGATGAGCTTCGGCCTCCAGATTATTGTCAATGATAACTGTGCTCATGCATGATGGAAACTCCTCTGGGCTCTTCCCTATTGCCCAAAACTCCCCTCCTTCCTATGGCATTGGTTTTTAGTGCCAACAGGAAAGTGTGACTGAAAGAAGCAGCCCAATTTACAGTGCTTACCCAACATCACAATCTGTACTTGGACTTTCTTCAGTGCAACTGTGGCGTCATGATGTGGAGGCGAGACACAAAGGTGTGCATGTCTGGGAGGTGTGGAGGTGAATTAAGTTGAGAAGTGTTGCAGTAATCTCCTTGTCCTTCTGAGGCTTAACTGGGTCATGAAATGAGCATAGCACCCATCTGGACACTGTAGCAGGACTGGTGGTGTTGACTTAGACCTGGCCCAAAATGTTGTAAATGAGGACACTCTGTCAGGCAATTCAGAATTAAGTGAAGGAGTATTATGTTGCGTCTACGCCATCGAACTGGGAGTTGGGGTGGTAACGCCCTGAGCAATGTGTCAAATGAACATTGTGTACTGTTGGAGAGCCACCTCATCCACTTCTCACCTCCTCCCCACTCATATAGAGGCTGTGAGTTTCCTGATGGCTTAAAGGGCTTAACAAAGAAGGATCAAGGAACTGAAAAGCGCTTCCCACTGGTCTACTACAAATTGTGAAAGTGTGTACAAGCATCTGGCCCAACAATTAGTTGAGAATGGAGTCTTTACAGAAAGTTCATGTGAAACTGGAGATACTCCTGTAGAGAAGACAGCCTGCTTTTTCCTCCTCTGTAATTCGTTACTGATTAGTCATCCTCATTGAAGCCTGTGGTGCACCCCAAAATTGCACATACTCTTCACTCTGGCAAGGATGCCAACACCTTCCTGCTTAGCAATGGGTAGCCAAGCACAGCCAAGACCTACGCTACCAAATGAATAGTGATGTTGACTTGTTCTCAGATGCTGTGTGCCAGAGCAGAAACTAACAATAAATTGCCCCTTTTGACAGGACCAGCCGAACAGCATATATGCAAGGTCGACCAACTGCTGCAGGCCATCAAAGACTCAAGATAGAATGAAAAAGAAAATAGATGCTGTAGGTGTGGTGGTTAATCTATTGCGGACTGACCGGCATGAATGAAAGGACATTGTCAGGGAAATGCACCTGAAGTAACAACAATGTGCAAATAGATCGAGGACATAATTGAGCACACTAGATACCTTGAATATTGGGCTGAGTATGCTGAAAAATTGTCCAGGCTGTTCCACATTATTGACAGCCTAACACAGGAGTATCAGACAGCCTTGTGACCTTGCTAAATACTGAAAAGGCATCTGAATGAGGCTACCTCTATGGCTCGCTACGGGCCATGAAATTTGGACCTTGTTTCAGTCATTGGATATGGATCACTGATAGAATATCAACAGACAGAATATCGAGCTCCAAAATATCGACACAAAAATATCGATGTCAAGAATATCGAAGTCCTATCTACATAATGGTAAGTACAAAAATATCGAAAAAAAATTATCGTTGTCAAAAATATCGTTGTTAAAAATATCGTTTTTTTTTATGTTTAAAAAATAATGTAAAATAAAGTAAATAATACATAAAATTAAAAGAAACATATTTAAAATTATTTTAAAATGTTTAAAATTATAATTAATACATATCTTGTAAAAAATAAATTAAACATATATATGTATAAAATATAATATATATACTTAATAATATTTATAAATAATTATTTTAATAACATAAATTGTTAAAAAACATTTTAAAAATTATAAATACATATATATACACATACATCAATAATATAAATAAAAATATATATAACAAATTAAAAAATTACAATAATTTTAATTTTTTTTAAAATAAATTTTACACTACAGTAACTGAAACAGTAGAGAAAATATTGGATTGCGGAGGGGATAAAAATACTATTCTCACTCCAGAGAGTGTAACAGTAGGGAAAGTGTTGGATAGCGTAGGGGTAAAAATTACTATTCCCAATCCAGTCAGTGCAACAGTAGGGAAAGTGTTGGATAGCGGAGGTGTAAAAATTACTATTCCCACTCCACTGAGTGCAATAGTAGGGAAAGTGTTGGATAGCGTAGGGGTAAAAATTACTATTCCCAATCCAGTCAGTGCAACAGTAGGGAAAGTGTTGGATAGTGGAGGTGTAAAAATTACTATTCCCACTCCACTGAGTGCAATAGTAGGGAAAGTGTTGGATAGCGTAGGGGTAAATATTACTATTCCCACTCCAGAGAGTGCAACAGTAGGCAAAGTGTTGGACAGTGTAGGGGTAAAAATTACTATTTCCACTCCAGTGAGTGTAACAGTAGGGAAAGTGTTGGATAGCGAAGGTGTAAAAATTACTATTCCCACTCCGGTGAGTGCAACAGTAGGGAAAGTGTTGGATAGCGTAGGGGTAAAAATTACTATTCCCACTCCAGTGAGTGCAACAGTAGGGAAAGTGTTGGATAGCGTAGGGGTAAAAATTACTATTCCCACTCCAGAGAGTGCAACAGTTGGGAAAGTGTTGGATAGCGTAGGGGTAAAAATTACTATTCCCACTCCAGTAAAGTGCAACAGTAGGGAAAGTGTTGGATAGCGTAGGGGTAAAAATTACTATTCCGACTCCAGAGAGTATAACAGTAGGGAAAGTGTTGGATAGCGTAGGGGTAAAAATTACTATTACCACTCCAGAGAGTGCAACAGTAGGGAAAGTGTTGGATAGCGTAGGGGTAAAAATTACTATTCCCACTCCAAAGAGTGCAACAGTAGGGAAAGTGTTGGATAGCCAAGGGCTAAAAATTACTATTCCTACTCCAATGAGTGCAACAGTAGGGAAAGTGTTGGATAGCGTAAGGGTAAAAATTACTATTCCCACTCCAGAGAGTGCAACAGTAGGAAAAGTGTTGGATAGCGAAGGGGTTAAAATTACTATTCCCACTCCAGAGAGTGCAACAGTAGGGAAAGTGTTGGATAGCGTAAGGGTAAAAATTACTATTCCGACTCCAAAGAGTGCAACAGTAGGGAAAGTGTTGGATAGCGTAGGGGTAAAAATTACTATTCCCACTCCAGAGAGTGCAACAGTAGGGAAAGTGTTGGACAGTGTAGGGGTAAAAATTACTATTCCCACTCCAGTGAGTGCAACAGTAGGGAAAGTGTTGGATAGCGAAGGTGTAAAAATTACTATTCCCACTCCGGTGAGTGCAACAGTAGGGAAAGTGTTGGATAGTGTAGGGGTAAAAATTACTATTCCCACTCCAGTGAGTGCAACAGTAGGGAAAGTGTTGGATAGCGTAGGGGTAAAAATTACTATTCCCACTCCAGAGAGTGCAACAGTAGGGAAAGTGTTGGATAGCGTAGGGGTAAAAATTACTATTCCCACTCCAGTAAAGTGCAACAGTAGGGAAAGTGTTGGATAGCGTAGGGGTAAAAATTACTATTCCGACTCCAGAGAGTATAACAGTAGGGAAAGTGTTGGATAGCGTAGGGGTAAAAATTACTATTACCACTCCAGAGAGTGCAACAGTAGGGAAAGTGTTGGATAGCGTAGGGGTAAAAATTACTAATCCCACTCCAAAGAGTGCAACAGTAGGGAAAGTGTTGGATAGCGAAGGGCTTAAATTACTATTCCCACTCCAGAGAGTGCAACAGTAGGGAAAGTGTTGGATAGCAAAGGGGTAAAAATTACTATTCCCACTCCAATGAGTGCAACAGTAGGGAAAGTGTTGGATAGCGTAGGGGTAAAAATTACTATTCCCACTCCAGAGAGTGCAACAGAAGGGAAAGTGTTGGATAGCGAAGGGGTTAAAATTACTATTCCCACTCCAGAGAGTGCAACAGTAGGGAAAGTGTTGGATAGCAAAGGGTAAAATTACTATTCCTACTCCAATGAGTGCAACAGTAGGGAAAGTGTTGGATAGCATAAGGGTAAAAATTACTATTCCCACTCCAGAGAGTGCAACAGTAGGGAAAGTGTTGGATAGCGAAGTGGTTAAAATTACTATTCCCACTCCAGAGAGTGCAACAGTAGGGAAAGTGTTGGATAGCGTAGGGGTAAAAATTACTATTCCCACTCCAAAGAGTGCAACAGTAGGGAAAGTGTTGGATAGCGTAGGGGTAAAAATTACTATTCCCACTCCAGAGAGTGCAACAGTTGGGAAAGTGTTGGATAGCGTAGGGGTAAAAATTACTATTCCCACTCCAGTAAAGTGCAACAGTAGGGAAAGTGTTGGATAGCGTAGGGGTAAAAATTACTATTCCGACTCCAGAGAGTATAACAGTAGGGAAAGTGTTGGATAGCGTAGGGGTAAAAATTACTATTACCACTCCAGAGAGTGCAACAGTAGGGAAAGTGTTGGATAGCGTAGGGGTAAAAATTACTATTCCCACTCCAAAGAGTGCAACAGTAGGGAAAGTGTTGGATAGCGAAGGGCTAAAAATTACTATTCCTACTCCAATGAGTGCAACAGTAGGGAAAGTGTTGGATAGCGTAAGGGTAAAAATTACTATTCCCACTCCAGAGAGTGCAACAGTAGGAAAAGTGTTGGATAGCGAAGGGGTTAAAATTAGTATTCCCACTCCAGAGAGTGCAACAGTAGGGAAAGTGTTGGATAGCGTAAGGGTAAAAATTACTATTCCGACTCCAAAGAGTGCAACAGTAGGGAAAGTGTTGGATAGCGTAGGGGTAAAAATTACTATTCCCACTCCAGAGAGTGCAACAGTAGGGAAAGTGTTGGACAGTGTAGGGGTAAAAATTACTATTCCCACTCCAGTGAGTGCAACAGTAGGGAAAGTGTTGGATAGCGTAAGGGTAAAAATTACTATTCCGACTCCAAAGAGTGCAACAGTAGGGAAAGTGTTGGATAGCGTAGGGGTAAAAATTACTATTCCCACTCCAGAGAGTGCAACAGTAGGGAAAGTGTTGGACAGTGTAGGGGTAAAAATTACTATTCCCACTCCAGTGAGTGCAACAGTAGGGAAAGTGTTGGATAGCGAAGGTGTAAAAATTACTATTCCCACTCCGGTGAGTGCAACAGTAGGGAAAGTGTTGGATAGTGTAGGGGTAAAAATTACTATTCCCACTCCA
The DNA here is from genome assembly GCA_963921515.1 of Calotriton arnoldi. Taxonomy (NCBI): domain Eukaryota; kingdom Metazoa; phylum Chordata; class Amphibia; order Caudata; family Salamandridae; genus Calotriton; species Calotriton arnoldi. The sequence goes on along the minus strand of CAWUFW010000155.1, from coordinate 577,961 downwards.
GTGAGTGCAACAGTAGGGAAAGTGTTGGATAGCGTAGGGGTAAAAATTACTATTCCCACTCCAGAGAGTGCAACAGTAGGGGAAAGTGTTGGATAGCGTAGGGGTAAAAATTACTATTCCCACTCCAGTAAAGTGCAACAGTAGGGAAAGTGTTGGATAGCGTAGGGGTAAAAATTACTATTCTGACTCCAGAGAGTATAACAGTAGGGAAAGTGTTGGATAGCGTAGGGGTAAAAATTACTATTACCACTCCAGAGAGTGCAACAGTAGGGAAAGTGTTGGATAGCGTAGGGGTACAAATTACTATTCCCACTCCAAAGAGTGCAACAGTAGGGAAAGTGTTGGATAGCGAAGGGCTTAAATTACTATTCCCACTCCAGAGAGTGCAACAGTAGGGAAAGTGTTGGATAGCAAAGGGGTAAAAATTACTATTCCCACTCCAATGAGTGCAACAGTAGGGAAAGTGTTGGATAGCGTAAGGGTAAAAATTACTAGTCCGACTCCAAAGAGTGCAACAGTAGGGAAAGTGTTGGATAGCGTAGGGGTAAAAATTACTATTCCCACTCCAGAGAGTGCAACAGTAGGGAAAGTGTTGGACAGTGTAGGGGTAAAATTACTATTCCCACTCCAGTGAGTGCAACAGTAGGGAAAGTGTTGGATAGCGAAGGTGTAAAAATTACTATTCCCACTCCGGTGAGTGCAACAGTAGGGAAAGTGTTGGATAGTGTAGGGGTAAAAATTACTATTCCCACTCCAGTGAGTGCAACAGTAGGGAAAGTGTTGGATAGCGTAGGGGTAAAAATTACTATTCCCACTCCAGAGAGTGCAACAGTAGGGAAAGTGTTGGATAGCGTAGGGGTAAAAATTACTATTCCCACTCCAGTAAAGTGCAACAGTAGGGAAAGTGTTGGATAGCGTAGGGGTAAAAATTACTATTCCGACTCCAGAGAGTATAACAGTAGGGAAAGTGTTGGATAGCGTAGGGGTAAAAATTACTATTACCACTCCAGAGAGTGCAACAGTAGGGAAAGTGTTGGATAGCGTAGGGGTAAAAATTACTATTCCCACTCCAAAGAGTGCAACAGTAGGGAAAGTGTTGGATAGCGAAGGGCTTAAATTATTATTCCCACTCCAGAGAGTGCAACAGTAGGGAAAGTGTTGGATAGCAAAGGGGTAAAATTACTATTCCCACTCCAATGAGTGCAACAGTAGGGAAAGTGTTGGATAGCGTAGGGGTAAAAATTACTATTCCCACTCCAGAGAGTGCAACAGAAGGGAAAGTGTTGGATAGCGAAGGGGTTAAAATTACTATTCCCACTCCAGAGAGTGCAACAGTAGGGAAAGTGTTGGATAGCAAAGGGGTAAAAATTACTATTCCTACTCCAATGAGTGCAACAGTAGGGAAAGTGTTGGATAGCATAAGGGTAAAAATTACTATTCCCACTCCAGAGAGTGCAACAGTAGGGAAAGTGTTGGATAGCGAAGTGGTTAAAATTACTATTCCCACTCCAGAGAGTGCAACAGTAGGGAAAGTGTTGGATAGCGTAGGGGTAAAAATTACTATTCCGACTCCAAAGAGTGCAACAGTAGGGAAAGTGTTGGATAGCGTAGGGGTAAAAATTACTATTCCCACTCCAGAGAGTGTAACTGTAGGGAAAATGTTAGATAGCAGAGGGATAAAATTAACATGCTTATCAAATAAATAATTATTTAAATTAAATAACCAATTAATAATTAATTAACAATAAATTTAATTATGAATACCAATAAATAAAAATTAATAATTACTTTAATAAAATTAAATCACTTCCCACCCTATTCCCCTATAAACCCACAACCCGCTCATAAAATAAATTACCACAATTAATATTATTATCAATTAATCAATTAATAAAAATTAATTACCAATTAATAATAAATTAACAATAAATCATTTATCAATACCAATAAATAAAAAATAATAATTACTATATTATAATTAAATTACTTCCCACCCTATTCCCCTATAAACCCACATCCCACTCCTAAAATAAATTAACACAATTAATATAATAATCAATTTATCAATTAATAAAAATTAATTACCAATTATTAATTAATTAACAATAAATTCATTATCAATACCAATAAATAAAAATTAATAATTACTTCATTTTAATTAAATTACTTTCCACCCTATTCACCTATAAACCCACAACCCGCTCCTAAAATAAATTAACACAATTAATATAATTATCAATTAATCAATTAATAAAAATAAATTTCCAATTAATAATTAATTATCAATACCAATAAATCAAAATGAATAATTACTTTATTTTAATTAAATTACTTCCCACCCTACTCCCCTATAAACCCACAACCCGCTCCTAAAATAAATTAACACAATTAATATAATTATCAATTAATCAATTAATAAAAACTAATTACCAATTAATAATTAATTAACAATGAATTAATTATCAATACCAATAAATAAAAATTAATAATTACTTTATTATAATTAAATTACTTCCCACCCTATTCCCCTATAAACCCACAACCCGCTACGGAACTTAAACGCAAAAATGAATTAAAAATAATTAATAATTCCTAAAAATTATTTTTTAATTTACTATAATTAAATTACTTCCCACCCTATTCCCCTATAAACCCACAACCCGCTACGGTACTAAAACGCAAAATTTACTTTAAAAACAATTACTAACTTCTAAAAATTTAATACATATATTTAAACAAAAATACAATACTTAACAAAAAATATAGAACACATACATATAAAATACATACTAAAATACATAACACCAATATAAACATGAATATTATTAACAACGATATTTTTGCAAACGATATTACTGACATCGATATTAACAAAAACAATATTTCTTACCTTCAGGTCGATATTCTGGTCACCGATATTCTTGATGTAGATATTCTGTCAGTTCAATATTTCCAACTAGATATTTCTGTAGGTCGAAATAAAAAACTCGATATTATGCCTGTGCACTGTAGTGTAGTTCCTATTTCCCTTATAGGCTCTGCGCATTGGAATAATATACCCTATAGATTCGACATAGGACTGAGGTCAGTATGTCCCTATCGAGTATATTAAACTTAATTACTTTGTGCCAGCTAACTCAGAGGCCACTAGAAACTCCTTGTAAACAAGAAGGGAGTAGTTTCTGGCAACCGCATAAACATGACAACTTTGTTTCCCTTTAGAATCGGAACACTCTCAGAATCGTGGAAACAACAGATAACAGTTTCACTCAGCTAATCGTGCATGCTTAGTTTCTTCAGAGTTACACAGAAAGAATAGATGGGCGTTTCAATAAAAGGATTTATTGAACAGTCTTGTTTCTCGTGTAAGAGATATGAGCTTTTACAATCGTAAGACAGTATGCGAGATATATTATGTACAGCGTAAGCAGTAGAAAGAAATAATACTGCACTAGCATTATCTTTTAGCTATGACACATATATTCATATACATAAATAACATAAGCTAAAAATGCGAGTACTCATAAGATGCTTCTCTAACTAGTTCTACCCCAGTGTACCTAACCTAAGTGTAGTGCAAGGTAAGAAGTAGGTGATGTATTCTATAGTATGGTATGCTATAGTATGCCAAGTCTCTGGTATGCCAAGAGTCTGGTATGCCAAGAGTCCCTCTAGGTTCTAGTCAGCTCCATACCTTGAGAATGAGAGAGGTGGGAATCTCTTTCCGGGTCTCGAACTCTAACACCCCGCGAAGGGAGTCAGAACACTGGAAGCTGGATTCTCTGCGAGCAGGGATGACAGCGTCTCTTGTCAGTGCGTCAGGCCGCGATACGGGCTCCTCTAAAGTCGAGGTCTCCTCGCACTTGCTTGGGCAAGGGAAGGTATATTTATACCCGGTAGGTGCCTTGGAATGTTAGTATTGACGTAAAGTCGGGCAGAGGAAGACGTCAGGAATGAACCCTTAAGGAATAGCGGTTCATGCATAATAAATGAGTTCTTGGAGAAATCAATAATCCTGTGCTAGGGGAACTCCCAAGAGCTTAAGGGTCTGGTTTCTAAGAACTCGTTGTGACGTTGGGGTGGACGGATGTAGATGACCATGCCTGTATTTGGATAGCATGGCTAATGCCTAAATAAGGACTGGGATCTTATGCCTATATAAGGGCAATGCGAATTGTGCCTATATAAGGACATGTTTCAGGAAAACCTATATACGGACACCTAAAGCAGAATACAACAGCACCATTGGATATAACTACTATACACTGAACCGAAAGCCAGGGTCAGAAAAGGGAGAGTAATATCTGAATAATCGCAAGGGCAGCTGGCCACCAGACAATGGTGCCCACTGCCCCCTTGTATTTATGGATGTCATAAAACCATTAGCTCGCCACGGTAAAATGAGTGGTGAGGCAGTGTTTGGAGCATCACACATTATTTCTCTTTATGAAGGATATGTCCTCTTGTATCTAATTGAACTACTACAATACCTATCCGTGATGACTGATATACTTGATGATTTGGCCCAGTTGTCATGCCTAACTGTTAACTGGAGTAAGCCTTGCTTATTCTCCTTGAAACAAAGTGGTCACTTTTGCTTACCCACGAATACACAATTGAGGTGCACACAGGACACTTTTAAATACCTGGGTATCAATGTATGTCATGCAGATATAGATGGCATCAAGGATAGCCTTCTAAAATTTGTATCATCCCTCTGATGATGCATTATTTTCAAAATCTGAAAATCGTTCTCCCTGTGATACTGTTACACTGGTAGGAGGAGAGCGGCACTGCAAAGCCTCATGCTGCCACTAGCTGGGGGAGGACTTTCATATTTTGGCAGTACAACTGCAATGGCAGGCATGATGCTAGACTCCGAGAAAGAGTGAAGCTATGAAGTATATAGACAGGGTATTTGTGCCACTCACAATTGCAGCCGCGATATGGTATGATTACCCTGGCTGGATAGCTAGACATCCTGATGTTATGTTATGTGGATTTGTATAGCGCAGCTATCCAGGCACTGGAGCAGGTGTATAAGTGTCAGTCTGAGGGTGAGATTAGTCCAAGAGCCAGGTCCTCAGCTTAATGTGGACTTCAAGGAGCAAGGTTGAGGCCCCAGGATTTTGGTGATATGTAGGAGAATGCTAAGCCTCCCATTCTGCATTTGATATGGGGGGAAGAGCAAGTGAGAGTTAGGCTGAACGCAAGTGTCTAGTGGGTTGGTGGAAGTGGAGGCGATTGTTAAATTAAGTTGGACCTGTGTTGTGCAGTAATTGTAGGCGTGAGCGAGGAGTTTGGATCAGCTATGTTTGTGTATGGGGAGCCAGTGGAGTTCTCTGAGGTGTGGTGTGGCCGTCATGGGGGGGGTCAAGGATGAGTCTTGCTGCGGCATTCTGGATGGTCTGGAATTGGTGGAGGTGGTGGTTGGAGATTCCTGCATAGAAAGCATTGCTGTAAACCAGTCTGCTTGTGATGAGGGTTTGTGTGATGGTGTGTCTGGTTTCCAGAGACTCCATCTGAAGTTCTTGTAAAGCATGCAGAGAATGTGTAAGCAGGAGGAACTGACTGCATTGACCTGTGTTGTCATGTTGAATTTGTCGCTGAGCATGATTCCCAGGTTTCTTGCATGGTTGGTAGGTGTCGGTGTTGGTCTGAGTTCTGATGGCCACCATATGGAGTCCCAGGGGGAGTTTTTGTTCCTGAAGATCAGGACTTCCATCTTGTCAGAGCTGAGTTTCAGGCAATTGGCTTTCATCCAGTCTACTACCTTGATCATGCAGTCAGAGAAGTTGGTTCTGTAGTGGTGGATTTGTCAGATAGTGCTAAGATGAGTTGGGTGTTTTTGGTGTAGGAAATGACTGAGATACCATGTGTTCTGATGATGTTGGTGATTAGAGTCATGTAGATGTTGAACAGGGATGGGCTGAGAAAAGAGCCCTGGGAGACTCTACAAATCAGGTTCCTGGGTTCCGATGTGTATGAAGGTAGTCTGACTCACTGTGTTCTTCCTGTGAGGAAGGAGCAAATCAAGTTGAGGGCCGATCCTTAGATAGCTGTGTTGTGCAGTCTTCTGATGAGGGTGCAGTGAGATACTGTATCAAAAGTAGCAGAGAGGTCAAGTCTGATGAGGGCAGCAGTTTCTCCATGGTCTAGTGCTGTGCAAATTTCTTCCATGGCCACAATGAGTGCTGTTTCTGTGCTTTGGTTACTCCAAAAGCCTGATTGGATATGGTCGAGTAGGTTGTGAAGTTCGAGGTAGTTTGTGAGTTATCTGTTGATTGCTTTCTCTATCACTTTGACTGGGTACAGGAGCAGGGAGATGGGACAGAAGTTGCCCAACCCGATGGGGTCGGCCAAAGGTTTTTGGAAGAGGGACGCTGACTGCTGTATGTTTCCAGTCTTCAGGGAATGTGGCTGAATTGATTGAGGAATCGATGACGTAGGTGAGGATTTTGCTGATCAGTGGTAATCCCAGGTTGTAGATGTGAGGAGGGAAGGTATCTGTTGGTGTCCCCAAGAGTACAGTTTTCATGATTGCCGAGGTGTCTTCGACTGTGAGTGTTTTCCAGCCAAAGAGGGGTGTGTGTCTGGGTTGTAGGGTGACAAGTTGGCAATGAGATTTTTAGGTTAGGATTGTTGTCTGAAGTTGCCGCAGATTTTTTCGAATTTTCTGTGGAAGAATTTAGAAACATTGTTGTAAAGTTCCTGAGATGGTGTGATCGTGTGGCTTCAGCTTCTGGGGTGGTGATCTCCTTGACGATTGAGAAGATCTCTTTGTAGCTGTTGGAGCTTGCTTCTATGTGTTCGGTGAAGGCTCTTATCCATTTCTCAGGAGGCGGTGGTAGTGCCTGAGTGCAGCCTTGTAGGTGGTTCGGGCGTGGTCTGATGGGCAGAAGTTAAGGTTTATACTATCAAGACACAGACTGCCAGAACAGGGAATAGGGATATGTTACAAGCCTAGGCCCCCCAGTTAGTAGATTGGTCCAAGAACTGTGATGACCCGCTAAAAGCAGCTCTCTCACTGAAAGCATTAGCCTCCCCTTTTTTTGAAGCATAAACTGACCCCTATTCCTAGAGCCCACTACTGAATGCCTTATTTGCCTGATGGACACAATGCTGATAAACAACCTCACCAATAAAAACAGAAACATAACTGACAACTAAACATGTAATGCTCACTAATGTCTATGATATCGATATAACCCCACTAGAAACTCCTGCGTGTTAAACGAAAAAGCCATGTGTTGGTGGTTGATGTTTATTTGTTCTTCTGTTGTTTTGGCTCTTGTTCCCTGATTTAAATCAATGTGTAGGAAAGTATCCTGTATTGCCATTTTAATGGAAAATGGCAATGCAGCTTGTTTTATGGGCAGTTTTTGCCCTTATGCACAAAATCAATAAAAACACACAAAAAAGACCACTGTGATGGGAGCCTCCATTTTTCTGGAAAATAAGATTGGGTTATTATTGTGCAGAGATTACGGCGAATAAAGGAGTGAGTACGAAGCATGGCATCCATAGCACATTAAATTACAAATTTGCCGGAGGAGCAATATACTGATTGCACTTGCCCCAAGCTATTTCAATACAAAAAGGGAGTTCCTTTCAGTATCTTTCGTAGCCGCGCTTTAAATATGGAAACATAATGAAACTTTTGTTATGGAAACAGTTCAGTGGAAGAAGATTTAAATGTCAAGTGGTGGACATTTAACATACTATCCATGCAAAAGATTTACATATGGCATGGAGGTCCTGACACCCACAGAGAGGAGTGCTGCACTGGACCACATGCCCTATCAGTATGGAAGCTCTCCCTTCTTTCAAAAGGCAGCAAGAAGATCGCAAAAATCTCGGCGGTAGCTCGCGAATTGTGGCCAATGTTTCCTCAGGAGCCGCCCAGAACGGCTACACTACAGGCTATTTCTACCTTGGCGGGGGGCGTAGGTTGATTTCACATATCTATGGGGCACTTAGGGGGGACATCCCCACTGGTCCTCTCCCCGTTCACACTAAATGGGACACAATACTAGATGAACCCTTAACAGAGATGGAATGGAGGAGGGTGCATGAGGGGGTCAAAGAAATTAGCTCCAATGCTAGGTTTAAACTCACACAATATAATATAGTGCACCAAACTTATCTTACCCAGCGAGTTTTACACAAAATATATCCGGACCGCCCCACCCATTGCCTCAGGTGTGGAAGTCCTGACGCCCATTTTATGCACATGACTTGGGATTGCCTGGAATTGTCATCTTACTGGGGGAAGGTGATAGAAAGCCTAACACTAGTTACGGAATGGACGATACCTCACTCCGTTAGGGAGATATTACTGGGACTACTCCCTAGGCCTAAGGGGAAAAAGCTCACAAGGAAATTCCTTCAATTGGGGCTAGTACTAGCCAAACGGAGAATAGCAATTAGGTGGATGAGCTCGACGCCCCCCACAGTGGAAAGTTGGGCTAAAGATCTGAGGGAGTGGGCAACAGCAGAGCTAATTCGAATGAAAAGAGTTAGAAGGGATGAAAAACTTGAAGATGACGCGAGGGCATGGAACGCTATGATAACGGACATCCCCGAGAGAGGGGCTCTTCTCTCGGAGGAGGAGGAGGGGTTATGGGCTGGCCATGTTGGTTCTGCGGTAACATCGACACACAGAAGTATCTCAGTACCCGGGAGTGTAGAAAACGTACAACACTCATAGGACGTACTCTGACCCTAGATGCCAGACACGAGTAGGAGCTTTAAACGCGACCCTGGAGAGGGGGGGGGGGGGATAAATTATACGTTTCGTTTACTTTTGGAAATGTGCTCTCTAACATATCGCATCGGTAACATGTACTATTGTAGTGAGGTTGATGCTGAGAATAAGCTCCACTCTTGAAAAGAATGTACTGATATTATTGTCATAAGCACCTGCGATGTATAACCTCTGTCAGGATTTTACTGTGATTCTGGAATGTTAAATGATAAATAAAAATTTCTTAAAAAAGGCAGCAAGAAGATGTACATTTGCACTGCCTGTGATAGGGTCCATTCTGAGAGAAGATGCATATGCCTACCATGCACTACAGCCTTTGATAGGAGAAGTGAATCACCAAGAGGTGTTCTCACTCCACGTAGGTGTAGTCTTGAAATGTACCCTCAACCCCACATGTGTGGACCTTCAAGTCACCCTCATCAATAAACAGCAGACTATCATTTTGCCCTGATAGACTAGCGGGTAAAAGTGCTATTCTGTCACAGTGACCTACCCTGTCTCCCAAACACATACATACATTGATGGCCTTTATCTAGGTGTAATGCTGCACTATTTTTCTGGGAATGTTACAAACAGGTACTGTTCGGGTACAGGGCTCCATCTTGTGCATGCACACACACCCCCTCTTATTGCCTTGGGGCTGGGCGTGGAAGTTGGGTCACAGGTGGAAGGTCAGGGTTGTAAGGGCTTGTGGTGGCATGGCTCGTGAGGAGTTGGAACTGGATGATTGATTGCACAAGGAGGCATTAGAAGCAGTGTGGAATTGCATCTTAGAGGTATCTGTGGTGAAGCATGGCTAGCAGATGTGGTTGGATATCTCCATGGACTACTGGGAGAAGGATTTCCTCTCAAAGGCCCTCACATTTTCACAAATTGAATTTCCATCAGAGGAAGGTGGACCTTTCAATACACCTCAGACCTTCACCCATACACAAATGAGCTATACTTGCCTGGTTTAGTATTTTCTATTCACACTTGTCATGGATTATATTCTCGGCCAACATGATTTGTAGCTAAACATAAGTAATATGCAAAGTACATATTCTCCACATCATCCTTTTGCACGTTTATTGGACAGGGAAATACTTTAAGAATTTCTTAGAGAATGTCTATCTTTCTGGGTTGGTACGGAAGATCATTATACAGTGGCGGCCGGCATGACTTGTGGGAGGCGGGCGGGGGGAGGGAGCCGCGGGGGCATGGGGGTTGCGCAATGTAAAAATATATATATTAATACACTTATCTTGCTGCTGGGTCCCGCGTCTCTGCTCCTGCTTTCCTCGTGGGACAGGAAGCCAGGAAGAACAGCCAGGCTCCCCTGACCAATCACAACGCTGCAATGCAGCATTGTGATTGGTAGGCACCCAGGCTCCCCTGTCCATTGGTTTTGAGCTTCCTGGTTCAACACTCAGCCAGGGAATGGGGGCCTGGGCATGTTCTCCTTGCAGGCTGTAATGCAGCATGCATGGAGAACAGGGAAAGTGCTCATGACTGTTTCTGACCAAACAATCATTGCGCACTTAGGAGTGGGCAAACCACTCCTCCCCTGCCCTGCTCCGAGAGCAGAGCAGCCCCGCCCGCAAAGGAAACATAAAATGATAATAACTCAAAGTTATTATCATTTTATATTTCCTTCACTTTGCACTGCTCAAATGCAGAGGGGCGACACTCCTCTGCCATGGCAGAGGAGCCGCCGCTGTGATTAAAGGAAGTAAATGTTTTTTTTTACTTAGTTTTTTCGATCTCCTATGCGACGTGGGGATACCTGCCAAGATTTCATATTTTTCAGTTGACACATTGGTAGTTTTGGGACTTGGACCATAGCAACACCAACGTCTTGACGGCTTAAAAAATAATAAAGTTATAGTTTCTATTATGCTCAAGCTATGTCTTGCTCTCCCTTGATGTATTTTTCTATGCTAAATTTAAGGAGTTGTCATTTTAGAAAATATGTTTGTTATCAGCATGGAGTATGGAAATCAGTATAACTACATGAAAGACTTAGGGGTCGATTACGATGGCGGTCGGTGTCAGTACCGCGGTGCCGGCGGTGCGGAAAAATGCCTTTTTCCGGCAGCCAGCAGCGGTCCTCACGACCGCCATATTATGATGGGCAAATATGGCCCATTTCCCGACCTCCGCGACGCCGAACGCCATGAAAGTGCACCCGCCACCGCGCCGGTGGGAGCCAATGGAGACTCACCGCCGTGCGGAATGACGTCCCGTCCGCTCCACAAATTAGGATGCGCCAAACAACCAGTCGAACCGCAGGGGAGAAACCGCCCTTCCAGACACAGCGGAAGCTCAACAGCGGAGCGCGAAACGAGAGTCCCGGACCCCTCCACCCGGAGCCGAACGCCATGGATCCAGCACTACACGTCCTCCCGGTGCTACACCAGCAAAACACCGACCGCCGCGGACGCCGCCGCAGGTACGTAAAAACACAAAACAACACACAATCAGAACACAAATTCCACGGGCTGACACAGGGCACCTGGCCACACCAGACACACTGGTGTGGACAGGAACACATCCATCAGTGTACCCACACATGTCTCATCTGGCACCAATTCACACCCTGCATCAAGGACACCAATCTACCGCGATCATAATGTAATGTGTTGCTGACGTCACCGCAGCGGGGAGGACACGGGAAATCTATCTCACAAAGCAGAATGCATGTACAGCAATGGTCAGGCCAGAAAGACCACAGGGCTACAACACCACCCACCACACACTGCTCCTCCGCCCACAGCAATAAACATGCCAATACCCCCCCCTCTGCACCCCCATGTCCAACACCAAGCGAGCTGAATCCACACCCAGCAGCACACAACTAACACCTAGGGAGACAGACACAGCAGCATTGGGTGTAGATTAACACACAGCACAGAAGCACAGGCCCAGGGCAACACACACACACCACAACACCACATACATGGCAAGAAAGTTGAATATAAGCACAAAATTAACATCCACACACACAAGGAACATACAGCCTACTGGACACACACCCTGCCAAGTCACACAGACATACCCCACACCTACACACAGCCACATAAACAGACTACATGCCACCAGCAATGGAGCACAACATAGAGGAAAGCCAAAATGATGTGCACACAAATGGGAGTGCAAGGAGACAACCAACAAGCACGTGAACATACACATGCAGGACAAGGAACCGAGAACAACATCCACACCCCATCCAAGCACACATGGCTGGCACAGTGAGTGAAGTCAAACAACAGTTACCTCAGTGCAACAACTCAGGGAGACAGCAAGGTAACCCATGTATAGGTACAGGGATGAAAGGAAGGTCCTCAAGTCAAACAGTGAACAGCAAGGACACATGAGTATGCCAGCACCACAACACACAGGGCACATTGGCACACTCAATGACTGTCAAACACAAGTAGGATTCCCCAAACATACCCCCCTCATACCTGCAGCACACAACCCCAATGCCAGGCACACAGAAGGGCCTACATAATGTCCAGTCAAGAGACAGACAAACAATCACACTCCCTGGGGGCATCCACAAACATCACACACACACAGGGATGCCAGTACCAACGTCTGCACCAAAACAAAAATGGCAAACACAATTCACAACAGAAACACATACAGAACCACAACAAGACCACACATCACCTGTGCAGCCAAACTGGGGGAAGGCAATGGGAGCACAGACACAACAGTAGTGCACCACCTCATCAGTCAGGAAAAATGCATAGGCTACATACCACAACACAGACAAGAAGTGCACCATCACAGAACAACACAGACACATCAAACACACAACAGATGCACAACACCACAAAGCACATAGCAAACACAGCAGTACATCAGGGGATGTACACCAGGACAGCACAAGGCAACATACACCCACAGCACTGCATGCACAACAAGCTGTGTGTGCACACAAACACACAACAGTCCCACACAGCCATGAGTCACACGCCATTAACACACACATCAACAATGAAAACAGCACACTGACAACATCACACCAAGGAAGTCAAGCAGTAGCCCAGCATACACATACACCAAACACAACACAGACAGATGCACAAGTCTGCCACACACAAGTGGAAACAACCTGACCAGAGGACTGGGCAGCACAGACAGATCAACTGCACATGAGAAACCATGCATGCTGAAAAGTACAACAACACTACAGATAACCAATGTGGGAAATGTCATTAGTGGGATAGTGCCCCACCACAAATAAAGGCACCACGAAGCACAGTGTCACAAAATAAGTGATGGAGAGGCACACACACAGGCAACACAAGGGGACAGCTGACATCCAAGTGAAGTTTGGTGCACACCATCAGTGGACATGGCATTAGTGTCCCACAAAGGAATAGAGGGAATGCTGACTCACAATGACAAACCATCTGCAGCACAGTTAGGGGATGGTAGCACACCGCACCCCATATGCCACCCTGGAGTCAAAAACCCACCATGTGACAACAATGCATGAGAACAGCACACCCACAATGTCTGTCTGGCTGAGCAGGCATGCACAGTGAGTACAAACTGATTCAAGACACATGGCTGTTCAACAAAACAAATCCCTGACTTGCCAGTCACACACTCTGCATACACACAATGGAGAAAAGAAACAAGCAGAAGCCAGCCACAAGTGCAAGGACACACCAACACACTGCACAACATACAACTCACACATGTGCACACAACCACAGTCCAGAACAACAACACAAACAGGCACTCCACTCCTGGGTGACACATGTGGACATTTGACAGTGCATGCGCACACACACATCAACACACACGACAAAGGCACAACCTACACACCGTACACCACTTGACCACCCAAATGCACACCTTGTAAGTAACCCATGTGACTAGGATGACTGCCCATCACAACATGACTACACATCTACACTGCTAGGCACACATGAAAGCAAGAACGCACATACATGATGAGCCTGGCCAGCCTGCCTGCAATCCTGTGTATATGACCCCACTATGTGTTGGCAGTACCCACATACCATGATTTAGTAAAACATAGCCAACAGCACAAATAAGGAACATGAGTCTGGTATGTCACCGAAAACAACATCACTGACCCCACAAGTATCAGAGTCCTGAAGAAGTGAAGTCCCTGTCACCCCTGTAAAAAATTTATAAGTGAAACAAGCCAGTGGCACAGTTGAAGTGGCACACAGAGCATGTGGCACAGTAAACGTTAGACATACAGGAAAAGCTTTATTCAGTAAGGACAATGACAAAACTGACAACAGGAGCAACAGTTTTTATTCACAAATAGCACTGATAGGCAACAATATTAGACAAGAGCAAGGCACAAGATGCAGAGCCTGAACATGAGAAGCTGCACAGGCAGGGGGCAAACAGCAAGGCCAGTGGCCAGTCCAAGGTGCTGACTGAGTCAACGAGAAGCTGCACAGGCAGGGGGCAAACAGCAAGGCCAGTGGCCAGTCCAAGGTGCTGACTGAGTCAACGAGAAGCTGCACAGGCAGGGGGCAAACAGCAAGGCCAGTGGCCAGTCCAAGGTGCTGACTGAGTCAACGAGAAGCTGCACAGGCAGGGGCAAACAGCAAGGCCAGTGGCCAGTCCAAGGTGCTGACTGAGTCAACGAGAAGCTGCACAGGCAGGGGGCAAACTGCAAGGCCAGTGGCCAGTCCAAGGTGCTGACAGAGTCAATGAGAAGCTGCACAGGCAGGGGGCAAACAGCAAGGCCAGTGGCCAGTCCAAGGTGCTGACAGAGTCAACGAGAAGCTGCACAGGCAGGGGGCAAACAGCAAGGCCAGTGGCCAGTCCAAGGTGCAGACTGAGTCAACGAGAAGCTGCACAGGCAGGGGGCAAACAGCAAGGCCAGTGACCAGTCCAAGGTGCTGACTGAGTCAACGAGAAGCTGCACAGGCAGGGGGCAAACAGCAAGGCCAGTGGCCAGTCCAAAGTGCTGACTGAGTCAATGAGAAGCTGCACAGGGAATGTGTGTCACCAAACACCGCCATGGTCAGCAACACATTCTGGTGTGTCACGATGGGCAGCACAGGCACCGGTGTGGGAGAGACAGGTCTGTGACGTTGAGCAACATTCAGACTTGGCTGTCAGTCTGACTGGGAGCTGACTGTGTGTCGGGCACAGTTGGACCACTTGACTGGGGAGTGAGATGCCCAGCTGAGGAAGAGCTATCAGTGGCTTTGGACGCTGGAGGGCTGCTTGGACCAGGTGGTGTAGTGGCATGTGGAGGTGGACTCAGGCCGATGTGGGACACAGTGTGGGAGGGAGATTGTGGAGGGGTGCCTTTCCACTTCTTGGGGATTCTAAATGGCTTGCCTGTCTTGGTATCAATGGGAAGTGGTGTGGACACAAACGGCACACTCATCACCAAGGCTGCCGCAGGTGCACACGCTGGCCCTCCCTCTGGGGACATGCTGGATCCAGAAGGACGCTTTGCCTGGCATTGCCTCTGCCCCTCCATCCCCTGTTTACCATGTGTGGCCCCTACAGTGCCCTCCTTTCCCTGCTTCACTGGTCTTGGAATGGGAGTAGAGGTAGTTGGTGAAACAGCCTTGGATACCTTACTATGTGTAGCCTTGCCAGGCACCACCTTCACAGTGGGCATGGAGAGTGTCTGCATGCCTTTGCGAGACATTTTTGGGACCACAGAGTCTGTGGCCGGGGATTGCTCTGAGGCTTGTGACCCTGAGTTCTTCCTCCTTGAATCATGTGCCTTTGCAACGCCTGACGGGCTCTTCCCTTTGCGCTCTGGGGTTGTTTTTTTCTTCGTAGGGGAAGGAGTCTGTGACCTTGACCGCTTGGGCTGCTGCTGCTGTGTGCTAAGTGTGCAGTATCGTGACGTTGAGGTGTGTGAAGCGTGGTCACCGTCGTCAGACGTCGCCACTGGCATGGGGGTGGACAAAGGGACTGGAATTGGACTACGAGATTGAGCCAGTTGAAGTGCAGCCGCCACTGTGGAGGACATTGTCTGGACAGTGCGGTGCAGCCCACCCACGTCTGAATGTATGCCCTCCATGAAAGCTAACACCTGTGCCAATTTGCAGTCGTGGTCTAACAATGCATTGAGGAGCCCTGTCTGGCCCACACACAGCTGGTGCAAAAGGTCCACACACTCTGCACTGATGGCAGCAGGGGACACAGGGGCAGGGGCAGCGGTGCCTGGGATGAAGGACACTATTCCCCTCTTTGTGGTGCGAACACGGGCAGCACCAGAGGAAGTGGCTGGGAGGGTGGGCACTGCACGCTGTGTGCTGGAAGATGTAGCAGACTCTCCGTTCCCTGTGTCCTCCAAGATGTCTGCACCACCACCGTCATCAAATGATGTTGAACTTTGCGTCTCGGGCTGTGATTCCTCCAGCATACTCCTATCCCCCTCCGAGGCGCTGGTCACATCTGTGTCACTGGGCTCCTGTGCAGCTGTTGTGCGTGTTTCACCACCACTGGTGTCCGTCCCCTGTCCCTCCGTGCCCACGGGAGATGCTGCATAACAGAGAGACATGTAGGGTCAGTAAAGTGACAGCAACAGGACAAACATATGCAAGCAAAGCAACACTGAGGATGACAAAGTCTACATGTTGCAGCCCACCCCGTGCATTCTCACCGTGCAGACACACTTCACTACCTCAAACAGTGCGTGCAAACATCTAAACATGGCATAGGTGAGCCATGTGATGGCCAGACAGCACAACATCATGCATGTTGGGCCATACAAACACTAACACCAATGGACCAGGCCTGCAGCACACCACCCACAATGCCATTGAAATGCCCAGGAAGGGAAATACATCAGTAAGTGCATGTAGGAAAAATCCATGACTGCCACACCCAGCACAGGGGCCACTTACGAGCCACTGCATCACACTAACGGCATCACGTACACCAGCGCAGGTACAGGCTTGATACACATGCAGCCACTCACAGACAAAATCAACCTTCCCAGAATACTCACCCCTAGCTTGCTGTTGATGCTCCTTCAAACGTGTGTCCAGCTCAGGCTGTGTCACAGCCAAGATGCGGCACATCAGTGGTGTCAAGCTGCGTCGTGACAACCTGCCACTGCGAGGGAGTATCCCCAGTGTCATCTCGGCAACGTTCTTTGCCAGTCGTGAAATGTCGTCCCACCTCTTGTGGCAGTGGGTGCGCCGGCGGTTTGACACTCCCAGAGCCCGCACCTTGGTTGCAATGGCCCTCCACACGGCCTTACGCTGGTGTACCTTGAGCTGCAGGTGTGGGAGACAAGAGGGGGAAAACATCAGTGACACACTGTCATGTAAAAACCTCTCTCTCTGTACAGTGGCATAACACAGACTCATCCCAACACGGCAGATATGTCCCGCAGATACACAATAACATCTCACAGGGTACATCGTCATGTGTGAAGTCCATGTCAATGCATGCATGTTTGAGGAGGGACACTGTATCCGCACATCTCACATACAAGCTGGATGCTAGCACAGACAGCCATGTGTAGTGTGCCCACATCTACTGTCTATTACCAGGTAGAGCAAGACATATGTCACATTGCAACATGTGTTTGGGGTGAGAGTCACTGTGTCCACCACTGCGCACGCCTCAACGACCTTGCTCTGTGAATAGCTCACTGTGTCATGTTTGTAGCATTGAGGGACATGATCTCACATACCCACTGACTGATCAGAGGGCCAGTCGTGTGCAGTCTACACGGCAGACATGGGTCATTGATTTACACTCCTGCCAACCACACACGTATCACACTCTGTACATTCAGTGATGTGTCCTTGTCACATTGGGTGTGGACTGTGCATGCCCGGTAGAATCACACAGAGATGGACAACAAGGACCCACACAGTCACATGAACAATAACTGTCCCAACTCATGCATCACCAGATAGCTGTCACACCATATGTATGTGTAGACAACACATGTCCATCCACCCTTCATGTCCATGCATGTTAACGTGTGGGTTGCATACACCCCCTTAACAACTAGGAAACAGCATGTCAGCCAGTGCATGACACAACCCCACACTCTCAGGCACATACAGCATCTGATTGACTCCATGTGTGCCCCCCCTGCACTCACCCCCCCACTGATGGAGACTTACCACAACATTTGGGCCACCATATAGCCGTGGGTACTGTGTCAGCACCTCGTCCACCCGGACATCCAGCTCCTCGCTTGTGAATGGACTGGCACGGATCTTCTCTGTCCTAGCCATCACTGTGGACATGAGACGTCAGCGGCGGCAGTGGGCGGTGAGGGGTCCCAGGCAGCAGTCCCTGGAGGCAGCAGCAGGTGAGGGGTCCCAGGCAGCAGTCCCTGGAGGCAGCAGCAGGTGAGGGGTCCCAGGCAGCAGTCCCTGGAGGCAGCAGCAGGTGAGGGGTCCCAGGCAGCAGTCCCTGGAGGCAGCAGCAGATGAGGGCTCTCAGGCAGCAGGCTCTGTGAGCAGTGGAAATGTGGTGCTCCCTCCCACACATATATAGGGCCCTGGACTCGTTTCAGTGGTCATAGGCTTCTGCCATTGGTGTTCCAGGTCAGCCAAATGCATCCAATGACCGTCTCCGCGGTGGCGGAGCAGGCCTACCGTGATTTTCAAAAGTGCATCATGCCACCTCGATAGCGGTCCCCATTGGCTGCAAGGGCATGGGTCATGGCGGTGACACACCGCGGGGTCCTGGCGGGCGCTACTGCGGTGGTGCATCTTACAATTGCATCCAATCTCTGCATCCGCGGTGGCGGAGCACGCCTACCGCGATTTTCAAAAGTGCATCATGCCACCGCGAAAGCGGTCCCCATTGGCTGCAAGGGCATGGTTCATGGCGGTGACACACCGCGGGGTCCTGGCAGGCGCTACCGCGGTGGTGCATCTTACAATTGCATCCAATCTCCGCATCCGCGGTGGCAGAGCATGCCTACCGCGATTTTCAAAAGTGCATCATGCCACCGCGATAGCGGTCCCCATTGGCTGCAAGGGCATGGTTCATGGCGGTGACACACCGCGGGGTCCTGGCGGGCGCTACTGCGGTGGTGCATCTTACAATTGCATCCAATCTCTGCATCCGCGGTGGCGGAGCACGCCTACCGCGATTTTCAAAAGTGCATCATGCCACCGCGATAGCGGTCCCCATTGGCTGCAAGGGCATGGTTCATGGCGGTGACACACCGCGGGGTCCTGGCGGGCGCTACCGCGGTGGTGCATCTTACAATTGCATCCAATCTCTGCATCCGCGGTGGCGGGGCACGCCTACCACGATTTTCAAAAGTGCATCATGCCACTGCGATAGCGGTCCCCATTGGCTGCAAGGGCATGGGTCATGGCGGTGACACACCGCGGGGTCCTGGCAGGAGCTACCGCTGTTTGGGTGCCACAGAGTGACATGGGTGACCGGGATGTGGGTGGTGGAGCATGACAAATGCTATCTGCAGCTATGTAGAGGCCCATCACTAACGCCAATGTGTCATGTGCAGCACATGAAACACTGGCGTCAGTGGTGGGCATCGACATAGGTTCAAATGGTGGTTGGCATGCTCCGCCACCCAATTCACGGACAGTATGTGCATCCGCTATGGGGAATATGCAGCATCACATCGTAGACTCTGTGCGTCATTGTGTTTATGGAGCACATTTAAGGCACCTACGGACAGTTCTTGTTGTGTGTGGATCAATGGTCATTACTGTACTACGCACAGTGGACACCTACAGTGGCACATGGCACTGGATGACATTGATATGGTCTCCTGTCACAAATGTCAGCCAATATGTAACATCTCACACCAAATGGCACACTGTACTTCATAATGTTGAGCAATATTTACACACGATGTCATATCTGCCACCTAAGCTGACCACTATCTCACACCTGAGCCCATGTGTTACACTGAAAACCCAGATGAATTCATTTATTCAGCATGACTGTCATCATTGGAAACAGATGTCACCCTGTTGTGTTATTGCTAAGACCAATTACAGGCCGCATCTAATGTCATTGTACACACTGGCAACTCCTGCAGTGTATGTCCACATGTACAGGGGGGGGGCTCAACCTGCTAAAGGATGACGAGTACTTCAGCACCACACCTGGCATCCGTTGCATTCTTATTGTTTGTCACTTGGGTAGACGGCCAGAGCAGATGTATTCGCTACATGTCTGCCACCTGTTACCACAGGGACCTATGTGGTAGTGTCAGGTCTGTGCTCATGTTGTTTGGCCTGTTGTATGTGAATCAGTGACATGTACATTTCAACAATGGTGCTTAGCTTAACATTGTTTTTGAGTGTTGTGCTGTGTTCCGGTGCTACTCACCTGCCACCAGTGCATGTCCATTGTTCACATCAGGAATGTTGCGTTGGCAGATGGACTGCATGCACGGTTGTGGATTGTGCTCACTGTATGGAATATAGGATGCGACATTTGTCCACAGGCTACGGGTGTCCAGTATTGCCTGCACAATGTTGCAATGGGTGTGCACTGATTTGCGGGAAATGTCTGCAATGTTGGTGGTCAGCACAAGTGGCACACGTGTGCAGTGTGTTGCCACCAACACTGGTGTATGTGCATGCTATGGGGTGCTAGCCATCCTTGCTCACCATCTATTCCTGCGCTGTGTGGGTGGATCACATCTGCTGGTTTATCAGGATGGAGTGGGCACCCAAGACAGGTGAGATGTACCTTGATTGTTCTGCCTGTGACACTCATCCAACTCCGACATTTGGTCATTGTGAGGTACCAGTGTCCCACTACTCATGCACAGCCAGCATGTTTGTTAGGCGTGGGATATTGATTGTATGCTGTGTTGGCCCTGACAGCCTGTGTGGAACGAGGGTCAGGATGCATGTCCTTTGGGACATGTGGTGTGCAATAACATCCACTGGTGTCAGGTGTCTGAGCCAGTTGTCCATATGTCATGCATCCAGTCTGTTCATGCGCAGACTTGTTGGCATACTGGCTTGGCAATGTCCATGTAGTGTTGTATGTTTGTGTTGTGGCACTGTTGTGTCTTGAAACAGCTGGATGTGTATCACCATGGTATGTGTTGTGGTGCATATGTGTCCTTGGGCAGTCCCTCCTTGATGCTGCATGTAATTGTCCAAATTTGGGGAAGATTAAGGGTGCCTACAGGCCCTGCTGATCACGCACCTCATCTATTGTTTATGTGTGCCACATTGGCTATCTGTCTGCTTGTAGAGAGTATTGGGCAGTGGTGTAATGGTGGCCTGTTACAGTGGTACACATACTCTGCACAGGCGTGACATCATCTGTCACTGTCCGACTTTGTATTCAAGTCAGCAGCAGATATGGGCTGTGTACTGATGACATTGGCACATGTCTGGGTTTGGGATGTGAATGTCATATAATTTGAGTGTGTTCGAAGTGGCACTGAGTACAAAGACAATCCCACTGATCTATCCACATTGTGTTGTTGATGTGTCCCCTGCAATTATTGGCCAAGGAGGTGTGGCAGGTACAGCAGCAACGTGGAAGCCAGCAGTGTCTCTGCTTCACACATGTCCTGTGTCATGTACACCCAGGGCTGAGTCCACCTCAGCTCGATATGTGACTCTTGGCATTCACATAGACCGTGTTCGTATTGGGTCTACTCACTGTGCAAATCCATGACAGTTGTACAAAGAATCTGTCATGTTGGGACAACACAGAATTGCACTGTGTGCTTTCAGTGATGACAGTCAATGTTAGCGCCGTGACAGGACGGACTTTATGAATTTGTGCACATCCTAATTTATGTTGCTATGACGTGTCCCCTTTCATCTCACCTAGGAGGCGACCTAATGTGTTTCGTCCCTTCACCCTGCTGGCTGACATGGAGGATACCGACATCATCAGGCGATTCCGTCTGGATCGGACAAACCTCCAGGACCTTTGTGCAATATTGGAGCCACACCTGCTACCACGCAGGACATACCCAACAGCACTCACGGCAACGGCAAAGGTGATGGCATTCCTACATTTCGTGGCTACGGGATCCTTCCAGCAAACTGTGGGCATTGCAGGGGGGATGTCCCAACCAAAATTCAGCATGGTGCTACGTGATGTCCTGTTGGCTATGATGCAACACAAGGACCAATTCATACATTTCCCCAGGAGGCAGGAGTTGGCGGATGTGAAGGGCGAATTCTATGCACTTGGACACGTTCCTAATGTGGTTGGTGCAATAGATGGCACACATGTTTCCCTGGTTCCACCCCAGGCACGGGAGCATATTTACAGAAATCGCAAACATTATCATTCCATCAATGTGCAGGTGGTGTGCCAGGCAGATATGGTCATCTCACACGTTTGTGCAAAGTTTCCAGGATCAGCCCACGATTCACACATCATGCGCAACAGCATTTTACCACAGCTGTTGGCCAATCTGGCGCCGGAGCGGGCATGGATTGTGGGTGAGTACAAAAGGTCGAGTCGTGTGCTGTTTGTGTGCCATGCTGTCCTCGGACACATGTCAGACACTCAATCTGTATGTGTCTTTCACACTTAGGTGACTCTGCATATCCCAACGGACCGTGGTTGCTGAGTCCACTTCGCAATCCCAGGACACCAGCTGAAGTCCGCTACAACAATGCCCATGGGAGGACACGTCGGGTCATTGAGCGAACATTTGGACTCCTGAAATCGCGTTTTCGATGCCTCGACAAGACCGGAGGGGCTCTGCAGTACTCACCCGTCAAGGTGTGTCAGATAGTGGTAGCATGCTGCATGCTACACAACCTGGCCGTGCGGAAGGGGATCCCCTTAATCCAGGATGATGATGACCAGCCACAGCCCCCACCTGCGAACCCCCAAATGTCAAGTGACGAGGATAGTGGAGAGGAGGAAGGTGTCGGACAGCGTCAGCAGCTCATCAACAACTACTTCACTTGATGGTCAGTGGCAATGTCAAAACTGGCTGTTGTCTGATGATGTTGTGCTTCGTGAATATGTGTATGTGAGATTTGTGACTGCAGCATGTTGCAGAGTCAGTGCTGGCTGTAAATGTGTATGGAAAGGGATAGTTTGACACACCTACTTGATGTCTATGTTGGTACAGTTGCTCCTTGTGACATGTGCAGATTGTCGTACCTTGATGTGCTGTGTTGTGTGATGGTTGTTAGACCACCACCTGATTAGCAACTGATGTCCTGTTGTGTTTTCCTAGGTCCCTTCAGCCTCTACTTGCCTGCAGAGTATCCCTGCTCCTGTGACATTGTAATCATGGGTGTGAGTTAACATACTGTGATAAACATGGAACAGTGACAACTACATTGGTGCGTGATTTCTGTTTATTTACAGTGGATACATGTGATGTAGATGTGGATATTTACAGATTTGTGAATGGTGAATAACAGATTTGTCAGTGATGGTAGATGAGACAATACACTATACACAAGATCGGTATGGTAACACAGTCCAACAGTCATTTGCCATTCCCATGGCATTGTGGGTGGGGACAGTCTGCAGGGTCAACGGCAGGGTGAAGAGGGGTGACATCATGGCTGGCTACTTGACTGGCCTTTGCCAGGTGCTTGGCCACGGGATGCTCCCAAGGATTTTTTCGGACGGCCCCTTGCTCTTTTGGCAGGGGGGGACACAGGTGCATGGACAGTGGTGTCTGATGAGTCCCCACGCTCGCTGACCGCAGGGGAGGATGGGGATCTGTCATCCTGCGGCACAACGGAGGGGGCTGGAGGTGTTGGCCGTGCCGCATGCCTGTCCCTGAGGACCCCCACTAGCTGGCCCAGGAGGTCCCTGATTTGGCACATGCAGTCCACGAGTTGGCCCATGCGGTTGTCAATTGAGCGCAGCATCTGTTCTTGCTCACGGGCATCCTGCTGAGCCTGCCTCAACTGTCCGTGGGCATGTTCATAGGCCCCCACAACTCTGTCAATGTGTGTCAGGGATTCTGTGCCAGGGTCTTGTTCCCTTTGGGTCACCCTTGGCCTCACACCTGGCCTGCTGTCACGGCCCTGTTGACTCCCCCCTGTGGGCATCGGCCTACTCTCTCGTACCTCTGCAGTTGTTGTTGTGGTCTGGTTGGCCTCTGGAGCAGGGCGAGTGTTGCAGGCAGCAGTGGTAGTGGTGGTGGAGGTGGTGGTGGCACAGGTCGTTCCAGCAGGGCTCTGCGTTGATGTTGTTGCTGAGGGTGGTGGGGCAGTGGGGTCCTGGGACAGATTACGCCCTGGCACACCAGATGGTCCGGCTTGGTCCTCCACATCATCATTATCCAGGGAGTCTGCATCCGAGGGGAGATGTTCGGGAGCTGGAGACTGGCTGTGCAGGTTGAAGTTGTCGTCCTCTGCAGTCAGTTGTTGGTCACCTGTGGGACAGAGAGTGGATGGTAATTGCCTTACACACCTCAGGGTTGCTGTGTTTGATGTCTCTAATTTACATGTTATGCTACACACAGTTCAGTTTTTCACACATTGTATGTCTGCACAGTGATATGCCTCATGCCATGAAGTGGAGTTACATTCCTCATTTCCCAATGGTGTGACCTGTGATTGGTTACCATGCCACACGTCTAGTATTAGTGATTACAATGTGAGGTTGTCATCTGACAACTGCCATGACTACAACTTGATGGTCAGCATCTTTGCTGATTACTCTGCCTGGCAGACATTACCTGTGTGCATGGACTAGCCATTGTCATCACATGCATACCGTTGACATGTCCTGTGCTTGTATTTCTTTATACAGCAGACCATGCTAGTTTGTTTTTCCCATGGTCCTTCATGATCAGCACCCATGTACGTTACAGAGGGAAGTCGGGGTGATGCATGTCAGATCCCCGTTTGCTTGAACATTTTTTTGGGGAGCCACAGTTCTGTTTCTGTCACTGTTACGTACGCTGAGCTGTC
This sequence comes from Calotriton arnoldi, assembly GCA_963921515.1. Lineage (NCBI taxonomy): Eukaryota > Metazoa > Chordata > Amphibia > Caudata > Salamandridae > Calotriton > Calotriton arnoldi. The sequence goes on along the minus strand of CAWUFW010000155.1, from coordinate 553,346 downwards.
TGCATCCTGTCAATGGCTGTGCTTTTCATTTCTATTTTTGTGTGAAGTAGAGCCTCGTGTTGTCATGTGTCTCAATGCTTTTGGTGAGTGATGGTGGGGTGCATGCACTGTCTGCTTACCTGTGCAGTGTTACTTTGGTTTTGATTTTCAGACACATGCTTCTGGGTGGGGTGCTCCATCCTGCTGAGGGGTGCGAGAGGGGTGCCTGTTGGGAGTTGTAGTGTTGCCTCCAACTACATATTCCCCCTCCCTGTGAGGATGGCTACCTACCTGTTAGGTGTGGGGGGAGCATTCAATGGCTGACACATGCTTCTGGGTGGGGTGCTCCATCCTGCTGAGGGTTGGGAGAGGGGGGCCTGTTGGGAGTTGTAGTGCTGCCTCCAACTACACATTCCCCTCCCTGTGAAGATGGCTACCTACATGTTTGGTATGGGGGGAGCATTCAATGGCTGACACATGCTTCTGGGTGGGGTGCTCCATCCTGCTGAGGGGTGGGAGAGGGGGGCCTGTTGGGAGTTGTAGTACTGCCTCCAACTACACATCCCCCTCCCTGTGAAGATGGCTACCTACCTGTTAGGTGTGGGGGGAGCATTCAATGGCCGACACATGCTTCTGGGTGGGGTGCTCCATCCTGCTGAGGGGTGGGAGAGGGGGCCTGTTGGGAGTTGTAGTGCTGCCTCCAACTACACATTCCCCTCCCTGTGAAGATGGCTACCTACCTGTTAGGTGGGGGAGCACTCAATGGCTGACACATGCTTCTGGGTGGGGTGCTCCATCCTGCTGAGGGGTGTGAGAGGGGTGCCTGTTGGGAGTTGTAGTGTTGCCTCCAACTACACTATCCCCCTCCCTGTGAAGATGGTTACCTACCTGTTAGGTGTGGGGGAGCGTTCAATGGCTGACACATGCTTCTGGGTGGGGTGCTCCATCCTGCTGAGGGGTGTGAGAGGGGTGCCTGTTGGGAGTTGTAGTGTTGCCTCCCACTACACTATCCCCCTCCCTGTGAAGATGGTTACCTACCTGTTAGATGTGGGGGGAGCATTCAATGGCTGACACATGCTTCTGGGTGGGGTGCTCCATCCTGCTGAGGGGTGAGAGAGGGGGGCCTGGTGGGAGTTGTAGTGCTTTTTGTCTGTACACATGCAACCCAGTTGATTTTGTTTAGCTTTGTGCTTTATCAGGTTGAGTGGTGGTTACATCTGTGTGACCTGTCTTGGGTATTGTGGGGCAGACGAATGTCCTTTGGCCTAGGGGTTGTGGGTTTGAAGTTGTGCAAGACGGTACATGGCAGTGTGATGATATACATTGGTTTGTACTTACCAGCTTCCAGTCCCCCAGGGATTCCTCCAAGACTCTCTGGATGTAGGATTGCAAGGACCTTCTCCTCCCACGGAGTGTATGGTTTGGGTGGGATGGGAGTGCCTCCACCAGTCCCGTCAGCCAACTGACGGTTCTTGGCCCTCTTCCTCTTCACCACGGTCTTCAGGTCATGCCACCGCTTCTGTATTTCCTGCTTGTTGCGGGGGTGGTCCCTACTGCATTGACCTTATTGACTATCCTCACCCACATTCGGGTTCTTGTGGCTAATGGGGTGTGTTGGACCATGTTACCATAGAGTTGTGGTTCAACTCTTATTATCTCATCTACCATGACTGCAAGCTCTGAATCAGTGAATTTTGGCATTTTGTGTGGTGCCATGGTGTGTGCTGTGCAGATGTTCTGTGGTGCAGTTGTGTGGGTGATGTGGGTGTTGTAGGTGGTGTGGGTGGTGTGTGTGTTGTGGTGGTGATGTGTGCAGGTTTGCCTCTCCTTTGTTCTCTGGGGTTGGGACCTTCAGTTGTGGAGTGTAGCAAAGGATTGTGGTCAGGGAGGGGCTGGTTTTATGCTCGACTATGGGGGTGTGGCAAGCTGGTATGTTGCTGTCAGGTGTGTTGTGTGTGTTGTCCTGGGATTGGTTATTTTGAATTTTCTGGGGCTGTTGTCATTGGGCACTTTTGGTTTGTATTGGGGCAGGTCTACTTCACTGTGTGCATTCGTTGTCTTTGTTTTCGTGTTTTTTATGCGTCCGCCATTTTTTTTCCGGTTCCTCCGCAGCGGTTCCTCCGCAGCGGTGGCTATGCTGCAGCCCTTCCGCCGGCTATCGGGTTCATCACTGTTCGCGCACGCGGCGGTCGGATTCAACGGTAGGTACCTTGGTGGAAACGGGGATGTCATAATGTCACGGGCGGTTACTCTGCGTGCATGGCGGCGGTTCTTGGCTGTTCCACTGTGAATCCGGCCGTTGCGGTCGGATTTTCAGCTGGTCCGGCGGGTGCGGGCGGTTTTTCGTTGACTCACACCGCCGCGGACGGATTATTCAGCCGGTTCATCATAATGTGTCCGGCGTTTTTCCCGTTGGCCATGCGGGCGGACTTTTGCCGCTACCATGGCGGTCGGTATGCTTTTCCGGCCGCCATCGTAATTGGCCCCTTAATTTTTTATTATGTTTTGCAGTTTTATATAGCATGACCTTGTCCCAAAGGTATTAGAATGCTTTGAGTAAGTACCTCATTATATAAGGCCCGATTTTTATTTTATTTTTGGCACGGGTAGTTTAAGTGATGTGCCCAGAACCACAGGATGTTGAGTCGATGCTGAGATTAGAACCATTAGGCCACTTTTCTTCCCTGGCACTCTGAATTTTGTTGCTAAACTCATGCTGCCTGCGGAACCACAGATAAACATGTTTTTACTTGTGGTAGAAAGTTGTGAAGGTTATCTGATAGACCCAGCGTGAAATGTAAATTACGCTGGAGTAATTCCTGTAATTTGGGGGAATTTCGCAATACATTTGTAACGTGAAATTTCATAACCATGCCATTATACCCCGTTGTCTCATTACACCCCTATTGGCGGCAAAGTTATAGAGTGGGAGCAGAGGAAGAACATGATCAACCGGAACGTGGGCAGCTGTTGTTTGCCACAATTTTTTGTGCTCTCCCATGCCCAATGCAGGCATTCAATTTCTTTCCTGGGATTTTTGTAAGGTAGGAACAGCGCAGTGCTAAGTGGTTAAGGAGAGGCCAGGTCAGCCTCTACCGCAGTATGCGGTTGGAATGGGGTCGGGTGGAGCCAAAAATGTAAAAAACTAGCCTGGGAGCAATAAGCATATAGTTTCAGGTTAGGGGCGCCAAGACTGCCACATGCAAAAGGGAGCGTCAGTATATCATAGGCAATTCACGGCTGGTGTCCCGCCCATGCCAAAGAGATTAAATTGGATTGCAGTCTATTGAAGAATTGCATCGTGAGAGGAAGTGGAATGTTTAAAAACAAATAAAGAAATGTTGGCAAAATAATCATTTTAGCAATTGCGAGGCGGCCTGACAAGGAAAGCGGGAGTTTATTCCAGATTGGGATTTTGGCTTCTAACCACTCCATGGCCCTACCATAGTTCGCAGACCAGAGTTCATCTGTGCTTCTGCTGAGCCAAATGCCCAGGTATCTAATCGGTTCAGTTGCCCATTTAAGCGGAAACTCTATCGAGCAAGGTTGTGTAGCATCCATAAGGGGGAAAAATATGGATTTGCTCCAATTAATGTGGACACCCGAGTATCCCCCAAAACGTATGACTTCTCTGGTCATTGGATCCAAGTTCTGGTGTGGCTCACGGATGAATAGTGCAACATCGTCCGCATACATAGAGGTGACCAACGCACGAGCGGAGAACCTGATGCCCCGGTGGGTGTGGTGTTATACGTAGCCGCGCGCAGCAAGGGGCTCCATGGCGATGGCAAAGAGCAGTGGTGAGAGTGGGCAACCCTGCTGTGTGCCTCAAGTGATTGTGATGGGATCAGTGATCTGTCCATTGAGTTTTATGCGCGCAGTTGGGAGGGTGTATAGCAATGTCATATTTCGAATAAAGCCCACACTGAGGCCTAGGCGGGCCAACAGAGAGAACAGAAAGGGCCATTCGAGAGAGTCGAATGCTTTAGTTGCGTCGAGAAGCGCTGCTACTGCGGGGAGGGTGGGATTAATTTCATGCATTACCGAAAAAATTGTTCTGAGGTTATGTGAGGTGGCGCGTCCTGGGATAAAGCCAGGTTGGTCTGGACGTATTATTAATGGCATGAGGGGGAGTAGTCGATTTGCTAATACTTTGGACAGTATTTTATTATCCGTGTTGATGAGCGAAAGCGGGCGATAGGAGTCGCAAGATGTTGGCGGCTTTTCTGGTTTTAGTATTAGGGTGATGAGCGCCTCACGGAGCGATGGGGGAAGGCGGCCGACTTCATTGGATTTGTTGTACATCTCCGCTAGGTGAGGTATTAAAATTGGGGCATACACTTTGTAAAACACCGGCGTAAGGCCATCCGTGCCGGGTTCCTTGTCCGCTGGGAGTCCCGCAATGACCTGGGTAATTTCCTCATTCGTGACTGGAGCATCAAGATATTTGCGGTGGCCGGGCTGAGCCATAGGAGCTCAATCGAATCAAAATATTGCTGTAGGAAATCAGGGTCCAGCTCGGGGCTCGCGGTGTAAAGTTGAGAGTAAAAAGTAGTGATTGTTTTTATGATCTCATCTCGTGCAGTGATTCTATCCCCCGAGTCAGAGCACAGCTCTGTCATATAAGTGGATGTATGAGGTTTCCATAGCAAATTAGCCAGAGTCCTGCCCGGACGCTCGCCTTCGCCAAATCTGTGGCCCGTCGCCTCGCGGCCCAGGCAGCTGACCTAGCGTTCAGCTTCTTAGTGGTATTCAGTGGTTTTAACCTGAATATTTGCAAGTATATCTGGGCTGGGATTGGAACAGTAAGCCTGATCTAGAGCTTGGAGCTCAGACTCCAAGCGCCTGAGAGTGCCCCTAATGGCTCGGAGGACTCCGGCCTGTTTTGCGATGCATATCCCTCTTATCACCACCTTGAACGATTCCCAGAGAACAGAAGGAGGTTCAACTGAGCCGGTGTTGAGCTCAAAGAAGTCAGTGATGGCGCTGCGCAGTTCTTCCTTAAATACCGTGTCCCGCAGGGCATAAGGAGGTAGGCGCCACGAAAACATGCGCTGGTGGGTTTGTGGAATCCTTAGTGTAAGGTGCACTGGGGCGTGGTCGGATAAAGTGCGGGGCATGTGCTCGACCGATAGTGTCCAGCTGGCGACATCTCTAGTTGTGAGCCATAAATCAATACATGACCAAGAGCCGTGCGTGGTGGATATGCAAGTGCCCTCAGTTTTCGTGGGGTGAATATGCCACCAGAGATCTACAGGGGTATTTTCTTGTGTCAGTGTGTGTAGGGTGGCCGTGGCCAGCGGGTGTTGTGTACGCGCGCCTGATCTGTCCATAGCACTGAGTGGTGCTATATTGAAGTCGCCGCCCCAAATAATGGGATGTGAACCGAAGGAGGAGAGCAGCCTCCAAAAGTTCAGGAAGAAGTCAGGGTCATCGAGATTGGGGCCATAAATAGCAGCTAGTATTAGAGGTTGGGAATAAAGCGTGCCCGATAGAATGGCATATCTGCCAGCAGAGTCGATGTGTGTTCGGTTCAGTATGCCATGGTAAGCCACGCCTGATTAGAACAGTGACCCCTCTGGCATAGTTTGAATATGCAGCCAAATAGGACTCCCCCCAATGACGGGCCTTAAGCCTAGCCGTGTTGGCGGAGGCAAGATGTGTTTCTTGTAAGAAACATATGTCAGTGTTATGTCTGGCCAAGTAGGCGTGGATAAGCCTGGATTTCCGGTGGTCATTGATATGTCTGATGTTCTAGGTAATAAACGTTACCTCGGCCATACTAATGAGTTGTGGTAAGTATAAATGTACCGCTGGTGTTGTGTCGACCGCCATCCAAGCGGAGGTCTCTTCTGCCTTTTGTGTTGTTGTCGGTGCTGGCAATGGATGTCAACTACTGAACATGCTGAACAGTTAGAAGGAACATAAACCCATAACAGAGGGGTGAATTCCAAGCCCCTGTCTACCGCTACCCTAACCCTTCCACCTCCCACTCCAACCCCCAATCAGGTTGAGAAACATTCCCCCCACCACCCCCAAGCAACAAAAAGAGGAGGAACAGGTAACAAGTGGGATTCATCCCGAGTGGGAGCGAGGGCTCAGCTGGGCCATCCCCCGCCCAAGGATGGGGTGACCGGGCGAGAGTGTACGATAATAGCTATAGGCCTAATAGACACATTCTAGTTCGCCTGTGAATGCAGTGAAATATCAATATAGCAGGCAAACAAGTAACATCAGACTGAAAGAAACCCCCTAGTGTTCATGTCCCCTCGAGGACAGCAAAGGCAGAAGAAGAAAGGAGGCTAATCATTGTCACTTAGATGGTTATTCTCCCCCTCCGGTGGTAAAGAGCGTGGGCGATCTTTGTTCAGTTGTTTGGCAAAGGATGTGGCCACCTTGGGGTCTGTGAAATAGTGGGGTTTGCCCTCTGTATCAATTCGCAACTTCGCCGGGTATAGGAGGGCGTATGTGATGTTAAGTTGCTGCAACAGCCGCTTAGCCAGTAGGAAATCTCTTCTGGCATTTTGGACGCTGAGGGTGAAGTCTGGATAGAAAGCTAGGGTGTTGCCCTGATGCCGTACTTCCTTCATCTCTCTCGCCCTCCGAAGGATGACATCGTGGTTGCGATAGTTTAGGATGCGGGCTATGATTGATCTTGCCGCAGCCCCAGGAGGAGGCCGAGGTCCCAGGGAGCGGTTGGCTCGCTCCACTATGAAGCATTCAGATAATGCCGGGCCAAAGAGTTCACGCAGCAGTGATTCTCGGTAATCCTCCACCCTCCCCATCGCAGTAGTCTCCAGAATGCCCGTGATGCGCAGGTTGTTCCTACGGGATCGCACTTCGAGATCTTCATTTTTTGCGCATATGAGGTCCAGGACCTTATCCATTTTGAGCAGTTTCTGTTGTGTTTCAGCAATGGAGTCATCGGCGTCTGATATTCGGGCTTCCAAGTGCGTGATTCGATTGTCGTGGGAGTCGACGCATTGTTTGACCTGGTCTAGGCGCAGCGCCAGGTGATCAATTTTAGAGTCAATGGTCTTCAGGCTATTTTTGACTTCCATGAGTAATGATTTAATATCATCGTCCTGAACAGTAGGAGCCTCCGTTTGAGTAGCCTGCCTCTTGCTGTGCGTCGCCGCCACGGCCTGTGCGTCTGCCCTCGAAGTTCAATTTAGCCTGTTTCTGGTCAGTTTTCCCCATTTTGGGCAAAGGGCAGAGGCCCGGCCTCAGGGGCAGCTCAGGCGGTGTGCCTCATCGCGGTCGCAACCTCGAGGTTCTAGTGGGGGGCCCAAGAGGAGGCAGAGAGCGCCGCACAACCGGCTTAGCAAGCAGCTGCACAGTCCAGGGGGACCACCAGGCGCGTCCGCCAACAGGCCCAGTACCGCGCCCGAAGGCCGCAGGGACAGTCAATTATTGTGTGTGCTGAAGGGCGGTCTTCTTCACAGGCCGTGTCTTTACTTCAGATCATGGGGACCACCAGCGCGCAAGCTGTCATGCAGTTGGGAGCTCCAGCATGCCACGCAGCCCACGGGCTTAGCGCACGAGGCGGCTGGCTGTGCTTTTTTATGCTTTTGTTTGTCTCCATGGTTCCTTCCTATGTCCCCAGTGCATATTTGGCAGTCCCCCGCCTCAGGGTAGGACCGGAAGAAAATGTTTCAGGGCTGCGGCGGCACTCAGCAACAGGCCCTGGTAGCTTATAGGGTCAAGGTGTAAAAGGGCCGGAGAGTTAATGGGCAACCCACTGTGTGCCAAATTCAGGGGGTAAAAGTTGTAGAGCCCCTCTCTGTATACGGGCCTCAGGTGTCCCCCTCCACAGCAGCCGGGGCATCAGCTCAGCACACAATCCCTGGGGGATCCAAGCAGGCGGGGCAGCCCGACCCAGGACCGCACCGCAGGCAGGCAGCGCCGTCCACGGCAGGCAGACAGCAGCTGTCCCTGGCGCAAATGTCAGGGAGTTCCCTCGGGGTGCAAAGCGCCGCCACCCGGGCCCGGGGAGGAGTCAAGTGGCAGCAAACTAAACTAGGAAAGTGAAAGCGCGCCATACGCGCGTTGTGCTCAAACGCCGCGAGCCGTACACGTGCACATCGCCTGTCCGGGCGCGTGCACATCTCCTGTCCCCTTTCCGAACAAAAATCGAGGACAATAGATCTCGCCAAGCGCGCAGCGCATGCGCTGCGTCGCTAGGCGAGACCTAAAAAACAAAGAGAAGTTAATAATTTCACCTCGTATCGCCATTCTAATGCCTGGTATTCCATGGCGTTAGTTTTTGGCACTGCCTCAGCCTTGTAAATCTGGGGCAGCATCAAACAGCAATGGGTGTTGTGGTGGAACCCCCACAGCAACACCCATTGTACGCCCCTTTGCCGCAGAGGACTTCAGCAGAAAGGGGCATATTTACAAGGTGGAGTTAAGCCATGCAAAGTGGCTTAGCGCCACCTTGTAAATATGGAAAATGGTGCTGCACCACCAGAGCGTCAAAAAAAGTGCTGCTCTGGTGGCGGGGAGGGCTTGTAAATATGCCCCATAGTCATCCAAGCTCTGGATCCTCAATCTTAGTGGAAGAAGAGAGGATTTTGGAAAAGGAGGGAATCTCAGGGCAGAAGAGTGGATAGCAAACCTCTATGGAGAGAGCACTAACAGTTGCTGGTACTTGGGGGGGCCAAAGTCTCCTTAGCCACCAGGAAGCTACTAAGAGAACCTCCAGAGCATCCTTCTGACTCTTTGGAAGGCAATGGGTCAAAAAGGTGTAGGGTGGAAAAGTGTACAGAAGACCCCTTCAGCCAGGTCAGGGATGAGGCATCAGGACCCCAAGCTTTGGGAAAGTGTTAAAGATCAAAATTTGAGGAAGGAAAGCCTTCTGCTTGGACGCAAATATGTCCAGCCAAGTGGAGCAGATTTCCATATTAGGAGAAAGGAATAGTTGAGCATGCTGGATTGCTGCTAGCAACCTCCAATTCGAAGATTGATTTGCTTCAATCACAAACCTTAACCCCAAGCAGTTGGTTCCTCTAATGTTGCCCCCACCCTCTGCTGCTAGCATCCTTGGTCAACACTAGCAGAGGTGGAGGAGACAAAGAGACTCAAGGTTGTTCAGGGAACAACCATCTGAGATACCACCTATCTCCCTTGACCCAAAGCGAATCTCTTGGTGACTTTTCCATCACACTTACCAATATGGACTCGTAAGAAACCAGCTTCAACTTTCTTGACTGTGGAAGAAATACCTGTTCCAAGTTTGTCCAGAAGACTGTCTTGATAAACTGCAGGGACTGAGATGGTTCTAAGTGAGACTTTTCTTTGCATAGTGGAAAGCCATGAGAAAGCAGGACAAGTTAAACCACTTTGCTTCCCTTTTAAATAGAAGAAGAACAAGTTAAGCAGCAGATAAGAAAATACCTGGATCCCATTTAAATGCAGCATAACCACTGGTGGCGCGAGCATCTTCGTGAAGAGCCTCAATGCTGAGGTGAATCAAAACACAAGGACCTAAGCTAAGTAATCCTCTGGACTCACCAAAGTCAAGATGGTCTGCAATGATCTTATCTTGAATGTTTCAAATGTAGAAAGAACTAATTCACTACTTTAGATATGAGATGTGTCTGAAGACAAACAAGGTGTAATAATATCCATGCCCCTGCTACTGTTTGGGGACTGGAATTGTTGCTGCCTTCTCCGATAACAACTGTATGTCCTGCAAAAGAACTTTATTTTGACTTGGACCATGAGAAGCAGAGACTGGCTGAAAGAAAGTCCCTGGGTCTCCCAAAAACTGTATCCAGTACCTCAGTTAGATGACACCCAACACCCATGATATGGAAGCTGCCCAAACCTCTAGGAAGTGCTGCAGTTGTGCTCCCACCGGCAGTAAGTGGCGTTGTTAGTAGTTATGCTGAGCTGTCAACAGTAAAGGACAGAACTCTCCTCCTACACTCAATCTGGAATGAATCACAGACACACACTAGTTTGGATAAGGGTAGGGCCGGACTGTGATAGCTAACCAACCCTGGCAATTACATCCGACCGGCACTGGGGGATGGGGGGTGGCGGTGGCTTGGGTGCTGGCGGTACCACTGCTGCTGTGCTTTTGTTACAAGGAGCCGATTTTGAAGCACTGCTGCAAAACCGACCCCTAGTAACAAAACCGGCCCTCACCGGTCAAAAACTGGCCCCTACCCTTACGGCCCACCGGGGAAACGCCCAGTGCCCGCTACGGTCAGTCCGGCGCTGGATAAGGGGCTGCTAAATAGTGATACTCTTGATACATCAGGAAGGATATTACACCAAGCACAACTGCAGAAGTCTATCTTTATTAATACATGTTGCCCTCGCTCTTACAATTGTTCTTTAATGATTAGCAGACCTGGTCTCACCAAGGTTCATCCCTCCTCTCCTTAGCCACCATTGCCCTTTGTCCTCAACACTTTACTGCTCATGGGTAGTAGTGTTCAATGTCCTGCTAGTCAGTGTTTCTCCCCCGGCTCTAATGTTTGTGATACTTCTCAGCACTACAACCCCACTGTGGATCATTTACCTGATGCAATTACTTCCTGTTCTGAATTTTCCTGAGGGAAAAAGAGGAATGACATGCAGATTTGGTGTGTATTACTCTAGTTAAGACATACATGAGATTGTGCCCTGTATATTTTCCCTTGATACATTTTTCAAGGTGCTCTCAAGGTGGAACTTGTCAGCAGAAATCTGAGAGGAGGGAGAATTAACAAATGTGGTAAATACTCGAGCCCAGGGTAAAATCCTCATGCATTAATTATCAACAACCTGCATGGATTATAATTTCAGTTTATAAAAAGCTATACTTCAAATCCTTCCTCCTTCCATCGTCTTCTAAGATTTCTAATGCATATTTGTCGCATCACAATCAACTTTTGTTTGAGTAACAATATACTGGACAAAGGTTATTCCAGTCTTAGGTAATAGCAGTTAATCACTGACAGTCAGTATCCTAGAAATGTCACTAAAGATGTTGGCAGACCACCTTGTCCTTGTTTTATCTTAAGAGTTTTTCTCTGTCCTCTTTGAAGGCTAGCCAGCCATTATTGATTTCTGCGTTGGTAGTATTATTGCTTAGTGAACTCTATAATTTAAGCCCCAATGACTGACATTATAATTCCCCAATATGACTTATTGTTGTCCCAACATGTGGCTCATCAGCAAAGGTAGGAGGAGACAAGTTACATCTTCTTCAGTGGCAAATAACTGCTTGATTTCAACATTTCTTTGCAATGATGCAGGGACTCCCACTAATACTTTATCAACATTCGAAGAGAATGTAGTAATTAGTACCTATGGGCAGTCAGATATTCCACCGGCTTTAGAAATATTCACTTTAATGTCCACTGGCAAATATACTGAATTGTGTTCCTCTTCAATATGAATATTTGCTATCCACCTTTAGATCCCACGTCACAAATTCATTGCTATCAGCACACAAAACACATTGTTATTGGCTTTCATTTTGGATGCACCTTTAGCAAAGGTATTACCATTTTTGTTGCATCTTTCCTGATGTAACGTGACAGCCTCAGAGTGTTCATTAGCAGAATGCACAGGTAGATCACTGTTGTCATATATTTTATCAACCTTACTAGAGAATCAGTCACACTCAGATGGCATATACTCCAAGACAAAGCAGTGCTGGAGCTTTTATTCACATCGAAATTCAAGTAAGCTACTTAATAACAAAATGCACTTCTTCCAAAGTGACTGGAATAAAAAAGAAGTTTATCAGCTCCTGGTTGTTATGGTTCTAATTAATAATGGCTGCCACCAGGAAAATAAAGTATTCAGTTGACTTTAGAGGGCATACAAGGACCTTCTGTGTATGTGTGTGTATACACACACACATATATATATATATATATATATATATATATATATATATATATATATATATATATTCACACAAAAACAAAAAGATTGCAGGGACGTTATAGTTAGGCTGACATTTCACTCGTACAAAACCAGCGAAATTCAGCCGTTATAGTTACCTGAGTTAACTATAACTTGCATCCCCGCAATGCACTGCTTATGACCTCACATATTACATCGCTCATGACATGGTCAGTGACATCACTGATGACATCTCAAATGACATCACTGATGACATCAACCAGTGACTGTAAAGTTTATGAGTGTTAAATATATATACCTAGGTGTATTGGTGAATCAGTGGGTGTATGAGTGACTGTTTGGATGACTGAGTGGGTGTGTGATTGACTGTATAAGTGAGTATTTAGGTGTCTCAGTGAACGTATGGATGAGTGACTGGTTGCGTGAATGTATCTGTCTATCAGTTGATGTCTAAGTGTGTGTATGAGTGTGTTAGTGGGTATGTGAATGGCTATATGGGTGATTGATTGGTTGACTATCTCTATGGTTGTCTGGGTGTCTGTGTGTGTGGGTGAAGAGGTGTGTGACTGCCTGTATGGATGAGTGAGTGGGTGAGTCAGTGCCTGTATGGGGTAGTGAGTGTGTGTGTGAGAAGCTGTATGGGTGAGTGAGTGTCTGTATGGCTGTGTCGGTGATTGAGTGCTTGTGTCAGTATGGGTCAGTAACTGTGTATGTGAAAGGCAGTATAGGTGAGTGACTGGGTATATGAGTGACTGTATGCATGAGTAAGTGAATGTGAGAGTGGCTACATGGATGAGTACATGCTTCTGTCAGTGACTGTATAGGTGAATGAGGATGTGTTACTATTTGTATGAGCAAGTAAGTGGATGTGTATGTAACTGTTTGGGTTAGTACGTACCTGTATGATTGACTGTATGGGTGAGTGTGTAGGTGTGTGAGTAGTTCTATGGGTGACTCACTCAGTGTGTGAGTGCCTGTATGGGTATATGAGTGGATATGTCAATGGCTGTATTGGTGACTGAGCGGGTGTATGAGTGGCAGTATGGGTGAGCAAGTGGATATGTGTGTAGATCTATGAATTAATGAATGGCTGTGTAAGTACTGGTATGGCTCTGTCAATGGGTCTGTGAATGGTTGTGTGGGAGTGGCAGTGGGTGTTTAAAAGATTCTATAGGGGTGTGAGTGGGTGCGTCAGAGATGATGTGGATGATGTCATCACTGATGTCATCAGTGATGTCATATGAATGTCATCAGTGATGTCACTGACCATGTCATCGTGATGTAATATGTGAGGTCATAAGCAGTGCATTGTGGGATGCAAGTTATAGTTAACTCAGGTAACTATAACGGCTGAATTTCTCTGGTTTTGTATGAGTGAAATATCAGCCTAACTATAACGTCCCTGTAACCTTTGGCTTTTTAGTGAATTTCTAAGGTTTTCAAATTCTGTTTGCTAACTACACTATCCCTGTAACCTTCGGTTTCCTTAGTGAATTTCTAAGGTTTTTTAAATTCTATGTGCTAACTATAACGTCCCTGTAACCTTTGGTTTTATAAGTGAATTTCTAAGGTTTTTTCATTTCTTTTTGCTAACTATAACGTCCCTGTAACCTTTGCTTTTTTAGTGAATTTCCATGGTTTTTTAACTAGCAGTCATGTTTGCAGTGTGGTGGAGATAGGGGGCGGGCCTCCAACCAGCTCTCAGGAATTCCAATGTGTAGGATTTACAGGAGGTACCAGGAGGGCTTCTTGGCCCCCAAGGTCCGTCTGGAGCCAAGGGGACTTTATCCCCCAACTAGTAGTTTGTGGGAGGCACATTTGCAGAGTGGTAGAGAAAGGGGGCATGGCCTCTGATAGCTTCTCAGAAATCCTGCTGTGTGGGACCTGCTGGAGGTAACAGGAGGGGTAGTTGTCCCCCAATGACGTCCTTGGGGGCCAACTACCCCACCTATTTCCTCCAGTAAGTCCCACACAGCAGGATTGCTGAGTTCTGATAGCAGGCCACGCCCCCTTTCTCCACCACTCTGTAAACACGCCTCCTGGTGCGCTCTTGGTTGGGGGATGAAGTCCCCTTCGCTGCTGAGAATCCTTAGGGGCCAACAAGCACACCTGTTACCTCTAGTAAGCCCCACACATTGGGATTGCTAGGTGTCCAAGAGCAGGCAGCAGACACATACCACTTTCAGCAGGGTATTGGCTTTCACAGTGGAGACTCAAGCCTTCTAGTCAACATCACCAAACTTCTTTATTTTGGATTAGCATAAACCATAAAAATACACAACACAATTCATCATTACAACACTATAAAATCCCATACAGAAACATCAATCACCATTAGACGCATATTTAATTTAAAAGACCTAAACAGTCTAGAAATTCCTCTAAAATCACTAAGAAAATTCAAAATGATTCCAGTGCAATATATAAAAGACAATAAAGGACTATAAAGTTTAGAATCACATGCTCGCCCTCACCTTAATAGTCCCACGTAAAAAAGAAGCGATTGCAAAACAGAAATGAAGGGAAGGTAAAGATTGCACATATAACTGAGCTGGTCTAGCTTGCAGAAAATTCATTGCCTTTAGCACATGGAGAATAAACTTGACACGCATGGACCATAAACACACAGAACTGAATAAAGTGCATCGTTTCTTGGGAAGAGAATAGATCACATCCACAGGGACCCAGCTAAAAAATAATGGAAAAGGCTAAGCCTAATCTTGGTTGAGGAGAAGCTGGCGATTCTCATTTGACACCCATGTCAAATATGGTTCCATTTACTGAGTGATTTGTGTCATAGCATGGTTCCTGACAGAAGGCTATACCAGTTCACAAGAAAATGTTATATAATCTACTTCATGTCTTCTTTAATAGTCGAGGTTATCAAAAAGTTCAGGGCAGCCAGTTCATAAAAGGTGGACTTGACATAATGCAACCATTTTATTCTAAAAGCACCTTCAACCTTCACACAATCCTTCAATAGGTCCATGTTTAACACAAGATCATCATTACACCAGATTAAAAGGCATCTATGGAAGGGACATTGGGGCATATTTACAAGCCCCTTTCGCCACTGGAGTGTCACGCTTTCTGACACTCAGGTGGCATAGCTCCATTTCACATATTTACAAGGTGGCGCTAAGCCACTTAACGTGGCATAACGCCACCTTGTAAATATGCCCCTTCCCCCGCAGTCTGCTGCAGCAAATGGGCGGGCAATGGGTGTTGTAGTGGCCATTGCACCGCAACACCCATTGCTTTTTAAAGCTGCCCCAGATTTACAAGGCTGGGGCAGCAGCAAAAACTAAGGCCAGGTAATACCTGGTGTTAGATTGGCGAAGCGAGGAGAAATCATTAATTTCTCCTCATTTTTTGCTCTTTCCATGTGTGCTGCATTCTGATGATCATAAATGAGGAATACCCTCTAGTGCAGTTGTGTTAACCCAAGTTAAAATAGGGGCCCATAATACAGGAACTGTTTTAAATAAATATGTGGGGACCCCATCAGGCTCCTGAGCTTTGTTGTTAGATAACCGAATATGGTCATCCTCATCTCCTAACTCAAAGAAGCTAATCGAGTGATCCTCCTTGTTAGAAATGGGATTTTTAGTAGGCTAGGGCATGTGCCAAAGCCAGGCAGAAACCACCACTCTAGTCAGGATAAGGGAGTTACACTCCTAAAATAACCCCTGCTCACCCCCTTGGTAGCTTGGCACGAGCAGTCAGGCTTATCTTAGAGGCAGTGTGTAAAGCATTTGCACATAACCAACAGTAATACAGTGTAAGCACTACAAAAGGACACCACACCAGTTTAGAAAAATATCCAATATTTTTATATACTTAAGACAAGACCAAAAACGATAAAAATCCACAATACAGTACTTAAAAATCTTTGGTTATCAAAACATGCTTGAAAAACAGTTCCTTGATGTCGATAGCTCCGTCCGGGGCTATCACGCCATCGTGAGCAAACAAATCCAAACAGTTCTGGCTGACCACGCTGTCGCGGGCCAGCTACGGTGTCGGGAAGACCCGCAAATAGTACCTTTTAGAAATGCAGGGCGTCGGCGACCTCTCGTTGAGTTTCCGAAAGCACAGCGTCCGCAGGCATCGGTTCCGGAGGTCGGTGCAGGAGTCGTCGGGGCCCTCGAAGTCACATGCATTGCAGATCGAACTCCTCTCTGTTGAAGTCAGGAGTGCTGGCGTCGGCAGGCGTCGGGTGCTACGGTGCAAAGTGCAGCGGTGCGGCGGGCGGTGCCTTCAGGTCACGGTGCGAGCAGCGGCTCGGTGGTGGCATCAGATGGCGTCGTCGGTGAGACCAGGGTCGCGGTGCGAAGTGAATGCGGTGCTCGTTGCGGTGCTGGCAGGTCGCGGTGCAAGCAGCAGCGTCGTCGTTGCTGAAGCGCTTTCATCGGCTGACGAACTGGAGTCGATGGCGCCTGCAGGATGAGAGCGGTGCGTCGTGTAACTTTACGAGCGGTGCCCTCGAACCACGGTGCAAGCAGCGGCGTCGATTTTGGCGTGGAGCGTCTTCGGCGGGGATACCAAGCCGTCGCCGTGAAGCGAGGCGGTGCGGAGTGCGGTGCCCACAGGTTGCGGTGTGAGCAGCGGCTCGGTGGCAGTGTCAGCAGGCGTCATCAGTGAGACCAGGGACGCGGTGCGGCGGTGCCCTCTGCGGTGCCTTCAGGACACGGAGTCAGCAGCGGCGTCGTAGACGTCGTCGGGTTGCTTTTCTTCTGTTGCAGCACAAAACACACAGTTCCCAGTGCTGAGGGCAGAAGGAGCTTGAAGTCTTGCTGTTCCTGGAGACTTCTTGAACAGGGGGCAAGCTCTACCTCAAGCCCTTGGAGAAACTTACAAAAGTAGATTGCAGAAAGTTCAGTCCAGTCCTTTCACTGCCCAAGACAGAAGCAGCCACTGCTGGCCAACACAGCAAAGCACACAGCAATGTGGTAGTTCCTCCTCACAGCTTCTCCAGCTCTTCTTCTTGGCAGTCTTCTTGGTCCAAAAGAGTTCTAAAAGTCAGGGGTCTGGGCCCCAATATTTATATCCCAAAATCCTTTGATCTCTTAGGCAGAGAGTGTCTGTGCCCAGCCAGAACCAGTTCTGCCACCTCTGGTGTGACTTCCTGGCAGGAGGTGGTGACGGCATGGTCAGAGGCAGACCAGGCCCTTTGAGGTGCAAGGAAATCTCCTCCCCAATTGCAGCCCAGGTCTATTCAGCCCTTTCCTGACCCACCTAGACTCATCTGGAGCCACTCCTGCTCCCCAGCCTTCTGTCATCCAAAACCCAGACAGGCAATCCACATTCCAGCAGAGGCACACGGAATGACTGAGCAAGAAAATACCTACTTTCTAAAAGTGGTATTTTCAAACACAGAATGTAAAAATCACCTTCACTAAAAGATGCATCTTTAGATTCTGAGTTCAGGCATACTAAACTTTAGTTTCCTCCCTAATTCCCCTGGCCAGTTATGTTTATAAGATGTTATAAACAAACTCCCCATTCTGTCCTATGGGGAACAGGTAGCCTTGCAATAGCGAACAACGAAATTGGCCGTAATTCACTATCAGGACATGCCACACACACCAGGGCATGTCCTACCTTTCACATACACTGCACCCGGCCCACAGGGGTACCTTGGGCCTACCTTAGGGGTGGCTGACATGTAAGAAAAGGGAAGGTGAGGGACTGGCAAGTGTGTGTACTGGCCAAGTCGACATGGCAGTTACAAACTGCGTGCAGACTCCACAATGGCGGGTCTGAGTTGCCTTTTCAGGGCTACTCACGTGGGTGGCACAATCAGTGCTGCAGGCCTGCTAGTAGCATTTGATTCACAGGCCCTGGCACACTCAGTGCACTTTACTAGGGACTAACAAGTTAAATCAAATATCCAATCATGGAAACACCAATCCATAACACAATTTACCACAGGAGCACTTGCACTTTACCACTGATCAACAGTGAGAAAAGTGCGCAGAAACACTACGCCAGCAAAAACAGAGTCAAAACCGGGAGGTCAGAAAGCAAAAACTCAGGGGAAACACGCCAAAAGATGCCAAGTCTAACACATGTTCCCTCCAGCTGAAAGTATGGCGAACTACCCACCCTCCTGGGAGTTCTCTTCACTAAGGCGGAAGAACCTGGACAGACCATCTGCATTGGCGTGTTCTGTGCCAGGACGGTGTTCCACCGTAAAGTCCATTCCCTGTAGGGAGATGGACCACCTCAGCAGTTTTGGATTCTCACCCCTCATTTGCATCAACCATCTGAAAGGCTTGTGGTCTGTCTGAACCCGGAAGTGAGTCCCAAACAGGTATGGTCTCAGCTTCTTCAGTGCCCAGACCACAGCGAAAGCTTCTCTTTCTATGGCACTCCACCTCTGTTCCCTGGGGAGTAGTCTCCGGCTAAGGAAGACTACAGGCTGGTCTAGGCCCTCTTCATTCAGTTGTGAGAGCACCGCTCCCACTCCATGCTCTGAAGCGTCAGTCTGCACAACGAATTCCTTGGAGAAGTCGGGGGCCTTGAGCACGGGTGCCGTGCACATGTCGACCTTCAGGGCATCAAAAGCCTTCTGACAGGACTCAGTCCAGATCACCTTCTTGGGCTGCTTCCTGGAAGTCAGCTCTGTTAAGGGGGCAACAATGATGCCATACCCCTTAACAAACCTCCTGTAGTACCCGGTGAGTCCTAAGAAGGCCTTCACCTCTGTCTGGGTCTTGGGGGGCTCCCAAGCCAGATTGGTGTCAATCTTGGGTTGTAGGGGCGCCACCTGGCCGCTTCCTACCTGGTGTCCCAAGTATACCACCGAACCCTGCCCGATCTGGCACTTACTGGCCTTGATCGTGAAGCCTGCCCTCTGCAGCGCCTTCAATACTTCACCGAGGTGCTGCAAGTGTTCTTCCCAGCTGGAACTGAACACTGCGATGTCATTCAGGTAGGCGGCACTGAAATCCTCCAGCCAACACCTGGTTGACCAACCTCTGAAAGGTGGCAGGGGCATTCTTCAACCCAAAGGGCATCACCCGGAACTGGTAATGTCCTTCTGGGGTTGAAAATGCTGACCTCTCCTTGGCCCCATCGGTTAAGGCAATCTGCCAGTACCCAGACGTTAAATCAAATGTGCTGAGGAACTTGGCAGCTCCCAACCGATCAATGAGCTCATCAGCTCTGGGGATGGGGTGTGCGTCAGTCCTGGTGACGGCATTGAGCCCGCGGTAGTCCACACAAAACCGCAGTTCTGGAGTTGCACCGGGTGCAGCAGCCTTTGGGACCAAGACCACTGGGCTGGCCCAAGGACTGTTGGAAGGCTCGATCACCCCTAATGCCAACATCTTAGAGACCTCCTCTTTAATGCTGGCCTTGACCCGGTCAGTCAACCTGTAAATCTTGTGCTTCACAGGAGGGCTGTCCCCGGTGTCTACGTCATGGGTACATGTTAGAACTGGGGGTCTCTAGTTGGCAGAGGTAGGTACCTTTGTCCAAATAGGGACCCTTGCTTCTAGTCAGGGTAAGGGGGTACACTCCTAAAATAACCCCTGCTCACCCCCTTGGTAGCTTGGCACGAGCAGGCAGGCTTATCTCAGAGGCAGTGTGTAAAGCATTTGCGAACACATACAGTAATATAGTAAATCCAGTATTTGTAAAGCGCGAACAGCTACCCAAAGGCATCCCGGCGCTGGGGGCCGTCGGGAAGATTAAGCAAGCTATTGCCCAGAGTCACATGGTGCTGGGCTGACCTGCCGCTGGTGATCGAACCGTGAGCCCCAGATTCCAGCGTCAGTCGCCCTGGCCGTGGCGCCACACCTCTCTACAGATGGACACCACACAAGTTGTAGTATAAAAATAAGTATTTTTATATAGACTTAACACAAGACCACAAACGACAAAGAATCCACAATACTGTACTTCAAAAATGGTAGAAATAGCTTAGTTCTCTTTAGATGGAAAATGCGACACTTATGAGTTCAATGTACCTTTGGATGTGTAACGCTATACAACGAAAGTGTTGCAGGGAAGGTGATGCGTCGGTTCCTTACACGCAAGAACGGTGATGCATCGGGTCCCTACTGCTGCGGAGGGGATGCAACGGTTCTTCTCTATGTGGGGAGGTGATGCGTCGGTTTCTTACTGCGCTTCCGTGGCGATGCGACCAGCAGCGCCGTGATGCGATGAAGATCCGGTGCAATGAAACAAAATGGCATCTTCTTCTTGATGCGACACGATGCGTGCATGCCCGACGGCCGTGCGGCGACTCAACGATTCTTCTGAGCCGCGACAGGCCCTGCGACACGCTTCTCCGGCGATGCGATGGCGTCTGCTGCGACGGCGACACTCTTCTCCGGTGAAGCGGGCGCTTCGGCGATGCGATGCGACAGCGGCAGCGGCGACACCCTTCTTCCGTGATGCGACGACAGCGGCATCGGCGGCGACCCGCTTCTCCGATGATGCGACGGCGTCTGCTGCGACAGCAACACTCTTCTCCAGTGATGCGACGACAGCGGCCGCGGTGGCGTCACGCTTCTTCTTTGTGAGTCGCGCTTCCAGCTCCTTGCGACACGCAGTCCCTCAGAAGGCCCAGCACAACAGCAGGCACTTCAAAGAACTCTGGGGAGCTGGTTGGTGAAGTCTGTTGTCCCTGAGACTTCAGCAGGAGGCAAGCTCTATCTTCAAGCCCTTGGAGATCCTTTACAAGTTGATGAAAGTAGCACAAAGTTCCTTTCTCCTTTCTTTGGCAGTCAGGCAACCACTGCAGGCCAATCCCCCAAACAACACTCAGCTTAGGGATAGTCTCCTCCTTCAGTTTCTCTCTGGTTCCTCTCCTCAGCAAAGGTTCTTCTTGTTTCCCAAAAGTGATCTAAAGTTCTGGGGTCTGGGTCCCCCTTTTATACTCATATTCTCTTTGTTCTCTGAAGGCAGAGAGGCCTTTGCCTAGTCCAAACCAGTTCTGGTCAGTCCTGGAGCACTTTGTTTACAGGACTCCTTCTTTCCTTTGACAGTGTAGGCCAGGGACATCAGACACACCGCAGGAGGTGGAGCCAGCATTGTGGAGGGAAGGCACAGCCCTAGTCAGGTCCCAGGTGCAACTCCTCCCACCACTCTACATGGAGATCTCTCTATTCAGCCCTGTGCTGACTCACCCTGCCTCCTGGAATACCCCAGCCCCTGTCACTCACAACTCCAGACACAGGAATACACAACCTAGCAGAGGCAGGCTTGGATAGTTTAGGCAAGAAAATACCTACTTTCTAAAAGTGGTATTTTCAAACACAGAATGTTAAAACCAACTTCACTAAAAGATGTATTTTATCATTCTGAGTTCAGGCATACTAAATTCGTTTTTCTACCATGTTGCCTGGGTCAGTTAGGATTATAAGATGTTATAATCAAACTGCCCATTCTGGCCTATGGGGAACAGGTAGCCTTGCAATAGTGAAAAACGAAAATGGCTGTAATTCACTATTAGGACATGCCACACACACCAGGGCATGTCCTACCTTATACTTACAATGCACCCTGCCCTTGGGCCTACCATAGGGGTGTCTGATATGAAGAAAAGGGAAGGTTTATGGACTGGCAAGTGGGTGCACTTGCCCAGTCAACATGGCAGTACCAGACTGCACACAGGCTCTGCAATGTCAGGCCTGAGACACACTTTACAGGCTGCTTCTGTGGGTGGCACAACCAGTGCTGCAAGCCCACCAGCAGCATTTGAGTCACAAGCCCTGGGCACACACAGTGCACTGTACTAGGGTCTGACAAGTAAACCAAACCAGGCCAATCATGGAGTCACTAATCCATACATCAATTTACCATAGGGAGCACTTGCACTGTGGCACTGAATAGCAGTGGCACAGTGCCCAAAGCATCTATAACCAGCAAAAACACATGAGGCAACAGCAAAAAATGGAAGGGAGACCCACGCCAATGGTGCCAGGTCTAACACGTGTCCCCTCCAGCTGAAAATGTAGGGAGAACTACCCTACCTCCTGGGAGTTCTCATCACTAAGGCGAAAAATCTGGACAGACCATCAGCATTGGCGTGTTCTGTACCAGGGCGGTGTTCCACCGTGAAATCCATCCCCTGTAGGGAAATGGACCACCTCAACAGCTTTGGATTCTCACCCCTCATCTGCATCAACCATCTGAGGGGCCTGTGGTCTGTCTGAACCCGGAAGTGAGTCCCAAACGAGTATGGTCTCAACTTCTTCAGTGCCCAGACCACAGCAAATGCCTCACGCTCAATCGCACTCCACCTCTGTTCCCGTGGAAGTAACCTCCTACTGGTGAAGGCTACAGGTTGGTCTAGGCCCTCCTCATTTATCTGTGACAAAACAGCCCCCACACCATGCTCTGAAGCGTCTGTTTGAACGATAAACTCTTTTGAGAAGTTGGGTGCTAGGAGCACGGGCGCTGTGCACATGGCAGTTTTCAGGGCCTCAAAAGCTTTCTGACAGGTGTCAGTCCAAATCACTTTCTTGGGCTGCTTCCTGGAAGTCAGCTCTGTCAAGGGGGCAACGATGCTGCCATACCCCTTGACAAACCTCCTGTAATACCCAGTGAGCCCTAGGAAGGCTCTCACCTCTGTCTGGATCTTAGGGGGTTCCCAAGCCAGGATGGTCTCAATCTTGGGCTGTAGGGGCATCACCTGGCCACTCCCAACCTGGTGTCCCAAGTACACCACGGAAACCTGCCCGATCTGGCACTTACTCGCCTTGATCGTGAGGCCTGCTCTCCGCAGCGCCATCAACACTTCCCAGAGGTAGCGCAGATGTTCTTCCCAACTGGCGCTGAACACTGCAATGTCATCCAGGTAGGTGGCACTGAACTCTTCCAGTCCAGCCAACACCTGGTTGACCAACCTCTGAAAGGTGGCAGGGGCATTCTTCATCCCAAAGGGCATAACCCTGAACTGGTAGTGCCCATCTGGTGTGGAGAATGCTGACCTCTCTCTTGCCCATCAGTCAAGGCGATCTGCCAGTACCCAGACGTTAAGTCAAACGTGCTGAGGTACCGAGCAGCCCCTAACCGGTCGATGAGCTCATCAGCTCTGGGGATGGGGTGCGCGCCAGTCCTCGTGACTGAATTGAGCCCTCGGTAGTCCACACAGAACCGGAGTTCTGGCGTGGCACCCGGTGCGGCAGCCTTTGGGACCAAGACCACTGGGCTGGCCCAAGGACTGTTAGAGGACTCAATCACCCCTAACGCAAGCATCTTGGAGACCTCCTCCTTGATGCAAGCTCTCACCCTGTCAGTTACCCTGTAAGTTTTGTGCTTAACAGGAGGACTGTCTCCAGTGTCCACATCATGGACGCACCAATCAGTGACACTGGGGATCAGGGAGAACAGATCAGAAAACTGTCCCAGCAACTGGTGACAGTCATTCTGTTGCTCAGGGGTCAGGGTGGAAGAGAGGTTCACACCATCCACTGACCCATCTTGCTCTGTTGCAGACAGGAGGTCAGGAAGAGGCTCAGTCTCCTCTTCCATCCCAGCATCTGTTGCTAAGAGCATGCGCACTTCGGACCTCTCCAAGTGGGGCTTCAGGCGGTTGACATGCAGGACCCGCAAGGGGTTCCTGGGAGACCGCAAGTCCACCAAGTAGGTAACAGGACTTTTGCGCTCCACCACCTCAAATGGTCCGGTCCACTTATCCTGGAGCGCGCAGGGCTCCACTGGGGCCATGACCCACACTTTCTGACCAGGCTGAAGCTCAACCAGAGTGGCATTCTGGTCGTACCACCGCTTCATCTCCTCCTGGCTGGCTTCCAGATTCGCCTCAGCGAGTTGTCTGAAACGCCTAGTCTGGTTCCTGAAGGCCAGCATGTAGCTATATACATCCTGGGAGGTTTCCTGGGAGATTGCTCCCAGCCTTCCTTGACCAAACTCAGAGGTCCTCTCACTGGGTGACCATAGAGAAGCTCAAAGGGGCTGAACCCTAGAGACTTCTGTGGCACCTCACGGTAAGCAAAGAGAAGGCATGGTAAGAGGACGTCCCACTTACGCCTCATGGGTTCCTCAAGACCCATAATCATGCCTTTGAGGGTCTGGTTGAACCTTTCGACCAGCCCATTACCTTGGGGGTGGTAAGGAGTGGTGAACTTGTACGTTACACCGCACTCCTGCCACAGGGACTTCATATACTTGGAAATGAAGTTCGTATCTCGGTCAGACACCACCTCTCGAGGGAACCCCACACAGGAGAAAATTCCCATCAGTGCCCGTCCCACCACAGGGGCCGTCACTGTCCTGAGAGGGATGGCTTCCGGGTACCGGGTGGCATGGTCCACCAAGACCAGGATGAACCTGTTGCCCATGGTTGTCTTGGGGTCCAGTGGCCCCACAATGTCAATACCCACCCATTCAAAGGGGGTGCTGACCACAGGGAATGGCTGGAGAGGAGCCTTCTGCTTCCTCCCACTCTTTCCACTTGCCTGGCAAGTCTGACAGGTCCTGCAATGAGTGTCTGAACTCCTGCGCATTTGGGGCCAATAAAAGTGGGTGGCAAGCCTCTCAAAGGTCTTGTCCTGCCCCAAATGTCCTGCTAACGGTACATCATTAGCCAGCCCCAGTAGGAAGGCTCTGAAGCGCTGGGGTACCACCAGCACACGGGCTGACCCAGGCTCAGCAACCTTAGGCTCACTATACAGGAGACCATTCTCCCAGTAGATCCAATGTGACCCAGACTGATTACCTGCTGCCTGGTTTGCAGCCTGCTGCCACAAACCCACAAGAGAAGGGCACTTCTTCTGCTCCTCGCAGAACTCTTTCCTGGAGGGTCCTCCTTCCTGCTGCCAATGGGTCAGCTCAGGCAGGTCCCCCAGTTCAGCTACCTGTTCCCCTGTAGGCTCCAGGGCATCCCCCTCAAGGTCTGCCTCCTCCTGGACCGTGGGAACTTCGGGGGCCGGTTTCCCACGCCCCCTGCCTCTTCTCTTTAAGGCAGACACCTGGGCTACTCTCTCAGGCTCCAGGTCCTCTTGAACACCCTTACTGGCTGCCATGGACCGTGTGGTCACACACGCCCAGTCAGGCAAACCCAACATCTCCAAATGAGCACTTCGCTCCACCTTGCCCCAAGGGGAGCTCTCCAAATCGTTACCTAACAGACAATCAACAGGCATGGCTGGCCCCACAGCTACTTGAAGAGTACCAGAGACCCCCCCCCCACTCAAAGGGAACCTGAGCTACCTTGCAGTGGCTCTCTGTGTTGTCAGCGGCAACAACTGGGTAAAATGCATTGGGGACCACCTGCTCTTCAGACACCAGGTGACACTTGACAGCTGTCACACTGGCTCCTGTGTCTCTCAGAGCCTCCACTCTATGGCCATTGATGGTCACCCACTGCCTGTACATTTTAGTGTTATCAGGCAGCTGGGTCCTGGGGACCATCTCACAGTCTCCTAAAGAGACATCTCTGCGGGACCCCACCCACCTTGGACACCCATCTCCTCCCCCAGGGCTACACTCGCCATCTGCCGGGGTGGTGCACCAGGGGGTGCTGTCTTCCCATACTGTGGGCACTGGGGATCAATAGACTTATGGCCCACTTCACCACACTTGAAGCACCTCAGGGGTCCCCTAGGAACAGGTCTACCTGTCGGGGCCCGGGCTTCTTCTCAGGGGAGGCTGGGAACCTTTCCCTTGGTTCCCTTGGGGATCACTTTGGGGCCCTTTCTGGAACTCCCTCTGTTTACCCTTGTCCCCCCCACTCTTCTGCTGGGGACCCTGCCCACTCTTGGCAGAGTCTCCCACGTGACCCTTGTGGACCAGGGTGCTCACCCAGCGGTCCGCCTCCTCAGCAAGCTTCCTAGGGTTAGTCAGCCTACTATCAATCAGGTGCTGGCGTAGCTCTGGAAAACAATTACTTGACAAGTGCTCCCATGCAATTAAATCAAAGAGCGCCTCAAAATCATTCACTTTGCTACCCTTCACCCAACCATCCAATGCTCTGCAAAAAAAAGTTACATACTCTACCCAGGTGCTTGACTCCAACTTTTTGCAATTCCTAAATCTCTGCCTATACAGTCCAGGAGTCAACCCATACCTGGACATCAATGCTTCTTTCATGTGGCTGATAAGAATTGTGGACCTCAGAAGGCAAGTCTAATAAGGTATCCCGCCCCTCACTAAGGAACCGCCCCCACAACCCCGCTCCCCAATCCTTCTCAGGGACCCAGTGGGAGGACATGGCTACCTCATAGGCCTTGAACCACTGCCCAATATCATCATTCTTATAAAATTCTTTAACCACATCCTTAGGTATATACACCCTTGCTTCAACAGGCATGGACGGTGTGCTGCCACCAGAGGGAGTAATCTCTAAGCTCCTTGCTCTCAATTCTAACTCCCTCAAACTTCTCTCATGCTCCATTTGCATCCTCTTTTCCTCTAGGGCCAATTTTTTATTCTCTAACTGCCCACTCAACTTGAGCTTGGTCAGCTTATTCTCATGCATCCTACTCTTCTCCATGTCCTCCAGCTCTTCTGGGGACAGGCCCTTGGCAGAAACACTGCTACCTGCTGGGGAAGCTACTCTCCTCTCCCCTGGACCCAATGGCCCTTCCAGCTGCTCATCTGCATTTTCAGCCCCCTCCACTTGCTCAGGGATGCTCCTTGCTTCCATCCAGGCCCTCAGCGCCTTTTGGAACTCATCCTTCTTGGAGATACCGGTCATAGCAACTTTAAATCTCCTGCAGAAGTGCTTTAGCTGTTTTACATTGTAGCTTTCTAGTTTCTCCTCTTCAAAATCATAATCCACAGATGCGATGGATGCTGCTTTACTCATGGTGACTAAACTTGGCAGTTCTTGGCAAAAATAGAAAATCCCATGAAAAACAATCTACCAAAAGTATGTGGTTGCGTTTTGGTCTGCACTCACTAGTAGTGTTCACCAATCACTGTATATGAGTCACAAATGCAAGTCCAGAATCCTCACCGCTGCCCACCAATGTTAGAACTGGGGGTCTCTAGTTGGCAGAGGTAGGTACCTTTGTCCAAATAGGGACCCTTGCTTCTAGTCAGGGTAAGGGGGTACACTCCTAAAATAACCCCTGCTCACCCCCTTGGTAGCTTGGCACGAGCAGGCAGGCTTATCTCAGAGGCAGTGTGTAAAGCATTTGTGAACACATACAGTAATATAGTGCCAAAACTACACTACAGATGGACACCACACAGGTTGTATTATAAAAATAAGTATCTTTTATATAGATTTAACACAAGACCACAAACGACAAAAAGAATCCACAATACTGTACTTAAAAATGGTAGAAATTGCTTAGTTCTCTTTAGATGGTAAATGCGACACTTATTGTTCAATGTACCTTTGGATGCGTAACGCTATACAACGAAAGTGTTGCAGGGAAGGTGATGCGTCGGTTCCTTACACGCAAGAACGGTGATGCGTCGGTTCCCTACTGCTGCACAGGGGACGGTGATGCGTCGGTTCTTCTCGGCGTGGGGAGGTGATGCGTCGGTTTCTTACTGCGCTTCCGTGGCGATGCGACCAGCAGCGCCGTGATGCGATGACGATCCGATGCAATGCAACAAAATGGCGTCTTCTTGACAACGAAGGGGTGATACGTGCATGCCCGACGGCCGTGCGGCGACTCGGTGAATCTTCTGAGCCGCGACAGGCCCTGCGACACGCTTCTCTGGTGATGCGACGGCGTCTGCTGCGACGGCGACCCTCTTCTCCAGTGAGGCGAGGCGCTTCGGTTGATGCGATGGCGACAGCGGCAGCGGCGGCACGCTTTCTCGGCGATGCGACGACAACTGCTGCGGCGGCGACACGCTTCTTCGTCTTGAGTCGCGCTTCCAGCTCCCAGCGACACGCAGTCTCTCAGAAGGCCCAGCTCAACAGCAGGCACTTCAGTTCCCAGCAAGGGAATTCAGGGGAGCTGGTTGGTGAAGTCTGTTGTCCCTGAGACTTCAGCAGGAGGCAAGCTCAATCTTCAAGCCCTTGGAGATCCTTTACAAGTTGATGAAAGTAGCACAAAGTTCCTTTCTCCTTTCTTTGGCAGTCAGGCAACCACTGCAGGCCAATCCCCCAAACAGCACTCAACTTAGGGATAGTCTCCTCCTTCTCTCTGGTTCCTCTCCTCAGCAAAGGTTCTTCTTGTTTCCCAAAAGTGATCTAAAGTTCTGGGGTCTGGGTCCCCCTTTTATACTCATATTCTCTTTGTTCTCTGAAGGCAGAGAGGCCTTTGCCTAGTCCAAACCAGTTCTGGTCAGTCCTGGAGCACTTTGTTTACAGGACTCCTTCTTTCCTTTGACAGTGTGGGCCAGGGACATCAGACACACCACAGGAGGTGGAGCCAGCATTGTGGAGGGAAGGCACAGCCCTATTCAGGTCCCAGGTGCAACTCCTCCCACCACTCTACATGGAGATCTCTCTATTCAGCCCTGTGCTGACTCACCCTGTCTCCTGGAATCCCCCAGCCCCTGTCACTCACAAACCAGACACACAATACACAAGCTAGCAGAGGCAGGCTGGATGGTTTAGGCAAGAAAATACCTACTTTCTGAAAGTGGTATTTTCAAACACAGAATGTTAAAACCAACTTCACTAAAAGATGTATTTTATCATTCTGAGTTCAGGCATACTAAATTCGTTTTTCTACCATGTTCCCTGGGTCAGTTAGGATTATAAGATGTTATAATCAAACTGCCCATTCTGGCCTATGGGGAACAGGTAGCCTTGCAATAGTGAAAAACGAAAATGGCTGTAATTCACTATTAGGACATGCCACACACACCAGGGCATGTCCTACCTTATACTTACAATGCACCCTGCCCTTGGGCCTACCATAGGGGTGTCTGATATGAAGAAAAGGGAAGGTTTAGGGACTGGCAAGTGGGTGCACTTGCCCAGTCAACATGGCAGTACCAGACTGCACACAGGCTCTGCAATGGCAGGCCTGGGACACACTTTACAGGCTGCTTCTGTGGGTGGCACAACCAGTGCTGCAAGCCCACCAGCAGCATTTGATTTACAAGCCCTGGGCACACACAGTGCACGGTACTAGGGTCTGACAAGTAAACCAAACCAGCCAATCATGGAGTCACTAATCCATACATCAATTTTACCATAGGGAGCATTTGCACTGTGGCACTGAATAGCAGTGGCACAGTGCCCAAAGCATCTATAACCAGCAAAAACACATGAGGCAACAGCAAAAAATGGAAGGGAGACCCACGCCAATGGTGCCAGGTCTAACAGTACACCAGTGAGTAACACCTGGGGTCAGGGAGAACAATGGGGCAAACTGTCCCAACAACTGGTGACAGCTGCTCTGGAGTCAGTGTAGGGGAGAGGATCACACCTTCCACTGACCCATTGCACTCCTTGGCAGATAGAAGGTCAGGGAGAGGTTCACTCTCCTCTTCCACCCCATCATCTGGCGCCAAGAGCATGCTCACTTCGGACCTCTCGAAGTGGGGCTTGCGGTGGTTCACTTGGAGGACCCTCAAAGGGTTCCTTGGAGCCCGCAAATCCACCAGGTGACATCACTTTTGCGCTCCACCACCTCAAATGGCCCAGTCCACTTGTCCTGCAAGGCACAAGGTTCCACTGGGGCCATGACCCACACTTTTTGCCCAGGTTGAAATTCGACCAGAGTGGCATTCTGGTCATACCACTACCTCATTTCTTCCTGGCTTGCTTCTAGGTTCGCCTGCGCGAGTTTCCTGAAGCGGGCAGTTTGGTTTCTGAAGGCCAGCATGTAACTAAACACATCCTGGGGAGCTTTCCTGGGAGCTGCCTCCCAGCCTTCCTTCACCAAACTCAGAGGTCTTCTCACAGGGTGACCATACAGAAGCTCAAAGGGACTGAACCCAAGAGACTTCTCTGGTACCTCCCTGTATGCAAAGAGAAGGCACGGTAAGAGGACGTCCCACTTACGCCTCATGGGTTCTGTTAGACCCTTAATCATGCCCTTCAAGGTCTGGTTGAATCTCTCCACCAGACCGTTACCTTGTGGGTGGTAAGGGGTGGTGAACTTGTAGGTTACACCACACTCCTTCCACAGGGATGTCATATACTTGGATATGAAATTGGTTCCCCTGTCAGAAACCACCTCTCTGGGGAACCCCACTCGGGAAAAGATCCCCATTAACGCCCGGCCCACCACTGGCGCCGTCGTTGTCCTGAGAGGGGTTGCCTCTGGGTACCGGGTGGCATGGTCCACCAAGACCAGGATGTACCTGTTGCCCATGACTGTCTTGGGATCCAGTGGCCCCACAATGTCCATCCCTACTCTTTCAAAGGGCGTTCCAACCACTGGAAAAGGTTGGAGAGGAGCTTTGACCTTCCTCCCACTCTTACCACTTGCCTGGCAAGTTTGGCAAGACCTGCAATGTCCATTTGACTGCCTTCGCATTTGGGGCCAGAATAAGTGGGTGACAAGCCTGTCAAAGGTCTTGTCCTGCCCCAAATGTCCTGCCAAAGGCACATCATGAGCCAGAACCAGTAGGAAGGTCCTGAAGCACTGGGGTACCACCAGCACACAGGCTGACCCAGGCTCAGCGACCTTAGGCTCACTGTACAGGAGATCATTCTCCCAGTAGATCCAATGTGATCTGGAATGATCACCAGCTGCCTGGTCTGCAGCCTGCCGCCGCAGACCCCCCAGAGAAGGGCACTCCTTCTGCTCCTTGCAGAATTCCTCCCTGGTGGGACCACCTATTTGCTGCCAATGGATCAGCTCAGAGATGTCCCACAGTTCAGCTACCTGCTCCCCTGTAGGCACCGGGGCGTCCCCCTCAAGGTCTGCCTCTTCCCGGTCCGTGGGAGCTTCAGGGGTCGGTTTCCCGCGCCCCTTGCCCTTTCTCTTGGCAGGGACTTGGGCCACTGTTTCTGGCTCCAAGTCCTCTTGATCACCCTCTCTGGCCGCCATTGACCGAGTTGTTGGGCACTGTAAATCTAAACATGCAGACTTAAGGGCCAGTAGACCGACAGTCACTCATATAGTCAACTGCAGAACATCCCTTGCAGACAAGATGGGGCATCACTCCAGCTCATTAGAAATGTAGTAGAACAACACAGCTACTGGACAAGCTCAAATGCAGGCCTTGGGACCTCCAGACCTGGGTTTTCTTTGCAGCATTGTACCTGTACAAAAATCATATTAGTTTGGGTGGATCACATTTCCCTTAGTGCCTCCAATTGCGAGTTTGCGCAATTCTAAATAAAAATATGCATTGCGCTGGCAAATTACATATTAGTACCAGCCCTATACATCCATATTTTTTGTATTATGAGGCCAACATACTCTACTGGCCTATCTAATGAACTTCATATTTGAGGTGCCCCTTCTACAACAAAACTATTTGCATAAAGTGCTCCAACCAGTAATAAAAATTAAAACATTCATGGGCACAATGAGGTATTACTTTACTGAAAACAATGTTTAAATAAAATATATGCGGGGCAGTAAAATTCGACAACTGATATGAAAACATTGAAAAGTATAACTGGATGCAGAATTATTCTAGGTATCAATTAATCAATAACGGCACACATTCTCTACTTTCTCATTGACCGTTTTTCCTTCCATCTGTACAGAAAGGCCAATACAACATTTATACTGTTATGTATATTACCTTTCTGACACCTCAGACTTTCACCATCCCACAAACTGCTCTCTTTCCTCCATAGTCACCTCTTCCTTACATTAAGTTCACAAAAACACAATGGCACAAATAAAGCTCTGTGATCACAACTAAGATTGTCCACAGAGAAGCCTTTTGCAAAGCTTGCTCATTATGGCCATGCCAGTGGTGTGGCAGGTGTGGAGCCCAGCAGATCCCTCATGCTCAGAGAAATGTGCCAGGTTCAGCACTCATGACCACCTTGCTTTTCCTGATGAGTTATAGGACACAAATGCAGACCAGAGAATAATATGGCCCATGTGTCCATTGTAGACCAGCATACACTAATGTCCAGGTGGAGCAAGAGCATTGTGTATAGAATTTCTTATGTGAATGAATAGCAGGAGGCATGCTGAAACGAGCACCACCAGTCCACTGTTCTTCCATTCCATAGGTGCCCCTCAAAAGCAGGATATATATGCAGGAGAATTCTGTGTGTAAACGTGTGAGAAGCTTTCTATAATATGGGTTGGTTGCTCAGTGAACAAATGTGTCATCATTGCAAAGGCCTGTTTACCACTCATGCAATAATCCTTCCAAACTTGATTGAATAACCATCATTAGGTTGGGTAAACATTGACATCCATCATTGGTATGCCTGATTCACCAGCAGGTCTGGTCTTTTCCATTAAACCAATTAGACAATTCATGGGAATGGGTATTTAAGATTTGGTAATTCACCAAAATGGATATTCACTAACATTGGGTGCGCAAGCTGGTGTTCTTTGTTTAGTATTTTACAAAAGGTGTGTGAGTCCCTTAAGACAATAGCATGGCTAACTAAATCTACAACTCCTTGGCAGCATGATTGAAGCACATCTCTGGCCGTATTGTGCCACACCCAGCTCTTCTCACTAAGGCCTCGACTACAAGTTGCATAGTGCAGGGGTGCTGAAATTAGTGGGTTTGAAATCACTGAATCCAGATGGCAATTGCAGCCCTGCAAAGATCAATTAAGTGTTAATGTCCCCATAAAGTTGCCCATATATGTGGCCACAGAATTACCAGGTCCAAATTAACATTGTTATCCCTATTTTTGGGGATAGTTTTACTCTCTTTTACTACCAGCTTTGGCCAGGTTGTAAATAGAAATGGTAGCTGGTGCACGGGGAAAGGTAATGCTTGGGCCAGTTGGGGCACGGTTGCATGCACATACCATCCTTGAGCGGGGTGTCGGGCAGAGGCCAGGCTTCCCTTGTGCCTGCAGCCCTTGTCCAGACGCGAATATTATTTTACTGGCCAGCTTTTCCATCTGTCAGGTCTGGAGTTCCTGCACTTGGTAATGTCACTATGGCAGGAACACTGGGCCATTGGTGATCAGCTAGAGTAGTATCTCACCTAGGAATACCACTGCATCTGACTTCTAATTGTCTTGATTGGATAGCCTTATAAGTGTATCTTTCCAAACATACATGTAAATTCTAACTTGCAGTCCATCTCAGGTGAGGAAACATCACTATGATGCTACACCAGTTCAACCCTACATCAAAGGACATGCTTTAACCTGTATATGCCAACAATATTGAGTCAACTTAGGGGTGGAGTGAAAAGATTCAGCAAAGTCGGTCTTGTTCCTGCTAACCTCAAACAGCTTTAACACATCTAGGTATCAACGACTGCAATGCATGACTCTAAGTTATTTATAGTTGCACCCAATCCTCTCAGCCTCGTGGAGGATCTGGGAATCACCTGAATACATGCAAAAGGAGTGCCCAAAGGATGCCACCAGACATGTAAAAGGGATGAAATAAGGAGCAGTGACACTATGGAACATGTCTTCTTGAAGACTCCTGATTGTCATCAGGGGCAATGATTTCTCAGAAAAGATGAGATCACTGTTAGTGCCAGATCTCTAATCTTGCAAGAATGGCATCTTATAAAATGATTTTCTAAATGGCGTATTGATCATGTCTTCCTTCAATATAGAGGACATTACCTCAGAGACTAATGAGCTTTTTGATTATTTAATAAAAATAAGCAGTTTATTATCTATCATTTGTCCTCTGACTAGGGCATCTCACCAATTCCACATCTAGGTACTTTGGACCTATTCCACTACCAATTTGGTTCACTTAAGTGCTACTTGGCAGCATAAACTCTGGATTTCCGGTCATGAAATACAAGACCTGGTTTACACAAGTGTTATTTATGCAGAAAAACACCCTTACTTTATGAAGAGTAGAAGAAAGTCTTTGTCAAGAAAAGGAGAAGGTGACAAAATGTACCCTTTGGAGAGAGAAGAACTTTGTGGATATTCAGATAAGGTTTCCTCGGCATTTGCCATTGTGAAACCACAGAGAAAACTAATCCTACAATAGGTATAAGCAAGCATGCTTTTCTATATAGGAAGGGTAAGAAAACACCCAGATATTTAATGTCAGTGAAAGAGATGGGATTTATTTATTTTCAGGGAAATTCTGGAGTATTTTTTTTAGAAAATCACATGTGTAAATGCACATGGTCACTATGCCTACTGAACCTTGTTCCTTAAGAACACTTTGCTTAAGGGTAATGCTGCATCTCAACTCAAGGAAACTACTCCAAATGTAGAAGAAAGCATGAGAAGATTATATTTTTGATCTTCAAGATTTGCATGTGGAGGGGCTTGGCTAGCAGCCAACGAGAATGGCCGCTGCCTGAGAGGGCTCCTGAATCCCCGCTGCAAATCCCTCAATATCCGAGGCCATCCACATCCCAAAATCATAAAAATAACCAGCATTTCACTCCTTGCCTC
Source organism: Calotriton arnoldi (assembly GCA_963921515.1). Classification (NCBI taxonomy): domain Eukaryota; kingdom Metazoa; phylum Chordata; class Amphibia; order Caudata; family Salamandridae; genus Calotriton; species Calotriton arnoldi. The sequence goes on along the minus strand of CAWUFW010000155.1, from coordinate 519,118 downwards.
CCAGGAGAGACTCGACGGGAGCTGCGACTCGCCTGGTGAATCCGGCGGCCCCCTCTGATGCGTCCCCGATGAGGAGGTAATGGCGGATGCCCAAAAAGTGAAAGCGTCGAAGGTGCCTGAGGGACGCTAAAGAAGCCAGGCAGACAAGCGGTCCGGGAGGGGTCCCGAGGTGCCTTAACTCTGAAGCAGCGCACAGTGGGGACGAGGACCGGCTGAGGGCTCCCGCGCCGAGCGGTGCGGCCGTGAGAGGGAGGATCCGGTGAGTGACTCAAGTACCTGAGCCCCCGGCTTTGCGGCCTTTGCACGCCGCGGCCGCTATAATTGGATTCCTGGTGCCTAAGAGGCTGCGGCTTAACGGGATACCCAGCGGGAAGCGGGGACATGGTGGAGACCCGGCGACGGGTCTCATGAGCGCAGTGAGGACTGGCACCTCCTTAAGAGCCGACGCAAAGGAGTGGGCGTGGAGGCCCCAGGCCTACAGAAATCTGCCTCTGCGAGAGAGGCGAGACCCCAACCTTGCGGCCTGCAGTGGGGAGCTGCTGAGAGGTGGTGCGGGAGGCCTGGATACTGCCGCAGCGGAGGTGGCCTGTGTGGCTGCTGTAAGGCAAGCAGCACGGACCCGTAGGTCCTAGGAGAGATCGCCTACCCATCACTGGGAGCCCGTGAGTAGTGGAAGGTGCCGTCCTTTTGGGAGTGTCGCCCTGCGACTTAACTAGAGGCGATGTGGCAAATGGTGGGGGCCAGTGAGAAGATGGAGCGCCGTAGTCCACCGGGCGCTAGCCTGGGTTAGCGCTAAAAGAAGGGGGAACACCTGAGGCCGGGGGTGACTGGCCCTGACGACTCCCTGCAATTAGACTACATTGGCGCAAGGGATTGTTACTGCCTCTGCGGAGCTGATAACCACTGTAAGACTTCGCTGAGCTTGGAGGGGGCGAGGGAACCCTGAAACTCCCCAACTGATCGAGGACAGGTTGGTGCGGTGGGAACCGAACTAGGGCTCGAAGGGCGTTTCTGAACCTGGAATGCACTGCCATAAGAAGGTGCTGAAAGCTCCAGCACCGTAGGAGATACGCTGGAGTGCCGTACGCAGAGGGAGGAGAAGCCTCCTGCGGAATGCCGACGAAGGTAACCACGTCGCACTGAAGGGGGCCGCGAAGGGTGTAGAAGCCTAGCCAAGATAGTTTGTGTTCCAAGGCCGCGATACCCAGATTGAGAATCCGGAAGAAACTCCCAAAAACTCGGCCCATATTGTCATCAATTTAAGGTCCACCCTTCGGTGCTGGCCTGTGCTTTCACCTAGCGGGGCGTTCATTGCTGCGCATCCATGGTGACAGGAGGGAAGGGGCCCAAGGCGAACGCCCAAAAGCAGCTGGCCAAATTCTCTTGGTCCAAAGGGGGAGATAAGGAGGATACGCCCCAAACGGGGACGGATGGAGGGGCGGCTGCCTCCAAACAAGGACCGGAGCCAACTCTGCATGATGTCATGGCAGCTATTAACGGAGTGCGTGCGTCGGTGGACTCTGTCACGGTGGAGGTCTCCCTTATCAGGGTGGACTTCCGAAAGATGGACGAGAAAGTCAGGGAGCTTAAGGTGGTCGCCGGTGCCCTACAGGCGGACACGTCGGAACTCCAGACGCAGATGCGTGAAATGCAGCAGAAACAGGAGAGGATGGCACAGCAGCTCGATGACTATGAAGGCCGGGCCCGCCGCAATAACATCCGCATCTTAGGGGTTCCGGAGAAAACGGAGGGGCCGGCAGCGGACCTATATGTGGAAGACCTCATCACGAAGCACTTACAGCCCAAGTCTCTGTCTGGCTACTTTTCCATTGAAAGAGCTCATAGAGTACCGGGAGGTAGACCAAGACCAGGCGCACCTCCGAGGCCCCTTATAGCTCGGGTCTTCAACTACCGAGACAGGGACATTATCCTGCAGACAGCGAGGTCCAGTCCCCCGCTGAAAATAGATAACTACGAGGTGGCCTTCTTCCCGGATTTCACGGCTAAGGTCCAAGCCCAACGTCGCAGCTTTCAGGCGGTGAAGAGGGAACTGCGGGACCGGGAGGTGAAATATGCGATGCTCTTCCCTGCGAGACTGAGGGTGGAATCGGATGGCAAATCGTGGTTTTTGATTCACCGGATGCAGTCTGGGACTGGATGGAAGGATGGAGTACGGTGGGAAACCCGAGAAGAGAACGCTCTGAAAGGATTAGCCAACGTAGGGGTCTTCGTCCAGACGCGGCAAAGAATGGTCCTGCAGAGGAAAACGATCCGCTGAAGGAGCGGGAGTGAGGACCCTCGGCCTCATCAATGAAGAGCCGACGCCCAACTGAAAGCGCAAGTAGCGGGGACTGGGGGAGGGTTGATATACCCATCGGGTGCGAGACTTACAAAGAGAAGACCTGATGTAAGGTTTGGGACTGATGGGCTTAAACGATGTGATTTGAATGAGACTGAACTATACGATTAGTGGATGGCCAAAAATACAAGTTAATTGTGATGTGAGTGGGCGGGGATGGGAGTTGCTCGTCCCGTGCATTTCTAGCATTTCGGGGGGGGGGAGAGAGGCACTCTGCCAGGTTTGGGAGTGGGTAGTTTTAAATCCACGGGCAGGGGGGCAGGGAGGGGGGTAGCTGTTGAGGGGTTGGGGGTCAGGGGGTTTGAAGATGCATAGTGCTAGGGACCCGGGGGCGGGGAGGGGGGCGGGTACCAGGGGGCCTAGAATTTGGGGATGTTATTTTCTTGATTGTATTATTGGTAAGCAATGTGATATTGTGTTTCGAAAGCGTAAAGTAGCCATATTGTGCATTGGACGGCAATCGCTGAGTGGACAGACTCAAGTTTCCTCCTACATAGCAAGGATCCGAGTACGAGAAATGGGTGGGATACGTGGCAATGGGGCTGGATAGAGACCGTACTCTTTCTATAATGTCCTGGAACGTCAATGGTGTTGGGGATAAGATTAAGAGGGGGATAGTGCAACAGTACCTAAAGAGACAGTCACCTGATGTGGTCTTGCTGCAAGAAACGCACCTAGTAGGTCAGAAATCCAAGGCCCTCAATAGATGGGGATACAAACTCCTGATACACGCGGACTACACCACGGGCTCGAGGGGGACGGCCATATTGGTAAAGAAAACTACGCCCATTATTGTTCATAAGACATGGGCGGACACGGGGGGCCGCTTCGTGGGGGCAGAGGCCCAATGGGATGGAAAGGACATCAACATTCTATCTGTCTATTTACCGCCCGCTCTGGGCAAGGCAGCATTAGAGGACCTAGGTAATAGGCTGACGAGACTCCGAGAGGGCACACTTATCATGGGAGGAGACTACAACATGACATTAGATGACACAGTTGACCGCAACCCACCGAAGACGAGGGAGAAGTCTAACGACCTAATGGCCGATTTTGCGAAGGCGATGGGTTTGGCAGATGTAGGCCGTGCGCTTCACCCTACTGATAAATTATTCACGTATTTTTCTAGTGTCCACAATAGCTTATCACGTATTGACTACTTCCTCACGCATCTGTCCTCGATAGGTAATTTCGCCCAGTTTAAAGTCTTGCCCAGAGGCATTTCGGATCATTCCCCGGTCTGGATGGACTATACGCACTGGGAACGACAACCACGTACCACTATTGTCCTTAACCCATGGCTTCTACATATACCAGATATAAGAGGCGAGCTCCGCACACAAACAGAGAACTACTTTACTGAAAACGTGGGCTCAGTCAACTCCGCACAAACAATCTGGGAAGCATACAAAGTGGTTCTCAAAGGGCAAGCCCTGTCATTAAAGACGAGTTATATCGCAAAAAAGCACGAACTCTTGGCCAAGGTGGAGTCAGACCTCCTCGAACTAGAGCGGGAGCATTCACAGGATCCCTCACCGGACACTAGTCATAAACTCCTATTGAAGCAAGACGAATACAGGATAAAAACCAGGGAGCATATGGTGGCTAAACATCGTGCCACCCAGCATCGACTCTACGAGCTTGGGGACAGGGCAGGTAGGACACTGGCGTGGTTAGAAAGGTGTGAGCAGGGATCCAGATGGGTACACAAGCTGACGATACGGGGGGGTGAAGTAGTGATTCATCCACAAGAAATAGCGGAAAAGTTTGCGGATCATTTTGAAACGGTGTACCTCCCCTCCACACAATACACGGCTGAGGACTCCCGCCAGTTCCTTTTGGATAGCAATGTGCCGGGCCTTTCAGAGGTGGAACGAGAGACCCTGGAGGCAGACCTTTCGAACGAAGAAATAAGCAAGGCCGTGGGGCAGATCAAGTCCGGAAAGGCGATGGGGCCTAATGGCATCCCAGTAGAGTTCTTGAAGGCCACTGCCTCTCTGACTGTGCCATACCTGAGAGCCATGTATGAAGAAAGTTTAGAAGTGGGGGCTGCCAGTAGATCAGCGATTAGCCACCATCGTAGTCATCCATAAACAGGGTAAGCCAGCAGACAACTGTGGCTCCTATAGGCCAATTTCGCTAATTAACGTGGAGACAAAGGTGTTGGCAAAAGTCCTGGCGAACAGATTGGCGACAGTTATTACATCATTGGTCCACCCAGACCAATCTGGCTTTATGCCGGGTAGAACTACGGCCCTCAATCTACGGTGTTTACATAATGTGATGGCTCGTAGGAAGTATATTGAAGAGGACGCGGCGGTGCTGTCTCTCGATGCCTCCATGGCATTCAATTCTATTGAGTGGCCGTATCTGTTCGAGGTCCTGGGGAAGGTGGGGCTGGGCCCTAAATTCATAGCCTGGGTAAAGCTGCTGTATACCGGTGTGTTGGGACAGGTGAGGGTTAATGGTTTTACATCTCGGACGTTCGAACTGAGAAGAGGTACTAGACAGGGTGCCCACTCTCCCCGCTGATTTTCTCTCTTGCGTTGGAGCCTCTGGCGGCCTGGGTGCGTAGAGACGTGAGGGTGCGTGGGCTGCGTTGGGCAGCTGGAGTGGAGGATCGAATATCCTCTACGCAGACGATGTACTGCTATACTTAGCATCCCCGTACAAATCAATCAGTGTGGTGCTAGACATATTCACGAATTTCGGTAAATACTCGGGATACGCGATCAATTGGCACAAGTCCGTATTGTTTATGCTGAGGGGCGAGGCCCCCGCCTTCCGGCGGAATGCGCTATAGCGGTCGCGACAGAGGGGTTTCGCTATTTAGGGATCTTTGTCACTTCGGATCCGGCTTGTTTCCATGGCTCCAACCTGGCCCCCTTTTGGCCCGACTACGAGCGGATGTAAAACATTGGAGGTCTCTGCCCTTAACACTGCTGGGGAGGGCGGCACTCTTTAAAATGCTAGCCCTTCCTCGTTTTCTTTATACATTACATAACTGTCCCCACAGGGTCCCAGACGCATATTTTAGAGCTGTTGATGGGGAGATTCGCACGCTGCTGTGGGATGGTAAGGCCCTAGAATTGCACTGCAGAAATTGACAAAAGGATGGTACGACGGAGGCATAGCACTTCCTGACCTACAGCGTTATTACTGGGCGGCGCAATTGGTGACCGTCAATCACTGGATGTACCACTCCCCGGATGACCCAGCATATGCCCTTGACCGATACCAAACTGACCGATCCGGATATATGGGGGCCCTATACAACACTGATAAGAAAAATAGGGGAGGTTCTTTGGACCTACCCAACACACACTGGAAATCTGGCGGGTAGTTACCTCCCGGCTGGGATGGACGGGCGTCCTCTCGCAGGCTGCTCCGTTGTGGTTCACCCAGAAGCTGGGCATGCTATGCTATCAGCCCGGTTTTGATAAGTGGGATATCATCGGGATATCAGCGGTGAGGGATCTGGTGAAGAAGGGAGCACTACTTACCTTTGGTGAGCTCCAGGAACAATATCATCTGGCACAAGGAGAAATGTATAGGTACTTACAGATCAGGCATGCGATACAGGCGGGGTTCCCGTCTCTCACAGATATACCAGAGTCGTCACCGCTGGAAGACCGCCTGCTAGATGGGCCCCTCAACTCGAAGGCAATATCTTTAATTTATAAGAAGTTGAGTAATAACTTGCCAGACGCCTTCCCGAAGCTCAGAGAGCGGTGGCAAGAAGACATTGGTCCTATCGATGATGAGGACTGGCAGGCGGCACTCACGTCCCCTCGAGACGTGGCGATCACACAGAGATTCCAGCTGATTCAACTTAGGATACTCCATCGATCATATATCACAGGGAAAGTTTTGGCGAGAATAGGAACTAGACCTGACGACCGTTGTATGAAGGGATGTGGTCAGCAGGCCACATTTCACCATACCCTGTGGACTTGCCCAGAGATACGTGCTCTTTGGGAGGGAGCCTCAGAACACATGCGCACAGCGTTGGGAAAGGACATAGTATTAACACCACAACTGGGGCTGTTAAACATATGGGAGGCGACGGATCTCACGGAAGTTGAACAGCAATTTACGACACTGGGATACACGCTGGTGAAACGGGAGCTAGCTAGAGGTTGGGGGGGAACGAACCCGCCACTCGTCACCTTGTGGGCCAAAGAAATGGATAGATGTATGTTGGCAGAGACTGAGGTTTTTAAGGCTCGGGGGTGTCCCAAGAAATGGGATAGGAAGTGGTCACACTGGAATAGACATCGGGGGGATCCCTGTGTGTCGCCTACTGTTGAACTGGAGATGCACAGATAAGCGAGTGCTGTAGGAAATGGTTAATATGTAGCTAGAATTAATGTCTGCTTAATTATCCTCTTGACAATCATGCCCATGTCGTCCAATCATGTTATGTATGGCTGTGTTTAAACCAATAAACAAAGTTTACAAAAAAAAAAAAAGATTTGCATGTGGATCAGACCATTGGAGATCAGTTTACTCATCCTTCCCCAGCAGAAAACTAACACAAGACATGGAGAACAATGATATTAAATTACAGAGCCTACCATAACTGAAATAAGTAATTGTTTTCAGTGGCATTGATAACTGTAAAGTTCTTTTAAATCATCATAAGATTTACAGATGTGATTCTTCTGAACTTGAATTCTTGTCACTGTGGGGTGCCAGCACATAGTTTACCTACAACAATTGACAGGGGTGGTTTGTAGCTACAAAGAATCTTTTTATAACCTTCTCAATTGGTTTCAGCAGCTTTAGACTCTCAGGGTGATGAGACAGCCTGACTGCACTTCTCACATCCTTCAACAAAAAGGGAGAAAATCGGCCTCATCTGTGAAGATAAGTGCTCAAGCAATTCATATCTTGGCACCAGTCCGCCACACAAACAAATTGAATTGGTCCCTTGTTCTCACCTGGTGGCTGGTGTTCCAACTATTTCAGTCCTCATTCATGGAGACGGGGGGCAATACTGAGAGATCCACTGTAGATGATGATGATTATGACGATGATGATGATGATGATGCTATTGGTTCAGGATGGGCAGTAGCAAGAGGCCTCTGATCTCAGCAACTCTTTGCAGGCAGAGGTCATCACATGGACCACCTTAACCTATATTTTCAGAATAAATATGGCATGATCACAGCACATTAGGCAGTCTACTGCCTTCTCCTTCAGGAGGTCTGAACAGAAGTTTGTCTTTTTTTTACCGGGATCTGGGTATATTATGTTCCTCATCAGGTGGGACAGTCAAACCTTCTGCCTTGGGTTCATTTTGCATTATGCTGGTACTCAGAGCTTCGTAAATTCAAAGGGTAAAATAAATCTAGCAGTGGTCACATCCTTAGCTGCAGGCCTTTCCTTAGGTAAAAGCTTAATCCAGGAAAGAAGAACACACAGAAATATTTCTGCTTCATTAAGGTGGATGTAAATTCAGAACAAGGCACACACAGGGATTACAATGACAGGTTCTAGGAAAGAGGGGTAAGCAGCAAAGAGGGGCATGGAGGACAGAGGAGATATCCTATTTTCTGACTATTTCTATCAATAAATGCACCCTACAGACGTTAAGGCATGTAGTACTCCATAGTGAAGTACTACTTGCCTCATGTTTCCAATACCTCCTCATACATGTATCATTCACTTAGGTGAACTAAAGGGGCCTAGCCATAACACATTTTATACACCTTTTTTTAGAACAGCCAGTAGGTATTTTCCCCAATTTAGGGATCAGGTAAAAGGCCTGTACCCCATGGCTATCAATATTAGCCTTGCCATGGCCAGGTTATGGAGATATTACTCACTCATATTCAAAAGAGTTCCACTTTGGTTGGATACCTATTATCCAGCAGAGTCTATAACTCTACTAGTGAGCAATACAATAATCATATAGAACACTTGTGCTAGGAGCTATGTAACACCTGTGGCATGGGATACATGTGCGGCAAAACACATGTTTGCTTCCTCCTTCTCTCTTCCTCCTTCAGGTATGGATATTGTAGAATATACTACAAAAAACTGCCCAAACCCTCTTCAATAGAATTTCTTTTTAAGAAAGTATTTTAATTATTTCTCTGGTTTTAAGAATTGGAAGATATTTTTAGAGATTTCCCCTGTGAATAGGAAATTTAATTTAAAGTCTATGGGGCACAAGGTGAAGGTACTACCCTAATTTAGGAATTTCATAAGTTTTTTATGGCAAACAAATTAGTCAACCTTAACTCTCTTTCAACTTTAGTTTTTTAGGGAAAATCTTAATATTTTTTTATTTTCATTTAAATAGGTGATTTACAGATTATAAAAGTTGATATGTTGTATTATGCTTTATGTGTTTACAAGTATTACAGTTTACATAATTTATGTGCTGTCTTCTTTTGTACAGACAATCTTGTAAACATCAATCGAGTATTTGGCTTTTATAATTAGTTTGTCACACAGATTGCAAAGTAAAACATTGCACTGCAGCCAGTTAGACTAACCGAATCTAATAGACGGAGGAGGACACAGGACTTTATGGTTTTTTTAAAGTGATATACATTATTTTTCATTTAGAAATGAAACATAGACAAAGTTATTTTTCCATTGTTTTCTAAAGCTTTCTTTTAAAAAAAATTAATAACATATTTCTTTATTTTTCTTGAAATGTGATCATTTGATGTTGAAAAGCATGTGTAACAAGTAAATTAGTTGTAAGGTTTGTCTTTGACTCTTTAGGTGGAAATATGTTTAACACAGTACTTTGTAACATTTTCAAAAATTATAATATTTGTCAACAGTATTCAATCTGAGTCAATGCATCTTTCAAATAATATACAAGGTCTGTCTGTTAGTGTTTGTCAGCTTTTAAAGCATGCCACACTACACAGATTGTCATAAGGTTTCTGCACATACACAGAGCTATGCACAGGAAAATGGGACCCCGGAATACAGTGGTTTGCCACCATATACCGTAGCACCCAAAAACCCCAACCCAACTAGCTTAGCATCCCATTAGCACCCAAGTACTAATGTTTGGACAACCCAGAACACGGTATCTTTATCTCAGGACTCACTGAAGCAAGAACACTCTTTCGCCACTCACTCGTACTTGTTCACAAGGTGCGTAGGAAGAGACACTGGATAGGTTAAAATGTTTATTCCAACTTACGTGCTCTAATGTACAGTACACGTGTCAGTACTAATAGCATAATGCATATTACTAATATAAGCAGCATGGTTACAATTCCATAGAATACAAACGGGAAAGCATCTCAGAGCTCAGTGGATAAACGTATAAATAACATTACCACCCTCCCCTTGCAGTAAGATAGTTTATTATAGTAACAGAAGACCTCTGGGCTTTGACTAGCGAACCCCCATACCTCAGTCTCTAGATGCAGAATTACATCAGCAGGACATCATAGCTCTTCTCACTGAAAGGGATTTCTCCAAGTGTGTTAAGCGCTAGTAAACCACAGTATTAAAAGCATACCAAATTCTTCATGGCAATTGCACATAATGTTATGTCTGGGTGCGCGAGACTGGCCATATCAGGAAGAACCAAAATACATTGTTATGCGACCTTGTACATGTTTGTGCAGACTGAGCCCAAAAAGGTGAACAACAGAAAATGCAGACAGTGCAAAAGAACTTGGCACGAGCAAAGGGCGAGGGAGGCCCGGCTCAGTGTAACGTGCGCAAAGAAAAGCAGCATGGCAGCCAGGCCTAGGCCAACATAACAAGGCAGGTAACAATCCACAAGACACCCTCCCCTGGACAGTCCGGCGGCCAGGACAGAGGCACAGCAGAGGAAAAACACAGCCGTTGGAGCACAGGGAGCGCCCAAACGGCGAAGGGCAGGTCAATCCATGAAAGTGTAAGTGCAGAAAAAGCCATACCCTCTAAGAGTTCATCATTGGAATCGTCAAAAACATAGATGCCATCCAATCCATGAGATCAAAAGAGCAGGAATGCTCCTCAGCAAAGGGAGCATCCAGAAGCAATGCGGGACAGCTTGCGTGATAATTGAAACAGCTTCGTTGTAGGAGATCCTGGGCAGCCGCCCAGATATCCCATTGCGCCAAAATCCCCAGTGCAGCCGCACGCGCCATACAGCCAGCGACGGAACAGTCCTGCTCATGGGCCTCTAAGGGACCCATCAACTGAACAAAATCCGGAACAGACAATGACGAATTGGAGAGGCAATAATCCAGAGTCCAGGTGAAAGGACAGCGGACACAAGTCATCACAGGTTGCACGCAAGTGAAATACGCAAAGCGAAATGAAAGAGTATATGACACACTCAGTGTCGCCAATGGCAAGACACCAAAACCGGCCAAAAGGCGCTCACGGAGCAGCTGGAGGCGTTCTGGATCGAGCAGGTCCCATCGGGAGCAGCCATTGCGCAGAAAGCAAATTAAGAGCAAGACACCAGCCGCTAAAGCGAGGATCAATGGGAAACCGCCAAAGACACTGGAAAATATAGAATGTATGAAAGCCGGGATGACACCAAAAATAGTTTGGAAGGAGGACACCAAGCCCGACCCAACGACCTTAAAAAGTGTACTAGGCCTTCAGTGGTAGATGCGTTAAAAATACGATGTATTAACTCCCCAAAATGTTGGGGGAGATTAGTGTTCAAAAGGGCCTGTATTTCACTGTGGGTACTCGCCACCTGGAGAATGAATGTCTCCCGGGCGGACGTGAGCAAAACTTCCTCGTTTAATAATAGTGCCTTTATTCTGCTCAGTCTATTGAAATCTGCTTCCATGGTAGGGATGGAAGGCCAAATAGAGATATCAACCTTGCCATGAGGGGAGGAAAAAGCACATTTTTGCAGCAGACAACCCTGTGCGAAACTGTTACAATGTAAGGAATGCCAGCCTGCAGGCCACAACAGTTTTCGTTATTTAAAAGTAAATAACTACCATTGGAAAGGAGAGTGAAAGTAGGAGAAATAACAGGAGCAGGAATACCTTTCAGCACACAAGCAAGATTAGGAGAGGAAACGCTACATGAGCCATGCAATTTAATGTGTTTACAAATAAGCGAATGACCTATAGTCGAGTCGCAGTACTCCCCGTGAGAAAGACTTCCTTGCCGTCCCGAAGGCATTTATACATGAAAGGCAAGGACCAGAGTTCATGCAGGAAAGCACTGCCCAATGGCCGGTAACGGCCCACAGGATAATGTTTCATGCACGAGTCAAATTCAAACAAGGAAAAAGGTAAAACGATAACCCCATGAACTAGCCATACAGCAGAATCGAGTTCTGCAACAGAGAACGGCAAAGGTTCCACCTTTTCGATATGTAATAGAGTGTACGTTGCATCTTTCATGGACATAAATTGCTGTTTATCAGTTAAGTTAAAAGGTAGAAATAAGGCAGAGGTGTTCAAAAATGCCACGGCACTTTACCTAACTTAAGTGTTTGTAAAGTCCAGGCAAACTGCATAACTGAGCGCAATTGATTCTGACCATGATATAGCACAGAAACATCATCTTGTACAATATCAACAACAGAGGACACAATATTCTCTAAAGTGTAAATGCGAGAAGACAGGGTATTAATACTATTGTCAACAACAGCAAGCACCTTTTCCATATTTGCTTGATCTATTTCCCGAAGACGGGAAGCAGCTTCCATTTGTGATAGCTTCCAGAGTTCATTATACGTTTCATAAATGAATCTCTTAGGTCGGGGACCACGAGGTCCCAAAACAAAGTCGGACAGATCAATATTGCCTGTAAGGAGGGACAAATGTTGTTTAACAGAATCAAGGGACGAATGTTGCAGCCATTGTTTGCATAATTTACCAACAGAGTATGTAGTGACAGTACGGGCATCAGTAAACCTCGGATCAGGCCTATTCTGTGTGTAGCTAGCACTAGTATCATGAAAACGCATTTGACATGCATTAGATGATATAGGCCATATTAACCAGGGTGACTGAACCAGCTCAGAAACATTAAACGAATTATTTTGTAACATTGCCTGCAGGGACACGAGGGACATATTGAATCGTGAGCTTTCATTTGGAAAACTCGACAGGGATGGTATTGATGGCGTATTCAATTGTTTAGTGGTTGCTAAGCCCCAACATGTAGTCTGATAGATGGAAGCATTTAGGAACATAATTTGGGTAGGGATGAGGCAAGCACGATGCAACGCCTCGGTTCCCTGTACCTGCCATGGCTTGGAGCCCCAAATAGATTTTAAATCCACTGTATTATCCCAGTACTCATAACCACCCACAGCTAGGGCACTCAGAAAGGAACCTGAATATAGCAATTTGGTGTGTGTCAACATAATTTTCTGAGTTGATGTGTTATTAAGTCTAAAATAATAGGATGCAGGGTTCGACCGATTAAAATCAGTAAAATAATTAAACTTATTTCGAAGAGTTTGAGAGCTACCTGGCAAGGGGTTTGGACAATGTTCCCATTGGGTAAAGTTAACAGAACTACGCAGGGCACTGGGCTTATGGAGAAAATGATTACCCCAATGTTGGTAACAATACAAATCGGCATAATTAGCAGAATTCATATATAAATCTTCAGCATTAAAAGATGCATAATATTTTAAATCGGCAAACAATGCTTCAACGGCATGCACATCCCAATCATCAGAATGAATATTATTTTGTACTACATCACCCATTGAAACACGAAGGACATTAGGTACATTAATAATTTCCGTCGGACCATGGATTTGATAGTTCACTGCATCCCATACGATGCCATCAGCAACTGGGAAGGCTGAAATGTTCACAAATGTGTGGTCACGCTTCATGATGTGAGACGAGGAATGAGGAGCCAAAGTTCCAGAAACATAGTCTACAGCAGAGCGTTCATGTAAATAGTGACCATTGATTAGTAGAAAAAACACTGTGACAAAGCCAATGGACATGAACAAAAATATCAAGAAAAGTACCAACCAGATGTATGTCCAGGGTGGAATCAAAAATTGTCTCTAAACCAGGATACAAAAATACTGAACTTGGATGGGACTTTTGAAGAGGTGGAATCCGAATCAAAAGAATAACGAGTCGGGCCAAGTGGCGTTGTTGGTTGATGTGCCACTGATTCAGATGCAGGATAAGTATACTGCCCTCGTCGATGTTGGTGGAGAGTTGGGGATCAATCATAGTTTCAGGCAAATCAACCATCTCAATTACAGCATCAGTGATCGTTCGTGCAGATGGACTATGAACATATGTCCGATAAATGGCAGGACAAGAGACCGCTGGTGTGACACTATTCAGGATCGGCCAGGCGCTGTAGCTTGACATTTTCCACTGAGATGTATCTGTTCTCCTTGCGACCAGGAAGCGGTGGTAAAATGACTGTACGTGTTCCCTTCAAGCCTAGAACTGGAACCGGTGCACGAAAAGAGGGGCCAAATTCCTTTTTGTTTTCAACCTTCTCTCGAACCAGTTCTCCAATTTTCGGAAGCCAGCCGGCTACCGGAATCTGCAACGCAGGGTCTGTGGCTGAAGGTAAATGTGTAGTTGCAAGTTTGTCTCGGGCTTCTTGTAAGTCCTGTAACATAGCAGAATGGTTATCTACATCAAACTTGGCGGATTGCGCCGCGATGTCTGGACCCTCAAGGTCAGGCACAAACATTCTTATGCCAAAGAGCATTTCGTATGGGGTCCGCCCACCCAGAGGTCTTCTAGGGAGATTATTAAGTGCACGCTGAACGGTATACAAATGGGCCAGCCAGTTCCTGCCAGTACCTAAAACCCTAGCTGTTAAGGATTGCTTTAAGTCACGGTTCATTCGTTCAACGATAGAGTTGCCCTCAGGCCTATACGGAGACGAAAATTTCACCCGCACCCCAAGCGAAGCCATTGCATCCTTGTAAGCCCTAGAGGCAAACGCTGGACCTTGGTCCGAATGGAAGGTGCCGCATGCGAAAATTCCCACAAAGACACGCAAATCCCTGATTACATTTCGGGCATCAGCACTCCGTTGTGGCCAGACCCAGAGAAACCGTGTGCACGAGTCCACTGCCACTAAGATGTATTTATAAGCAGTGTCTGATGAGAATGGACCGCAGTGATCCAAGTAAACACACCCAAAGGGTCTGTTAGCAATGCAGAGCGGTGTTTGTGGTGGACGTGTTACCGTGGAAGGCTTAATCTGTTGACAAACGTCGCAAGAAAGCACAAAAGCACGGGTGTCTTTATATAACCCACGCCACCAATAACGCTGCTGCAAGATGGAAACCGTAGCTGACACACCTGCATGTGCCGGAGCCATGCCTTCGTGTGCAGCTGATATCAAGGCACTCCTGCGGTCCGCGTTGGGGATCAGCCGATCTCCAACGTCAGGTATAGTTACATAAGGAACCTGATCGGGACTTAATTTGTAAGAATACTTGGAAGGGAAACCTGTAGGGTAATTATCACCTTCCTTGGTTGCAGCAATAGCTGCTAAAATAACAGGGTCTATTTTAGACATGGACCTGGTAACCGCTGCTACTGAACACGTGACTACTGCTGAACGGGCAGCTTCATCTGCCAGATCGTTACCAATAGCGTGTGCGCCCACCCGCTGATGGCCTAAGGTGTGAACCACCTGTGTGAGGGGCAGACGTTGTTGCAATTCTGCCACTCGAACCCAAAGCATTTTATGCTTAATTGTGCTCCCTTTGCGTCCTTGTAGTCGTTTTTCGACCAGAAAAACAGATTGTCATTGTAAGATTGTACACAGTAAAAAGATTCACATACAATAAGAGTGGTCTCATCCTGTGAAGTGAACTCAAGTGCAAGTAGCAATGCATGCAGCTCGGCCAATTGTGCGGTACTATCTCCAAGTGTGCGAGTGTGCACTACAGAGGATTTGAACGTTCCATTCACAAAGGAACCCGCAACAATAGCACATGCAGCTGAATAAGCGTGCTTGGACCCAGTGGCCGGTTGCGCCGAACCATCGGTGTAGATCACACATTTGTAATCCTCAAGCGGTAGTAAAAACAAAGGAGGAGGATGAACGAATTCATACTGCAAAACTCCTGAGTCTGAAGAGAAGAATCAAAAACAAAAGTGACGTCCGAAGACGTCAAGGATGTAGCCCATTGTATCCAACGGGGATGCATTGCTTTTGAGTTCGGTACACTTGCCTTTGTTACTGCCTCTAGGGCAGGACAGGGTGTTACCACTAGAATCCGCTTTCCTGTGCCAGTGCGCGTTCTTTTAGAATCGCCATTTGCACTGCAGTTAGAACTTTTTCAACAGATGTAAAGCGCAATTCAGCGGAAGTGTACAGATGTGACTTGTATGCGATAGGTACTGTATCACCTTCATTAAAGGTTAAATAGGTGAATCCCACCGCCCCCGGAATTATTCTAATCACCAGGTTTGTGTGGTTATCACGAGTCAAAAGATATTTAGACTCCAAAAGGTCTGTCTGCAAAGACTGCAGAATTGAGGTATGCTCAGGCAGCCAGCAAGACCTTGAATAAGTAGGTTGTATCAAAGCATACAAAGGCTTGATACGCTGGGCATATTCGGGAATGTAAGTACGCCCGAAGTTCAGGAAACCCAGCAAAGACTGAAGCTTCTTCAGAGTATTTGGGGGCACAAATGTGCACATTTTTCCAAGAAATGGGGGCTAAGCCCTTACCTTCGTTATTGAGCTCATAGCCCAAGAACAGAACGGTAAATTCAGCAATGTGTGACTTAGCAAAGTTAAATTTGTAACCCTGCTCCGCAAATTCAAGAATAATGCGGTCCACACGGGACAGATGCTGATATAACTCGTCGTCTGTCAGATAGATGTCATCAACGTACGAACATGCGTCTAGATCAATGTCATTTAGCAAAGAAACAACACGGGCGGCGAATATACCCGGACTATTTTTATAGCCCATGGGTAATCGCCGGAACTGGAATAATTTACCACCGGATGTGAATGCGGTCCATTGACCACTCTCCGGGGCTAGGTTGTGCGTGTAGAAACCGTTTGAAAGGTCAAGTGTCGTTTTGTATTTCTTACGAACAAGACTGTCTACAAGCGCAGAACTGTGTGTATTTTGCACCGCAAAGTTCCGACAATGAGTATTTAAATGCCGGTAATCCAAAACTAAGCGGTACGATCCATCGGGTTTAGAAACCACGAAAAGGGGATTGTTCATAGGTGATACGCATGGTTCAATTACTCCCTGATATTCCAACTGTGTCAGAATTTCGGAGACGGGGCCTTTTGCCTGCCGTTTGATGGGATATTGGGGTTGTGGCTGCGGTAGTGACCGCAAAGGTATTGCATGGGGAGGTGACTCTTCATCCCATCCCACATGGTTGCGGTATAACGCTGGTGCCAGGTACACAGCCCACTCAGCTGCAAGTGCTTCAGCTTTGTCTTTTGGGACATGCTTTGAAAAGCTTGGAAGGATTACCTCCTCTCCTTTATGTGCAGCTAAAACGAATGGGGGTGGCCAATCCACCTCTGCTAACAAAATGTCATATGAAGAGGTTAGATTTTCCCAAAAATCCCTTTTATTTCACGCGGTATGTCACCTTCGATTTGTATAACTATATTATATAGTCTGTCAGGGGTGCCACTCTCGTGTCAGCTGTCTCTACAGTAACGAATGTTTCAGTTGCTGTCGCCTCCATATGAGGACGTAGCGCCTCCCGCACTATGGTAACTTCCGCGGCGCTGTCTAGGAGGGTCACTGCCCACGTCCAATTCTGGAGTCTCGTTCTCACGGTCTGAGGCATATTTCGCTGTGACAGCGGCAACTTTTTTCTTCTGAAATTGCGGTCGAGGAAGATGAAAATCTTCTGCTTTCCCTCTGACTTGTTGTCGAGGTTGGTCTCGCTCCTGGGGAGCCTCTCGGCCCCTTCCTCTATCTTGCCGTCCTCCTCCACCAGCCTGTGACGACGTCTGGGCCTGTGAAGAACGAGGAGAACGCGTATCAGAGCTCTGAAACCTTTCTGGTGATTTAATCCTTGACCTATCACGTAAATCATAAGTACGTTCAGAAGAAACCGAAACTGGGGAAGCGCCTCTCGACCCCGGCTTCTTTTGTTGCTTACCCTGCTTTTTCTGTCTCCAACTCTTTTTAGTGAAGACCGGTTTATCATCTTTCTCAGATGCACTTTTTGTTTGTATAACTTGTGTTTGCGACTGAGTTTGCATTTTTACAAAAGGCTTGTTGCCTAGGCTATTTCTTCCAATTGTTTTATAAGCCCGGGCTATTATTTTCGGTAATTCGCGAGGCCTGTCCAACTCTGGGACCAAAGCCAAAGCATTCGCTACTTGAAAGTTCATAGCATCGCCCTTGACATTTCCAAGGATCAGCTCAGCTACTACATCAAACACTCCCACTAGTCTCATCCCTAATTCCACAGCCGCTTCAGGGCCATGTTCATCCTGTACTTTTTAATTACAGAGGGTAGAACCGTCATGGAAGGAGTTCCAAAACATTTTGAATAAACTGCTGCGAATACCTTACCCCAGTTTTCACATGATGTCAAATCGGGGATTATGTCTTTTGGCAAACTTATCGTGAGGATGCGGTGTTTATCTACTGGGGATGTATGTGGAAACACTGCTTCTATCTGATCGAACTTTTCAGCAAGCCAGTAAGGATAGTCGTCCTTATTTTGTGGACGTTTGCCCATCACAGAATTTACCATGACAGGGCTTATAGTCACTCCAGCTGCAATAGCTGGTTGGCCTGCGACTACAGGAGCAGCTCCATGGAGGCTACCTGTAACGTATGTCACCAAGGCTCGATGCACTCGCACCAATTCGGTATGCATAGTGCGCAGTTCGCAAGCGGTAATGCCAGATAATTTGGATGCGGGGTATACCCGGCCAATACAGGCCAAGTGGCCCCCTGAATTGACAAGGGGCCTAAACGAACTGCGGTAGTTGGTTGTGGTAGGGCGCCATTAAACCAAACACGGTGCTGCCAAGCCGTGAGAGGTACTTCAAGAGTGGTATAGGGTCGATAGGCAGCAGGAATAGCGGTGGGTTTATATTCATGAAACAGCTTATCACCTGCATCCACCGCTTCAAAAGTGATCCAAGTGTAAAACACTTCAAAGTGATAAGCCGGGTCGGCTTGAACCACAAAGACCAACTCGACCCCTGTATCGGGCACTCCATACACAGCTAAGTGGTCTCGGAGTGCTCTCGACTATGTGCAGCTATCGCCACACCAGCCATGACTAAACAATTATATTCGACAACCTAACAGGGAGCACAAAAAATGGGTCTGCTAACTAACCTTTTTAATAACTTCAAGCTCGAAAGAACCTATAAAACATTCAATATAGGAGGTATCACCATCACATACGCCTCCGGAAGCGTACGCGAGGGGTTTGTGGACAAGCACAAGTACTACTCAAGCGTCTCGCAGATAAGCTGCCCCACGGTGGTCGCGCCATGTCATAAGGTTTCTGCACATACACAGAGCTATGCACAGGAAAATGGGACCCCGGAATACAGTGGTTTGCCACCATATACCGTAGTACCCAAAAACCCCAACCCAACTAGCTTAGCATCCCATTAGCACCCAAGTACTAATGTTTGGACAACCCAGAACACGGTATCTTTATCTCAGGACTCACTGAAGCAAGAACACTCTTTCGCCACTCACTCGTACTTGTTCACAAGGTGCGTAGGAAGAGACACTGGATAGGTTAAAATGTTTATTCCAACTTACGTGCTCTAATGTACAGTACACGTGTCAGTACTAATAGCATAATGCATATTACTAATATAAGCAGCATGGTTACAATTCCATAGAATACAAACGGGGAAAGCATCTCAGAGCTCAGTGGATAAACGTATAAATAACATTACCACCCTCCCTTGCAGTAAGATAGTTTATTATAGTAACAGAAGACCTCTGGGCTTTGACTAGCGAACCCCCATACCTCAGTCTCTAGATGCAGAATTACATCAGCAGGACATCATAGCTCTTCTCACTGAAAGGGATTTCTCCAAGTGTGTTAAGCGCTAGTAAACCACAGTATTAAAAGCATACCAAATTCTTCATGGCAATTGCACATAATGTTATGTCTGGGTGCGCGAGACTGGCCATATCAGGAAGAACCAAAATACATTGTTATGCGACCTTGTACATGTTTGTGCAGACTGAGCCCAAAAAGGTGAACAACAGAAAATGCAGACAGTGCAAAAGAACTTGGCACGAGCAAAGGGCGAGGGAGGCCCGGCTCAGTGTAACGTGCGCAAAGAAAAGCAGCATGGCAGCCAGGCCTAGGCCAACATAACAAGGCAGGTAACAATCCACAAGACAAGATCATTAGAATTAACCAATAAGTATAGGAAGCCATCTCTCCACAAAGTTCTTTTGTTGTTTAAAGAGAACACATTTTCTTTTCCCTTTTAATGTTTTTAAAGTTTATTTGTTTAACTTGTTTTTAATATGTGTGATCCTTTATTGTGTTTTGTAAACACAGTTAAAAAATGTTTTACTTTGTAAATTTTTTTCATTAACTTTTAAACCACTTGGCTGGCCAAGAGAGGACCTTAGATAAGGGCGTGGCAAAGAAAGGCTCACATTATACAACAGCATAGAAAAGGGTGAAGCATTACAGAAAATACATAAAATGCAACATTAGACCCGTTAATGGATAATTAACTAGATGTTCACGAATGAGGAAACGCGGCTCTTCACTGCTTTATCCACCACAGTCTGTGTGTTTGCTACATTGCTACATTGATCACACTGAAGAGTGTCAGTAAATCGTGTGACAATTTTCAACTGGCACTGTGGTTGAAAAATCTTCCTTTAAGGATTGCTGTAGTAATGTTGTTTTTGACACTCATTCATCTGAATACGTAAATGTGAGCACTCTGGATCTTATATATCACAAGCTGCTGTTAAAATGGGTGAAGTCGTTCAGAATGGTCAGTAAACTGTTGTGTATGACCTAGAGTTATCTGCAGACATAGTTTGTGAGAAATGCTGTCATGGTGTAATGTTTGAAAAGGCCTTATCATTGTTGTGTCTAGACAATGAAGATTTCTGTGTTTAAAGACATAATTAAATTATCAACAGATTACCCCTTAAGGATGGTTATGATCTGCATCATCCAAAGGTTCAAAAACTGTGACTACCAAAACTGTGGTGGATTAGAGGGTCCATCTGCTTCTAAAGCAAAATGCATTCTCGTATTAAATATTGAGGCAAGGGCGCATTCTAAATTATAGTGCTAAATTATGGCCCTACGCCATTATAGGCGCTGGGGAGTTCACCCCGAGACAAAATGTGTACAAAAGTGGAGGGGGGTCTGTGCTGGCCCCTCCTCCCGAGCCTTGAAAGGCCATGGGGATCACATCCCCTGGGGCCATTTAATTTAATTAAAGGGAAGGGGACTTATGGGCCCCCCTCCAAGTGATTATAGGTTTCAGGGAGCCTACCCCAGAGCCTCTATTTACATTAAAAGGGAGGGGGCAGTGCGGCCCCTCTCCCTGAACCTTTAATGGCCCCATGGACCCCGATTCTCAGGGTTGGCACACTTGCTGTGTCCCTGTAGGACATCCCCAGAACACAGTTGTTCTCTGTCTGCACCGGCGCAGGCAGGGATACTTGTGTTTGCTCCCGCCTGACAGGAGCATTTTTAAAACTCCTGCCAAATGGGAGCAAACACAAACTCTGCTCCCAATTGGCGGAAGCTTTAAAAATACTTCCACCAGCTGGGAGCAGACTTTCGACCTGTTTCCCTGCCAATAGATCAAGAAACTGCTCCCTCCCAAAGGGAGCAGCATAAATAGCTGCTCCCTGGGGCAGGAGCAATGGCGACTACCGCAGCATGTGGAAAACCGGTTGGGGCTGTAGGGGCCCTGGGGCACCCCCTGCGGCCCCCAATGTGTGTATGGTGGGTACCCTGGGGGGCACCAGTGCACCCACCAATTTAAAACAGAGGTCTCGGGGATGGGGTCTCTGGGGCCAAAATAGGCTCAGGGAGGGGGGCCACATGGCCCGGGAGATCGGGTGCCCAGGGCCTAATAAGGCTCGGGGAGGGGTGCCTTGCAGTCCCTCTCCCCTTTAGAAACAAATATAACCATGGTTCTCCCTTTTAATTGCTGAGAAGTGCCTTATAACCTAAAAGTTCTGCCCGTATGATTCCGCCCCTTCCAGTTAGTAGTATGCAACGGTCTTCCTACCATTTTCCAGGCAGATCGACAATGTGTTTTCATTACAATTGCACATTGAAAACAATCTGAAATCCTTGATAGAGGTGAATGAATAGTTGATTTATTGGGGCACAATCTCTTCTGTAGTGACTGTCCAAGATGAGAGGTTTGTTTCTTGTCATCTCTTGGTCTGAGAGCAAAGTCCATGGTTCCCCCTTTAAATTGCTGGTGTCTCTGCAAAGGTGCCTAATCACCTACAAGTTCCGAGCGTTTCGCCCCACCGCTTCCAGTTAGTAGTATGCAATGGTGTTCCCACCATTTTCCAGGCTGCTTGACGGTGTGTTTTCAGTGATGCCATCAATTATGTTATTTTAAATGTCATTTTAGATGTCATCAGTGATGTCATAAATGACGTCATAGGACATGTCATGAGTGATGTAATATGTGAGGTGATAAGCAGTGCATGGCGGGGCGCAAGTTATACTTAGCTCTGCTAAGTATAACTGGTGAATTTCTGATTTTTTTGTGTTCAAAACGTTAATGTCGTCACTGACATATTCACCTAACTATAACGTTACTTTAAGCTTTGGCTTTTTTCACTGAATATAAATGTATATATATATATTATCTACTGGTGGTTGCCAGTAGGTAGTTATGGTTAGGAACTAGTTTCCATAGAAAAGTGTTTTTTTTGCCAATAACTTTGGTGCCGTTTGAAGAATCTTTATGAATTTTTCAAAATTAGTACGATGCTCAGTTCAGCTGCTGTGTTGAAAGTTTTGGGGTAATTCGTCAAGCGGGGGCGTGAAAAAGTGAGGGTCCCAAACGTGTTTCCCCAATGCTCTTTCCCATAGGAACTTTAGACAAGACTACAGCCCGAACTGCTGGACGGAAGCACACCAAATTTGGCAGAAAGGTAGCTTTTGGTCCAGAAAGCGACCTTTTTGTGAATTGGCATAAATCCGTTCAGTAGTTTTTGAGATATTAAGGGAAAAACAAATTTGTTTATATACGGACACGGAGGCTCCTTGACTCCTTCACGAAGCGTTGCGAATCTGTGCGCCAAGAGCGGTGTCTTGATTGGCTGGCCATAACCTGAGTAGAGAGTTGCTACTGCCATTTTAGGACATCAGGGAAAGGCCCAGCCAGGAATAAAATGGAGGAAATGTACTAGAAGGGGCCAGGGTAGAGGTACTCTGAGCACCTGGGGGCAATATAGGTGTCTGTGAGGGACCCCTTATGAGCTAAAAAATAACCTTACTTTTTTTTCCATGTGTGCGAGTCACAGACCCATTGCAATGCTCAGACCAGCCCCCCCATGTAGCGTTGCGGTAGAGTCATGAACCTAGCCAAAAAAGTTTTAAAAATATATAAATTCACATACTCACACACTAATACATGTATGCACAGACACCCATATAGCCACTCACAGACCCACTAAGACACTTATATACCGACTCAGACACTTAGGCACCTACTGAGAGACCCACTCGGGCACCCATGTATCCACTCACGGGCCCACACGGAAACTTATGTATCTACTCACTGTCTCACTCACATACTCATGCACCCACTCACAGACCCAATGATACACTTATGCACCGACTCAGAAGACCCACTGACAGACTGACATCCACTCACAGACTTGCTCAGACACTCATTCACCCGGTCACATACCCACTTAGAGATTGATACACCCATTTACAGACCCACTCAGACACTAACGCACCCACTCACAGACCAATTCAGACACTAACACACCTGTCACAGACTCACTCAGATGCTCATGCGCCCATTCACGGACCCACTCAGACAGTCACAGACTCAGTTACAGACCCACTGAGACACTCATGCACCCACTCACAGACCCACTGAGACACTCATGCATTTAGTCAAATACCCACTCAGAGACTGATGCACCCATTTACAGACCCACTTAAACTTTAACACACCCACTCACAGACCCATTCAGACACTAACATACCCAGATACAGACCCACTCTAACACTTATGCATCTACTCACAGATCCATTCATACACTAACATACCCAAATACAGACCTACTCAGACACTTATCCACCCCTCACCCACTCAGACACTCATTAATCCAGTCACATACCCACTCAGAGACTGACACACCTATTTACAGACCCACTCAAACACTAACACACCCTCTCACAGACCCATTCAGGCACTAACACACCCAGACACAGACCTATTCAGACACTAATAAACCCCGATACAGACCCAGTCAGACACTTATGCACCCACTTACAGGCCTACTCAGACAGTTATGCACCCACTCACAAACCTACTCAGACACTCTTTCACCCACTCACAGACCTGCTCAGAGACTCACACATCCATTAACAGACTGACTCAGACACTCACACATCCACTCACAGACGCACGCAGACATGCATGCACCCATTCATATACCCACTTAGACACTCATACACCCACTCACAGACCTACTCAGAGACTTATGCATCCACTCACAGACCCACTCAGACATGAATGCACCCAAACACTGACTCATTCAGACACTCATGTGCCTATTCACACAGTCACTCAGACAGTCTCAGACTTATTTACAGACCCACTGAGACACTCATGCACCCACTCACAGACACACTCATGCATTAAGTCACATACCCATTCAGAGACTGATGCACCCATTTACAGACCCACTTAAACACTAATGCACAAACTCACAGACCTATTCAGACACTAACATACCCCGATACAGACCTAGTCAGACACTTATGCACCTACTTACAGGCCTACTTAGACAGTTATGCACCCTCTCACAAACCCACTCAGACACTCTTTCACACACTCACAGACCCACTCAGACATGAATGCACCCATTCACAGATCAACTTAGACACTCATGTACCTACTCACAGATGTGCTCAGAGACTCACACATCCACTAACAGACTGGCTCAGACACTCACACATCCACTCTCAGACGCACCCAGACATGCATGCATCCATTCATAGACCCACTTAGACACTCATACACCCACTCACAGACCTACTCAGAGACTTATGCAACCACTCACCGACCCACACAGACACTCATGCACCCACTCATAGATACAGTTAGACACTGAGGCACCCACTCACCAACCCACTCAGACACTTACGCACCCATTTTCAGACCCACTCAGACATTAATGCACCCACTCACAGACCAATTCAGACACAAACACACCGAGACACAGACTCACTCAGACGCTCATGTGTTCATTCACAGACCCACTCAGACAGTCATGGAGTCAGCTACAGACCCACTCAGACACTCATGCACCCACTCACAGACTGATGCACCCACTTACAGACCCACTGAGACACCCATGCATTCAGTCACATACCCACTCAGAGACTGATGCACCCATTTACAGACCCACTTAAACTCTAACACACCCACTCACAGACCCATTCAGACACTAACATACCCAGATACGGCCCCACTCAAACACTTATGTATCTACTCACAGATCTATTCAGACACTAACATACCCAGATACAGACCCACTCAGACATTTATCCACCACCTCAAAGACCCGCTCAGACACTCATTAACCCAGTCACATACCCACTCAGAGACTGACACACCCATTTACAGACCCACTCAAACACTAACTCATCCACTCACAGACCCATTCAGGCACTAACACACCCAGACACAGACTCATTCGGACACTCATGCTCCTATTCACAGAGTCACTCAGACAGTCTCAGACTCATTTACAGACCCACTCAGACACTCATACACCCACTCACAGATCCACTCATAGACTGATGCACCCACTCACAGACCTACTGTGACAATCATGCATTAAGTCACACACCCATTCAGAGACTGATGCACCTATTTACAGACCCACTTAAACACTAATGTACAAACTCACAGACCTATTCAGACACTAATATACCCCGATACAGACTCAGTCAAACACTTATGCACCCACTTACAGGCCTACTCAGACAGTTATGCACCCACTCACAAACCCACTCAGACACTCTTTCACCCACACACAGACCCACTCAGACATGAATGCACCCATTCACAGATCCACTTAGACACTCATGCACCCACTCACAGACCCGCTCAGAGACTCACATATCCACTAACAGACTGACTCAGACACTCACACACCCACTCACAGACACACACAGACATGCATGCATACATTCATAGACCCACCTAGACACTCATGCACCCACTCAGAGACCTACTCAGAGACTTATGCACCCACTCACAGACCCAGAGAGACACTGATGGACCCACTCATATACCCACTCAGAGACTCATGCACATACTCACACACCCACACTGACACTCATGCACCCACTCATAGATCCAGTTAGACACTGAGGCACCCACTCACTGACCGACTCAGACACTTACGCACACCCACTTACAGACCCCCTCAGACACTTACGCATCTACTCACAGACCCACTCAGGCACTTATGCACCCACTTACAGACTCACTCAGCCACTCAAGCACCCAGACACATACCTACTCAGAGACTGATGTACCCATGTACAGACCCACCCAAACACTTACACCCCCACTCACAGACCCATTCAGACACTAACACACCCAGGCAGAGACTCACTCAGATTCTCATGCACCCATTCACAGGCCTACTCACACAGTCACAGACTCATTTGCAGACCCACTCAAACACTTACACCAATGAACTCGCATACCTACTCACAGACTGATGTACCCACTCACAGACCCACTCAGATGCTCATGTACTAAGTCACATACCCACTCACAGAATGATGCACCCATTTAAAGACCCACTTAAACACTAACTCACCCACTCACAGACCCATTCAGATACTAATGTACGCAGATACAGACTCACTCAGACACTTATTCATCCACTGACTGTCTCACTCAAATACTCATGCAGCCACTCACAGACCCACTGACACACTCATCCACCCACTCACAAGACCCACTCACAGACTGACGCACCCACTCACAGACCCACTCAGACATTCATGCACCCAGTCACAGTCCCACTCAGAGACTCATGCACCCCTTACACATCCACTCAGACACTGATGCCCCCTCTCACAGACCCACTGAGACACTCATGGACCCACTCAGACATCCACTCAGAAAGTGTCTTATGCACTCACAGACCTACCGAGAGACTTATGCACCTACTTACACTCACACGTAGGCACTCACAAAACTACTCAGAGCCATTGTCACATGCACACAGTCAAACTGAGAGTCATACATTTTAAATGCTCTGTTGTACACTGAATTCGTGCTTTTGCGGATCTGCGACAGATTCACGAATCCAAAATCTTTTTTTTGAAAAAAGTATTTAAAATGAAAATTATTTAGTGTTTGGTAAAAGGGTGGCTCTTAGAAGAGCCCACAGATATATGAGGTCCCGTAGACACAGGAGGCCACTTCTCTCCTCCTAATGTGCTCTTGTTCACCTATCCTCAACCTCGCCATCCGCCCCCGATGATGAATCATGTCACCTTCGGGTGAGTTAGGGCAACTTTGCTTACAAGCTCATGCTGCTTTGGGAACCCACATTCAGCCAGGGATAATCTCTCTGTAGCTGCCACATTTCAGAACAGTATACTTATATTGCATTATGATACTTGGGGGGAGTGTACACTGGACCTTCAGTCTCCCTGTCCTCCTTTCTGTGTGTGCTTTAGAGATAGTACATAGCATGAAATTCAAATCTCCTTAATTAACAGAACCAGAGAATGCCAAATGTGGTTGAAAAATGATAGTAGTAGAATGGCAAATGCATTAACAGACTCCTGCATGGATTTGCGACTCCGTTGCGAAGTTATACGGGGGACGCGCTGAGCATTGTGGCGAAGTCGCGAATCCAGCTACAAACACTTCCGGATGGGGCTTCTTATCAGGAGACTAATACAGGGTTAAAAAAACTGACCAATGAAAAATGGAATAACAAAAGAAAAAAATGAAGGGAACGTTTTGATTTGCTACGTATATAAATATCACTGGAAAAAGAGAGGGAAAAATTGCCATTACTGGTTCTTTTCTAGTGAGAGTGGTACTTATCATTTTCTCGCATAAGACATTTCAAGTAAAACTGCATTTACATTTTGAGACCACCAAAGTCAATTCAAAGGTATTTTAATAATGGGGCATATTAACAGTATATATATATTTATATAAATATACTGAGTTGTGTCTGTTAAATATAATAAAGTTTAAATATTAGTTAGGAATCCTGTAACATACCCAAAAAGGAGCTGAAATAATCAATTATATATGAAGTGTAGTGCTCATGGAAGTAGTCACCCATTTGAACAGTAACTGATATACGCATACAAGCAGTCTGACATATAGGCTTTTGGACAATGAAACAGTCACTAAGAAATATAGTTATTTACTGAGTCATGTAGTTGGAATCAGGTGACTGAAAACTTTATTAGTAGTCAAATGAATATTTTTCTGTCCAAGACATAGCTTCATTGCCTTATTCATAATTGATATATTTAATTTATTTATAAGACTGTAGTTCAGTGCTACAGCTGTGCTAGAATCTCTAGATTATATACTAGTAGACGCATTGTATGTCTCACTGTGCAACATAGAGAAGAAGGAATTCAAATATGTGTAAGGCGTGCTACACCAGAACCTGTGTGTACAGTTTACACTGCTATGTTGAAGTGACATTTAGACAGCCTTGCAGAGTCTAATGATTTCCTTTTATTAAGGATAAATCATCCCTAACATAAGATGTAGGTAGGTAATAGAGTAGGAAGGTATGTGTTTAAAAGGCAAAACATGTAGTTTTAATTTTTAGTGAGTTAGAAACATACATACAGAGCATTAGCCAGTTATACATCCACTCATCTATCTATGCACTCACTGAGATACCTATTTAGAAAACTATAGAACCATTCATATACCTTGGCAAACAGTAAAAGAGGCACTTACACAATCACCAACAGACTGTCACAGTACTTATATATCCAGCAGTAACAGAGCCAGTTGCACACACAGTAATATACCTCAAGAGGTACTAATAGAGCAAGTAAGAAATTCATACAGCTACTTAAATACACATTAAGAGATCCAAATAGTTTCTAAGCCAGCAATTCATATAGTGACACAGTTACTTACATATCCAGTGACACACACACACAGGAAATGGTATACTCACTCAGATATGTACCCAAATACTAACACAAGCAAGTCACCCATCCAGACAAGTTGCCCTTTAAACATGTCTCAGGCCTGCTGCTGTACAGGCTGTTTGTGCACTTTTACTGTTAGGTTGAGTAGGTATTTAAAAGTCTTTGCCAAGCTTTAAACGTGCCCTCTAGTAAATATAAGTCACTCCTAAGTTAGGCTGTAAGTAGGCCATAGGACAGAGTGCTATGGGATTAGAAGGTTAGACCTGTACTTTGAAGTTTTAGATAGTCATATGCACACTTCCAGACCCATATGTGTAGTTAAACATTTAGGGTACCAGCTATACCAGCCAGACATACATGCAAGTCAGATACTTATTTAGAAAAGGATTGAGTCACTCATACACTCAGTCTCACATGGACAGAGACATTTACACACCCAGTTACTCACTTATACAGCACAAATGTATCCAGTGATAACAGAGCTACTTGTAAATATGTCGCATCCCTGTGCTTTCCAAACTAACGCAGCATGGCGCAGCAAAATGACTTGCTGCGCCGTGCTGCGTTAGTTAATTGTAAATCTGCCCCCCATTGAGTAACTAAGAGAGCCAGACATATACCAACATACTTACTTACATATCCAATGAGACACCCACATAGGCACTGAGATACTCATTTAGATATGTACTGAAGCACTGACACTAACAAGTCACCCATGCAGACAAGTAACCTTTAAACATGTCTCGGGTCTGCTACTGTAGAACGTGTGCATGTAGTTGTCCTGCTAGGCCGACTTGACATTAAAAACATGCTGCTAAGACTTAAACTCCTCTTCTACTACATTTAAGTCACACCTAAGATAGGCTGTAGGTAGGCCAGAGGGCAGAGAGCTATGACCTTAAAAGGATATAACCACTGCTAGGCCGACTTGACATTAAAAACGCTAATACACCCACTCAGACAGTGACAGAGCCACTTAAACATTCACTCACACACACATACAGCTATATGTATCCAGCAGTAATGGAAGCAGTTGCACACACAATTAAATACCCCATTATTCATGAAGTCGCCGTGGCCACAGATATAGATATTTGGATTTCCTTTCATTTCTCTACAACTACTGAATGGATTTACACCAAATAAATGAAAGTGTAATCTGTGGAACAAAATTTACCTTTCTGCCAAATTTGGTGTAATTCCGTCCAGGCATTCGGGCTGTAGTCGTGTTCGAAACCCCCAATGGGAATTAACATGGGAAAACACACTTTTTTAGACACCCCTTTTTCTCGGCCCCACTTGTCAGATTGCCCCAAACTTCCCATGTACAACAAGATCTAACTTGAAAAATGCTTTTCCTATGGAAATAGGGTCCTAACTATAACTACTTGTGTTTGCCAGTAGGATATATATATATATATATATATTCACTGAAAAAACCATAGGTTTCAGACACGTTATAGTTAGAAATTAGCATTTAAAAAACCTTTGAAATTCACTGAAAAACCATAGGTTTTAGGGACAGTTATAGTTAGTTGGACATTTCACTCGTACAAAACCCGTGAAATTCCCCCGTTATAGTTAGTTCAGCGAACTATAACTCGCGCGCCCGCAATGCACTGCTAATGACGTCACATATTACATCACTCATGACATGGTCAGTGACATCACTGATGACATCACTGATGACATCTCAAATGACATCACTGATGACATCACTGATGACATCACTGATCGAGTGAGTATATCAACACACTAATAAAGTGTTGTTCATTTGAATCCAGTCACAAGAGCCCAAAGAAAGTAGTTGGGCTTACTTAAATGTATCTGACGAGAAAAGATTTTTTTTTCTCAATACATAACTTTATTAACTGAGTACAGGCATGTAAGATATTCAACAACTGATGTAAAATGAAATATGGTCGTGCTCCTTTTGAATGGTTATATACCTGCAATTTATTCTTTGCATCTTTTGCATTTATTGTAATTTCATTTTCCCAAATATGATTTGTCGTGATAAATGAGTTTAATAATGTGACTGAGATTTTGGTTTATGAATTGATGTTTAATTATGCTTTGGGAATTTACAATCAGTGTGCAAATGTAAATGTAATACATCACACACTAAGATATTTATCCCGCTTTGTTAAGACCAGTACATGTCTGTTTTCACTTTTTGAACCACGTGGTGTAATTTAAATACAACGAAGGAGGGGTCACATTACTCGTGAGCAAGGAGCCGGGAGCTCCAAAATGCGTTGAGTTTGTGAACTGCTGCAATAAATCATGCTTGCCGAAGCAGAGCCATGGAGTTGTTGGATATATATATATGTGTATATTATCTACTGGCGGTCGCCAGTAGATAGTTATAGTTACAACCTATTATCCATAGGAAATCCGCGACATTCTATTTGAAATAACTCTCTTGCCGGTTGACGTATCTTCGCGAAATTTTCAAACTTCGTGGGCGCTCCGGTCCGCTCCTACCCTGAAAGTCTCGGGGTGATACGTCAAGCGGGGGCCGAGAAAAAGGGGGGTCCCAAAACGCGTTTTCCCCATGCATTTTCCCATAGGAAACTTTAGACACGGCTACAGCCCGAACTGCTGAACGGAATTACACCAAATTTGGCAAAGAGGTAGTTCTTGGTTCAGAAAGAACCCTTTTGTTAAATGGTGTAAATCCGTTCAGTAGTTGCTGAGAAAATGAAAAGTAAAAAGTTAGTGATATCTAGGGACGAGTAGGGTCCGCGTACCCTCCCGATCACGAGCTGCATGTTAATTGGCTGTCAGCTGGCTGTCAACATTCCGATTCAGGAAATGTTGGCAGCCATTTTATCCTCGGTAGAACCGAGGGACAGAAACAAGTGCGCAAAGCGCACAAAGGGGGCAGGGTAGAAACACCCTGACCCCTAGGTTTGCTCAGGGGTCCCACAAGGACCCCTGGGCAAAAAAAAAAAATTTTTAAAAATCGGCAGGATGCGCTCAGAGTGCGCGAATCCTGCCGAGAAACATCGAGCGCGGTCTCCAGCGCTCGATGTTAGTGGCCCCGGGTGGCCCAAGTCCCGGGGGCATGGTGGGGGGATAATTTAATGTGTGGGGGCCTCAAAGGGCTCCCAAGCCCCGGGGACCGCCACCCCCAGGGCTTTTTTAAAAATGGTGCGGGAGGGCTCTGAGCCCTCCCACAGCCCCGGGGACCACCACCTCCCCGGGGCTTTTTTACATACATTATTAAACCTGTGCGGGGGGCTCCAGCCCCCACATGCCCCGGGGACCACCACCTCCCGGGGCACTAAACATTTTAATATGGGGGTCCGTTACGGACTCCAGAGCCCGGGGACCACCACCTCCCGGGGCTGTGTACTGAATGGGAGGGGGCCGCGCGGCCCCCTCCTGGAGCCTTGATGGCCCTGGGGACCACCATCCCCCAGGGCCGGCTCCTGCAGTGTCCCGGGGTGCCTACCCCCGGGACACTGTAGTTTGCTATGGCAGGACGGGAGCCTCGCGGCTCCCGTCCTGCCATAGCAAACTGCTGGATATTGGAAGAGAGCAGGGAAACCTGCTCTCTCTTCCAATATCCAAAGCGTGCTTTTCCACATGGGGAGCAGCATGTCAGCTGCTCCCCATGTGGAGCTAGCAATGCCGGCTCCCAAGGGACGTGGGGAGCCGAGGCGGGACTGTGGGGGATTGGGGACCCCCACAGTCCCCAACGGAGAGGAGCCAGCCCCGGGGATGGGGTCCCCGGGGCAAGTAGTGGCCCCCTCCCCAAAAAAGAGGAAAATTTAAAAAAAAAAAAAAATGGAAAGGCCGGCCCCGGGAGATGGGGTCCCGGGGCCTTAAAATGCCCAGAGGAGGGGGCCACGCTGCCCCCTCAAAAAAATAAATATAGAGGCCATGCCCCGGGGATGGGGTCCCCGGGGCCAATACAGGCCCAGGGAAGGGGGCCACGCGGCCCCCTTCCCGTTTTTTTTTTAAAGGTAATTTAAAAAAGGTGTAAGGCCCTGGGGATGGGGTCCCCAGGGCCCAAAAAGAAAAAGGAAGGGGGCCACACAGCCCCCTTCAGGGAGAAAAAAAACAAAAAAAAAACGATCGGGCCCGCAGGCCCCGCCCCTTCCTTCACCACTCTGCAAACGCGCCCCTGGTGCGTTTGCAGAGAGACGAATTCCCCTTGAATACTGGGGGTCCCTGAGGCCAACTAGCCCACCAGGTACCTCCAGTATGCGCCAGGGAGCTGCCTTGCAGAGAGGTGTACAGAGGCCACGCCCCTTTTACACCTCTCTGCAACGCAGCTCTGTGGCGCTTTGGAGGTATATGGTGGGCTAGTTGGACTCCGGGGACCCTCAGGATTCAAGGGGACTTAATCCCCCAACTTAAAACGCGCCACGGGCGCGTTTGCACAGTGGTGAAGGGAGGGGCGGGGCTTCAGGTGACATGTGTGCAAACAGGCCCCGTGGCGCGTTTTAAGATGGGGAATTAAATCCTTCAATCCTGAGGGTCCCTGGGGGCCAACTAGCCCAACAGGTACATCCAGAATGCGCCACAGAGCTGCGTTGCAGAGAGGTGTAAAAGGGTGTGGCCTCTCTACACGTCTCTGCAACGCAGCCCCTGGCGCATATTGGAGGTTCCTGGTGGTCTAGTTGGCCCCTAGGGACCCTCAGGATTCAAGGGGACTTAATCCCCCAACTTAAAACGCGCCACGGGGCGCGTTTGCAAAGATGTCACCTCAGGCCCCGCCCCTCCCTTCACCATTGTGCAAATATTCCTCTAAAATCAGCCGAAATAGGAATTCGATTTACTCACCTGTTATCAGGAGAGACCTCAGTGCTGCATCTTTCAGCCCAGTACTGATCCTGAAAAGTAATTTTAACCGTACTTACCGGTAACTTGAATTTCCTTCATAGGCTAACATTGACTGGTTTCACTTGGAAATTCTTCTAAGTGTGGAGTTTTGGAACTTTAAAATATTCCTCTAAAATCAGCCGAAATCCGAATTCTGATTTACTCACCTGTTATCAGGAGAGACCTCAGTGCTGCATCTTTCAGCCCAGTACTGGTCCTGAAAAGTAATTTTAACCGTACTTACCAGTAACTTATATTTTCTTCCATAGGAATCCATTGTCTGGTTTTCAGCAGAAAACTTTCAAAGTGTCGATTTTCACAAACTACAAATATTCCTTAAAAATCGCCTGTATGACTTAAACGCATTCATTCAACTGTTTACAGGAGATGCACCAGTGCTGGATCCAGGATCCAACACTGAGTAAGAAAAAGTAACGATAACAGTTTTTACCTGCTAAGTGAATTTCCTTCCATAGGATAACATTGGTGATTCTATGAGAAAAAGTTTCCAAGTGTCAACTTTTAAAATACAATAATATTCCTTAAAAATCACGACTGTAACCAAAACGCTTTTACTCAACTGTTTACAGGAGATGTACCAGGACTGAATCTAGGATCCAGTCCTGTGGTTAGAAAAGTAATCCATAAAGTAACTAATTGCATTTAACTAGAAATTCACATTGAGCTGAATGTTGCATTGTGTTTGAAAATGTGTTGCCCATTGCAACAACTGTAACTACTGTACTTAAAGTCTATTGCCTATCTGCAAAGTATTTAAACTAAAGTAATTCATTAAGACAAAGTATTTTTTGTAATGTAATGTATAATGTAATTACAATGTAATTTAAAAATAAAATATGTAAAAAAAAATTGTTTCTAAAAATGTACTAAATCAGTATGAAAAAAATTAATATAACAATTAATACATTTAAAAATTGTCATTTACAAAACCTTTGAAATTCACAAAAAAACGTAGGTTTCAGGCACGTTATAGTTAGAAATTAGCATTTAAAAAACCTTTGAAATTCACTGAAAAAACCATAGGTTTCAGACACGTTATAGTTACAAATTAGCATTTAAAAAACCTTTGAAATTCACTGAAAAAACCATAGGTTTCAGACACGTTATAGTTACAAATTAGCATTTAAAAAACCTTTGAAATTCACTGAAAAACCATAGGTTTTAGGGACAGTTATAGTTACTTGGACATTGCACTCGTACAAAACCCGTGAAATTCCCCGTTATAGTTAGTTCAGCTAACTATAACTCGCGCCCGCAATGCACTGCTGATGACGTCACATATTACATCACTCATGACATGGTCAGTGACATCACTGATGACATCACTGATGACATCTCAAATGACATCACTGATGACATCATCCACGTGATAATCTGATGCACCTCCTCACACCCTAATATAACCTTTGATACACCCACTCTAAATTACAGACTGCCATTCGCAAAACCATAGACACTCCAACACCAATAACTACATACCCACTCACTGATTCTTAGGTCTACACACACACATCCACTCACTCACCCGTACAGTCACTCATACTTACGGTCACTCAGTACAGGACTATCATATGCACTCTTACTCCTATATAGACACTCAAACAACGCCACTCATCCATAGAGATACTCACACACCTAGTCAGTCATGCAAATAATTAAACACACTGCCATTTACTCACCTATACAGTTATACACACACCAGCTCACTTACTCATACAAATAGTAGCACATTGTTACGCTCTTATACAATCACTGATACAAGCACACAATCATCCATACAGCCACTATCACAATCACTCACTCTTGCTTATAGCTATTTAT
Source organism: Calotriton arnoldi (assembly GCA_963921515.1). Classification (NCBI taxonomy): domain Eukaryota; kingdom Metazoa; phylum Chordata; class Amphibia; order Caudata; family Salamandridae; genus Calotriton; species Calotriton arnoldi. The sequence continues at coordinate 483,778 of CAWUFW010000155.1, read as the reverse complement.
ATACTCCAACACACATATATACTGCCTTTCACATATGTAGTTACTCACACATGTACCACTGGGACATACATTCACTCACTAACACACTCTTACACACACTTACCCACCCATACAGTCTATCACAGATGCACTCTTGAAACCATCCACCCAGTGAATCACCCACTCACACATCTATGCACAGAGTTGCACACACCCCTCCCACACAAACACTCAGGCACCCATACAGATACTCAGACAAGCATTCAATAACTCATATAGACACTCATTTAGCTATTCACAAACACATGCAGCCACTTACACAGCAACAGACAGACGGATACAGACATACACCCAGTTTAGTCACTAACCCATGCATTCAGTAAGATACGTTAAATCACTCACTTATAGAGTCAGTCACGCACCTACTAAATCATCCATACAGACACTTACACACCCACTCATTCTTCAATACGTCTTTTCCTATATATTTTAAAAATATTTAAACTTTACAGAAACACACAGTCACTGGATGATGTCATCAGTGATATCATTTGAGATGTCATCAGTGATGTCATCAGTGATGTCACTGACCATGTCATGAGTGATGTAATATGTGACGTCATCAGCAGTGCATTGCGGGCGCGAGTTATAGTTAGCTGAACTAACTATAACGGGGGAATTTCACGGGTTTTGTACGAGTGCAATGTCCAAGTAACTATAACTGTCCCTAAAACCTATGGTTTTTCAGTGAATTTCAAAGGTTTTTTAAATGCTAATTTGTAACTATAACGTGTATATTCACTGGAACAAACAAAGGTTACAGGGACATTATAGTTAGAATGGGGAGGGGGAGTCCCCTTTGCTGCTGAGAGTCCTTGGGGCCCAACTACCCCTCCTGTTACCTCCAGTAAGTCCCACACTGCAGGACTGCTGAGAGGTCTTCAGAGGACAAGCCCCCTTTCTCCACCACTCTGCAAATGCACCTCCTGGCGCACTGCTGTTTGGGGGATGAAGTCCCCTTGGATGCTGAGGGTCCTTGGGAGCCAACAAGGCCTCCTGTTACCTCCAGAAAGTCCTACAGGGCGCGATTGCTGAGAGGACTTTGGCGGCCACCCCGTGCAGCTCCCTTCCCCATCTTTAAATGGCCAGGACACAGGGGATGGGATCCCCGGGGCCAAAATTGGCCTCTCCATCTCAGCCACGGGCCTGGCCTCTCTGTTGGGGACCACAGGGGAGCCTCAAGGACTCCACGATTCCTGCTGGCTCCCTGCCTCCTGCGGGAGCCAGCATTGCTTTGAAACCTAGGGGGATGCTAAACATGCAGCTCCCTGGATCTCAAAGCAATTTGTCTGTTACTCTGCTTGCTTGACAGCGGGCAGGGAAATAGACAAATGCTCCGCTTTCAGCAAGTGAGAGCATTTGTGGGCTCTTGCTTGCTGAAAGCAGATCGTTTGTTGTGGCTTGGCGGGTGCCACAGTAAATAGCTATGTTCCCGGGCTGGGTACCCCAGGACATAGCAGGAGCCGGCCCTGGGGGTGGCGGTCCTCAGGGCCATGTATGGCTCCAAGAGGGGGGGGCGCACTGCCACCTCCTTTGTTTTGTTTTGGGTCAGCCCCGGGGAGGTGCTGGTCCCCAGGCCAAAAACGCCCCAGGAGGGGTTGCGCGACACCCCTCCCAATTCTTAAAAATTCAGGATAGTCCCGGGGAGGTGGTGGTCCCCAGGGCCTGGGGGGGTCTCTGAGACCCCCAACACATATTCATTTTGGCCCTGGGGAGGTGGTGGTACCCAGGGCATGGGGGGAGGTCAAATAGGCCCCCTGAGTTATATTTTGCATATGGCCCCAGGGAGGTGTTCATCCCCGAGCCTGGGAGGGGTCCGGGAGCCCCCCGCTTTAAAATTAGTGAGCCCCGGGGAGGTGATGGTCCCAGGGCATAATACACCCCAGGAGGGGGGCCCCTATACCCCCTCCTTTATTTGAGAAATGCCCCCAGGGGCCTATAATTAATGGAACGCGGGAGCTTGTGCTTTGTTTTTTAAAAGATTTTCAGCAGGATTTATGGATCCAGCGTGCCCCCCACAGACAATGTTAAAATGTAATGCATTTTTGGTCCTGTGGGACCCCCCAAGAGGCCTAGGGGGTCAAGGTGTTTATACCCTGCCCCCTTTTCTTTTTTTTTCTAATGAACGGATTTACACCATTTAACAAAATGGTTGCTCTCTGGACCAACAGCTACATTGCTGCCAAATTTGGTGTAATTCCATTCAGCAGTTCGGGCTGTGGCTGTTTCTAAAGTTCCTATTGAAATTAACATGGGGAAAACATGTTTTAGGATCCCCCCTTCTTCCCGGCCCCCACTTCATGAAACTTTCAAGTCAGCAGCTGAAGTGAGTGGCAAACTAGTTTTGAAAATTTTGCAAGGATTTGTGAAATGATGGCAAAGTTATTGGCAAATGAAAAAACGCTCTTCCTATGGAAATTACATCCTAACTATAACTACCTACTGGCGACCGCCAGTAGGTGATATCCACACACACATATATATATATATATTCACTGACAAAACCACAGGTTAAAGGAACGTTATATGTCAGTGACAACATTAAAGTTTTGAACAAAAAAACCACAGAAATTCACCATTTAAAGTTAGGAGAGCTAACTAGAACTTGCACCCCCGCCATGCACTGCTTATCACCCCACATATTACATCACTCATGACATGTTCTATGACATCATTTATGACAATCCAGGGGATTGTTTGAAATGTTGAAAAGCATAGAAGGGGTCAGGGTAGGAGTACCTTGACACCATGGGTGTATTGTAGGGGTGTTTTAGACATCTATTATGAGTTTTTAGAGTGCCTAGATTAATTTTTTTCCCACGTGGATAGAGTCGCGACCCCATTGCAGCGCTCAGCACAGCCCCTCTTGTAACACCGCATTGGAGGCATGAATCCCACCTAAACAAATTAAAAAAAATAGGGCCGCCATTTTATGAAGCGGGAATTGGTCCCCGGGGGTACTTATGACATGAAAGTATGTGGAAGGGATCCGTCTTGAAGTGCCCTGACCTCATGCTCACATTTGACTGGTTATGAGTTGTATAATGTTTTCCCCCACGCACGTGGAGTCACGACCCCATCGCGGTGCTCAGCCTGGCCCACGTGTAAAGTCACGATGTAGTCACAAACCTCACCGAAATAAATTAAAAAAATATACATTGAAACCCTTCAATCATACATTAATGCAAGCACTCACAGAATCACACAGACAGTCATACATCTACTCACGGACCCACTCAGGGATGCATACACCCACTCAGAGAGCCACTCAGAGACTCACACACCCACTTAGAGAACCACTGAGACAGTCACTGATCTACTCAGCGACCCACTTACAGACTCATACACCCACTCACAGACCCACTCAGACACTCAAGCACTCACACACAGACCCACTCAGAGACTCATGCACTCACTCACAGACCCACTCAGAGACTCATGCACCCAGTCAGAGACCCACTCAGATACTCATGCACCTACTCACAGACCCACTGTGAGGCTCATACACCCACTCACAGACCCACTCTGAGGCTCACGCACCCAATCATAGACCCACTCAGACAGCTGCACACCCACTCAAGACACATTTAGACACTCATGCACCCACTCATAGACCCACTGAGTGACTCACACACCCACTCAGAAACTCACCCATACAGCCACATACCCACTCAAGAACCATTTAAACACTCATGCACCCACTCACAGACCCACTGAGTGACTCATATACCCACTCACAGACCCACTCAGAGACATGTAGTTACTCACAGACCCACTTAGAGATGCACACACCCACTCACAGACCCACTCACACTCACAGACCCACTCACAAACCCACTCTGACACTCACAGACCCACTTACAAACCCAGTTAGAGACTCACACCCCCACACAGAGCCACTCAGAGACTCCTGGATAGACTCACAGACCTACTCAGAGACTCAAACACCCACTCACAGACCCACTCTGACACTCACGCTCCCACTCACAGACCCACTCAGACAGTCCTGTCCCCACTCACAGACCCACTGAGAGACTCACAAACCCACTTAGAGGACCACTGAAACAGTCTCTCACCCACTCAGAGACCCACTTACAGACTCACACACCCACTCACAGACCAAGGATAAAATGGAATTACTACGTACAAAACTAGTTTGTACACAAAAAGTGTTTTTTCAGGTCACCCATACGTTGCACCAATTATCCTCAACTATTACAACCCATATGGTAGATCCAAGTAGTTACATGAACACCATAAATATATTCAAAGTAAAATCATATTTTATTAATTTTAAAACATCTCATAAATCACTATATCATAAAACAACCCCATAGGTAGTTTTATGGCAACCAGACAGTGCCGATAAAGAGAGAGATAAAGTTTGTCTTGATAAAGATGGAAAAATAAATTAAGCCATCGAAACGCGTCGACGCTGTTTTGCACAATCTTTGGAACCAGCTTATCCTGCAGACCAAATACAATACAGTGTATCCAGGATAAGCGAGAGAAGTGTTTCTCTTAGATGTGCTGTTTGATGACAAATTGTACTGTCTTTGTGTTTCTCTCTTGTGTTTTTTGTCATAAATGTTCTTTGTATATGAATTTTATTGTGTACCCTTGTGAAATGTATGGGGTTGTTTTATGATATAGTGATTTATGAGATGTTTTAAAATTAATAAAATATGATTTTACTTTGAATATATTTATGGTGTTCATGTAACTACTTGGATCTACCATATGGGTTGTAATAGTTGAGGATAATTGGTGCCTGAAAAAACACTTTTTGTGTACAAACTAGTTTTGTACGTAGTAATTCCATTTTATCCTTGGCCAAGGGTTTATTTTCTCTACCATTATATATAAAAATAGACTGTTATAAGTGATACTTTAAAGTACTAGGTTTAAAATATCAGTTATATAATATATGATATACATATAAGTGATTTGAAATGTTTGTTTATAGATAAAGTGAAGTGTATGTGAAACTAGCCACCTATTTGAAAAGTAATTGATATTAACGAATGAAGACTTTCATAGATAGGCATTTGTACAATCAAACATTGTGGACAAATAAAACACTTGTTCACAATTATGAATTTCGAATTAGATGATTGAAAAGTTTGTAAATGGTTTAGTGAATATTTTTAATTGACAGATATAGTTTTGGTATCTTATCTCCAATTGGTATATTTCATTTATTTGGAACGTTGTAGGTTTAGTGATGTACTTGTAGTAGTATCTGGTAATGTAGAGCATATGTATGAAGCATTATTCCTTGCATGTCACTTATCCAGATATGTAGTAAAGGTCTGACACTACCAAGTGAACCATACAGAGAAGTAGCCCTTAGAACATGTCTCAGGCCTGGTACACTTGAGGCTGTGTGTACAGTTCTACTGCTAGGCCAACCTGGTATTTAAAACTCCTTCACAAGCCTTAACCTGCTGTTCTACTACTCAAACATTACCTCTAAGGTAGGCTGTAGCTAGGCGATAGGGTAAACTGCTATGAGCTAAAAAGCTAACACATGCAGTTAGAAGTTTCAGTGAGCTATATGCACACTATGAGCTGTATATGCTTTCTTGTACATGTAGATTCCACATTGACTTAAAAGTGATATAAGCGTAGATGAAAGGCAACAGCTACTAATACATCATCTCAGACAATGTTACAAGCATTTAAACCTTCAATTGCATGTAGAGACACAACTCTTATATATCTTCCACTAAAGGAGGCAGTGACACTCTCACTTAACTAACTCATTAGTGACTGACACACCCAAGAAACAGCCACTCAAACAGAGGGGGCCCCTATAAAGGCGGATGAAGGTAGGGAAATGATAGGGGAAAATACAAAGCAGTCAAACAAGGAAAAATCCCTACCTATTTATTTTGTAATATGCATCACGTCATGAGTATTAATAAACTAAGCAGTGCTAAAGAATAAAGAAAACAAAAATATCGCAAAATAGATTTATTATAACAATAAAATATAAGAATATACAGATGTAATACAAAAAAGAGAGCAATCCCACCACTCAAACAATTGCAGTCACGCAAACAGGCATACTATCATACCTCATACATTCAGACTCGCGACACTCATACAATATCTCAAGCAGTTTAACGAAACAATATAAACAGTAATGTAACACCCAGTTTCCTCAAGAATGTAGAACAAAAAATCTAGGAGACACCGATGTGCTCAATATATATCATAAGTATATACATTAAAACAATAGAAGAAATATATTGGCAAATACAATTATAATTTCAGGGAGGAAAAGGGGTAAAGCAAATCTCTAACAAGGGTTAGAGTATCACAAACGCCGACGCGCGTTTCGATGTGAAGACCGAATATGGCCAAACACCTTCCTCAGGGCGTGGGTAACAGAACGGTGGAGTGGTGGGGAGATTCTCAGAGTCAGAAGGATTTGTGATTAAATAGGCCAAGGTGCCGTGCAGCAAGGCTTAACGTAATTCACTGGAGGAGCTGCAGTGGAGTAAAGCCTGGACTAGAATAGCGGCAGGACTCAAGGTGCAGGAATGGTGCTGCAGGCCGGATTTCTGTAAACGGCAACAGGACACTGAAAATAGGAAGTGCTTATCTGGCACAAAAGCCAAGGGGGCCGGGCGTGTGCTAATAGTCCGAATGTCCGTCAGCATCGGAATGAGATAAGGAGAGAACCCCGGGTGCCCCTCGGACAGGATGCAGGGCAGACTTGAATTAGGTTGATAGGCAGAGCGCCGGCATAGTGGTCGATCCTCGGTAACCCGTTGGAGGCAGGGGAATCCAAGAAACAGCCCAAGCCACCCCTTGCCTATAGATTTACAGAACCAGTCACAAACAGAGCCAGCAATGTACTAAGAAACTTTACTACATATAGAAAAAAAAGCCCTGATAGGAACTGAGACACTTATTCAGATATGAAGTAAAGGTCTGACACTATCAAGTGAACCATCCAGAGAAGTACCGCTTTCAACATGTCTTAGACCTAGTACAATTGAGCTTGCACATGCAGTTCTACTGCTAGGCCAACTTGGTATTTAAAACTGCTTCAGAAGCTTTAACCTCATGTTCTACTACTTAAATGTCCCCACTAAGGTAACAAGTAGGAACGCCATAGGGTAACTTACTTTGTGCATAAAAGCAAAGACATGTAGTTGGAAGTTTTAGTGAGCTACATGCACACTAATCCTGCTTGACCTAAGTGCGGCGTTTGATACTGTCTCCCATAAATTACTTCTGCATAGGCTAGAGAATTGTGGCATTAGGCACAGCGCTCTTGGCTGGATGAAATCGTTTCTCTCAGCACGAAGTTTTCAAGTCAGGCAGCAGTCCTCTGTATCGGAAAGCTTTCCCTTTGCACAGGGTGTGCCACAGGGCTCCATTCTGAGCCCCACCTTGTTCAACCTATATGTGGGGCCGCTTGCTGAATTAGTGGAGAAACATAAAGTATCGATCGTCTCCTATGCTCACGATACACAGGTAATCGTGATGCTATCACAGGAGAATAATCAGGCCCCCATCCGCTTTGTAGAATGCCTAGAAGAGGCCGCGGACTGGATGTCTAATCACTGCCTCAAATTAAATGGGAGCAAAACTGAAGTGTTGGTGGTTGGCAAAACCCCGTCTATATGGTCATCCGCCTGGTGGCCTGAAACCCTAGGCCAATTACCTACCCCTAAGCCCGTAGTCAAGAATCTCGGAGTCTGGATGGATTCTGAACTTACTTTTGACTCCCAAATACGTAAAGTGGCTGGTAAATGCTATGGTGCTATGAGAGTCCTGCGTAAAATCCTGAACCTCCTACCAGCTAACTCCAGGAAGACTATAGTACATGCAGTCATTACCTCTCAATTAGACTACGGTAATGTACTGTACCTTGGAGCTACTAAACAAGGTTTAGCAAAACTACAGAGGGTCCAAAATGCGGCTGCACGGTTGGTACTTAGCCTCCCTAGAAGATCTAACACCAAGAAAGCACTGAAAGCTTTGCATTGGCTACCAGTGGATAAAAGAGTGTCCTTCAAGGCAATGTGCTATTGCCACTGTATCCTACTAAATAAAGGCCCGAAGTATCTCCATCCACTAATAACCAAGTACACCCCTGGCCGCAGTCTAAGATCTTCAGAGCTGGCACTGGCTACGGTGCCTAGAATATTCAGAGCCAGAATGGGCGAGCGCTCCTTTAGATATAAGGCTGCAAAAATGTGGAACAGTTTGCCGATTGAACTCCGATTAGAGCCATGTGAAAAAAGATTTCGTAGGCAACTGAAAACATGGCTATATGTGAAGTCCGAGGGGTCACAGGGGTCGTAGTACCTCTATCACTGTAGTCCGCTTGTCTCTCACGCCCCTTCTCTTATATGAGCTTCTTAGCGCGGGGACACACCGGTGGTGTAACCATGCGCTCTACAAATGCTTAAACTAAACTAAACTAAACTGTCAGGCGCATATGCTCACTTATACATGCAGTGTACTAGATTGAGTTGAATCTCATGTAAGCGCTTATAAAAGTGCAGAGCTACTTATACATCCTCACGGACAGTGTTACAACCATCTAAACTTTGCCTACATGCACAGACAGAACTCTTATGCATCTTGCGCTAAAGGAGGCAGTGACACTCTCACACAAATAACTTATTAGTGACTGATACATCCAAGAAATAATCCATGCCACCCCTTACCTATAGATTTACAGAGCAAAACAGTCACTAACGAGTCAGCAATCTACTAAGATACTTTACTACATATAGAAAAATAACAGATAGGAACTGAGTCACTTATCCAGATATGTAGTAAAGGTCTGACACTACTAAATGAATCATCCAGACAAGTAGCCCCTTTGACATGTCTCAGTCCTAGTACACTTGAGCTTGTGCATGCAGTTCTACTGCCAGGCTGACTAGGTATTTAAAAGTGCTTCACAAGCCTTAACCTGCTGTTCTACTACTTAAAAGTCACCTTTAAGGTAACATGTACCTACACAATACGGTAAACTTCTATGTGCATAAAAGCAAAGACGTGGTTGGAAGTTTAAGTGAGCTACATACCCACTTTCAGGAGCATATGCTGACTTAGACATGCAGTGTACTATATTGAGTTGAATGTCATGTAAGTGCTTATCAAAAGGGCAGAGCTACTAATACATTCTAACGGACAGTGTTACAACTATTTACAGCTTCAGTCACATGCACAGACACAACTCTTATATATGTATTGCTAATGGAGGCAGTGACATAGTTACTTAAACAAATCAATAATAATTAACACACCCTAGACACAATCCATGATATCCTTTAGATATAGATTTAAAGACCTAAAGAGTCACAAACCAAGCCAGCAATGCACTAAGAAAGTTTAGTACATATATTAAGAATCCCCCACATAGGAACAGAGAGATATTTAGTAAAGGTCTGACATTGTCAAGTGAACTATCTAGAGAAGTAGCCCTTTGAACATGTATAAAGCCTGCTAAACTTGAGGGTGTGTATGTAGTTCTACTACTAAGCAGATGTGGTATTTAAAACTCCTTCACAAGCTTTAGCTTGCTGTTCTACTACTCCAATGTTACCCCTAAGGTAACCTGTAGCTAGGCCATACTGTAATCTGGTATGAGCATAAAAGGTAACACATGTAGTTAGAAGTTTCAGTGAGCTATATGCTCACTTTCAGGCACATATGCTGTCTTATATATCTAGTGTTTCACATTGAGTTGAAACTGATGTAAGCGCAAATGAAAGAGGAGAGCTGCTAATACAGACCTCTCAGACAATGTTGCAAGCATCTAAACCTTCACTTACATGCACAGACACAACTCTTACATATTTTGCACTAAAGGAGGCAGTGAGACTCTCCCTTAAATAACTCATTAGTGACTGACACACCCAAGAAACAGTCCAGGCCACCCCTTACCTATAGAGTTACAAAGCCAAACACCCACAAACAGGGCCAGCAATCTACTGAGACACTTTACTACATATAGAAAAAAGTCATATAGGAACCGAGACACTTATCCAGATATGTAGTAAAGGTCTGACACAATCAAGTGAACCATCCAGAGAAGTAGCACTTTCAACATCTCTCAGACCTAGTATAGTTGAGCCTGTGCATGCAGTTCTACTGCTAGGTCAACTTGGTATTCAAAAATGTTTCAAAAGTTTTAATCTGATGTTCTACTACTTAAAAGTTTTTCATAATGTAACATGTAGCTGAGCCATAGGGTAAACAGCTATGTGCATAAAAGCAAAGACATGTAGTTAGAAGTTTTTGAGAGGTACATGCACAGTTTCAGGCGCATATGCTGACTTATACATCCAATGTTCCACATTGGGTTGAATGTCATGTAAGCAGTTATAAAAATGGCAGAGCTACTAATACATCCTCTCAGTCAGTGTTTCACGCATCTAAACCTTCACTCACATGCACAGACACAACTCATATATCTAGCAGTAATAGAAGCAATGACACTCTCACTTAAATGAGTTAATACTGACTGGCACACCGAAGACACAATCTATGTCCCCCCTTACATATAGATTACAGAGCTAATCAGTCACAAACATAGGCAGTAATTTAGAAAGAAACTTTACCACCTATAGAAACAAAAACCCAGATAAGAACTGCTGCACATCAATTAAAGGTCTTACACTACAAAGTCAGTATTTAAAACTGCTTCAGAAGCCTTAACCTGCTGTTCTACTACTTAAAGGTCACCCCTGAGGTAGCCTGTAGCTAGCGATAGGGTAAACTGCTAAGTGCATAAAAAGCATAGGCATGTAGTTAACTTATAACAAACTTTCACACCTAAGAGACAATCCATGCCACCCCTTACATATAGATTTAAAGAGGCAATTAGTCAGAAACAGAGGCAGCAATCTAGTAAGAGACTTTACTACCTATACAAAAAGCCAAATAAGAACTGAGACACTAATCCAGATATTTAGCAAAAATCTGGCACTACCAAGTCAAGCATCCAGACAAGTAGCCCTTTTATCATGTCTCAGGCCTAGTACACTTGAGCCTGTGCATGCAGTTCTACTGCTAGGCTGACTTGGTATTTGCAACTTCTTCAAAAGTCTTTACCTGCTGTTCTACTACTTAAAAGCCACCCCTAAGGAAGCCTGTAGCTAGGTCATAAGGTAAACTGCCAAGTGCATTAAACCGTTGACATGTAGTTACGAGTTTTAGTGACGTACATGCACACTTTCAGGCGCATATTCTGTTAAATTCCATGTATGCACTTATCAAAGGGCAGAGCTAAATACATCCTCTCAGACAGTGTTTAAAGCATCTAAACCTTCACTCACGTGCACAGACACAACTCATGTTTATAGCGCTAATGGAGGTAGTGACACTGTCAGTTAAATCATACTGCTAACTTTCACACCTAAGAGACAAACCATGCCACTCCTCTCATATAGATTTACAGATCAAAACATTCAGAAACAGAGCCAGCAATGTACCAAAACATTTTTCTACTATTAAAAGAAACCCCCACATAGGAACTGACACACTTATCCAGATATCTAGTAAAGGGTTGTCACTATCAAGTGAAAGATCCAGAGAAGTAGCCCTTTCAATATGTCTCAGGGCTAGTACACTTTCGCCTGTGCATGCAGTTCTATTGCTAGGCCGACTTGGTATTTAAAACGGCTTCACAATCCTTAACCTGCTGTTCTATTACTTAAAGGTCACCCCTAAGGTAGCCTGTAGCTAGGCCATAGGGTAAACTGCTATGTGCATAAAAGCAAATACATGTAGTTAGAAGTTTCAGTGAGCTACATGCACACTTTCAGGTGCATATGCTCACTTATACATGCAGTGTTCTACATTGAGTTGAATGTCATGAAAGGGCAAAGCTACTAATACATCCTCTCACGCAGTGCTTCGAGCATCTACACCTTCACTCACATGCACAGACACAACGTTTATGTATCTAGCGCTAATGCAGGCAGAGACACACTCACTTAAACAACTCGTTAGTGACTGACACTGAAGGGACAATCCATGCCACCCCTTACATATAGATTTACACAACCAAACAGCCAGAAACAGAGCAAGTAATGTACTAAGAAACTTTATTACATATAGAAATAAGCCCCCAGATAGGCACTGATACACTTATCCAGATATGTAGTAAAGCTCTGACACTAGCAAAGTGAACCATCCACACTAATAGACCTTTCAAAATGTCTCAGGTTAGTACACTTGAGTCTGTGCATGCAGTTCTACTGCTAGGCTGACTTGGTATTGCAAACCCCTTCACAAGCCTTAATCTGCTGTAGTACTACTTAAATGTCACCCCTAAGGTAGCCTGTAGCTAGGCCATAGGGTAAACTGTATCTGCATAAAAGCAAAGACATGTAGTTAGAGGTGTTTGACAGGCACATGCACACTTTCAGGCACGTATGCTGACTTATACATCCAGTGTTCTACATTGAGTTGACTCTTATTTAAGCACTCATGAAAGGACAGAGCTATTAATACATCCTCTCAGACAGTGTTACAAACCTGTAAACCTTCTTTCACATGTACAGACACAATTGGTATGTATGTGTACTGATCAAGGTAGTGACACACTCATTTAAATAACTAATTAAGGACTGCCACACCCAAGAGGCAATCCATGCCACCCCTCACAACAAATTTACTGAGTCAAAGAGTCACAAAGAGAGCTAGCGTAGTTCTAACAAACTTTACTACATATAGAAAGAGATCCCCACATAGAAACTGAGACACTTATCCAGATATCTACCAAAGAACTGACACTACTACGTGAACCATGCAGAGAAGTAGCCCTTTCAACATGTCTCATGCCTGCTAAACTTGAGGGTGTGTATGCAGCTCTACTACTAGGCTAACTTGGTATTTAAAACTCCTTCACAAGCCTTAACCTGCTGTTGTAGTATTTAAAAGTCACTCATAAGGTAGCTTGTAGCTAGGCCATAAAGTAAACTGCTATGTGCATTAAAGCAAACACATGTAGTTGGAAGTTTTGGTGAGCTACATACACTCTTTCAGATGCATATATTAACTTATACATCCACTTTGAGTTGACTCTCATGTAAGCGCTTATGAAAGGGCAGAGCTACTAATACATCCTCTCAGACAGTGTTATGATCATGTAAACCTTTACTCACATGCTCAGACACAACTCTTATGTATCTAGTGCCAATGCAGAGTAGATACTCTCACTTAACTCATTAGTGACTGACACACCCAACAGACAATCCATGTCACCCCTTACATATAGATTTACAGAACCAAACAGTCACAAACAGAGCCAGCAATGTACTAAGATACTTTACTACATAAACATAGATAGGAACTAAGCCACTTATCTAGATATGTTGTAAAGGTCTGACACTATCAAGTGAACCATCCAAAGAAGTAGCACTTTAAACATGTCTCAGACCTAGTACACTTGAGCATGTTTATGCAGTTCTACTGCTAGGGTGACTTGGTATTTAAAACTGCTTCACAAACTTTAACCTGCTCTTCTACTACTTAAAAGTCACCCCTAAGGTAACATGCAGCTAGGCCATAAAGTAAACTTCTATATGTATAAAAGCAAAGACATGTAGTTGGAAGTTTCAGTGAGCTTCATGCACACTTTCAGGCGCATATGCTGACTTAAACATCCAGAGTTCTACATTGAGTTCACTCTCAAATAAGCACTTATGAAAGGGCAGACCTACTAATACATAGACTCAGACACAACAATCTATACATTCAGTCACATGTACAGACAAAATGTTTATATATCTACTACTAATGGAAGCAATTGAACATTCACATAAATTGCCCAGATAACTAATCTTTTAAACATAGCTTTTACTACTAGATCCCTAAAAGTACAGTTTTACTGCTAACCACTCCTCATAATTATAACTCTTAATAAACTAAAAATGTTTTATGGAGTACATACAAGTAATTAATAAAATAAGTTGTGGATAGGATGTAGCACCACAACGGTTCAAAAGAGTAAGAAAATGTTATATCTTTAATTTCAGATAATTAATTATAGAACATACTATTGAAATTCTATTTTCATTTCACATATCTAGTTCACTTGAAACAGAAGACTTAAAGATGAGAAGAAAACAACAAAAGAGAAGAGCACAAAAAACCTGTACTACTTCAAGAAGACTCAAAAGAAAAAGTAGATGATAGACACAATATTCTGGAGGAAAACAAATCTACTGCTAAGAGAACTAAGCACATTCTTAAAACAATATTAAGAAGAATGAAAAATGTTGAAAATAGTAATATGAAAAACAAAACTTTGACAACAAGTCAGAAACAAAAAGGAATAACTCATGTTGAAACCACAAAGAACTGTAAAGAAGCAAGTCGTCTAACAGCAAGGCAGAAAGAGTACAAAGATATAAGAAGAAGAATGTTTAGAACTAGGGTAATTCAAAATGTAGTAAAAAACATCAAATAGTATAAGAGAAGATCAGCAGCTTAAAGCAACACATAGAAAGTGTAGTAGATAAAGCATTTACATTAAAGCGAAAACTATCTTAATATTGAACAGAATAAGAACACAGGATAAAAAAGGGCTCTCTATGAAGAAGAAAAGCCTAAAAAAGGCTTGTTAATAGAACTAACGTTTGTAAAATCTTCACTAGTATTGGAAGCATGCTTCCAGCACTGAGCCTTTCCTTAATGAAGAAAGCTATTTACAAGAGAACACGTTAGTGCACGCAGTTGAAACAAGTGATCGATGTTATGAGGTGAAGGATGGTAGTCCCATTCCAAAAGAGGAGATGGTTCCTAGGAATGTTGAGGAAGTAATAGCTTAAGAGGTATAGGGAAGGCTCCTGCATATAAGTGGAATTATAGCAGCATTTGTACTATTTGGCAAGAATCAATTGATATTTTACAAAATGTTTTACGTGAATTTCCAGATAGAAGTATCAAATGGAAGATTACTATGTTGCAAGGATTTGATCCATGTAAAATGAGAAAGTATAGTAACCTACAAGGATATTCTCTGGCTTGTCTATCATGGAAAGTCTGCCAGAGCCCCTTTCATCATTTCAGAATGTTTGCTGTCCATTACTCTGAAATGCAAAAGTTAGTTAGAAGACTTCACCATGTAAAAGGTCCTACACTATGTTTAAGAGAAATAAATACCGCTCTTTTGCATGGTTCTGTAGGATATGTAGAAAAAGTTTGTGATGATATTCAGTTTCGTTTCTTAGGTCCTGAACAGGACTTTTGGGAGAGTGAGGACTTGATATCTGCAGGTGTAGTACAGTAGGAAAGAGAGATTACTATTGATAACTTTGTAGAAGAGATTACAAAGTTTAACACAGTTTCCTTTGAAAAACCAAACGGTGTTGGTATTTTTGTCGACGCACTCACTACAAAAGTCAAACTAGGAATGTTGATTTATAATTAAAGAGTGAAAAAAACCCAATAGTAAGTGGCAACAATTTGCTGTTTATTTATTTGTAGAATGACAATTTGACTTGTCCACTGAACAAGTTACATGTAACTACTGTTGCAAAAAATTAGATGAAAACAAAATGCCAGCTAGAGCAGTGCATAACAACTTAGAGTTGGTACCTATTCCTCAAGAACCAGCAGATTTAAATGTTTATGAGTCTATTTTAATCCAATCTGTACACACATTCCAGGACATACTTCGTATGGAGCCTAACCCATGAAAGCTGCCTCCAACTGACTTACAAAAAGGCCTTAAAGGAAGGGTTGTGTACTTGCCTTTAGATTTGAAACCGAATATTAAAACTATTAGTGTAGACAGAGAGGTTCATGAACCACTCGTTATTCTAGTAAATGGTTATTCCTACAAAGAATAAAAAAACTGCCAAGAGTTAGTAGATAGCAGTATAGCTAGAAATGCAACATTATACCTGGTACAAAATAATGTTTATTATAAGAATGTTGATGTACTTGAAGATACAACATGTGTACCGAATGAAACATTACCTTCAAGTGACCAGATTGAAAAAGTGGATGAATCCAGATCAGAATAGATTTATGAACACTATAGCATTCATCTTCTCCAGCCAAAAGAAGTAATCAGTGATAGTATTGGATTAATTTCAAATTAAAAAAGCAAAAGAAGCTCCCATGAGTATATGCGAAAAAAGTTTAGAAGCTCGCTGTTTTCTACAACTGTTCCCCACTGGAGAAGGTTGACAATTTGATGACCGACCTGTAAAGATACCTGCTTCTGAATGCCAGTCAAGATTATTCTCAGAAGATCCAAGATTTCGGCAGTGCATTCCCTATATATTTCATCTTCTGTTTGAGAGTGATTTGTCTGGACTTTCATATGCGGTGAACCATATATTGAAAACAGGACTTCATCTATAAAATCTTTCTGCAAGAGAATTCATGGACAAAGTTGAAGGAAGGGATGAAAATTTGGAATGTAGCTTAATCAATTTGATGGTGTGCTTGAGCTTGAGACAACAAGCTTGAGACAACAAGTTTTACGGTTTCAAAGTCATAGATGTGGAAAATACTGTAGTCAAAAATACAGATGCAAAGGTAAATTTTATACAAGATGTTGTTTCAGATTCTCACGACCTGTCATTTCACAAGGAAGAGTAAACATCTTCTTCTCAGCAGTAAGACATACAGTGACTCGGATATCACCCAAACACATATACAACCTAAAGAGAACAGAAACTTTAAAGTATATTAATGACCATAATCCAGTCATTTTGAAAATGTGGAATGTGAACATGGATATTCAGTTTGTTGCAGACAATTCAATTGCTGTTGCTCGTTATGTCACATCATTCATAACACATTCAGAGAAGTCAGAGATGAAAGATGTGGCAAGAGATTACTGCAGAAAAGAGTTTCAGCAAGAAATTGTACAGCTTCACCTTGAAGATGCTTTCCCATAGAGAGATAGGATCCTATGAGAGCTCAGATCGGTTGAGCTCGGCCAGTTTGTTCTCAAAGTCAAGAAGAATTGTTTGGGAAAGCCTAGACCTAGCCAGCACATGGAACAGAGTGTTGAAGTCTTTTCCAGAAATCCAATACTGAGCAGAGTTTCAGCCAGAAATACTGATATTGTCAAAACAAAGATGTTGGATACATACTATCCAAAAAGGAGTCCATATCTAGAAAATGTATGCCTCTTTG
This sequence comes from Calotriton arnoldi, assembly GCA_963921515.1. NCBI lineage: Eukaryota > Metazoa > Chordata > Amphibia > Caudata > Salamandridae > Calotriton > Calotriton arnoldi. The sequence continues at coordinate 466,597 of CAWUFW010000155.1, read as the reverse complement.
AAGTACTTGAGAACTACAGGTATAAAAGGAATGTAACAGAAAACATACAAGAAGAAAAGTATGCAGTAATTGGATGTGATGGATGTTTGGTCAAACATGCCAAAGGAAATCTTAATAACCATAGAAAACTCAATTTCCAAACTCTAGATAAGTGAGAATTTTTCTATTTAGCACATCTGTAACTCTTCAAGCCTTAGCATGCGGAAACAGAATTACTTGGAGATTATGACTGCTACAAAGATTCTTTCAACGCTATAAAAGACAGCATTTAGTGTTTAGTCTTTCCTATCTATTTGAAAATGTTAAATGAGATTGAACAAGAACAAATCATTGCAGCTGAAATGACTAAAGAAAGTTCACAAAGTAGCCAAAGTTCTGGACCACTGACTCAAGATCCTCTTCGTCAAACAATTATTCAGAATGAAGCAGCAATAGCCATGCATGAGGTTGAAACTCAATGGGACAAGTCAGACAGTATACTATTGATGCTGACCAGTTCGAAGGACAACTAAACACTGAACAGAAAGAAATATTTATGGAAGTAAAAGAGAAACTACTACATAGATTCCTCCAAGAGAAGAAAGAATGTCAATGCTCATCATTTAAACCTTTTCTATTGTAGATCAGTAGTCAAGTTGGCACAGGAAAAGGTTTTTTAATTAAAGTTCTTACCAGGTATCTACACAGGACTACAGAATCAAATGTATCCTGCATAGCAACACCACCAACTGGACTAGCAGCACACATTAAATAAATTACTTTGCATTGACAACTTATGCTACCCGTTGAACATGATAATAAACTGGAATACCAGAAGTTATCTGGTGAAACTTGTAATGAAGGCGCAAGAATACTAAAAAAATTGAAGCTTTTAATCATCAATGAGGTGAGCATGGTCCCAAACTTAATGCTTTCCTTTGTACAACAGATTTTAAAAACAGTATATGAGGTGCTGTTTAGAGGAAAGCATTTCATTGTCACTCCTCCATAATAAAACAAGGAATTCTTTGGGAAACATTGGAAATGTAAATAATTGGCTATACTTTGAATACAAGGAACTAGTAAAGAATATGCGACAAGCAGCTGATGTTCAATATGGAGATAAAGAACATAAAAATAGGAATTTTGACAAAAGATGATAAACGAGCTTTGGAAAGTCGACTAATCAAGAAACTGTTTACGTCTCAAAACACACCAGCACAACTAATGTATAATTTCATTGCAGAAGAGAAATCCATAGTTTGTTTAATGCCTACACTACAAGAGTGCTCCAACTTTAATGAAGAACAGCTGAAATTGGAAAACCAGCATATTTTGGAAATTACAGTTATTGATAAAATGGAACACCAAGGAGTAACAATACTACTAACTGAAAAACTACAAACAAAATGTAATTCTTTGGAAAAGTCTGTATCGAAGACTGCAGGTTTAGAAATGTGTTTACATATGTGTAAAAACTGTTGAGTTATTTTTCAGCATAATTTGAATGTAGAGGAAGGATTAGTAAATGGTGCTGTGGGTAAAGTTATTGATTTCGCTAATTTACCAAACAGGGATCAGACAGAATTCTTGGCTATCAAATTTGATCAGATTGATGGAGTAAAGCAGATTTGGCATTGTGTTGTATGTTTTTTGCTTGTAAAGGACTTGTATGTCCAACGACAGCAGTTCCCAGTGTCTCTAGCGTATGCTGTAACTATCCATAAATTTCAAGGTTTAAGTATAGACAGAGCTTTTGTGAACATCGGTAGTAGTGTGTTTGAAGAAGGAATGGCATATGTTACATTGTCGCGAGTAAAAACATTGTCTGGTTTGTATTTGATGAGAAAAAAATTAGTGCGGATGGAGGTTGTGTAAGAGAGTACCATCGGTTAAGAAGTCTACATGCTCCTCATTTAGGTCAATATCCTATGTATGAGAAATGGATGATATGTCCAAAATGGAAACATACAAAACACTCAACAGACGTCCAAGATGAGAAAGGAGACTAGAACAATCTACAAGAAAAAGTGGAAACCGAGGGAAATATTATAGGATACCAGTTAGAAAATAGTTCAGGTATCAACTGACATGCAAATGTGCTTCTTAATGTAGTGTTTCATTTACCACATCTTGTTAATCAAGGTTCTGCTCTGCACTGTACCATTTACTGCAATGTTTACTCAATGACAGAAGTTTAATACATTCTGCTTCAGGCATTCAACATCTTTTGGATACATGTAGCGGATCAGTAATATTTACTCTCAACATACAACAAGACCCATAAGAATTTACAACTTACAAATGGGACCATAACTGTGATGATTGCTCATTTACTTCTACTACTGAAATAAATGCTGAGTGATTCTTATACTTAATGCTACCAGATTGATAGGCAGTGTCTTTTGACAGATTGATTAAAACAGCAAGCCAAAATATGACCTGCCCAAATTGTAGATCAGAGCTTAAGTCTACGTTGCAAATAGAAGAAGTGAAAAATACATCATAATAATGCTGCAACAATGTAAACCAGATGGATTTAAACTGGAAACTGAAATTGCAACCTTCAAATCAAGTCAAATATCAATATCTGGAAGAACGTATACAGCAGTGGCTATGATCTTTCATGAAGGATTTAATATAACATCTGGATACTACACTGTCTACTTAAAGAGTGACAGCGGATGGACAGATAGCAATGACAGCAACCTTAAATTCAAATCAAAGCTGCCAATTCGTACCTGTTGTTTCTTCAACCAAAGTTCTAAAAACATAATTCGGCCTACTAAGGATGATGAACTTAAAACCGTCTCTGCTTATACAACAATCCTTTTATGTTCTGCAAAGAAGTTCATATAACAATTATATATAACACTGTGTAATTAAACTTTAAAACTGGAACAACAGAACAAAGTTATAGAAACTTTAAAATTAACATCAAAAATACCTTTTAAAACACAAAATTATTATATTTTCAACCTTAAAGCAAACTTCTACGTACTATTTTTTAAGAAAATGTTGATGATATCACCGTGGATAATTACTGTTTTACACATCATTTGGCCTAGTAGCAATAATACCTTGAAAACCATCTTCAAAAAATAAAATATGGTATTTATTTATTCATAGTACTGTACCAGGTATAATAATAATAATAAAAAATGTTTTCAGATCCATTTATTTTACCTAGTAAAGACAATATAGGTGAAACAACTAATTAGCAAATTGTAGTGAGTGTAACGCATAGTAACACATATTTATAATGATGTACTGTGCACTTCTGTTTTTTTTGTACAATCCATACAATTGTTTTTTCCCCACTGTTCGAAGATGATGCTAAGTACAGACCACCGTGTATGGTGACGTAGTACAAAAGCTGAGAACAGTAAAAAGAGAAACTGATGTTTTAATCATATTATAACACAGTGTTATATTTTAAGAAAAAAGTATTGTTAAAATGCTTATTTTTTAAGATACCTGTTACCTCCAGTAAGCCCCACACAGTGGGATTGCTGAGAGGTCTTCGGAGGCCACGCCCCCTTTCCCCACTATTCTGCATATGCACCTCGTAGCACACTAATGGTTGGGGGATGAAGTCCACTTTACTCCTGAGGGTCCTTGGGAGCCAACAACCCCTCCTGTTACCTCCAGTAAGTTCCACACAGCTGGATTGTTAAGAGGTTGTTGGAGGCCACGTCCCGTTTCTCCACCACTCTGCAAACGTGCCTCCTGGCGCACTACTGGTTGGGGGAAGAAGTCCACTTTAGTCCTGACGCCTTCAGGAGTAAAATGGAATTCATTTCCCAACCAGTAGTAATGTAATGTAATGTACAGGGAATTTGTACAGCGTAACTGTTACTCCGAAGAGTGTCCTGGCGCTCTGCATAGACGGAAGGAGCCGGGAATCTAAGGATACAGAAACCGCTAATTAGAAAATAGCCATGTTTGTAGCTTCTTTCGGAACAGAAGAGTGGATGTGATGCATCTTAATTCCAGAGGTAGATTATTCCATAAAGGAGCTCCCAATAAAGAGAATGACCTACCCCCATTCTGGTTTTATGGTTCCGAGGAATTTTGGCAAAAAAGAGCTTATCAGAGCACAAACTTCTGGGAGGAGTATAGGAACATATTCTCGCTCTCAAGTACCCTGGGCCAGTCCCATGTAGGGCTCTATGGACTAGCAATAAGATCTTAAAGGTAATCCTCTTCCTAATGGGAAGCCAGTGCAATTCTCTGAGAAATGGTAAGCTGAGCACCGTTTGGGCGGCTGCATTCTGAACAACCTGCAAACTGACAATCAAATAGTCAGGCAGGCCCAGTTATAGTGCATTACCGTAGTCCAGTCTAGATGTAATTAGAGCCTGGACCACCAATTTTCTAGTCGCCAAAGACAGGAAGTGCAAAAACGTCCTCAGCTTATGTAATATGCCAAAGCAGGTCCCAACCACTGCATGAACTTGTGAGATGAAAGAAAGTTCCCCATCAAACTTGATGGCTAAGGTTTTTACAGAGTTAGTGTGAATAAGTGGTGGGGGGGCATCTTTTGGCCAAAAAGTCTGCCAAGGCTCTTCTGATCTTAAACCGAAGAAGAGAAGCTCAGTCTTCCCTGCATTACATTCCAGTTGGTGGAAGGTGAGCCATTGGAAAACTTCGGTCAGACAATTTCAGAGTTTCTCCCCAGGAAATGCTTCATCATTGCCCCATGAGAAAAGCAGCTGGGTGTCATCAGCATAAGAGACTACTTTAGCACCAAGGGTCTCAGCCAAGCATGCTAGGGGGGCAAGGTATATGTTGACTGGAGTAGGGATCAGGGCAGAGCCCTGAGGCACTCCTACCTTGAGATCTCGTGGTCCGGCAGAGAAAGGGGGACACCACACCTCTTGACCCCTATCTTCAAGGAAAGAGACTAGCCATTTCCACGCTTGTGCTCTAATCCTGACAGACTGGAGGCGAGCCAGAGGATAGAGGTGGGGGATCGTAATGAATGCTGCTGACAAATCCAGCATAATTAGCACAGCTTTGCCAGCAGAATCAAGGGTGCATCTGATAGAATCAACCACCTCCACCAAAGCTGATCCTGTACAACTGGGGCGAATCCCTGATTGGCTTGGATGCAGCAAATCATTGCTTTCCAAGCAAAGGGATAGCTGTTGATTAACATGTTTTTCAAGAACTTTTGACAGGACTGGGAGTAGAGGGATGAGCTTATATTTTGACGCATCTGTAACCACCGGTTGGGGTTTTTTTTTTAGCAGTGGCACAATTTTTGCCTGCTTCCAAACCTTGGGAACTATAGCCTCAGAGAGCGAGGTATTAAGGAGCTGGTTAGCAAGAGGATTAATGGACTCTGCTCCCGGGGCAAAAATATTCGCAGGACAAGGACCAAAGAAGAGCGTGATTTAAGACTCCCAACGGCGCAAAATGAGTCATTCAGGGAAATTGGATCAAATCTATCTAGGGAAGAAGTAAGATTGAGAGTTTGAATGGCTTGCTGACTGACATCCAGTCTCTTCCCTCTCCGTCCTGGGGTGGGGAGACTGGCTTGGATATTAAAGATCTTGTCCTGGAATTAGTGAGACAATTGCTCACACCATTCCGTGGAAGGCATCTGCTGACCTATACAAGCTACTGGGGAGGTAAAAGACTTCACTATTTTAAAGACTTCTCTTGATTTGTGACCAGCATTTAGAATTCTGGCCTCAAAGTATAGTTTTTTTGCTATTTTAATTTCTTTCTGATATTTTTTTAAAGATACACTGTACCCAGTTTTGGCAATAGGGCAGGATGTCATCCTCCTTGTCTCTCTAAATGCTTACATGCTAATTTAACCTCTTTAAGAGAAATGTGTTTTCAGAGTGGTGGAGAAAGGGGGCGTGGCCTCTAAAGGCCTCTCAGCAATCCCGCTGTGTGGGACTTACTGGAGGTAACAGGAGTGCTTGTTGGCCCCCCAAGGACCCTCTGCAGGCAAGGGGACTTCATCCCCCCCACTAGTAGTGCTCCAGGAGGTACTTTAGCAGAGTGGTGGATAAAGGTTGCGGGGCCTCTGGCGACTTGCCAGTTGTTTTTTTTAGGAAGGGGTGCCACTCAGCCCCCTTCCCTGGCTGATTTCGGCCCCTGGGACCCCATCCCCAGGGCTGCCCTGGCATTGCTCTTGGACAGAGAGAGCTACTGAACATGCAGTTCCCTCTGCCCAAAAGCAATTCAGCTCCACTTCTAGTAAGCAAGAGCATTTTTTCTGCTCTTGCTTACTAGAAGTGGAGCAGAGTTTGCTATGGCTCGGCGGGAGTCGTAATCCTTCCGCCAAGCCATAGCAAACTGCAGTGTCCTGGGGTGGGCACCCTGGGACATTGCTGGAACTGGCCCTGGGGGGGGGTGGTTCCCAGGGCCATGTATGGCTCCAGTAGGGGGGGGCTGCGCAGCCCCCCTCCTTTCTTTCTATTTACCCTGGGCAGGTATGGTCCCCAGGGCTATGGGGGGGCCAAGCGACCCCCGCATTTTGTCTAATTAAAACCCCACGGAGGTGGCAGCCCCGAGGTGTGCGGGGGGCAGCGTGCTCCATCCCGCATTATGTCTAATGAAAGCCACGGGGAGGTGGTGGTCCCCAGGGCTGTTGGGGGTCCGTGCGGCCCCTCCTCATTAATGTCTAATTAAAGCCCCATTGAGGTGGTGGCCCCTGGGGCTGTGGGGGGTCTGCCCGCCCCTGGAATTATTTTCAAGTAAATCCCCGGGGAGGTGGCAGTCCCCGGGGCTAGGGGGGAGGAAGTACGGGCCTCCCCCGAATTATTTTTAGAAAGAAGCCCCCGGGCGGAGGTGGACCCCAGGGTATTAGTAAGCCCAGGGAGGGGGGCCCAGGTGCCCCCTCCTATATCTGCATAATGCCCCTGGGAGCTGGCCCACCAGGGGGCTGATAAAGAACAAAGCGCAAGCAATTCCGTTCAGCAGTTCGGGCTGTGGTCCTGTTCAGAAAATGAAAAATCCCCATCGACATAATATATATTATATATATATATATATATATAATGTAAAGTTTTCATGTGTCCTGTATTCCTGATTTTTCTGTGCTTGAGTTGTGCTATTGATAATGCCCAATGATCTAGAATCCATAGTGCTGTTAATACATACACTGGGGGCCTATTCAGAAAGGCCTTTAGAGTACATATAGTAGTACTTCTGTAGCACTCTTTTACATATTCTTAATGCCTTTGAGATTTAGCCTTCAAGCACCTAAAATAGGAATAAAATAGGAATATTAGGAAATACTTAGAGATAATTAGTAAAAATAGAAAGGACTCTGTATGCTTTTACTAATAGGAAGTTGGTCATTTCAGAGCTGATTCACAGGGGCATATTTACAAGGGCTTAACGCCACAGGAATGTCACTTTTTGTGACGTTCCTGTTGTGTTAAGTCCTTCACCTTATTTACAAGGCAGTGTAAATAAGGACCCCTTTCACACTACACTTAGCGGGAAAGGGGTGGGCAATGGGTGTTTTGGTGGGCGTTCCGCCGCAACACCCATTGATTTTGACGCTGCCCCCTATTTACAAGTGTAACGTAAATATGGGGCAGCGCCAATATTAAGACCAGGGAAAACGTGGAGAAATTTTTAATTTCTCCTCGTTTTTGCTGTTTCTATGTGTGATGCATTGTGCAGTACACATAGAAACAGCAAATCGCCATGAATGATTGTTTATGCGCAGGAAGGTGCCCCTTCCTGCACATAAACAATCATTAAAAAATGACGATTTCCAACTTCTATGTGTGCTGCAGAATGCCATATGTCCTGTTTCGTGATGACTATGCGCTTACCCTAAGGTCTCAACAGTGGAAATGACACAGACTTCCATGTCAAGCTTAGCCAGCCTAGCCCAGGCAGACAGTGATTCGATGGAGGGTCATTTGTCACATCCCTCTACGGATGGGGCTTTGACTTGGAATACTTCACCACATAAGAATTCTATTCTGTCATGGAACATTGCAGGGTTGAGTAAAAAGATGGTCTCTCCAGAATGGCATGCATTCATTAGAGAATATGATATCTGCCTTTTTCAAGAGACCTGGGCAGAGAATCCACTCTATTGTGAAGGGTACTTAAACTATCACATACCAGCCTGCAGGGGAGAAAAAGGGAGGCCATCTGGGGGTTTGACCATTTGGGTGCGACAAAATCTTCAGTTAAACATAAAGGAAATCCAAAGTAAAGACATCCAGGTAGTTAGGCTGATTTTGAGTGCAGGTCAAATAATAGACATCTATAACATCTATGTGCAGGGCACAAGAGGCAAGAAATCGGGAGTCCTGGACGTTCTAGATGCCCACCTAGACTCTTACCAGGAATCTACTAAAGCTATCATTGCTGGGGATTTCAACATGACATTCGAGCCTCTAGTCCAGGAGGGAGGTAACCACCTAGACAATGCAGATATTTACTGGGGCATCCCGAAGCTGGAACTGGATCCCATAAGAAAGTGGACAGATGTGGTCATTCAAATCAATACTATTTGTATGGAAAAGGGTTTGAGGGCGGTCAATGGGCGTACGCACTCCGATAGTTTTGGGGCCAAGACTTTTAATAATGGATTCAGCTCCAGTAGAATTGATTATGCATTGTTGAGTTTGGATCTATGGCATCTTTTAAATGATATGGTAGTCATAGATAGGGTGGAAAGTGACCATAATCCGCTGTGCATATCTACTCACTCGTGGGGGCCTAAGACACAAATAGGATCTAGTGATAGAAATTTGGTAAATGAAGTTAGTTGTTCGAACGATATGCAACGTCTTAAATGGGCTCAAATTATCGAAACGCCAGAATTACTAGATTGTATAAAGAAGGGAGTGGATAGTGCTACCACCGAACTTGAAAGGAAGGTGACAAGTTCTAATGGACTAGACGAAATAACAAGTACTCACAACCTCTTTTTTGCTGATTTGCGCACCTATTTCTTTAAGCAGGGGAGACAAAAAAAGGTCTTTAGACAGAAAGGTGAGCGCTGGTTTAACAAAGAGTGCCGAGAGGCTCGGCTTGCGTTAGGGGAAGCCATTAAGGTAGGAGACCCTATAGTAGTACGTAAGGCAAGAAGTGCTTATAAAGGAACTCAGGCTTCAGCGAAGAGAAGTTGGGATGACAAAAGATGGCTCGAGCTAAAGGAGGCCTGCGCCTCAAAAAATTCTAAGGTATTTTGGAATGTTTATAAATGGGGGAGGGGAGGGGAGGCTCAGCAGCCCCTGAATCATGTTTCCCAAAAGGATTGGGTGACCCACTTTAGACCCCAGTATGCCTCAGAAATAGTCTATGATGAAGGTGGTTTCACCATTACACCATATGAAGGCCCAGTCTTTTGTGAGGAAGAGGTCGACACTGCACTTAGGGCAATTTCAGCTGGAAAAGCACCAGGGCCAGATGGCATACCGGGGGATGTTTTCCTTTATGACAGAGACAAGTGGAACCGTTATATCCTCTTGCTGACAAATGCTATCGCTCAGGGGGCGCCAATACCAGAATCCTGGAGAGGAGCAATAATTATACCAGTCTACAAGAAAGGGGATAGGTCATGCCCTGGGAACTACAGGCCAATCAGTTTGATTGACTGTATGCAAATGGTTACGGGGAGATTGGTATTGAATAAAGTACAGACCTGGATCGATGAGCTCAATGTCTTATCTCCCCTTCAAGCAGGGTTTAGGGCACTAACCAGCACCATTGATCAGGTGTTTAGGTTTGTCTTGCTTTACTGGAAAACTGTTACTTTGGGCAAGGGTAGATTATATGCCGCGTTTGTTGATCTCAAATCGGCATTCGATCTAGTTCCCCGAACAAAACTCTGGAAGGTGTTACATGAGTTAGGGATGCCACATGAGCTTTTGTCACTTATTATTAGGCTGCATGACGAGAATAGTGCCAAGATAAGATGGGGGAATCAAGACGAAGTTACTGAGTCGTTCCCTGTGGAAAGAGGGGTGAGACAAGGATGTGTGATGGCCCCGACACTATTCTCTTTATATATTGATGGAATAGTGAGTAGTATGAGCTCTACCCCTACGGATGCCCCAAGTTTAGCTGGAGTAAAAATCCCCATACTGTTGTTTGCGGACGACACTTTAATTATCTCCAAGACCCCTAGCGGACTGCGAAAGGCCCTCAAAATATTTGAGGAGTTCTGCTTATTGCGTGGGTTGGAGGTTAATGTGTCGAAAACAAGATTGATGGCATTTAACACACAAAAGGCACTGAAGGGCGGAATTGTTATGAATAATAGACCGCTAGAACAGATAAAAGAGTTCACTTATCTGGGGGTCAACATCCAAAATAATCTGAAATGGAATCATCAGATTGAATTGGCATCCCTTAAGCACAGACAACTCGCGGGGGTGGTTCAACTCGAATACAATACCTCATATACAAAACCCATAAGTCCTGCCCTGGAGATTTATAACACAAAAGTTATTAGCTCAGTCCTTTATGGTTCGGAGCTGTGGGGCTGTGAAAATCTGGCGGTGCTTACATCCTCTGAAATAGATTCCTGAGGAATATTACCAGACTACCCCAAAGCACCCCAATGTGCCCGCTATTGTATGATTTGGGGAGAAAACCGATTGCAGCTCTAGCGAAATTGCGTCCTCTATTGTATTGGCGTAGACTATGGAGTGTACCCGAACTTGCAGGTTATGCAGCAGGGTTTCTGGATATAATTAGAGCCGACACCTTTCACTCTATAAAGTGGCTACGGACAGTCAGAGATATTTTATTTAATATTGGCATGATCCAGTTGTGGAATGATCCGGAAAATTCTGCCTTTCCTTCAAAACAAAGTATGAAGGAGTTGTATTGGGAATGGGTTTATCTCAATGTTTTTAGATCTAGTGATTCCTCCACTCTGACCAGCCCTTTTTTGGAATTCAAAGCCACCCCGAGGATGGAGTCTTATTGGGACCTCATCACAAAGCCATTGGACCGGAAATTGTATTTCCAGATTAGGGTAGGCTCCCTGCCCTTGAGAGCTTTTACTGCGGGATGGAAAGTATCCAGTGATAAAACTTGTCCTTTTTGCAAAGATAGTGTTGAGTCTCTGACACATTTACTATTTGTTTGCGTTGGATACGAAAGGCCACGTCGTGTCTGGTTACGGCCAATCTGTAAGCTCATAGGTACAAGAAGGGCGCAGGAGGCTGAAAGAATACTGTGCTCGGACACAACAGCACCTATTGTCATAGCAATGGCGAAATATCTAGGGTGGTCGTGGGCATTAAGCTCAAACTACCTACGACATGCATAAGTGAGCTATACCAAGAGTTGACCCGCAAGTCTTGTAATTATAAATACTCTTGAAGGGAAGGTCCTTTTAATGTATTATAAAATGTACATGTTATACGTTTTAAAGTTGGTTTTAATATATCGCTTTTATTACAACACTGTATATATTTTAAAAATAATCTTTTTCGGTCATGTATTTTTATGATGGATGGTTCCTATATGCTTTTATGACTTAATTTGTCGAATAAAGCTATTTGAAACTGAAACTGACTATGCGCTTACATCTCCTTCTACACGTTTGCTCAATTAACCCCTTTGCACTGTATTGAAAAATTATTATGTTGTGGTTTGAAGTTATGCAAGAACCCTTCAGCCTGATCGGTCAATGCAAGTTAAATGTGCCACTGAGCTTCATATTTTTCATCTTTAAATGCATGTAGAAATGAAGGAGTCCTTCAATGTTTGTATTCACCATCATATAATTTTTCGGTAATGTCTATTTTGTAATGAATAAATCTAATGCCTGCCACCTGTGAGGCAAACCCCTGACTCCTTCTACAAGTTAATAGGCAGAGGCGAGCACTGAATAAGCCAATTTTTCGGTGATTCTCTGTAAAATGTATTCATACCTCACTGCCAATGGAGGCTGAAGTGCTGCAGCCCTCTGTTTAGGTCTCCCAGAAACACAGCAGTTTGGCATGGACCATTTGCTTTAATTTCGTGGGTAGCACAGTGTGACTATTTTTCCCGAACGCATCATTTAATTTACCGGGACGAAGTCATATAGACTAATTAATTAATATTGTTCAGCATTAGAGTACTTATTTTAAGTCTGGTAAGAAAATAATTTGTCACTATCTTGCAAGATTTCGCATTAGTGGAAAAAATCTTAGCTCACAATGCTTCCCTACAAAAGGAATCATTATTTTTCCCGACTGTTGCCTTTTTGCGAGATGTTTCATGTTCTCAATTCATACACAACAAGGCCAATAAAATATTATAAAGTCAGAGACAATGTCTTTGTAGTTATTGTTTAGATGGTTAGTTTTGTAGCTTTTGAGTTTATTTGGTCAAGAACAACTCTAGGTTCTTTGTCCAATGGGCATGAGGATTTAAAATAAATGGCATGAATGAAAGTTTGATCCTTGAATGTTTCCTGTAGATTAGTCAAGAATGCGGAATATGAAAAGAGGGGTGTTCAAAAACTTGTTTTTTCCTTTCCATTGCCAAAGGACGTTTTGCTCATCTCTAAAGCAGAATAAACCAAGGCAAGGATGAAGAGCAAACTTAGATCAGAAGGTAGCGCTTGTTCCAACCAAAAATCATTTTTCATGGTTTGGTATCAACCAATCCAATCAGCTACTTTTTCAGTTAAGGAACTCAACAGCAATTGAAATAACAAGCAGTGGCAATGCCAATAGGGATGTGCTGCACCCAGCACTCTCACAGGCACGCCACTCACCCCAACACACATGAGCAGAGTCTTTAAGCATTAGTGTACTGGGAATCCAAGTAAAAACCCGGGAAAGAGCATCTGCCTGCTGTAGTGGGATCAAACAAGATTGGATAAGAAGAGGAATGATACATGTGAGAGGGCATGTAGGGCTGAAGCTAAGAGCTGAAATACTTAGGACAAGTTCCTGCAAGTGCTTTGCACACCATGCAAGGAATATTAAACAAGTTGCGTTTATTCACTGGTAACCTGTCGAGGAAGTCCAACAGGGATTTGAGGTAAATTAAAATTCAGACGTGGCACCTGCATTTTGCACAGTCTGAAGGCAATAGATAAGATATTTAGGCAACATGAGATTGCTCCCTGGGTCACCAATCTTGTCCCTTTAACTCAGGAACCTTTTTCGTAAAACTCTTCAAAAGGGAGTAACATGTACGAGCTATCTTGCTGACGTGTGCAGAAGGTAGGATAACGTTGATAGTAACAACAACCTTTTTGGTCATACTAGAAGGTTACTGAGTTTAGGCCAAGAGCCAGTGCTTATGAAATGGGGGTCCAGGCGGAAGGATGATTCCCTAAAACTAACATCTCCAGTCTATCTGCATTCCATTTCAAAAGGTTATTGGTCATCAAACATGTAACTGAAGCAAGATCGTCTTGATGTTAAAGGGGAAAGTCAAAGTTACTACTAATTTGTTGTATCAGGCATTGAATAATAATTGCGTGGTTATAAAATGCTTGCAATGTTCAACACTCCGTCCATCATCCCCTTTGGTTTTGCTATGTTCGCCCTAAGTTGGCAGGGTATGCCCAGACGTGGGTCTCTTGCTCACTTTGCCACTGGATTCAAGATAGCCTGGCTGATGACGGCTGTAAGCCAGAAACCGGTCCCAGGATGCTTGTTTCCGGTCCAGGGAAGACATGGCTTGGCAGTTCGGGCTGGACTGTTCCCATGAGGCACAGAGTCAGACTGATTTGCATATGGCCATGTCTGAACTGGGGTGGCGGAGTGAGCTAAAGAATGATGATGGATTAAACCCAGATCAGTTGACTGGGGGTGAGTGCTTGCAATGTTCAACACTCCGTCCATCATCCCCTTTGGTTTTGCTATAAATGACAGCCAAAAGTACAAATTAAAGCAACTAATGGGGAAATACAGGTTAAAGAATTCCACAAAGTGCACACTTATTTTTAATAAACCAATGTCAAGTGCTTTTACTTTTTTTTTTTTTATTTACACACAATTTAATACTAAACATGCAATTACAAAGCAAAACAAAAACAGCATACAATAAATCAACGCCTAACCACTTATATTTTCTTTAAAAAGCATAAGTCATTTAAGGTACACACAACTAAATACCATACAAAAAACAATAACAATTTACAACATGAAGGGTGGGCTTACAAATTGGCAACCCTCCTTTAGGAGCCTCACAGATTAACTTGCGTGCAAATCCTACACTCTTCATAATGTGGGTGCAAATCATAAACAAATAGCACATGGGACAACTTAACCTGTAAATGTAACCTACTCTTGTTATCTCTGAGGTACCTGAAACAAATTTAAAAAGACATGGAGGATGGAGAAGAGCTTTCACTGATTGTTCTTCTGAGGGAGGGAACCACCAGCCAGCTGCCAGAGAAAGGAAGGACTAGTGTTATATTTCATATAGGTACCCCTATATAGGTCTAGGTATCATCATAACCCTTCACCTACATTCTCTCCTATACTACATACATAACGGATTTGGAGGACTGACCTTTTACCCAGTTACAATACTACACATAAGTACATAGGATTTTTCCCTGGACAATGGCCTCATAAATTATGCGTGAGGATTCTTACGTTTCTTGGAATCACAGCAGGACCATCATCTCCTGCATAATAACTGTGTATAAAGGTCATTCCTAACGTCATCCTAAGTCCGACACTGGCACAGCAAGGTAGAACCCCTGGGGATACCTTAGGGTATATAAACACCACATCTTGCTGAGATAGGCAGAGAAGATCAAAACTTCCATGCCGACACACTGACGCGAGACGCTGAGGTTCCTGCATGCAGATACTCCAGCTCGCAGTGGTCTGACATCCCTTGCGGGGTGTTCAGCTCGAGACCAGAACGGGATCCCGCAGTCTAACATCAGGTAATGGGGTTGGCTTTATCCTTGAGGGATTCTTGGCTTTACACCTACTCACATGCTAGGTACACTTAGGTACATCTAGTTAGGGTGCATCGTAGCAGTACGCATTTTATTGCCATGTATTCTACATACTTGCCTGTATTCATGATTTTAGCAAAATGGTAGAAACCTACCATCTGTTTACTTTCTTAGTGCTGCTACTCATTTATATATGCTACTGTCTACTGGTGATTTCAGTACACTTATTTTACACTAGAATGATGACTCTTCCATAAATGTTATTGAAAACGTCCCAACCGTTTATTCTGTGTATCTCTCTGAGAACAAGTGAGCACGAGTGACTGAGCGAAAAGTAAGTTACTGTTTCCACGGGATCAGGGTTGTCATGTTCGATAGTTGCCAAGAACTATTCTCTCCTTGGTAAGAGGAGGTTAATGTGGCATTGCGAGCTAGCTGGTACACAGGCCAACATACCCGGTGGGGGTGTCTGGAATCAGTCTGGACACCAGTCCTGCAGTGTATGTTGTCTAAACGCGCAGATCCTATATCGGTCTTATAGGAACTACATGACATGGCGCCGCCAACGTTGGTATTGGCACTTATTTAACAGTCAGATCTGAGTAGTTCAGTTGTGCTATTCTCAGAGACCCCTACTCACATTTCCCCAGAGACGTGTGGAGTGGGAGGGAACAAATCCGCTGCAGCTGAGTAGGAAAATTCCTATGTATTGGCTGTTGGTTTAATCAAGCTTGAAGGATACAGTGTTCCTAATTGTGCATAACACATTATCTCAGTTCCCTTGAAACGCTCTCCTTTCTAAAAATAATGACTGAACAGGGAGACGTAGATGAAGGGAATGCACTAAACTTCTCAGCCGAAGAAGACAATGCAGATGCAATATACATTACAGATAATGTTAGAAATGACGTCACCCTAAAACTAGTAGCATATGGTGTTACAATTAGGGGTGGGCAAGTGACTTTCGTGATTGAGGCACACGAATCATATAGAACAGAGTTATTCTATTCATGGATTAATTCCCCGCAGGCAAATGCACAAACTAAAACATTTCACTACTATGTAGAAGATGATATACCAAATGAATATAGTCCATATGAGGACATTGAAATTCCACTCACTTACGAAGAACACCTCTACTGGTATAAAGGCGCTCTACCCCATACAAGAAATAGAGTAAGACTCGGTCCGCTCGGAAGAGGCGGAGCAACATGGCCAGTTGTAGCGGCATACACACCACATCCTGACATTGACACAATGCCAGGAGGAGACTTACTTGTACAGCATAAAGAATTAATAAGACTTTACAGAAATATGACACAGTTTGTGTTGAGAACAATCACACTTCAGCCCACACCGGCTACACAACCAGGACCAGTCCAAACTCCTACAACAAAAATTACACCACAGACACTGCACGCAGTGATGGGTAAAATGCCCACAAAATGTGAACAAATGCCCTTCTGGATAGCACAAAAAATTACACAGCTGGAGGCGGTGTTTCCACACACTGGTCCTAAGGAAAAGCATAGAATACTTACTATTTGCTTGCCAATGGGGATAGCTCCCTCTATAGAGGATTGTACCTCTTGGGGTAAAGTCTTCGCTGCAATATATACCAGGACTCATGGTATCCCTTCTTTAGCGGTAATACCAGATGTATTAAGACAAATACAGAACGAGTATGGAGCAGAGCCTGCTCTAAACTTAGGGATGAAGTTGTTAAAGAACTTTGACCTGGTATCTGCGATAATATTAGCAAATATTAAAGGGGAAGCAGCATCAGTGGCAATACGCCAACGCCTGAGAGAGTTCACTCCATTACAACAGGAAACAGAACTACCTAAAATAATTTAAACTGCTTATGCAGAATTAGGTAGAGACTGTCTGGGAGCTAGACCTGTAAAATCCCAACTAATGGGGAGTTCAGATAAAGAACAGGCAAAGCAAACATCAGTTTCTTCAAAGAAGAAATGGGACAATAATAAACAACAAAAGAACAGATCTCACTCCAGGGGAAGGTCTCCTCAGCAGGAGCCCCCAGAAAGGAGATATAATCTTAGGAATATAGATAACATTAAAATACCTGACAGGTATCAGGACACTGATACACGTTCCTTCCAGGGTTCATCAAAAGCTCCAAGAGGGAAGGACGGTCAGAACAAAGACAAGAAGAGCGTACAAAGTCCAGAGACAAGCAACGCACTTCAGACTATGCTTCAAAGAAAGAAGAAAAACCTAAAGCAAAACCTCAATTTAAAAAGAAGAAGGCAGCAGGTCTCAAAGTTAGACATGCCCAGAATTCTGAGCCCTCAGCTACTGAATGGGGAATGGGATCTGATGATGCTAGACAGCACGGCAGAGGTAACAATAGCTCGCCGGAACCTGATGGAATTTCTGGTGACAGCGGAGTTGAGTGAGTATATCACGGTGGAAACACCTGATACTAGGGTGAGTGTCCCACACAAGTTACATAAAAAAACACTCCAAATGGAGGGGGGCAAGCCCAGACAAGTTAAGGGTCTCTTCTGGGATAACCTGACTTCTGGCTACGACATCCTATTAGCGGAAAAAGATTGGCCGCCTACTATTGTTATGGAATGCCCAAAGAGGAAAACTGTACTTTTTCCAGCTTTCTCCGACCTAGTCCCCGCACACCTAAGACATACATATGCACAGGAGTGGGTGGTAGCCCTTGCTCCAGCGTTATACCGCAACCATGTTGGGGGGGATGAGATGTCTCCCCACCACGTTATTCCAATAAAAACAAACCCAACTCCACAAAGACAGTATCCCATAAAACAGGAAGCTAAAAAACAGGTCAGGGAGATCTTGGATCAACTTGAATACCAAGGTGTGATTGAACCATGCACCTCATCAATGAATAATCCTTTGTTTCCTGTAATGAAACCCGACAATTCATATCGTCTAGTTTTAGACTATAGACACCTGAACTTATGTACAAAGACATTTGCGGTTCAGAATGCACACAGTGCCGCATTAATGAATAACATTTTTGGGAAAAAATACAAAACATTAGATATCTCAAATGGATTTTTCTGCCAAAAGATAGCGCCTGAAAGCAGATATTTGACAGCCTTCTCAGCGCTAGGGTCCCAGCGCCAATTTTGTCAACTCCCCCAAGGGTATAAGAATAGCCCGGGGTTATTCTCAAGGAGGGTAACAAAGTTACTACAGAATTTGGATGAAGAAGCATTATCCCATGTAGATGATATTTATGTGACGGATGATGACTTAGAGGAACACTTGACCAGGGTGAGCACCATCATTTTGGGTTTCGCCTCTGAGGGCTACACATTTAATTTAAAAAAATCGAAAATAACCCACCTCAATGTCCTATTTTTGGGATATGAGCTTTCAAGTGAAGGCAAAGCCTGGCAGCCCACTTTTTAGAAAAGTGCGCACTGCTACAACCTCCAAAATCATAAAAAAATTTACAGTCCATACTGGGATTTTTGAATTTTGGTAGAACATACATTTTGAATTACGCAGAGAGAGTAAAACCTTTCTACGACCTAATAAGACCTGACTTTTCAGTTAGACAATGGACACAGGAACACACAAATATCCTTTATTCCCTACAAGCTGATATGATATTATCAAAACATTTACAGACACGCGTAAACGTACGCAACCTGGTGATCCGCGTAGTCGCAGGTGAATCGGGGTACACTTACTTAACCTTTAATGAAGGTGAAACGGTGCCAATTGCATATAAATCGCATTTGTACACTAACGCTGATATGCGTTTTGCACCCACAGAAAAAATTCTGACAGCAGTACAGACTGCTGTAGTGAGAGAAAGAACACTGGGTCAGGGGAAACGAATAATTGTCGTGACCCCGGTACCAGCCTTAGAGGCTGCCACAAAGGCAAGTGTCCCAAATGCAAAAGCGTTACATCCAAGATGGATACAATGGGCTAATTCTCTCACTGCAACAGATGGAGAATACAGATATGACCCTAGTCTAAAAACTCAAGCATTCCTGCAATATGAACAACAATATCCTCTACCAAATGAAATAATGCCTCTAGATCAGTATGAATACATTATTTATACTGATGGATCTGCTCAACCAGCCATAGGGAGTAAGCAAAAATACAGTGCAGCATGCGCTATTGTAAAAGGTAGGATGCAGGACGGCAAGTTCCGTCCAAGCTGTACAAAAACGCAGTCTCTAGGAGACTGCACTGCTCAGTTGGCAGAATTAAAAGCACTACTACTGGCACTGATAAATACGGATCCAGAATTCCCCACACTAATAGTGTGTGATTCCTTTTACTGTGTCCAGTCGTACAACGAATACCTCCACTATTGGGGACAAAATGGGTTCTGAGATTCAAAAGGTGGCACAATCAAACATAGAAAACTATGGGAACAGGTAGCAGAGTTGAAGAACGAACTACCAAGGGCTCACGTGATACACACAGAGTCATCAACGTGATGGCGTTCACGTTGAAGCGAATTCATTGGCTGATGAAGCCGCGAAGGGGGCAGTACGCACTGCGTCCGTAGCTGCAATCACCCGTTCAAAAACGAGGGTAGACGGTAGCACAATTGTAGCTGTGATTGCTTCACGCAAGAACAGCAAAGCACTACCTAAAGGTTTTCCACTCAAGTACTCCTACAAGTTAGATGCAAACAACGTTCCATTTGCTCAGATTCTTGGAGTGGGGGATAGAGTAATACCAAACATGGATCGCAGGTTAGGTTTAATCTTGGCTGCACACAAGGGTCTGGGTTCTGCGCACGCAGGAGTTACGGCGACAGTTTCTTTACTGAAACAACGCTATTGGTGGCCAGGGTTCACAAAGCAGACCAAAGACTTCGTCTTAAAGTGCGATATCTGTCAACAGATAAAAGGGTCCACCGTAGCTCGCCCAGAACAAACACAATTGTTAATATCAGACAGACCGCTCGCGTGCATTTACCTGGACCACTGCGGCCCCTTACAATCTGACGGGGCTTACAAGTATATCATGGTTGCAGTGGATTCCTGTTCAAGATTCTTATGGGTACGGCCTCAGCGCTTGGCTGACGCTTGAACTGTTATAAAAGATTTGCGAGTCTTCATAGGGACATACGCAGTTGGCACATTACATTCTGACCGTGGCCCAGCGTTCAGCTCTAGGGTTTACAAGGAAGCCATGGGAAGTTTGGATGTAGCATTGCGGTACTCCTCTCCGTACCATCCCGAGGGAAATTCGGTTGTGGACAGGAAAAACCAGGACTTAAAGCAACCTTTAATCTAGGGTATTAGGCTCGGGTGGTAGGTGGGTCAATCATCTATATGGGGTCCAGCGAGCCCTTAATAACCAGCCAAGAAGCTCTCTAGGGGGTGCCACTCCTTACGAGGTCGTGTTTGGGACAAGAATGTGGGTACCTGATCTCGATTGTGAAGGCACAGTGGCGGATGAAAAACCGTTTGACATCAATAAACGTTTGGCTGTTTTACAGGATCTGAATGAATCCAGAGCCTCCTTCAGTAACGTCGAGACTAAGAAAAGCGCCACTGGGGAAGTCAAATGCGCCACGGCAAGACCTGCCTGGATCCCTAAAGTTGGGGATCTGGTCAGAGAAAAGATTGTGGACAAGAAAGAATTCGGGCCATCCTATCGAAAGCCTGTACCTGTCCTGGCCGTTGAAGGATCAAGAACTGTACTTCTACCGCCTCTTGCCGGAAAAGAAAAGAGATTCGTCTCAATCGATCTGATCAAACCACACTATGTGGCCGATACTAAATAGTAGGCCTGTGGGCTCCTGAGTAACCGACGTCCTCCTCTCGCTACAATACAGGAAGTTCAAACAGAAAGACTCATAACATTTGAAGAGTCACCTTTACAAAGCAATGGAATCAATAACAATGCAATGGAACTAGTTCCCCTTGACACAAACTCTCAAAATCAAAGTGAAAGACAAATTTCAATTCAAGCTAATAAAGATGTCTACGTCAACAAGCCTCAACAAGAGCAATCCACAAGTTCAACAAAACCTGCGGAGCTACCAAAGATAGATCGAACTGCATCTGGCTATTTCATCGACTTCGATACCTTTTCATTGGATCCAAGTGAACCTGAAACAACGCCAGCCCAAATTTCTCACAAACAACGGATCAAAGACTTTTTTTACTTTCTTAGAGAAACTTATTTAGTATCACCTTGGCTGGAACTTTGGATAATCACCGGTATTGTATTTTTTCTTTTCTGGTTAGGACTAGTAATAACTTTCCACTTGCTCATCAATGGAACTTATCTTCAACAGAGCTCTGCAACGTCAGAAGTAAACTTAATTTTAAAACTTCATGTTTCATCTCATCGTGAACAAAGAGACTTGTCCTTCGTGAACATTTCAGCAGTTCCTATACCGGATGGTATAGTGTGGGACAAAGTAAATTTTGATATGTTTGGACCGACCAAGCTTTTAAAAATTCCACATTTGTTTAAAATTTCATTGAACGATATCATTACCTCCAGTACATTTTCTGATGATTGGGATTTTGAAACTGTTAATAATTTATTGTCTGATTTAGAACAATCTGCCGCATTTTCTAGCACTGAAATGTTAGAGGATAGATCAGATTTTGACAAAATGTATTGTTACCAACATTATGGTCATCATTTCTTGCATAAATCGAGCAAACCCAGAAATGTTTTGACATACCACCAGTGGGAACATTGCCCTACACCACCAAAAGGTAGTTGAAAAACATTTGCACAGAAATTCTCATATTTTTCAGGGTTTAACACTTCTGACCCAACATCGTACTATTATAAGGTTGTACCTATATCTGCACAGAAAAATATGTTAACAAACACCAAACAGATTTACTCTGCTTCCTTAATTACCCAGCTGTCTGAACAGGGTTTTGACTTATGGATGGACACTGTAGACTTGAAATCAATCTGGGGTTCTAGGGACTGGCAAGTCCAGGGAACAGAAGCACTATTTAGAGTATGCTTCATTCCTCAGCAGATGATTTTTCTGAATGACACTGTGCAACAGACTTCCTGTCTTGGAATAGCCAAGGATAAGGATTGGAACACACCTCAAATTCCAACACCTTAAACACTGAGGGGAATTTTACGTCAGAAAGAGGGGCTAAGTTGGATAACATATTGCAATACAACAGATCAGACCCGAATTGGAAGGGATGGTTGGTTTGGCCCACTGACACAAACGGATGTCAAGAAAGATTCAGGGGTACCACCGAAGGGTTTAGTATCCACAGGCCAGACCCACGTTATGTACAACGAGAACATCCGGGGGTAGTGACATCATACAGTGTTGGGAAGTTGTGCCTTGATTGGCTAAAGACCTCAACACTACCTCAGGTGAAGCAACACTTGTCCTTACTCACAGAGGATGTGGACCTATGGGATTTTTTATTAGGTCCCAGAAAACCACGTCAGAAGCGCTTTTTGTTTGCTGTCTATAACTAAATCTGGAAAATCTCCCAACAAGAAGCTGCGGAGAGAATAAGAGAAATAGATAGAGTTAACCTAGAAAAGGCGTTAGCCGTAGTTGACAATGGTATGACTACATTAACATCCAGGATATATTCACTGGGCAACATGGTATCTTCTGCTATTGATGTAATAGAACAGGATTTGTCCATATTGCAACACGGACAGTCGCTGTTACGTTCTATTATTTTGTTAAGCTGGACGCTGCAGTCATTGCGCGCCGGTTATGTGCCTTGGCGTTTTATCAACATTACGTCATTATTTTCTGCATACAATCTAACAGAAAAGCAGATGAAAATGGCACAGAGGGGAGCAAAATATACAATGCTGCGCATTGAGAAACTGGATAGGTTACCCTTTACTGTGGCAGAGTCACCGTCCACAGAGTGGCCATATAACATTACCGGTCGCAACTTTTCAGTTTCAATATTGCCTAGAACAACAACAGGCAGGCAGATATGAGAAGATGGGTAAGGAATTTATCAGGGAATCCTGGGATTTACCATACAGATTTCGATGCAGGAGTGGGGATCTGGAAGTGTTTCTAAGCGGAACTAACTGCAAGAACGCTTTAAGTGGATCTCTCATATGCCAGGATATTATGTTACATGGGGCTTGTAATGGGTCTGTGGCGAACTTGTCCTGTCACTTGAGGGGTACCCCGGCAGCTGTGATTAATCCGGTATTCAAGCTTCTCTCGAATGGGAGTTACTTGATGCTGAATGATCAAGGTTGTTGTGGGATGCTTCCGGGCATCGCATATCTAGTCACCATGAGCTCCAGGGTTACTTGCTGTATGCAAGTATTGTTTCCACCAACACATACAGTCAGGGAGGCACCGTTATGGCCTTCGCTAAATGATTCCTTTATACGGTTTGATACTCTGAGCAGAATGAAAGCCATGCTTTTATAGCGAACCGTGCCCTTAACCTCCGCCCGGGAGACTTTTGATCTCCAGATCGCAAGGTCCTCGGCTGAGATACAGGCACTTATACGTACAAACTGCCCTTTCCATTTTACAGAAATGGTAAGTCGTATCTTTAACATGTCCGATACGACGGGTGTTTTACACCTATTTAAGACCATAGGTTCCGGACTGTTGAGAACCCTTCAGACGGTCCTCGGAGTTATACCAAACTTTATACACTCCGTCTTTGGAAGCATTTTTGGAGGGCTTCCGCTGATCCTGTTCCTAATAGCAGGAATCCTGATTGTTACCTTTCTGCTATGCAATTGACGTCCCAGCCACCAAGGAGGTAGCAACAGCTCTCCTGGAGCGTAAATACCGTGATCGCATGGTACAACATCTAGGCACACCTCGCCTACGGGAACTGAGCGCCTCTTGGTTCCTGTCATTTAGACCAGTCTGGATGGACTGTGTCCTACCTGTTCTCCGATGCCTGTTCTGCGGAGAAGAATGCGTGTTGGACCTCTGTCTGATACTCACATCGGTTGTGCCACCGGACGTTGATACTTTACTGGACCCGATAACGGCCATGTTCTGCAGTGTCCTCAGCGTATTCCCATGTTGTTGGCAGCATTCTTAGAGCCACCACCGGTAGTTTCTGCTCCTGTTGGTATGGACACCGGCTCCGTCAACACTCAGGCCTTGGATGTGGCACAGGCTGCCCCGGCATCTGCTGCAGGCAGTACGGAAGATCATCTGTGCTCAATTGACATTCTTTGTGAGGTGTTACAGGGATCGTCAGCTGCGTATGAAGACAGCAGCAATGTTGCGTCTACCAGCAAGGACACATAAACATTTGGCATGTCACACGCTGGGAAGATTTGGCTTTTACCTTTTTTCGAAATTCCAAATTGAAATCTTTTGACCTGCATGGCTTTCAAATGCTTGTAGTTGTTCGGACTATGTGAACAGACACTTTAGAGCCACTACTTGACCGATTTTTTGTAGAACACTTTTTAAAGGGTTTTTTAATGCTTTTTAACTTCTCTTAAAACTGTTTTGATTATTTGTTGCGTAAAACCTATAGGTGCCTTGGTAGTACGCTAGAATTTAGTAATGTTGTCCAGTAGGATGAGGAGTTGGTGTTATATTTCATATGGGTACCCTGATATAGGTCTAGGTATCATCATAACCCTTCACCTACATTCTCTCCTATACTACATACATAATGGATTTGGAGGACTGACATTTACCCAGTTACAATACTACACATAAGTACGTAGGGTTTTTCCCTGGACACTGGTCTCATAAATTATGCATGATGATTCTTAGTTTCTTGGAACCACAGCAGGACCATCATCTCCTGCATAATAAATGTGTATAAAGTTCATTCCCGACGTCATCCTAAGTCCGACACTGACACAGCAAGGTAGAACCCCTGGGGATACCTTAGGGTATATAAACACCACATCTTGCTGAGATAGGGAGAGGAGATCACGACTTCCATGCCGACACACTGACGCGAGACGCTGAGGTTCCTGCATGCAGATACTCCAGCTCGCAGTGGTCTGACATCCCTCGCGGGGTGTTCAGCTCGAGACCAGAACGAGGTCCCGCAGTCTCACATCAGGTAATGGGATTGGCTTTATCCCAGAGGGATTCTTGGCTTTACACCTACTCACAAGCTAGGTACACTTAGGTACATCCAGTTAGGGTGCATCGTAGGAGTACGCATTTTATTGCTATGTATTTTATATATTCGCCTATATTTATGATTTTAGCAAAATGGTAGAAACCTACCATCTGTTTACTTTTTTAGTGCTGCTACTCATTTATATATGCTACTGTCTACTGGTGATTTCAGTGCACTTATTTTACGCTAGAATAATGACTGTTCAATAAATACTTATTGAAAACGTCCCAACCGTTTATTCTGTGTATCTCTCTGAGAACAAGTGAGCACGAGTGACTGAGCGAAAAGTAAGTTACTGTTTCCACGGTCCTGAGGGATCAGGGTTGTCATGTTCGATAGTTGCCAAGAACTATTCTCTCCTTGGTAAGAGGAGGTTATAGTGGCATTGCGAGCTAGCTGGTACACAGACCAACATACCCGGTGGTGGTGTCTGGTATCAGTCTGGACACCAGTCCCGCATTGTATGTTGTCTAAACGCGCAAATCCTATATAGGTCTTATAGGAACTACACGACATGGTGCCGCCAATGTTGGTATTGGCACTTATTTAACAGTCAAATCTAAGTAGTTCAGTCAAGCTATTCTCAGAGACCCCTACTCACATTTTCCCCAGAGACGTCTGGAGTGGGAGGGAACAAATCCGCTGCAGTTGAGTAGGAAAATTCCTATCTTTGGCTGTTGGTTTAATCAAGCTTGAAGGATACAGTGTTCCTAATTGTGCATAACACCTGATCTCAGTTCCCTTGAAATGCTCTCCTTTCTAAAAATAATGACTGAACAGGGAGACGTAGATGAAGGAAATACACTAAACTTCTCAGCCGAAGAAGAAGACGATGCAGATGCAATATATATTGCAGATAATGTTAGAAATGCCGTCACCCTAAAACTAGTAGCATATGGTGTTACAATTAGGGGTGGGCAAGTGACTTTCGTGATTGAGGCACACGAATCATATAGAACAGAGGTATTCTATTCATAGATTAAATTCCCGCAGGCAAATGCACAAACCAAAACATTTCACTACTATGTAGAAGATGATATACCAAATGAGTAGAGTCCATATGAGGACATTGAAATTCCACTCACTTACGAAGAACACCTCTACTGGTTTAAAGGCGCTCTACCCCATACAAGAAATAGAGTAAGACTCAGTCCGCTCGGAAGAGACGGAGCAACATGGCCAGTTTTAGCGGCATACACACCACATCCTGACATTGACACAATGCCAGGAGGAGACTTACTTGTACAGCATAAAGAATTAATAAGACTTTACAGAAATATGACACAGTTTGTGTTGAGAACAATCACACTTCAGCCCGCACCGGCTACACAACCAGGACCAGTCCAAACTCCTACAACAAAAATTACACCACAGACACTGCACGCAGTAATGGGTAAAATGCCCACTAAACGTGAACAAATGCCCTTCTGGATAGCACAAGAAAAAAACACAGCTGGAGGCAGTGTTTCCACACACTGGTCCTAAGGAAAAGCATAGAATACTTACTATTTGCTTGCCAATGGGGATAGCTCCCTCTATAGAGGATTGTACCTCTTGGGGCACAGTCTTCGCTGCAATATATACCAAGACTCATAGTATCCCTTCTTTAGCGGTAATATCAGATGTATTAAGACAAATACAGAACGAGTATGGAGCAGAGCCTGCTGTAAACTTGGGGATGAAGTTGTTAAATAACTTTGCCCAGGTATCTGCGATAATATTGGTGAATATTAAAGGGGAAGCAGCATCAGTGGCAATACGCCAACGCCTGAGAGAGTTCACTCCATTACAACAGGAGACAGAACTACCTAAAATAATTGAAACTGCTTATGCAGAGTTAGGTAGAGACAGTCTGGGAGCTAGACCTGTAAAATCCCAACTAATGGGGAGTTCAGATAAAGAACAGGCAAAGCAAACACCAGTTTCTTCAAAGAAGAATTGGGACAATAATAAACAACAAAAGAACAGATCTCACTCCAGGGGAAGGTCTCCTCAGCAGGAGCCCCCAGAAAGGAGATATAATCTTAGGAATAGAGATAACATTAAAAAACCTGACAGGTATCAGGATACTGATACTCGTTCCTCTCGTTCCTTTCAGGGTTCATCAAAAAACTCCGAGAGGGAAGGACGGTCAGAACAAAGACATGAAGAGCGTACAAAGTCCAGAGACAAGCAACGCACTTCAGACCACGCTTCAAAGAAAGAAGAATAACCTAAAGCAAAACCTCAATTTAAAAAGAAGAAGGTAGCAGGTCTCAAAGTTAGACATGCCCAGAATTCTGAGGACTCAGGTACTGAACGGGGAATGGGCTCTGACGATGCTAGACAGCGCGGCAGAGGTAACAATATCTCGCCGGAACCTGATTGAATTTCTGGTGATAGCGGAGTTGAGTGAGTACATCACGGTGGAAACACCTGATACAAGGGTGAGTGTCCCACACAAGTTACATGAAATAACACTCCAAATGGAGGGGGACAAGCCGAGACAAGTTAAGGGTCTCTTCTGGGAGAACCTGACTTCGGGCTACTACATCTTATTAGTGGAAAAACATTGGCCGCCTACTATTGTTATGGAATGCCCAAAGGGGGAAACTGTAATTTTTCCAGCTTTCTCCGACCTAGTCCCCCCACACCTAAGACATACATACGTGCAGGAGTGGGCAGTAGCCCTTGCTCCAGCATTATACCGCAACCATGTTGGGTGGGATGAGAAGTCTTCCCACCACGTTATTCCAATAAAAACAAACCCAACTCCTCATAGATAGTATCCCATAAAACAGGAAGCTATAACACAGGTCAGGGAGATCTTAGATCAACTTGAATACCAAGGTGTAATTGAACCATGCACCTCATCAATGAATAATCCTTTGTTTCCCGTAATGAAACCCGACAATTCATATCGTCTAGTGTTAGACTACAGTCACTTAAACTCATGCACAAAAACATTTGCAGTTCAGAATGCACATAGTGCTGCATTAATGAATAACATTGTGTGGAAAAAATACAAAACAACTTTAGATATCTCAAATGGATTTTTCTGCCAAAACATAGCTCCTGAAAGCAGACATTTGTTATGTTATGTTATGTTAATTTCGACTTGTATAGCGCCTAATACCAACAGGTCTCTAAGCGCTTCAAGAAGATCAGCGTCAATTCCAGGTGGGAAGGTAATATAGTTAGGCCCAGGCTTCTGTGTACAGGAGGGTTTTGAGTTTTTTCCTGAATGGAAGAAGGCGTCCTTCCGCACGAAGCTGGCTAGGCAGCTTGTTCCAGAGTGGCGGTATCAGGACAGAGAAGGCACGTCCTCCTTTAGTAGTGTAGTGAAAGCGTGGGCATTTTAGGAGGCCCTCAGTAGAGGACCTAAGTGAGCGGCCAGGGACATATCTCTCCAGGCGTTCTTTGATGTAGTGGGGTGCCTGTCCGAAGAGGGCCTTATGCGTAATACAGAGTCCTTTGAATTTGGCCCTCTGTTTGATGGGCAGCCAGTGAAGTTGTTGCAGAAGGGGGGATGCCCGCATGCGTCTAGGTAGTTTGAAGATTAGCCTAGCGGCATCATTCATCACCACCTGAAGTTTGCCCAACAGTGAGTCTGGTAGTCCAATATAAAGCGAATTCCCATAATCCAGCCTGGCCAGGATCAGGGCGGCCACCACTGTCTTCATGGTAGAGAGGGAGAGGATGGGGGAAAGTCTCCTCAGCTGCCTGAGTTGGCTGACGCAGGTACCGAACACGGTAGAAACTTGATCAGCCAATGAAAGTTTGGCATCAATTTTGATTCCTAAACTTTTTACCACCGTTGCTGGGACTGGAAAATCACCCAGTTCGTGCGGCCAGTAAAGGGAGTTCCAAGGATTGCTCTCATTGGTGACGGCCAGGACCTCCGTCTTGTCTGGATTAATCTTAAGAGAGTTGGCCGTCATCCACTTAACCGTGAATCGCAGTATGTCTTTTGCCCGGGTGTGGGCCTGTGGGGTGTCTTCTATTTGGAGTATAATTTGCGTGTCATCCGCATAATTGAAAACCTGACAGTCCATCAAGGCGAGGGCCTTAATCAGAGGTCTGAGGAATATGTTAAACAAGAGGGGGGAGAGTGCTGACCCTTGCGGAACTCCGCAGGGGATAGCTCCCCTCTCTGAGACCCAATCACCCATCTGAATTTTTTGGGTGCGGTCGGTCTCAGCGCTAGGGTCCCAGCGTCAATTTTGTCAACTCCCCCAAGGGTATAAGAATAGCCTGGGGTTATCCTCAAGGAGGGTAACAGAGTTACAACAGAATTTGGATGAAGAAGCATTATCCCATGTAGATGATATTTATCTGACAGATGATGACTTAGAGGAACACTTGACCAGGGTGAGCACCATAATTTTGGGTTTCACCTCTGAGGGCTACACATTTAATTTAAAAAAATCGAATATAGCCCACCTCAATGTCCTATTTCTGGGATATGAGCTTTCAAGTGAAGGCAAAAGCCTGGCAGCCCACTTTTTAGAAAAGTGCGCACTGCTACAACCTCCAAAATCATTGAAAAATTTACAGTCCATACTGGGATTTCTGAATTTGGGCAGAACATACATTTTGGATTACGCAGAGAGAGTAAAATCTTTCTACAACCTAATAAGACCTGGCTTTTCAGTTAGACAATGGACACAGGAACACACAAATATACTTCGTTCCCTACAAGCTGATATGATATCATCAAATCATTTACAGACACACGTAAACGTACGCAACCTGGTGATCAGCGTAGTCGCAGGTCAATCTGGGTACACTTACTTAACCTTTAATGAAGGTGAAACAGTACCAATTGCATATAAATCGCATTTGTACACTAACGCCGAAATGCGTTTGGCTCCTACAGAACAAATTCTGACAGCAGTACAGACTGCTGTAGTGAGAGAAAGAGCACTAGCTCAAGGGAAATGAATAATTGTCGTGACCCTGGTACCGGCCTTAGAGACTGCCACAAAGACAAGCGTCCCAAATGCAAAAGCGTTACATCCAAGATGGATACAATGGGCTAATTCTTTCACTGCAACAGATGTAGAATACAGATATGACCCAAATCTAAAAACACAAGCATTCCTGCAATACGAACAAGAATATCCTCTACCAAATGAAATTATGCCTCTAGATCGGTATGAATACATTATTTACACCGATGGATCTGCTCAACCGGCCATAGGGAGTAAGCAACAATACAGTGCAGCATGCGCTATTGTGAAAGGTAGGATACAGGATGAAAAGTTCCATCCAAGCTTTACAAAAACGCAGTCTCTCGGAGACTGCACGGCTCAGTTGGCAGAATTAAAAGCACTACTACTGGCACTGATAAATACGGATCCAGAATTACCCACACTAATAGTGTGTGATTCCTTTTACTGTGTCCAGTCATACAATGAATACCTCCACTATTGGGGACAAAATGGGTTCAGAGATTCAAAAGGTGGCACAATTAAACATAGAAAACTATGGGAACAGGTAGCAGAGTTAAAGAAAGAACTACCAATGGCTCACGTGATACACACACTGAGTCATCAACGTGATGGCGTTCACGTTGAAGGGAATTCATTGGCTGATGAAGCCGCGAAGGGGGCAGTACGCACTGCGTCCGTAGCTGCAATCACCCGTTTAAAAACAAGTGTAGACGGTAGCACAATGGTAGCTGTGATTGCTTCACGCAAAACAGCAAAGCACTACCTAAAGGTTTTTCACTCAAGTACTCCTACAAGTAAGATGCAAACAACGTTCCATTTGCTCAGATTCCTGCAGTGGGGGATAGAGTAATACCAAACATGGATCGCTGGTTAGGTTTAATCTTGGCTGCACACAAGGGTCTGGGTTCTGCGCACGCAGGAGTTACGGCGACAGTTTCCTTACTGAAACAACGCTATTGGTGGCCAGGGTTAACAAAGCAGACCAAAGACTTCGTCTTAAAGTGCGATATATGTCAACAGATAAATGGGTCCACCGTAGCTCGCCCAGCGCAGACACCATTGTTAATATCAGACAGACCGCTCGCGTGCATTTACCTGGACCACTGCGGCCCCTTACAATCTGACGGGGCTTACAAGTACATCATGGTTGCAGTGGATTCCTGTTCAAAATTCTTATGGGTATGGCCTCAGCGCTCGGCTGACGCCCGACCTGTTATAAAAGATTTGCGAGTCTTCATAGGGACATACGCAGTTGGCACATTACATTCTGACAATGGCCCCGCGTTCAGCTCTAGGGCTTACAAGGAAGCCATGGAAAGTTTGGGCGTAGCATTGCAGTACTCCTCTCCGTACCATCCCGAGGGAAATTCGGTTGTGGAGAGGAAAAACCGGGACATAAAGCAATCTTTAACAGCTAGGGTATTAGGCTCGGGTGGTAGTTGGGTCAATCACCTATTTGGGGTCCAGGCGGCCCTTAATAACAAGCCAAGAAGCTCTCTGGGAGGTGCAACTCCATATGAGGTCCCGTTTGGGACAAGAATGTGGATACCTGATCTCGATTGTAAAGGCACAGTGGCGGATGAAAAACCGTTTGACACCAATAAACGTTTGGCTGTTTTACAGGATCTGAATGAATCCAGAGCCTCCTTAAGTAACGTCGAGACTAAGAAAAGCGCCACTGGGGAAGTCAAATGCGCCACAGCAAGACCTGCCTGGATCCCTAAAGTTGGGGATCTGGTCAGAGAAACAATTGTGGACAAGAAAGAATTCGGGCCATCCTAGCGAAAGCCTATACCTGTCCTGGCCGTGGAAGGATCAAGAACTCTACTTCTACCGCCTCTTGCCGGAAAAGAAAAGAGATTAGTCTCAATCGATCTGATCAAACCACACTATGTGGCCGATACTAAATAGTAGGCCTCGTGGGCTCCTGAGTAGCCAACGTCCTCCTCTCGCTACAATAAAGGAAGTACAAACAGAAAGACTCATAACATTTGAAGAGTCACCTTTACAAAGCAACGGAATCAATAACAATGCAATGGAACTAGTTCCCCTTGACACAAACTCTCAAAATCAAAGTGAAAGACAAATTTCAATTCAAGCAAATAAAGATGTCTACGTCAACATGCCTCAACAAGAGCAATCCACAAGTTCAACAAAACCTGATGAGCTACCAAAGATAGATAGGACTGCATCTGGCTATTTCATCGACTTCGATACCTTTTCATTGGATCCAAGTGAACCTGAAACAACGCCAGCCCAAATTTCTCGCAAACAACGGATCAAAGACTTTTTAACTTTGTTAGAAAAACTTATTTAGTATCACATTGGCTAGAACTTTGGATAATCACCGGTATTTTATTTTTTCTTTTCTGGTTAGGATTAGTAATAACTTTACACTTGCTCATCAATGGAACTTATCTTCAACAGAGCTCTGCAATGTCAAAAGTAAACTTAATTTTAAAACCTCATGTTTCATCTCATCGTGAACAAAGAGACTTGTCCTTCGTGAACATTTCAGCAGTTCCTATACCGGATGGTATAGTGTGGAACAAAGTAAATTTTGATATATTTGGACCGACCGAGCTTTTAAAAATTCCACATTTGTTTAAAATTTCGATTAAACGATATCATTACCTCCAGTACATTTTCTGATGATTGGGATTTTGAAACTGTTAATAACTTATTGTCTGATTTAGAACAATCTGCCGCGTTTTCTAGCACTGAAATGTTAGAGGATAGATCAGATTTTGACAAAATGTATTGTTACCAACATTATGGTCATCATTTTTTGCATAAATCTAGCAAACCGAGAAATGTTTTGACATACCATCAGTGGGAACATTGCCCTACACCACCGAAAAGTAGTTAAAAAACATTTGCACAGAAATTCTCATATTTTTTTTAGTACTTCTGACCCAACCTCGTACAACTATAGGGTTGCACCAATAGCTGCACAGAAAGATATGTTAAGAAACACCAAAAAGATTTACTCTGCTTCCTTTATAGCCCAACTGTCTGAACAGGGTTTTGACTTATGGATGGACATTGTAGACTTGAAATCGATCTGGGGTTCTAGGGACTGGCAAGTCCAGGGGACAGAAGCACTGTTTAGAGAATGCCTCATTCCACAGCAGATGATTTTTCTGAATGACACTGTGCAACAGATTTCCTGTCTTGGACTAGCCAAGAATAAGGACTTGAACACACCTCAAATTCCAACACCTTTAAACAACGAGGGGAATTTTACATCAGAAAGAGGGGCTAAGTTGGATAACATATTGCAATACAATAGATCAGACCCCAATTGGAAGGGATGGTTGGTTTGGCTGACTGACACAAACAGATGTCAGGAAAGATTTAGGGGTACCACCGAAGGGTTTAGTATCCATAGACCAGAGCCACGTTATGTACAACGAGAACATCCGGGGGTAGTGACATCATACAGTGTTGGGAAGTTGTGCCTTGATTGGCTAAAGACCTCAACACTACCCCAGGTGAAGCAACACTTGTCCTTACTCTCAGAGGATGTGGACCTTACGGGATTTTTTATTAGGTCCCAGGAAACCACGTCAGAAGCGCTTTTTGTATGCTGACTATAACGAACTCTGGAAAATCTCTCAACAAGAAGCTGCAGAGAGATTAAGAGAAATAGATAGAGTTAACCTAGAAAAGGCGTTAGCCGTAGTTGACAATGGTATGACTACATTAACATCCAGGATATATTCACTGGGCAACATTGTATCTTCTGCTATTGATGTAATAGAACAGGGTTTGTCCACATTGCAACACGGACAGTCGCAGTTACGTTCTATTACTCTGTTAAGCTGGACACTGCAGTCATTGCGCACTGGTTATGTGCCTTGGCGTTTTATCAACATTACGTCATTATTTTCTGCATACAATCTAACAGAAAAACAGATGAAAACGGCACGGAGGGGAGCAAAATATACAATGCTGCGTATTGAGAAACTGGATAGGTTACCCTTTACTGTGGCTGAGTCACCGTCCACAGAATGGTTAGTCCTCGGCCATATAACATTACCTGTCGCAACTTTCCAGTTTCAATATTGCCTAGAACAACAACAGGGAGGCAGATATGAGAAGATGGGTAAGGAATTCATCAGGGAATACTGGGATTTACCATACAGATTTTGATGCAGGAGTGGGGATCTGGAAGTGTTTCTAAGCGGAACTAACTGCGAGAACGCTTTAAGTGGATCTCTCATATGCCAGGATATTATGCTATATGGGGCTTGTAATGGATCTGTGGCGAACTTGTCCTGTCACTTGAGGGGTACCCCAGCAGCTGTGATTAATCCGGTATTCAGGCTTCTCTCGAATGGGAGTTACTTGATGCTGAATGATCAAGGTTGTTGTGGGATGTTTCCGGGCATCGCATATCTAGTCACCGTGAGCTCCAGGGTTACTTGCTGTATGCAAGTATTGTTTCCACCAACACATACAGTCAGGGAGGCGCCGTTATGGCCTTCGCTAAATGTTTCCTTTATACGGTTTGATGCTCTGAGCAGAATGAAAGCCATGCTTTTACAACGAACCATGGCCTTAACCTCTGCCCGGGAGACTTTTGATCTCCAGATCGCAAGGTTCGCTGAGATACAGGCACTTATATGTACAAACTGCCCCTTCCATTTCACAGAAATGGTAAGTCATATCTTTAACATGTCCGATACAATACGAAGCATTTTTGGAGGGCTTCCGCTGATCCTGTTTCTAATAGCAGGAATCCTGATTGTTACCTTTCTGCTACACAATGGACCAAGGAAGTAGCAACAGCTCTCCTGGAGCTTAAATACCGTGATCGCATGCTACAACATCTGGGCACACCTCGCCTACGGGAACTGAGCGCCTCTTGGTTCCTGTCATTTAGACCAGTCTGGATGGACTGTGCCCTACCTGTTCTCCGATGCCTGTTCTGCGGAGAAGAATGCGTGTTGAACCTATGTCTGACACTTCCATCTGCTGCGCCACCGGACGTTGATGCTTTACTGGACCCGATAACGGCCCATGTTCTGCAGTGTCCTCAGCACATTCCCATGTTGTTGGCAGCATTCTTGGAGCCACCACAGGTAGTTTCTGCTCCTGTTGGTATGGACACCGGCTCCTCCAACACTCAGGCCTTGGATGTGGCACAGGCTGCCCCGGCACCTGCTGCAGGCAGTACGGAAGATCATCTGTGCTCAATTGACATTCTTTGTGAGGTGTTACAGGGATCGTCAGCTGCGTATGCAGACAGCAGCAATGTTGCGTCTACCAGCAAGGACACATAAATATTTGGCATGTCGCACGCTAGTAAGATTTGGCTTTTAACTTTTTCGAAATTCCAAATTGAAACATTTTGACCTGCATGGCTTTCAAATGCTTGTAGTTGTTCGGACTATATAAATGGACGCCTTAGAGCCACTACTTGAATGATTTTTTAAATAGAACACTTTTAAAGGTCTTTTTTTTTTTAAACGCTTTTTAACTTCTCATAAAGAATGTTTTTATTATTTGTTGCGTACAAACCTTTCGGCGCCTTGGTAGTATGCTAGATCTTAGTAATGTCATCCAGTCGGATGAGGAATGGGTGTTATATTTCATATAGGTACCCCGATATAGGTCTAGGTAACATCATAACCCTTCACCTACATTCTCTCCTATACTACATACATAACGGATTTGAAGGACTGACCTTTTACCCAGTTACAATACTACACACAAGCACGTAGGGTTTTTCCCTGGACACTGGCCTCATAAATTATGCATGAGGATTCTTAGTTTCTTGGAATCACAGCAGGACCATCATCTCCTGCATAATAACTATGTATAAAGTTCATTCCTGACGTCATCCTAAGTCCGACACTGGCACAGCAAGGTAGAACCCCTGGGGATACCTTAGGGTATATAAACACCACATCTTGCTGAGATAGGCAGAGGAGATCACGACTTCCATGCCGACACACTGACGCGAGACGCTGCGGTTCCTGTATGCAGATACTCCAGCTCGCAGTGGTCTGACATCCCTTGCGGGGTGTTCAGCTCGAGACCAGAACGGGATCCCGCAGTCTAACATCAGGTAATGGGGTTGGCTTTATCCTAGAGGGATTCTTGGCTTTACACCTACTCACATGCTAGGTACACTTAGGTACATCTAGTTAGGGTGCATCGTAGGAGTACGCATTTTATTGCCATGTATTCTACATACTTGCCTGTATTTATGATTTAGCAAAATGGTAGAAACTTACCATCTGTTTACTTTCTTAGTGCTGCTACTCATTTATATATGCTACTGTCTACTGGTGATTTCAGTACACTTATTTTACACTAGAATGACGACTGTTCAATAAATGCTTATTGAAAAGGTCCCAACCGTTTATTCTGTGTATCTCTCTGAGAACAAGTGAGCACGAGTGACTGAGTGAAAAGTAAGTTACTGTTTCCACGGTCCTGAGGGATCAGGGTTGTCATGTTCGATAGTTGCAAAGAACTATTCTCTCCTTGGTAAGAGGAGGTTATAGTGGCATTGCGAGCTAGCTGGTACACAGGCCAACGTACCCGGTGGGGGTGTCTGGAATCAGTTTGGACACCAGTCCCGCAGTGTATGTTGTCTAAACGCGCAGATCCTATATAGGTCTTATAGGAACTACACGACACTAGCACACCAGACTGCCATATAGATTTTTCACAGCGGAGGCAAACCCAAAAGGCATCTATGAGACAGTGCCTCTTTTTGTGTGGTCACCCCCTTTTCCAATGGATACAGCTGTTTTTTAACTCTACACACTGGGGCACTGATGGCCAGCCCCTAATGTATGTGCTCTGACCCTAAAGCGTGGTAAAATTGGCTAATCTGCAATTGGCATATATAAGTTTCCAGAAAGGACATAGTATATGGTGTAGGAAATACACATCTGGAATGGAAGTTAAATGCCACCTGTGGACTGAGTCACATATCTTGCCACCCGCTAGACTGGCAAGGAAAAGATGGCTTCATGCCTCTATTTGTTGCCTGACTGCTGAAGCTTTTAAACCGTCAATCAGACCTGTCAAAATAACCCATTTTGACAGGAAGGATCCCTACCTCTAAATATTAAGTATGCCATCTTGTATCCCACAGGACTTGTAGCCCACAAGGTAGGGTGACTAGCATTTGAAAGTGGAACAAGTAAGAATTTAAGATTTACATCTTCCTACAGTGACTAGCAACTAAAAACAATTTTTACTGTATAGTGCTGCAGCTGCTTCTATGAGAAAAACTAAAGTACAATTATAATGCCATTTTTGTGACTTTAGTTTACAATAAGTGACTCATTCATTAAACCACTGTTTTTTAATACTTATTAGAATGTAATTGAATGGTGAAGTTGGATGCTAGGAAAATTAACTTTTATAAAGTTATACTTTTCTTGCCTGAAGCTCCTGTAACCTAATTAGCATTAGCCTGCCTGTGGCTACCTTCCCTGGGAGTGCTTTCCCCTCGATGAAGTGTGAAATCTGCTCCCAGAGCAAAGACAATTGCTTAGGACTTTTGGCAGAAAGACCTGGATGTAATGTATGAAACTATGCTTTATCAGGAAATGCAATTGGGGAGGGCTCACTTGAAAGGGACCAGGGTGAAGCCTGCCCGTCTATAGTTAAGGGTAAAGTGGGACCTAGGGAAGAGGGGTGTTTTGATCCCAGAGCACATTGTAGCCATTCAGGCTCCGTCCCAGTGGGAAGGGGCGATGATCCAAGAACCAGTTTGGTGTCTTATAGGAGATGGGGACTGCTCATTTCCCTAGACACACCACTGGTTTAGCTACCTTCCTCTTCAGGTACAGAAATATTCTGTCATGTTGGATTTCACTAAGAATGGTGCACTGTGGGATCTTTCAGTAAGGCAAACGGGATGTGCTGCAAAAGAGGGAGTGGTTGCCAATGGAAACTTTATGACCATTGGTTACAAAGTGTCTAGGAGTCCCCCACACCCATTTGCTAGTGATTTGAATAAAATTGGAACTTCACCCCCCAGCTCCTAAGAATACATCAGTACCTGTGGATAAACAGAAGAGCACTGTGACTGCTGCCTGTGACCAGTGTGGAGGCCATAAGGATAGGATTAGGCCTGGGCAGAATTTCTATTACACTGGAGTTATCAGAGTAATTTCGGTAAAAGCACGTTACTTTTTTACATTGAATTACCGATACTTACGCGATTACGGCTGCTCATATAATTAAGAGTAATTTGTAGGAAAATAGTGAAAATTTCATGCTCAGAGCATTGACTGCCAAAAACAAGTGCTTCAGTGGGTCATCAGTAAACAAGTATTCAACTTTGAGAGTATTTTGTATCAATTTTGCTCCAGTGGAAGTGGTCAACTGCTGGAAAAATGCTAACACAAAAGGTAACTTCTTTGGCAGGGTCCTTGTACTAGGCTTAGCAGGCTTGGGCGCATTGCAGTTGGCCTCAACTTGTGCTCAGGTCCCGGTCTACCTCACCCATAGATGCAATACAGGGGCATATTATCAAGCCATTTATCGCCGCGTTAGCGGCACTTTCTTGCCGCTAACGTGTTTTTTTTAACGCCCTATTATCAAGCTGTCGCTAACAGGTGTTAGCGACAGCTTTCCGGCGATAGCAACCGTTTTTTTATCGCCTTGCATGCCAGTGATATTTATTGCTAATGACATGCAAGGTAGGCATTCCTTCTCAAAATTTCAGGAAAACTCACGCTAACACCACTGCGCCCTATTATCAAGGATGGGCCAGACCCGCGAAGCGATAAAAAAAGTTGTGCTAAGACCCGTTAGCTGCAGGAACTTAAGACCAAAAAATAGCTGCTCTTAAAAATGGGGACAAGACTTGGGCCCACATGTATGCATGTTTTTGGTGCTGGACAGCGCTGCAAGCAATGTTGCAGCGCTGCCCTGCGACAAAAATACAGTGCAGGAATGCGCACAATCATTGAGTTAGTGCGCATTCCTGTGCCCCACTCATGAAAAGTGTTGCTGCGCTGCGACAAGACAGCGTAGCAACACTTTTCATTACGCCCTCCTTGAAACAGCATGGATGCGCTGTACTCACTGGACAGCGCTCCATGACGCAAGTAATGACAGATACGTCAGGAATCCTGACGTATCTGTCTGCGCTAAAGTCATGCATTGCTGCAGTTGTGTCACAACCATGACGGACCTCCAGCAATGCATGGGGCCAGCCTATCCCTATGGCACTGCCTCACCCTCATGCCTGTTATCAGGCAGGCGGAAGTTACTGGCGCAGTGCCGTTCATGAGGGGTGCCCGAATGTCGGCGATGTTGGAGATCCATCGGTGGTGGTTGCGCGCTGCGGTGTCATCATTTGGAAGCATTGGTGGAGTGTTGGTGCAGAGGCAGTTGACCAGACGTTCTGCGGTGGCCTTGATCCAGCTGCGACGGGGTGCGATGACGGCGCTGGCGTCCGGTGGGCAAGGTGAAGACGTCATTCATCCAATGATGGTAGTGCCAGGAGAGTCCGGTGTTGTGGCTGTAGTTGAAGTACCCGCTGGCAGAGGTGACGTGCTCGACCGTGTGTCCTGCTATGTGGCCTGTTGAGGTGACTTGCTGCTTGCGTCTGATGTCGGTGACAGGAGGGGGTGGTGCTCTGGTCACTGGGGTTGCCCAGGTGGAACTTGAGTTCACCGAGTTGGATGTCGTCGGGGGATGGGAGACCCTGGGGTGCAATGATGTCTACAATGGGATTGTAGAATGGGGGCCAAGGCCCGGGGGGCCTGCACATGAGGGTGCCACAGAGGATGTTCTTGGGCTTGGTCCGGATCTGGGAGTTGACGTGGTCCATGGTCAACCATGGCACATTAGAGTGCGTGGTCAGTTGGAGTGTGCCTCTGTAGGTGACGGCAATGCCGCCTCCTTGATGGTCACGGTGCTCCTTGCGGGTGATACTGCATCCGTCAGTGATGGTGAAGGCGATGTCCGTTACGGAGCAGAGGTTTGTCTTGGCAGGCGAGGTGGAGTCCAGGGTTGATGGCGAGGAGGGTGCTGGCGTCGTAGTGGTGGAGTGTCCAAGAGGAATGCACCTTGGTGCTGAGCACGGTCCAGGGGCAGACGGACGCAAACGGCGTAGCTTATGTGTTGCCTTTGTCACAGGAGATGACCATTACAACGCAGGCAGTGCATCGTTAACAACGCAACTCCGACAACATCGCATTTGAGTACAACACTTTGTGAGGTCAGTAGTGGGGTAATTTAAACTTTTTCAGGTGTGTATGGGTTTTGGATGTAAAAAATGAAAATTGGACTATTTCTTGGGGTAATATATGAAAAATGGTCTATTTCTTGGGGTAAAATATGAAAAATGGGGTGCTTTTTGGGGTAAAATATGAAAAATGGGGTGTTTTTTGGGCTAAATTTTGGAATTTTAGGGTGTTGTTTTGGGGTCAAATTTCTAAATCTTGGGTGTGTTTTGTGCCAAAATAAAGAGAAATTTGGGGGGTGCATTTGTCTCATGTGATCTTTTGTGTGTCTTTTGGGGGTTCAGAAAGGAATTCCAGGGTTCACGGTTGGGTTTGTTGTGCAAAGGTTATTTTTGGGTTGCACTCACTGTAGTGGGAACAGTGATCTTCATGTCTCCGCTATGCAACACCTACTCTACTGTTGCAATGTGCCTAGTATTAGTATGTATTGGAATGGAATGCGATGTTATGGCATGCATCGCAACTACGTATGTGCCTTTGGCACACGAGTGGTACGCCCGCTGTGCATGGGCGCACAGCGGCCACCATTGAGAAGTGCGGGGGTGTCTGGACAGCTGTGAGGTGGTAAACCCCATAAAGAACACTGGATGGTGCGTGGACGTGGGGATGTGTGTGTGAGCGTGTGTTGTTAAAAATGTATTGAGGGAAGTCTTACCTCTAAGCCGTGTCCCGTGTCTTCGTAGTTCCTACTCTCCTGCGTCTGCTTCCAGGAAAAGGAAGTAGGCAGCCAGGCTCCCTCCCCTGAGTCAATCACAACTCTGCGATGCAGCGGTGGTATTGTTAATTGGCAACGGGACACGTCATGCATCCAGGGGCCGGAGGGGTGGGCATGTTCTCCATGCAGGCTGTAATGCAGCCTGCATTGCGAACAGAGAAGTGCGCATGTCTGCATTGGGCGGCCTGAGTGGGCCAACCAAACAGTCATTGCGCACTGGAGTGTGCATGCCAATCCGCACATTACCTGCTCCATGTTTGGAGCAGTCCTACCCACCCGCCCACCCCCTGAGGATACATAGCATGATTACATCAGTTAATTATCCCTTGTTTTTCCCTTTTTTAACTGTTTTATTGGCTTCTCTGAGCCCGCACTACCCGCTTCCCGCCGCTGCTGCCCCAGCGGCCCTGCACCCCTG
This sequence comes from Calotriton arnoldi, assembly GCA_963921515.1. Classification (NCBI taxonomy): domain Eukaryota; kingdom Metazoa; phylum Chordata; class Amphibia; order Caudata; family Salamandridae; genus Calotriton; species Calotriton arnoldi. The sequence continues at coordinate 425,368 of CAWUFW010000155.1, read as the reverse complement.
TCCTCGCACATTCCCGCCTCCCAGCTGATCGTTCCTCCACCCTCCCCTACTGAATGGCGGACGCTGAGCGATTGCGCAGCGGACACGCGCCGCTGGCGCGCAGAAGGCACGCCTAAGACAAGCCCGTCTGCGCACGTCTGCGACCCAACCGCAACCAGCGCCAGGAAGCCTGGATCACGGGCCACCCACTGCTACAGCACAGCCACCCTCCACGCACTCAACCCTGGGAAAGTCAGAGACTGACAACAGGCCTCGGCAAACACGACCCACGGCCAGTTCTCCTGCCTCCACTGCTGCCAGAGCTTAACCACCACCCCAGACTCCAACACAGCCGACGCCAGCACCGGCGACACCCTAGGATGCATCCTCCTCAATGGGCGCTCCGTGCACAAACACGCCGTGGAAATCTGGAACCTACTTGACTTTCTCTCGCCCGACATCGCCTTCTTCATGGAGACCTGGACCAACGCCTCCTCCGCCCCCAACATCAACACCGCCATCCCGGACGGATACAAGATCCAGAGGAAGGACCACACCAACCACCCGGGAGGGTGCCCACAAGAGCACCCTCCGCCTCACCACCTCCAGCGAAACCTTCCCCTCCGCCGAACACCTGCACTTCCAGATCCAGACCAGCCACAACTCCACACTCTGAGGAACCCTCGTCTACAGACACCCCGGGCCCCGGACACACCAGCCAGCCCACCATCTCCACCTGGACGCCAGTCACAGCCAAAGACACAGCCTCAACCATGAAAGGCATCCACTCGTGGGCCCCCACTAACCCATGCCCTCCCACATCTACCACAGAGCCGCGGCCGCCATCACACACGAACTGCAACGCACCATCAACACCACCTTCAAAACAGGCACCTACCCAGACGACTGAAAGCGTGCAGAAGTCTGGCCCCTTCTCAAAAAGACAACAGCTGACCCCATCGACCTCAAGAACTACCGGCCCATCTCGCTCCTCCCCTTCGCGGCCAAAGTTGCAGAGTAAACAGTCAACAGGGAAGTGACACGATTCATTGATGACAACGCCATCCTCGACCCGTCCCAATCCAGATTGCGAACCAACCACAGCAACGAGGCCGTCCTACTCACCGCCACAGACGACATCCGCACACTCCTGGACCAAGGCCACTCCGCAGCCCTCAACATACTCGTCCTTTCAGCGGCCTTCAACACCGTCTCCCACCACACACTAGTCGCCAGACTACACGACGCCGGCATACAAGGAACAGGCCTCGACTGGATCCAATCATTCCTCCCCGGAAGAAGCCAAAGGATCAGACTGCCAACCTTCCTCTCCGATCCCACGTAAATCACCTGCGGAGTCCCAGAGGGTTCATCTCTGAGCCTGACCCTCTTCAACATATACATGGCACCCTCGACGCCATCGTCCGACAACACGGCCTCAACATCGTATCCTACGCTGATGACACCCAGCTCATCCTCTCCCTCACCAAAGACCCCACCACCGCCAGACTCAACTTCCAGAAAGGAATGCAGGACGTCACAGTCTGGATGACCAACAGCTGCCTGAAGCTTAATGCCGAGAAGACAGAAGTCCTTGTCCTTGGAACCACACCTTCAGCATGGGACAACACCTGTTGGCCTTTGCCCTCAGAAGCCCACCTACCCCCTCGGACCACGCCAGAAACCTCGGCATCATACTCGACCCATCCCTCACCATGAACAGACAGGTATACGCCGTCACCTCCAGCTGCTTCAACACCCTCCGCATCCTCCGCAAGACCTTCAAAAGGATACCCCCAGAGTCAAGGAAGACAGTCACCCATGCACTCATCACCAGCAGACTGGACTATGGAAACGCACTCTACGCCGCCATTTACAAGTCCCTACTCCGCAAACTACTGACATTACAGTACACCGCTGCCAGACTCGTCCTCGGCATCCCCCGGCACTAACACATCAGCCAACACCTACGTAGACTCCACTGTCTCCCCGTGGTGAAAAGAGTCACCTTCAAAATCATCACTCACGCCTACAAATGCCTACACAACAACGTAACCAAATACCTCAACGACAGAATCAACTTCCACGTACACAAATGAGACATCCGATCTTCCAACCTCGCACTGTCCGAAACCCAGCGCATCCACAGAGCCAGAGCAGGCGGAAGATCCTTCTCCCACATTGCATCCAATACCTGGAACGAGCTACCGGCAGACATCGGAGGTGCCCCCTCCCTGAACACCTTCAGGAAGACCCTCAAGACCTGGCTCTTCGGCTAACAGATCTGCGGCCCCCCACTCCTCAGTGCCTTGGGTCCCTCACGGGTGAGTGGCGCGATTACAATTCATCTGAGTGATTGATTGATTGAGTTATCATCATGTGATGATTGTTCCTCTTCTGCCCTGCTTGAGGTGGTGGGGCAACGCTCTTCCAACATAGCAGTAGAGCCGCCACTGGGGGTGCGTCATCTACGTGTGATAGGCATGAGCCACTCCCCCCCAGCCCTCCGGCGCTACACGTCCCACCTTATCCTTACCTGGACATTGACCCCCTGGCGCAATCCACTGCACTCTTTCCCAATCTGTGACTCAGCCAGCAGGAGCCTGAGCCAGGTGTGCTTTCACTGGACTGGGTACAGCAGTCACCACGTAGTCTGCTGGTGGACCACCCGATGCAGTTGATGCAGCAGGGCTCCCTTAGGCGTGTAGTTGCAGCGCTCAGTCACAAGTTTGGCGTAGCACAGGGGCCTCACCCTCCAGAGCGTCCGGCCAGCCCAACATCATCCGTCCTGTGATGCAGGGAGACGGCACCCACCGTTGGTAATCCCCTCCGTGCACTCCGGTGTAGTGGTGGATCATAGTATGTGAAGCGGACCTCACTATGTTGGTGCGCAGGATCACCTTTACCATTGACTGCACCAAGGTGCGCAAGGCGGGCTTCTCACACAGGTCAGCAACGTGTCTCCATGCGACCTGCCAGACTTCACCACCAGGTACGGGCGATCGTCGCACATCAATGTCTCCCACCATGGCTCATCGACTCCACAGCTACTCCACATCCCCCTCCAGGCCACAGACGCAGGTCCAGCGAGGGATCCAGGAACCAGACGCAGGTCCAGCGAGGGATCCAGGAACCAGACGCAGGTCCAGCAAGGGATCCAGGAACCAGACGCAGGTCCAGCGAGGGATCCAGGAACCAGACACAGGTCCAGCGAGGGATCCAGGAACCAGACGCAGGTCCAGCGAGGGATCCAGGAACCAGACGCAGGTCCTGCGTGGGAACCAGGATCCCATCCTGGTCAACCAGGATGTTGGGTGGCTTGAGGGGGTTGTTGATGTGTGTTGATGTGTGCTGCTCAAATCTGCATTTTTCCTTTTTTTGTGTGCATCTTTTATATTGGAGGTGGACAGATAGGCTAAGTCCAAACTTGCGGGTTAGCGTGCCTTTTTCTATCGCTAAGGGCTTATCGCTAGATTCCACCCGCTATCGCCGGTTTCATTAACGCAATCGCGCTAATGTTAGCGGCGGTTTTCGCCGCTGATCCCTGAAGCTATCGCCTGTTGGCAAAACGTTGCTAATACGTCTCTAACAGGGCGATAACTTGCAGGGATCGACGGCGATAGGAAAACTAGCGCTAACCTAGGTTAGCGATAGTTATCGCCATTTCTTGGTAATATGCCCCACAGTTTCTTGGTGCTTTTTAACCTAAACACTTCAAAAAACACATCTCCAATTCCCCTGATTGGCTTGTAATAATCTTTGTATAATTTTCTTATTAAACATTTCTTGATTGCTTTGATTAGGGTATTTATATTTTGTTGCTTTTTGACTTTTTCATTATTTTGGTATTACTAACTGTTTTGCTCACTTTTCCTGAGTTAAGCCTGTCAGCTTTTTGCATTACACATTAGTGGTTGAGCCACGTTTTCAATTATTGTATCTGGCTGGATGCTTAAACTGACAGGATTGAGAAATTACTCCATGGGTTGTATGTAATTTCACAGAAAAATGATTTCATTACTGAGAAACCAGTTTACCTAAACAGTTGATTGGAAATTTGGAGGTTGACATACATAGACACCAATTCAAGAATGTATTTATTTCAAAATTGACTTGTGTATGCTTAGTTTTTAAGGTGTAAATGAAACGGTTGCTGGTCTTACTTTCAGAAGCATTTTTCCAGAGGCATTTATTTCAGTCCTTTACTTCAGTGGACATTATTTCACATTTATATGTTTTACACTGTCAAACAATTACTTTAGATTATTTTAATTCACTGACCCCTCCACCTTCCCTAAACACCATCCATCCCTGCCCTGTAAAAGCTCTTCTCTATGCCTAAACTACATTCATTCCTGACCCCTTAACTCCACTAATCCCTGAACCCTAAAAGCCCTTTCTGCCCTTAAACTCCATCTATTCCTCAACCCTAAAAAACCCTCACCACAACTAAACTGCACCCATTCCTGATCCTTAAACGTCACACATCCCTGAACTCTAAAAGCCTTTTCTATTTCTAAACTGCACCCATCCTTGAACCCTAAAACACTTGTTACTCCTAATCACCCATTCCAGAACCCCAAAACCCCTTTCTATGCCTAAAACGCTCCATCCATGAACCCTAAAAAGCCTCACCACCTATCATTGACTCCTAAAGCCCTTCACCACCCTTCACGTCACACATACCTAAACCCTAAACACTCTTCACAATCCCTAAACTCTAGCCATCACTGAAACGTCAAAGCTTTTATAATTGCAGGTAGCTAATGCCTTCCTCAATGCCACCACAAAGTTCTCAACAGTTTCTCCTGGTAGTTGTTCTCACCTCATGAATATTAATCTTTTTCTATGTTATGGCCAAGTTTCATAATTAAAAACACATCGTAGAATGCACACCAGTCTTAAAAATCTCTGAGGCTGCTCAAAGGCAAAAATGTAGGGCGTGCTACCCTGGAATGCGTTCCATCCATGTGCATAAATGTCTAAATAAAATGCTATAACCTCGTCAAGCAACCAGAACCAGGATGCACAACCAAGAAGATTGTTAATCAAACTAGTTCACACAGCTTCTTCCTTTTGTAGTCTCTTATAATCCATATGTACTCAATTCTTATGCCAGAATTCTTTATTTATGCTGTTCATCATAGTTTCAACAGGTGCCAACGGCATGTTTTTGTTTAGCAGGTACTGCACATTTAAGTTTATTATCTGTGTCGCCATTTTGTTTAGACTTCGGCAGCAGTTGCACATCTTGGTATTCACATGTAAATTAATAGCACACATTTGGTGAGAGTGTTTGGCACTGGGAACACATGTTGTTAGAAATTTGTAAGCACGACTTTCAACTTTATTTACTTTAATTTTGCATGTTTATGATTGGTGTATGCAGGTGATTAGTAGATTTGTTGAATTTAAGCGTGGTAAATGAGATTATGTGATAATATGTTTATATTGAAAGTAGATTGATGTCGATATCTATGGGATGTTTTTCTATCCTAGTTACCCCAGAAATGTATTGAGTCCACATTTCTCAGACTGCGCTATGAAGGGCAGTGAACTGTTGTGTTTTGGCACCTGATGAACTGCATGAATAAACTATTCTGGCATAACATTAGATATTCCATCTGTACCACAGCAAATCGACATATGTTCAAACTCACAGTTAGTCATGCTTCCTCATATCATTTCCCCACATAAGAAGGTCATCCTGGAAAAACGTTACATTGGACTCTTTAACAGATAACTCCTGCATAGCTCTCTGGCACACTCCAGAAGCAGAAGCAAGGGCGAATGGTATTTGCACAAACCTATACAGGCCCTCAGGTGTCACAAAAAGCTGTCAAGTGTTTCAAAAACTGATATAATTTTATTTGAGAATATGCTTGAGACATATCTAGAGTTGAAAACAATTTAGCTTCTCCAATAGTCTACAATATCTCATTCATATTAGGAAGTGGATACTGATCCAATCATAGAGCTCTAAGATCAATACACACACAATTCTTTCCATTTAAAACTGGACTTACCCACTCTGCAGATTCCACTTGTTCAATAATACCTTCTGTCTCAAATCTGTTCAGAATGTCACAAAAAGCTGTTCTCATAGTCATGGGTACCACTCTAACCTTACGTACAACAGGTTTAACATCATGCTTAAGCATAATTTTATGACAGAAACCTTTCAGACAACCCAATTTAGATGAAAAAACACTGGGAAACAATTCTTCCCATTCCGGTTTTAATTTGTTATGGCATCTGTGAACAGAACCTGAGCAGGATGGTTTTGATTAAAAATAATACCTAACAACCTCTGATCTGACCATCCCAATAGATTTCTGCCAATATTTACTACATACACCATAGATTGTATACTCTGCCCCTTAAAGACAATGCCAGTATTAAAACACGCCAACATGGGTAATTTTTTCCACAGTAATTTACAGGATTTATCTTGCCTTCCAATACCTCAGCCCATCCCAACTTCTTGAATGTTGTCTCATCAATTATAGTGTAATGAGAGCAAGAATCGGCCCAAACCTCAACAACATTTCCTTGAATATGAATTTTGCATTTGGGTAGACAATATGATTCCATTAAGGTGTTAACTTCCAACTCATCAACCACCACTTCCTCATCTTCGCTGTTAGATTCCTTAAATTCTCTACTATCACACACAGCACTCACTCTACTCACTTTCCGTTCTCGCCTATTGAAGACTCGAGAAAAATTATCAATTTGTTCAAAGTTAAAACATCTAACATTAACAGCTGGATAGTTAGCAGCTGACACAATATGCTTTTGACTTCCACAACAATAACATTTACTTGAAAATGTACTTCCTTCCTTCTGGTCTTCTCTTGTAGATGACCTCAGTTTATCAGTAGGCGACTTTGTTTGCTTCACTTCCAATTTCTTAAACTTCTGCACCATTCCTGCTACATTGGATGAAGTGCGCTCCTTATCAAGTTCATGCTGACTCAACTCCTTTATATATTTAGATGTACTTTCAACTCTCTTCGCAATCAGATTAGCTTTTTCAGGAGAAAGTTTCATCACATTAAGAAGCATTTTTTGAATTTTACAATTATTGGTCTTACTCACTAACTGATCTCTGATAATTTCATCCTGCAGTTCTATAAATCTAGACTTAGATGCTAACATTCTCAATACTGTAATGTATTGATCCACAGACCTCCTACCATTTGTTTGCAAGAAAAAACGTATGACGCTCCACTATAAATATTTATCCTGGCCTTATGATTCTCCTCCAGAGCCCTCATAGCTTTCAAAACTTTATCATGATCCTCTTCCTCAATATTAATATCCTCCTCATCTCCATGTGAATCACAAGGAGGAATAGGTAACTGTTTCAAAACATTTCTTCCTTCAACACCCACATTATGCTGTAATAGAGCCAATTTGTGCTTAAGTAAAACTAACACTCCTCCAATAGTTTAAATAAGTTTTGAATGCCTCACCCAAGTCCTCCCACAACATCGAGGGATCACCAGGAGAAGGAAGAATAGCAGGAGGAGGAGTTATGGAATCAAAGTTTGCCATAATACAGAATAACATAACAGAATGATCACAAAGAGATATATGCAAAAACATCCTATATGAGCGCACTTGCCACAATTTAACTTGAAGATTGTATAGTTATTCCAGATTAGAGTGCCTCTTGCACAGGTTCCGGTGCTGCTAATAATGATAGCTTACTTCTAGACCCACTGTGATCCTTAACGAGCCCTGCTGTATAACACCCTAGCCTAGACCTCCCACAGTGATGAAGTCAGGCCACACTGAGCATTTCCTGCAGCCTTATTAACAGAATGACCAGCTGAGCTGAATGTGACTGAAGGCACAGGCCTCAAACGGAAGTCAGGCAATAGTACTTTGATGCTTTTCCTGCTGTGTCGTCAAAAGCAGCGCTGAATGAAACTAAAACGAGAATGTTCTCAAATGCGTTAGCATGGCGCGTGTTCCCCAGTGAGCGCATGGCAATGCTGAAATGCCAATTTTAAAAACAAAACAAATCAGCTCAAGAAGTTGCTGACAGCGCTGAGTAAAAGTGACACAAGAATGCCTACAAGTGCATTAATACAGCATGTGTTCCCCAGTGAGCATGTAGCAACACTGAAATGTCATTTTAAAAAGACAAATCAAATCAGCTCAAGGACACCTCCTCACTACACTTCCGAATACCAGATCACTTGCCAGTCGTCTTCAGGATCATGCCATGGAGGATCACAGACTTACAATATCCCCTTGTTGAAAAGAGTTGTATACCTCCTGAGTTGCTGTCCATCTCTCCTGGAAGTCCGTGAAAGGATGTAGGAGGACACCAACTCATGTAGGAGGACACCAACTCATCACCACTAATAAGTCCAGGACATCTCAAATCTGGTAACAGTGAATGTATTCTGAGATGATATGTGCATTCTCTAGCTGTCCTTTCCCAGCACCCCAGTCACCATAAGAATCCACACTCTCCCTACCTTCTATTCCACCATTCCACATTCCATTATTTCAGATTGCAAATGCAACACATCCACTTCCCTTATAAAACAATGAGAACAAGGATCACAATAGTAAAACAAACGCCAGTACCTTAGCGGGCTGGAAGTGTCACAGAGCGTTTCACCGCGCTCGCAGCATTTTATTACCGTTTTATGATAAAAATTGAAACTGGATGTCATTTTAACGTTTTTTTAAGAAATCTGTGGGGTGAATTTGAAATTGTGTTGTGCGCGCACCTACCTGCACTCTGCACTTTGGGTAGGGGCACACCTCTGCTCTCCTCACACTGTAATCCGGGGTTGACAACTAGAGATGCCATTTTGACAGTGCGTGCTCTAGTTGCTAAGGGGGCCGGACTACAAATATGCACGCTGCGCGGGCGCGCCGCTGGCGTGCCGAAGGCAAGCCCGTCTGCGCCCGTCAGCGTCCCGGAAGCGGCCAGCGCCAGATACTCTGCCCGCTCCGCCTCCCAGTTCCGAGCTTCTCCTCAGTCCTACAGATGGGCCGAGTTGTTTCTGCTTCGTCCCCCAAGCTGTAAGTGCTTTAGTTCTTGGGTGGTTTTAGACAATTTATCCACGGTGTGTGAGATCTGTAACTTTCGCTTGTGCCCTAGAATTGCAGATGCTTCCTCCCCAGGTACCTCCCCCGTGGAAAACGGGGAGGGACTACACATCCTGGCAGCCTTGATCAATGCTCGCTCGTTAGCCCGACACTCTCAGGATATTTGTGATCTTATCCTGGATGAGTCTCTAGACTTTTTATTTATAACAGAGACTTGGCTTGATGAATTTTCCAACCCAGTTATTGAACTGGCTATTCCTGGGGGTTATAAAGTGTCCCGGGCTGATTGCAAAACTGGAAGAGGTGGAGGCATAGCGGTGGTGTTCAGGGATAAGTGGTCCTTCCACCGGGGAGAGACCTTGAGTATTGGAGATGGGGAGGCATTGGACGTTTCCATTAGCATTTCATCACATTTCACGCTGGGCGGAACACTGGTCTACAGACCCCCGGGTCCTGCAGGAGCTTTTCTTAAAGCCCTGGACGGGGTCATCATTCCCCGTGCTCTTCGCTTCTCCCATTTTTTATTCCTGGGGGATCTCAATATTCATCTGGATTGTGCAGAGGCCAGGGAAACTCGGGAGTTCCTCGACTCTCTACATCTCGCCCAGCTCTCTCAATGGGTCAGTTTCCCCACGCATTGCAGAGGACATATCCTGGACCCGATATGTTCAAACGTCCCCATTTCTGTCAAAGTGCCCCTCCAAGTAACTTGGACCGATCACTGTGTGGTCCAATTTTCGTGGACCATAGAGAATTGTTATTCCTTGAACCGGCCTTGCCAAGGCAGACAGTCTCACAAAATTGACCCGGCCACTTTTAGTCTGGCCCTGGCAGAGACTCGACCAGCCTTGGCCAAGGATCTGGGAGGAGCCTTGGAGAGTTTTACTAGTTGGATTGCACAGGCGGTTGAGCTCCTTTCTCCCCCCCACCTCCTAGGCGAGCCATAGACTCCCCCTCGAAACCATGGTTTTCTGATGAGCTCAAAATGCAGAAATGTAACTGCAAAAAATTAGAACGATGTTGGAGACTAACATATTGTCGACTAGCAAAAGCGACATTAAAGAAAGCGCAGAAAGTGTACTATGCAGCCGTACGGCATTCTAAGAGCCTGTACTATGCAGAGCGGATCGCTCATTCTAAAAGCAACGCTAAAGAAATTTTCTCTATTGTGCATAGCTTCTTGGCCCCTAGTGCTGAGTCTATTACTCTTCCTACCTCGACCGCCTGGTGTGAGAAACTGTCTAGTTTCTTCATTGACAAGATCCAGGCGATCCAGGCAAATTTTAGGATTAGTACCACCGCCCCAGCAGGGAATTCTGCCATCAAAGTTCCTACATCGAGCTCCCACATATCACCTTCCCTGACGGCCTTTTTACCTATTGCCCTGCTAGACTCCCTGGTAATTCTAAAATCACTCAAATCTGGCTCCCGTCAGATCCTTGTCTGGCCAGGTTGTTAGCCTCAGTTGCTGAGGCAGTTAATCCAGAGGTCAATACACTGATTAATATGTCCTTGCAGCCAGCTACTGTTCCTCTAGATTGGAAGCAGGCCAAACTTTTGCCTCTGCTGAAAAAGCCTTCTCTGGATCCTTCGATTCCAGCTAGCTACCACCCTATCTCTCTTCTCCCGGCCGTGGCGAAAGTCTGTGAGAAGGCGGTTAACAAACAGCTTACCAGCTTTGTGGAAGGTTTTGGCTTGCTCCATCCAGCCCAATCGGGGTTCAGAGCCAATTATAGTACAGAGACGGCCCTTGTTGAAATCTCTGAAGCAATTAGAGAGTGTTTGGATGCTGGTGGCAGAGCGGCTCTGAATTTATTAGACCTCTATGCGGCCTTTGACACTGTACCTCACTCCTTGCTATTGGCCCGTCTCTCAGATATTGGTATCACTGGATCTGCCTGGAACTGGTTTAAATCATTTCTGGAAGACAGATCGCAGCAGGTTTGGCTGCCCCGTCCTCTTCTGCTCCACAAATTGTGTCCACTGGAGTGCCGCAGGGTTCTACCTTGAGTCCCCTCCTTTTTAATATATATGTCATCCCGCTGATCTATTTGGCGGAGGAGCTGGGCGCTAAGATCATCGCATATGCTGATGATACCCAGCTCCTATTTACATGGAGTAAAAATGATTCATCCCCTGCTAGGGCTAGAGCCTGCCTTACGGCCGTTTTTCAATGGCTCCTTGCTGCACAGCTCAAGTGCAATGAGGACAAGTCAGAAATCCTCTTGTATGGGACTTTTCCCTCGCAGTTTATGGAATCACTCTGGCCGGCTGAATATCCACTGCCCAACTCCGAAGGTCAGTCTGTCAAAAACCTAGGGATCTGGTTCAATGAAGATCTCCGGTTCACCACTCAGATCAAGAAGCTAGCGGGGCAATGCTTCGGCACCCTAAGATCACTTAGGAAATTTCTCCCTCTCCTGCCTAGGGCCGCCAAAGAAATGGTTACCCGCGGGCTGATCCTTTCGCGCATTGATTACGCGAATGCTCTGTACATTGGCCTACCTGGTTACCAGCTGAGGAAACTGCAAGTAGTACAGAACACAGCAGCAAGGTCTTTACTTAACATTCCAGGAAGATCTAGCATAAAGCAACATCTGCATGATCTTCACTGGCTTCCAGTGGCAGAAAGGGTTAAGTTTAAAACTCTTACTCTGGCGCATGCAGCTCTGTACCAACTTGGCCCGGCATATCTTAGGAAACGGTTCAAGTTCTATGTTCCCCCAAGACAACTGCGCTCTGCGGCACAGCTCTTGGCAGTTATTCCTTGCTTCCGCCTTACGAGAATGGGTGGTAGATCCCTGGCCTACAAGGCAGCGGTGGCCTGGAACTCACTTCCCCTAGACCTTCGCAGCGTCCAGGATCCAAAACTTTTCAGGAAACGGCTGAAAACTGTGCTTTTTGTGTAATTTTTCCGTTGACCCTCAGCCCCCATATAAGGTATCGCGCCGGGACACTCTTGAGTAGCCGTGCGAGCAATAAATGCAAATAACATAACATAACATAACATGATAATAATATAAATGCTGATACATTTGCACAAATATAAAATGTAACATTGTAGCATCTGAATCTAATGCATTTCCTTTAACACTTGAACCTCACAAAAGGCAGTGGAGCCTGCTCTAACACTCTGTAATCCTCTGCTCCTAAACAATACTTGAGCATTGCTAATTTCGTAGATGCTGTGAACATATTCCCACCAAGACAGATTAACATAAGTCAAGTATTATGATTTAGGCAGAGTTGATTGACCCCGTGGAAACCGCGATTTGCGCTGAGTTGTCGACGGCATTTCGACCTGTTCGATATCAGGTCATCTTCAGGACGATGGTTACTAAATCATAGATAGTGCTGTATAAAAGGGAGAGGGATAATGTGAGAACGAGAGTTGGGAGGCCCTGGATACAAGAGTTAGTGGGAAAAGGATATAGAGAAGTCACGTATGGGAAATGAAGCTACCTGAGAGGAAAATCCAGATTGCATGGTTGAAGGATGTGGGCGTCTGGCAAGAGGGTAACTGAAGAGGAAGAAAGGAGGAAATCATATCGGGTCCTGCGTAGTAGCGCTAGACTGGAAATGTGAGGCGGCAAGGGCAATAAGTACCTGAATACACTTGGGCGGGGGATCCCAGGGGTAGCCAATGGGAGGCAGGATGTTTTTTTTAAATTTTATTTTTTATTTATTTCTAGGTCGAGCCCGCATCCTACATCCAGGGCCTCCCAACTCTCGTTCTCACAATACTTGACTTATGTTAATCTGTCTTGTATCATTGACCTTAGTACTACTTGTTTTTCCCGCCGTTCACGCAGTTTTTTCACCTTTTTGATATCAGGTCATCTTCAGGACGATGGTTACTAAATCATAGATAGTGCTGTATAAAAGGGAGAGGGATAATGTGAGAACGAGAGTTGGGAGGCCCTGGATACAAGAGTTAGTGGGAAAAGGATATAGAGAAGTCACGTATGGGAAATGAAGCTACCTGAGAGGAAAATCCAGATTGCATGGTTGAAGGATGTGGGCGTCTGGCAAGAGGGTAACTGAAGAGGAAATCATATCGGGTCCTGCGTAGTAGCACTAGACTGGAAATGTGAGGCGGCAAGGGCAATAAGTACCTGAATACACTTGGGCGGGGGAGCGGTAAATGGATCCCAGGGGTAGCCAATGGGAGGCAGGATGGTTTTTTTAAAATTTGATTTTTTATTTATTTCTAGGTCGAGCCCGCATCCTACATCCAGGGCCTCCCAACTCTCGTTCTCACAATACTTGACTTATGTTAATCTGTCTTGTATCATTGACCTTAGTACTACTTATTTTTCCCGCCATTCACGCTGTTTTTTCACCTTTTTGTGTCACTGCGCCGTTCACTCACACTAGCACGTTCAGTGCACACCTGGTTGTTATGGTTACTTTAAGTTGAATTGTACTGTAGTGCTGATATTACTACTTACAAATAACAACATATATTCTACAAATCTGCTTTTGGTCTCCCCTCCCCTTTTTTTCACTTCCTCAAGTGATTTATACACTTCTTGTAATTGTCTTTGCTAATGATTACCGGTTGAGACACTGTTGTTTATGCTATATACTACACTTGGTCTCAACTGGGTTAGCGGGTTTACTCCTGTGCTTTTTATTCTCTATCGGTGATGCTAAGGCGCTTCTTAGGAAATTATCTAACTAGATTTAATTAATTGCTTGTAGTTGTCTGCAGTGAGATTACCACTAGGAAATGACTAAGGGAGTCTGGACGTTTCCTAAAAATAAAAACGCAATGTGGTAAAAATAAAAGAAAACTTTTTCAAGTTGGAAAAGGAATTGTAATGTATAACACGCAGGTTATTAAGAGGGGATAGAGGCCCTCTGGAATCAGATTCCAGAGATGGGTAGGTGTGAACGTGAAAGGGGGCATTCCAAGGGCACCCAGGGAAAGATGGGCGGGGTGAAGGAGGAGTGGGCAGTCCTTCCACAGGGGAAATCACGGGTTGGGGTCAGGGTTTTGTGGGTTATGGGGATGATGCAAGAGTAAAAAGGGAGAGTTCGCAGTCAGTTACTTAAAAAAGGAAGAGTGGTTATGGTTAAATGAAGTGGATGATTTAGGGATTAGAAACGTAGCAAATATAGCAGAAGAAGAAGAGAGGACCAACAGGGCAAAAATATGAAGCAGGAAAATAAGAAAAGGCAGCTCAAAGCACACAACACTTTATTATTCGGCAATGCACAATGCACTTTTTCCTGGGTGGAAAACTTAGGTAGCCATAGACATGAGTCACTTTCCTTATCTTTACGTAGAAAGATGTCATGTAAGAAAAATAGTTTAATGCACACTTCACTTTTTTGGGGGGGGGGGGGCAATGCAGGATGCACTGTTTCCTGGACGGGGGCAAAAAGTATGGGCAGCCACAGGCACAAGCCACTTTTTTCATCCCTATTGAAGTAATATGTACATAATATGTGGAAGCATCTAGTATATTCATGTAGCACTTTAAGAAACACAGATACATAAAGAGGCTCTGAAGATAGTTTCGCTTAATGCCAATAGTCTCAATAATAAACAAAAGGCTCACAAAATAGATTTATGGATAAGAGGTCACTCCCCAGACATTGTGCTCATACAAGAAACACATTTTACACATAAAATAGATGGCACGTATAAATCTTCAGACAGTGGGCAGGCTATCAGTGTTCATCTAATTCGAGTGCCGCCCACAGGGTAGTGGCAATATATGTTAGTAAGCATCTACCCTTTCAAGTTACCTTCACTCAGCTTGACACAGAAGGCAGGTGGGTGCTCGTTAGTGGCTTATTTAATAAAACGAGACTCACTATAGCTACAATGTATGCACCAATTCTAGATAATCCTTCCCCTCTGAAGGAGCTGAATCAAGCTCTAGTTAATACACCAGGTCTTGTGATTATGGAAGGGGATTTCATTTTTCTTCAAAATCCGGAATTAGATGTGTCATCTGTTTTACGTAAACAAAAGAAGCCACACATGGCTAAAGCACTAGCAAAATTTATGGGGAGAACTAGATCTAGCAGCTCTCTGGCGAGACAAATACCCGGAAACACGTGAATATTCATGCTTTTCAGCTAACTATAATTCCGCTTCCATATTAGATTATTTCCTTTCTTCACGTAGTTTGAAATTAATTAAATATGAGCACATACGTAATGCTTTTACGGGTCACTCTATGATTAAGATGGAAGTGATAGGAATAAAGATAGCGAGACCGGAAAGAAGATTTTTTTTAATAAAGTTAACTTAGAAGATGAAAAATGGTGGACGGAGGCATATAACGAGATCGTAAACTATTTTAGGGTAAATACTAACACTGCTTGAATAGAGAATGTTTGGGAGGCCTTCAAGGCAACTATTCGTGGATACATCACTACAAAAGGGATTCAGCAACGAAAGAGGCAGCTTTACATAAGGCGAGGTTTGAGGCTGAATTACACCAGGCAAGTGTAAAATTTATACAAACTAAAACTGCTGTAAATATAGAATAATTCAGGCAGGCAAAAGCATGCATGCAAGAATATTATTATGCACAGGGGTATATTGCCAATGCCGGATATCTTCAAAAAGTTTATGAAGAAAGTGAATATGCGGGCAAATTCTTGGCGTGGCAATCTAGAGAATGACAAGCAAGTAATAGGATCACATCCCTTATAGATGCAGAAACTAAGGCCAGTTAACAGAGCCATCAGATATTCAGCGAGCCTTCCTTAAACATTATGAAACAATATACAACACTCAGCAGCAGGTGGATATTGCACAACTTAAGCATTTTTTAGATAAGCTTCCTATTCCAAGGCTACAAAATGATCATGCACAAACTCTGGTAGCAAAATTTTCATTAGAGGAAGTAGAGAGGGTGGTGAAATCATTAGCTAATGGTAAGTCGGCTGGGGAAGATGGCATCCCAGATGAACTATATAAAAGATTTGCACCGATTTTAAATACGTACATTTTAAAACTCGCAAATTACATTTTTGAAAGAGGGGAGCTTCCCCCATATTTTCGTACTGTGGTTGTAGTTAGTTTTTTAAAGAAGGATAAGAAAAGGGAAAATATCAACTCTTATAGGCCGATTAGCTTATTAAGCGTAAATTACAAGATCTTCACGAAACTTTTAGCCAACCGGTTGAGCAACATTATGGGATCTCTTATTCATTCTGATCAATGTGGTTTGTGGCAGGTACGCAGCTATTCTCTAATACAAATTTTTTAATAGAGGCCTTAGATAATATGTCACAAAATAAAGTGCCCGCTCAGGTGTTGTTTTTAGATGCCGAAAAGGCTTTTGATTTAGTATGCTGGGAAAGCCATTTTATGATTCCTAAGGAATTTGGGTTATCCAATTACTTTAATTATATATAAACTCACTTATATAAGGGAGCCACTGCGCAAGTAATCATTAATTCCAGCAACATCAGCACTTGCAAATTAAACAGGGGAACGCGACAAGGTTGCCCCCTGTCGCCAATACTTTTTGCTCTGTTTATAGAACTGTTGGCAATAACCATTAAAATCAATACAAACACAGTAGCACCAATAAGTGGGATGTCTAATATTAATATGCCAACGACATTGTTCTATTTCTTAAACCGGAGATAGATATCCAGGAAAAAGTTTTTAAACTTTTTAGGAATTTCAAGAATTAGGAGGCTATTCGATAAACATGTTAAAAACAGGGATTTTTCTATGAAACTGTGGACCTTACTTCCTGAATTTCATTCTTTAATCAATACAAGACCCAAACGTTATCTAGGGATATATGTTTCCGAGAATGTTAATGATTTGTACATATTGAACTATGTTCCTTTAATTCACAATATTAAGTCATTATTTGCAAAATGGACACACTTGCCAATCTTGATAATGGGACTTGCTACCTTAATTGGTATGTCTGTCTTGCCTTTATGTAATTTTTTGTTTCTGCCATTCCATGCTCTTTACAGATGAAATTGTTTAAGGAGATAGAGGGCTTATTCCCGACCTTTATATGGGCCAGTAAAATGCCTAGATTAGCACTAGGCACTTTGTATAGATCAACTACGAAAGGAGGATTAAATCGCCCTAATTTTAGGGAATATTATTTTGCAAATTTTGCACATACCTATAGGTTTTTTTAAATCTCCTGGATTGACCTGTATAGATATTTTTTTTATATTTCTGCTTTTCCAAGAATATGAAATTAAATTTTTTTTACGACTTACAAGAAATCCCAAGAAAGTTAGATACAAGGTACCACAATGGCTTATAAAACAGAAAGCACAAATGTTTAGACACCATAATATACCGATCATTAATGGCACCACACGTCTGGCCTATTTTTATACAGGAGAACGACTCTTGATAGAGAAAAAGTATTATACAGATATGGGAAAGAAATGGCTACTCTACTGTTCTAGATTTTATTAATATAGAAGCCTGGAAAAGCTGGAGTGAAGTTGAGCTCAGTATTAGATATTTCAAGGATACCCTGCAGTGTTCGTATATACAGATTAGGCATTTCTTAAAGGAGATAGATTCCATTAGACTTGTATCAAGGTTAGATTTCACTGAGGAACTGATAGAATCAAGTAAATGGAGATCTATTAGCTACTGGATATCTATCCTTAGGCAAAAAATTACTGATAAAACATGAGAAGGCTCGGGATAAGTGGCAGGCTAAAGAGAATTTTCTGCTTTCCGACGCAGCCTGGCATAAGATAAATAAATTCAATACTAGCTAATTGAAAGGGTCTAATTTCAGAAGAATGCAATTTTATGCCAAATGGCTATTAGATAGGACACTAGTGTTTTTGCACAAAATATGCCCTCGAATACCGACATATGTTTTCAATGTTCAGTAAGGGGCAGGGGCAGTTGGATTCACATCATTTGGGGTGCTCGAAAATAAAACAATTTTGGGATGAGATTGAGAGGTACTGTTTCCATTATCTAGAACTGGTGCCAGCTATAGATGCTCAGACTGCTGCTTTGGGATATTCCTCTGATACGAACATCAGCCCCTTACAGGAGAAACGGTTATTTATTATAGTATTAGTCAACAGATCTTAAAGACTGCAGAATTGGCGAACGGAAATCACCCCGACGTTTCAACAATGATGGCCCAAACTGAGCAGAATTGGGGAACTGGAAAAAAGATATGCACTAAGGTCCGGCTTTTATACTTAGTATAAACAATTGTGGGAGTTTCTTGGATAAGGAGGTAAAGAGAAATAAAAATGTTTTAATCTAAGAAGAACTAGGATGAATTGTTTTTATTCTACGGTTCCAACTCTGTTGATAATGTGATAATGTGATTGTTGAACTCTCTGAAATAAATTTTTTTTTTTTAAAGATTGTATTTTGTGGCTTCATTACTGTCATAACAGCTTGTCTACACGTCCGAACACTCAAGAGATTAAACTGTTGGTGGAGTAACCGCCTATGGGGCTCCGGTAGTACAGGACATAAACATATCATTTGGAGTAGGGTCTCCTGCTCTTTTAACATTCTGCAAAACGTATTATAATGTAAACTAAATAGTTTAATTAATTTAATTAATTACTTCACTATAAAATATATAAGTGTATATATTATATATATACATTTCTATATATATTTATAAAAAACAATTTTAAAAATAAAAAAATACATTAAAAAATATCAACCACAAATAAAATGTTAAATACATATATAAAATAATAAATAATTAAACAAATAGAATAATTATAAATACATTAAATTTAAAAGAAAAACATTCACCCAAAAAAAAAATAATAGAAAAAATGTAAATGAATAAGTAATAGAAATTAGAACATGGAATATAAAATAACAATAGTAAAATTAATTTGTATAATTAATAATTTACAAACATTACATAAAGTATGCACCTTCAAATAACTAAATTTACTATTCCCACTCCATACTATTAACCAGTGGGGAAAGTGTTGGACTCCAAAAGTGTTGGGTTTACTATTCCCACTCCAGTCTATGCAACAGTAGGGAGAGTGTTAGACTCCAGTGTGGTTAGATTTACCATTCCCACTCCTTTCTCAGCAACTGTAGAGAAAGTGTTGGACTCTGGAAGGGTTAGATTTACTACTCCCTCTCCTGTCCAAGCAACAGCAGGGAAAGTGTTGGAGTCTGTAGGGGCTAGATTTACTATTCCCACTCCAGTTCAACGGCAGGGAAAGTGTTGGAGTCAGGAGGGATTAAATTTACTCTTCCCGTTCCAGTCTAAGCAACACTAGGGAAAGTATTGGACTCCAGAGGGGCTAGATTTACTATTCCTACTCCAATTTACACAACAGTAAGAAAAAGTTTGGACTTTGAAGGCACTACAATATAACATATAAATAACACCTATACAAGAAATTAAATCAGGTTCAATCAATCAAAAACTCCTTTATTTGGTTACATAACCATCAAAGGTACAGAACATCCATGTAGTTCATGCAACAATTTTACTTCATTCTATTTCATAATATATAAATGTACTCTCATAAAACATTAAAATGTAATCATAAAACTTAACCCCAGCAGACCAAGTGCAGTGCTGTTCCATTACAGCTGTTTTTGTCAGAATATCAAGCTAGTCCCTCAAATGAATAGTCCTATCCCTACATGTCTAATTTATTAATGAAAAGTAATCTCAGTTTCCAAAAATATATAGACATCATGATAATTTCTAAAATATAATGTTTGTAAAAAGTGATTTAAAATTGGTCTGGCCAACTGATAACTGTATAAAACACAATTTACATAAGACAAATATAATTAAAGTGGTTCCCACAGGACTGCCCATGTATTTAACTACTAAATTTACAACCAGGCCAGATGTGTCAGTCGTCAAGACTTGTTTCGCCTCTCTAAAGTGTGGTACCTCCAAGGCCAGGCAGATCAGGCTCAACTATTTTCTACGCACACCACGGTATTCAGGACAGACAAACATAATATGGTCAAGAGTCTCAGTATTCATGCCACAAGCTGGACATGAGTCAGGCGAGGAAATATTATTCCAGTTTTTGCTGAACGATTGGAGGGGCAAACAGCCTGTTCTAAATCTAATAAACAAGCTCTAGATATCATAAGAGCTCCTTTATTTACATTGTGAACCCACACCTATACAAAAAATGAAATCATATTTTAAATATAATTTTGTAAAAGTTAATTGACAAATAATAAAGTTAAAAGCTGTAAAAAATGACAACTGAAATATAACTCAATCCACTACCTAAACAAAAACAGTAAACACCTGGAAAAGTTAACTTCCATAAGAACTTAAATACAAATATTTATTTTTAAAATAAATAAACAAAATGTACTCTTAAATACAGTATATTAATAACACATTTCAAATACATTATTAAAACACAGAACAGTAAATTCATGAAGAATTAAATAAAAATGAGAAACATATTAACCTACTTTAAAAAATATTTATTTAGAGTTAATCAAGTAAATATTATTGACAATTAATAACACAAAATTTTAAGCCAATAACCCAATACCCCTAAAAACATCAATCCACAACTGAAAATACCAATTACTTAAAAAATATCAAAATATAAATAAACTATAAAAAATTAAATAAGTAAAACAACAATTATAAAAATGTAAGCATACATAATTCATTACAAATTAGAAAATGAAATACACATTAAAAATGAATTAACATTATTCTAAAAATATTTAATTTAATATTTAATTCAAATAAATCATGTCACTCTATTCCCTTACAAACCCAAAAAACACAACAAAAAATAACAAAAATATACACATTTTAATATACATAAAAAATAAAAAATAAACGTACATATAGAATATAACTATTAAACAATAAAATGATTTACATGATTTAAAAAAATAAAAATAATATTTTTACATTATAAAATTTATTACCAATGAAATGAAATTATTTATAATTTATTTTATTTCCTACTCTATTCCTCTACAAATGCAGCAACCTACTACACCATTATAAAGTACTAATTTAACTCAAATAAATACTCATTTTTAAATGTGAAAATGTAATTAAAAAAAATAACAATTATACTAACAATGCTAACAACCTATAATAATATTTTAGCTATCATATAATAAAATAAGTAAAAGTTATATTATTAACAACTATATTTACATAAACTATATAGAAGAAAATGTTAATATTTGTGATATTTGTGATTCAATATTTTGTCCAATTACTCTCAGCGTTATTCCTGTGCAGTTAATAGGTGGAGGTGCCAGCAAGTGGCGTGGCTGTGCCTGCATGTACACTTCACAGTCAATTTTATGCTTGCCCGTTGATGCTGAGTTTGGGGTGCTTTCGAGTTAAGCTAGGAAAGGTAAGTCAGAGTGTCTTCAGTTTCTGTGGAGCAGTGCGAGTTCCTTGTGCAACTCATGGCCTGCTCTGGGCTCAAATGATTCTGTCATGACCTTGTCAAATGGTGCAGCTGTTACTTGTGGACAATTTATGCCGGATGAAGCCACAGGGTTATGCCACGAGACAACAGCATTTTACACTGGCTGCAGATAGCTTGCATGTCCTACAATCCCAAACTGTGTGTGAATAAGTCAATTAACCAAAGTCTGTACTAGTCAGCCAGCAAAAGAGGGTTGTGAATGAAATGAAATCATATAAACTTGTATAGCGCATCAATTGCCCATAGGCGTTAAGGCGCTGATAGCCAATCCAGAGAGTCAACCTGCTCATAACCCAGTCATGACAGGTGAACGGCAAGTTACAAAGAGAAGTGCCAAGTTTTTAAGGCCTTCCTTAAAGGCATTTGTGACCTAATATTGGTCAGGTGGATGGGGAGGGTATTACAGAGATTGGATGCAGCGACCGAGAAGGTGCTTTTGTGCTGTACAGTTGTAATGGAACTGACCATCCACTTCCAAGGGAGTCCATAGCACCCCCAATAAATAGATGGTTTCTGGTTCCTCTCTGGATATGTTGCTAAGTTCTCCAAGAGGTGTTCTCCCTGGTGGCAGTGCTCGTTGCCAGCTAAACAAGTTTAAGAAGATCGGGAGGGTGGAGAAACACTTTGAATGATTGCTCTTTCCTGGGAGGGAACCACCAGAAAACTGCCTCAGAAAAGACCCTCAGCAAATCAAGCTGCCATTTGTATTTTCCACAGCGGAGGGTTCCACCAAACAGTAACTGGTTGCATTACAGCATGATGCTACAGTACCAAGTGACAATTTGTGCACCAGAAGGCTAACTAGCCAGGCTCCTGGACTAGCCTACAGGTAAACATGAGGATTTTGTCAATCAAAAAAGGTATGCCTACAGCCTTTGTGTTTTTAGAGTTTTTACAATCCAAATCCTACTGCTGTGGTGTTTGTCACAGTGTCCTCCATGTAAAATCCCTTACTATTGTATTTACCAGAGTTCACCTGGTAAAACCATGTACTAAGTACCCCTTTTAGCTCTTGAATATATCATGGGTAATAAGACAATTTGCAGTGGACTAGAAGGTAGCTTGGATTGGAAAATCAACACGCACAAATAACAATAAATAAATGGCCAATCATTGCTTCTTAAACAAACAAAAATATCTGTAATGAACGCACAACTAATCAACACACATTCACAATTGCACAGTACTAGGGCCAAACACCTTTTAAGACCATATTATGAAAGCATGTTTGTGGAAGTGGTGATGTATGACAAAAATGTTTTTGCATATTTATTGTGTGGCATTTTGTTGGGGCGATGAAATATTCTGTTGTTTTTTTGTGCTGCTTTGTTTTTGTGTTGCATTATTGCAATGTGGTGTTATTGTGTTGTACTGTGGCTGTTGTGTTGTGTTCTGTGACTGTTTTTTGTTGTAGTGCCCTTTTATGTTGTAATCTTGCTCTGTGTAGACATATGTGTTATATTCTGTTGTTTAACTTCGATGTGATGATGAATGCTGCTATGTTTCCAGTTAAAAACAACCTTTAATGTTGCCCTGGCAAACAACTATTTATCACTGTATAATATTGCTGCTCCAACCTTTCAACTAGTTAGGTCACCAGACCCTGTCTTAAGGTAGCCCTTGCAGTGCTCAGCTAATGTGATGAAGCCTTGGATCTCTTTCCCTAATGTCCTCGATTACTCTGACGGTCGTGTTTTGGGGTTTTTGAGTCAATTCAGAGGGACTCTAGGAGTCCCGCATCAAGCGCATTGCTGTAGTCTAGACAGCTGTTGATAGCAAATCTAAATATTAAAGTGTTGTTCAGATAGCAGTGGAAGGTTACGCTTCAAGTTCCTGAGTTGACAGTAACAGTCGCTTACAACTGCAATGACGTGCAGTGCTAGAGTTGTATCTTCATTACAAATAAAACTTAGATTTTTTATTTTGTTGACTGGCTGAAGGTTGACAGCCAAGATATTGGGGGTGGCTAAGGAAGGTCTACCTTTTATTATCTATCATCATGTGAGACTGGCAAACATTTTTGTATCTCTGTAATAATGTCTTTTACAAATGGCATTGCAAAGAAGCATTGCAAATGTTAATAGTGAAATCTTGCCAGAGTGGAACCTTCTCACTGGCATTATATATATATTTATGTCTTCCCATTATGGCTAAGCATCGAGGGCAGTTGGCCTCTGTGCAAAGGCATTTGTGTGTGGAAAACTAATGGCCTGATTCGCAAAGGTGTACTTACACTTTTTGTGTAAGTCTACTATTTTTTGCATGTCCAGTCCTGGGTAGACTTGAACTTTAAGTTGAGAACCTTCTAGATGTGCATAGGGACCCAGGTTGAGCTCCTGGCTGGTCCCTGCAGTATCAGTCACGGTGTTTAAAGTAAGTGGGGTCTTATTAGAGGATAAAAAAAACCTCTAAGTACTTCTAATGCCTAACTACTTTACATTCTTTTAAGTTTCTAAAAAGTGGGGGACTTAACCAAGGCCCTAACACTATTTTTTATAAATTTGGAAAGAATAGAAACTCAATAACAATTCTATCTAAAGATAATTTTGGATTTTCTCAAGTGAAATCAATTATCAATCAAGTGGTACAACAAATGTCAAAGTCTTGTACCCCACCTCTGCACCACCAATGTAGGAAGCTGGCTTCGTATATGGTATTACCACAGAGTCCAGGGAATCCCCAGAAGGGTCCAGGGCTCAATGTAAAACCCAAAGTGCTCTATTAGTGGTAGTGTGGGTGAGCAGCCTTAGGCCTAACACAGAGGAGTGTTAGACATTTATTGCACAGCATTGACCAATAATGGGCACACAACTCAAGTAGGAGATCCAGACCAATTTTAGAAAAATATACTTTGTTTGTATTTTTTTTTTAAGACCAAGATCTTCGCAATAAGGTAAGTGTGCTTTTAAATAAAAATCTTTCCACTTTGGAAAGTCGACACAAACTTTCAGAGCATTTCAATGTTATCCTATGAGGAAAGCAATATCGAGGTTAAACAGATAAGTAATGCACTTACAATTCCAGTCTTCTGGACCATAAGTCAGCAAGGGGCAAGAGTCAGGTGAGTACCAAAACTGCACCACCAGTGGCACAGGTGTGGCCGGGTGCATAGATCAAAATCGGAGTTCTGCCCAATGCTTCTCAATGGAGAATGGTGGTGCCTGGAGCCACACTGCTTGCAGGTAAGTAGATCGGTTGCAGGGGCCAAGTTTTGGGGGTTAGCACTAAGCCTGGGCAGAGTTTGCGGAGTTAACTCCACGAAGTGCAAAAAAAACTCTGCTGCGCTACGCGGAGCTCCGCAAGTGGCAGAGTGCTTTAGATAAATGCAGTTTGCGGTGATTTTCAGTGTCAGGTGCTTGTCATACTGTGTAATCATCGCAAATGGCATCAAGCACGGTGCAAGCGGGCACTGCTTTCTTTCTGCCACTCGAGTAGATTTTTACTCGAGCGGCAACCTTCTCAACGCCAATGGACAGTTTCTCAACACAAGCGGTCGCGAGCATACGCGACCACTCGCAATGAGAAATCTGACCGCCCGCGTTGAGAAATCTCGCTGGGAGGTTGATTTTCCATGCTCACGCTCGCCAACTTGATGTTGACGATCGCAAACGAGGAAAAATCTTGCCGGGAGGTGAATTTTCCTTGCTCACACTCACCAACTTGACGTTGACAAACGCGAGCAAGGGAAAAACGCTGCTACGCTACGCAGAGTGGAGTTCCGAAGTTTTTGGGAACTCCGCGAGCTCTGCGCAACGCGGAGTGCAGAAAACTCCACAAACTCCACGAGCGGAGTGGAGTTCACCACCCAGACTTAGGGGCTCATTAGGATGGCGGACGTAGGCACATCCACAGTGCTGGCGGAAAACGTCCTTTTCCGCACTCCAGCGGCGGTCCTCGCGTCCGCCATATTACAATGGGCAAAGATAGCCCATTTTCCGTCCGCTGCGGAGTTTCGGGAACCGCCAGGAATTTCATTCCGCAACGGTGGCGGGGGAGCCAATAGAGAAAGACCGCCGTGTGGAATGACGTCCCGACCGCCAGACAAATCACGATGCCTCAAACAGCCCATCAGAACGCAGCGGAGAAACCAGCCACCCGGAGACGGTGGAAGCACAACTGCGGAGATCGAAACTCGAATCCCGGGCACCTCCACGCGTTCCTGACCCCCATGGATCCAGTTGTTCAAGCCCTTCCGCTGCTGTACCTCATCCACTACCAGCAAATCAGACGACGCCGCGGTCAACACCGCAGGTACGAAAAAATGCATCTCCGCATACAACCACAACACATAACTCCTGTGCTGAAATACGGTTCCTGTCCACATCAGACACTCTGGTGGAGACAGGAACATATCCCCCAGTGTACTCACATATGTCCTGCCTGCTAGAAATCCACACCTCCGCATCCAGGTCACCCATCAACCGCGAAATCACTGCAATGTCCCGGGCAAGTCACCGCAGCGGTGAAGACGCGGGAAAACCTGCGCACAATGTAGTAGGCAGGGCCGGCGCCAGGCATGGGCAGTCTGGGCAGCTTCCCAGGGCTCCACCTTCACCCTACCCACATGGTGGGCTGCATCAGTTGGCCACAGCCCACAGCACACTTTCCACACCCATTTCTGCACATGCTGTGTGTCCCTCCTGTCCCCCCCAATGCACAATTTATCAGCCAGGTGTGGCTCGACCTCACACCTCACACATCAAAGGGCAAGGTAGATTGACTGGGAAGGTGGGGGTGAAGATGAACACCCTGCACAGAAGATCAGGGGCTGGACAGCCCTCCTCCTCACACCTGCCTTCCACTCATGTGAATCAAACTGAGTATAGTTAAGAAATGAAGACTCACACTGCATATTAACAACCACTGAACTGTTCACACTGCATGTCAAGTCCCTCAGAAAGATCCCACACTGACACTCTGCCACATACACATACCATAGGTCAGCAGCAATGTAGGACAATAAATGGGCTAGGCAAAAGTGGAGTGCACAGTGCTGGAAAACCATGGAGCAAGCCACATAGCATTTGGACATCACATGCAAGAGGAGGAACATATCACACTACCCTTAGGCCCTCAAATCAGACATGGGTGGCACAGTGATAGCAATGAAAACAAAGTGACAACTGTGCAATATCTCTGGGATACAGCAATGCAAGCTATGCATAGGCACAGGAATGATAGGAAGTGTCAGAAGCCATACAGTGACCAGCCACACATCTGTGTCAACTTACTTGACATGTGTATGCCAGCAGCACATCAAACATGGCTCATTGCCACACTCCCTGACTGTCAAACCCAAGTAGGACCTTCACAAATACCCCTCATCTACCCATCTCACACCTGCAACACTCAACACCTGTGAGAAACACACATAAAGGTGCAAATAAGGTCCTGTGAGTTTCCAGACAACCAATCACACACCCTGGTTTGCATCTACAAATGTCAGCCTCACACTCAGGGATGTCTGAACCATGCTGACCCAAAACCAATAGCCAAACACAAATCTCACAAACAACATCCACAGAAGTCCAACAAGCCCAGCCATGTGCAGGCAAACAGTGGATAAGCAATGTGACCCTAGACAGAACAGGAATACACAACATTGTCACTCTGGACAAATGCACAGACACCATACCCCAACACAAACAAGAATTGCATCATCAAATGCCAATCATGAACACTAACTGGGATCAATGGGACAAATCAGCTAACACAGACATAGACACCACACCAGTCATCAAGTGAGCATGCTGTCACAGTGTACCACAAGCATGCACATGCACAATCCTGACAAGTGACAGGTCAAATATAGGAGGACATACCACTATTGTGTACTCAAAACAAGCTCATGAACAAGAATCCACATTGCTGCATGTGACATACACACAAGAAATGCACACTACACATGCAACACACATCTGAATGTATCACAATGCACAAACTACTCACACACAATGTCATGCAAATAGAGCATCACACACACATTGCACCTGTCAGCAGAAAGAGCCAACACAGGCCAAACACTGCATCCATCTACAACAAAAACACAACAGATGCACATACTAATCCATCACATAGCAATCTCAGCTGGACATCAGGGGGATGCACACCAGGCAAGTACAAGGCAACATACACTGACAGCACTGCATGAACACTAAGCAGTGTGTGCACACCAACCAAACCAGTAGCACACATATCTGAGTGCCCCACCATGAACTCCCTCAACACAAATCATCACAGCACACAGATAACATCACACTCAGGAAGGGTAGCAGTACCTCAGCAAACAGACATACAGCTTAGCCATCACCCACAGATGCACAACTCAGGGAAACCTAGATGCAAACAACATGACTAGAGGACTGTGCTGCGCAAACATATGCACTGCACATGAGCAACCACGACTGCAAACAAGTAGAAGAAAATAACACATAACTAATTGTGAAACTGTCCTGAGTGGCACATTGGTCCTGTACACAGATCATCCTCACACAGTATAGTGTCACACCATGAAGTGGTGGGGAGGGTCACACACTGGCAAGGCATGGGATGAAAGACATGAGATTGAAGTGGTGTGTACATCAGTATTGGACAGGTGAGGAGTGTACAGTCCACAAACACATAGAGGAGTAACTCACAATGTGTAGGCGTCAGAAGCACCTATAGGGGATGGTATGACTCCTCATACCACATACTATACTCGACCCAAAAATGTGTCAAGTGACAGCAATGCATGAAGAAACTGACAAATAATGTCAGTGTGGCTGATCAGGTCAGCACAGTGAGCACAAACTTAAACAAGACCCATGGCTGATCAACAAAATACAACACAGACTTTGCAGTGACACACTCTACATACTCACAACTGACAGCGACAACAAGTAGGTGTCCCCCAGGAGTGCAAGCACACACCGACACACTGCACAGTGCTCAACCTACAACTCCTATATGTGCCCACAATCTGAAGCACATGTCTGACAATGTAATCTAACAGGCACACATTACCTGGGTCATACATGTGTGTAGTTGGCATGTGCAGGGGCACTACTGACAATGACAGGCCAATCACACCGTATGACTACTCAAGTGCACACATTCAAATGTACCCATGTGACTATGAAGACAGGCCCACACAAGATGACTACACATCAACACTGCTGTGCACACATCAAGAAAGAGCCCACAGATATGACGGACCCTGGCCACCCCGCAAGTAATCCTGTGGATAGCATTCACCTCTGTTCTGGTATTGCATCCTAACATGACATGTGTACAATTTAGCAAAACTGAGCACAGAATGATTACGAGAAGAGTAGATCATCACAAACAACCATCATTGCACCCTCAAGCCTCAGACTGAAGAAGAACAAAAGTGCCTGTTACCTCTGGAAACCTCTGAAAAAGTAAAACAAGTAATTGCCAATGTGAAAGTGGCATACAGAGCATGAGCCACATGAACCGATACCCATACATAAAACCTTTTATTTAGCAAGGGCATTGACAAAGCAGACAACAGGAGTAACAGTCTTTATTACATAATACCCAGATAGGCATCAAAAGTACAAAACAGCAAGGCCATTGGCCAGTACAAATTAAAAGTATGCACATGTGTGCATGAGAAACTGCACAGGAAATGGGCATCAAAAGTACAAAACAGCAAGGCCATTGGCCAGTACAAATTAAAAGTATGCACATGTGTGCATGAGAAACTGCACAGGTAATGGGTGACACCATCCACGGGAATCACCACAGCTCAGGGGCTACAAATGGGCAGTCCAGGCACCGCTGTGTGATAAATGGTGTGGGGAGGGGCACTTGGCTTCAACTTTGGCTTGAAGTTGGACTGGGAGGTGGCTGATGATTGTCGGGGCTAGTTGGAGGACTGGACCTGGGAGAGAGAGAACCGGCTGAGGTAGAGGCATCAGTGGTTATGGGAGCCTGAGGGCTGCTTGGACCGGGTGGCGTGGATGCACGGGGAGGTGGAGACATGCTTCCGGGAGACACAGTGTGTGAGGGTGAATGTTGAGGGCTGGATCTCAACTTCTTGGGGATTCGATAGCCCACAACTGTCTTGGCCGGAGTGGGAAGTGGGGTGTGCACAACAGCATCACTCTCCACCAAAGGTGTATCAGGTGCAGGTGGCTCTCCCTGTGGGGATTTGCTGGATCTGGTTGTACGCTTGGGGTGGCCTTGCCTTTTCCCCTGCATCCCCTGTTGTCCAGGTGAACCCCCCACTTTGCTCTCCTGTCCCAGCTTCACAGGGGTGTGGGTGGGAGTTGACGTTGTGGGTGAATCTGATTTAGAAATGTGTTTGTGCTTAGTCGTTGCAGGCACCAGGTTCACAGCAGACAGGGCAAGTGTTTGTTTGTCTTTGGGAGCAGGTGTGGGGATGGGAGTACCCTTGGATGGGGGTGATTTTGTTGAATGTGATGTTGATTCCTGCTTCTTGGCCTGATGCCCATGAGTGTCACATGATGGGCTTTTGGTTTTGCGCTCCTGTGTGCCTGTTTTGTGTGTTGGGGATGGTGTCTGTGGTCTGGTCCGCTTGGAGTGCTGCTGTTGTGTGCTGCGTGTGGAGGACTTGGTACCTGAGGGCTCTGGTGTGTGGGCACTCTCGTCAGGTGGTGCCACTGGCAGGGTGGTTGCTGAAGGGACAGGAGCTGGACTTGGAGCCTGTGACTGCTGAATGGCTGCCGTCACTGTGGAGGACAAAGACTGGACAGTTCGGTGTAGGCCACCCACGTCAGAATGAATCCCCTCCATGAAGGCAACTACCTGTGCCAACTTCTTGTCATGATCCTAGAAGGCATTCAGGAGAGGAGTCTGACCCACACACAGCTGGCGCAAAAGGTCCACCGCCTCCACACTGAGGGCAGCAGGGTAGACAGGGGCAGGTGCAGCGGTGCCTGGGGGGAAGGAGACTCTACCCTTCCTAGGGCTGCGGGCACGGACAGCACTTGTGGGAGCAACTGGGAGGGTGGGCACGGACGATGTATGGTGGAAGAAGAGGCATATTTGGAACTTCCTGTGCCCGCCAACATCGAGGAGTCACCGCTGGAGTCTGAAGATGTGGAGGCTGGTGTTTCCGGGTGGGAATCATCCAGGGCACTCCTGTCCCCCTCCGAGGCGCTGGTCACATCAGTGTCAGTGAGCTCATGTGTAGCAGTCGTGCCAGAAGCTTCCCCACTGGTGTCGGTCCCCCGTCCTTCCGTGTCCTCGGTAGATGCTGCAAGAGACAGAGACATAGGTTCAGTATAGTGCCATACTCACAAACATCATATGCAAGCAAAGCACAAAACTTGAAAATGATACTCCCATGTTGGCCTCCTCCATGTACAGTCAGCATGTGCAACATTTATGCAATCATCAGAAGATGCATGGAAACATGCATAGCTGATAGTAATGCCCCATGTGGCGTTGACACAGCCAAATAGCTGGCCCGTGCCTCCTTGTACCCTAACATACTATTTTCTGTAAGCATACCTACGTGCCTATAGGTGAGATAGGTATACATCTAAACATGTTGTCTCTGTCACATATGGAGTCACTTTAAGGCAACACCACAGATACAAACTCCCAAATGTCCTTTTGCAATGGCCACAAGCTCCTGATATCCACCATGTTGTGCTTTGAAGCACAACTACAGTTGCACATTGGTGTCAGCTGTGTAGTTGTCACAAATCTTATGTTGTGCACAGCACACATTCATAAATGCACACTAACATGATGCTCACTGTGGTTCACTGCCAGGTGATGTCTATGACACTCATACTGCAGCATATGTCACAATGCCACATCTCATCTGTCAATGACAAGGGTCATGGTTTTAAACACATGAGAAACCACATGTTGTACAAATGCATAACAGCTGCACTCAACACAGAGGCCACTTAGAAGCCATTGCATCACACTAGAGACATCACAGAGCTTCCCACTGGCTCACGTTTGGGATTCATGCAGTCACTCACACCCAAAGTCACACTTAGCTGAATACTCACCCCCAACTTGCTGCTGAAGGGCCCTCAAGCATCCAACCAGCTCTGGCTGTGTCACTGCCAAGATGCGGGCCATTAGTGGTGTCATGCTCCTGCGCTCCAACCTGCCACTCCGAGGGAGCACCCCCAGCGTCATCTCTGCCACGTTTTTGCTCAGCCGGCAGATGTCATCCCACCTCTTGTGACAGTGTGTGTGCCGTTGGTTGGAGACACCCAGAGCCCTCACCTTGCGTGCAATGGCCCTCCATATCGCCTTACGCTGGTGGACCTTAAGCTGCAGGCATGGGAGACAAGAAGAGGAAGTTTCAGTGACACTGTTTTATGTACCACTGTGTGTCAGTACAGGAGCATGAAAAAACATAGCACACCAGTACATAAATGTTGAGCAGAGGCCATACAGCATGACACGTAGTACACTTGCATCAAAAAATCTCATAGAAATGTATACATGTATGATGATGGACACAGTACCTGGTCATCTCATACACATGCAGAGTGCCAGCACAGAAACCAATGTGAAAGAGACCCTCATCTGTGATGCAGTATGTGAGTGAGCAATACATACAATACATTTGAAATGATGGGTCGGGGCAGACTCACTGTGTCCAACACTACACACCCCTCAATGTCCTTGGCCAGTGAATGGCTACATGTGTCATGGTGGTCACATTTAGGGCCATGATCTTACATTCTCACACTCTTCTCACAAGGTGTAGTCCTGTCTTGTGCAATCCTCAGGCCTAAGATAGCTCATTGAGAAATAGGGTGGCGGACAACACATATGTTTCTCTCAGTCCATTTACTGATGGGTCCTTGTAAAATTGGGCAGTTTCTGTGCAGGCTAGTGGGACTCACACTGA
The DNA here is from genome assembly GCA_963921515.1 of Calotriton arnoldi. Taxonomy (NCBI): domain Eukaryota; kingdom Metazoa; phylum Chordata; class Amphibia; order Caudata; family Salamandridae; genus Calotriton; species Calotriton arnoldi. Next base: position 393,036 of record CAWUFW010000155.1, on the reverse strand, counting down.
GGTTAAACGTGGGCCATCAGAGAAATCACATGCATGTACAATATGAGAGGGCAAACAGTGCCTACACATGCGAGACAGAACACATAATGAAATCAATGAAAGAATGACATCTCCAAATTACATTCATCTGATGTGTCATAGGTGAATTACCACCAAGAGTGTTACACTCAGGCATTTTACTCTTGTGCATAATGCACACATATCCATAGGGGCTATTTGAAAACTGTACACACATTCTTCAGTACCCTCTGGACAAAATACATTTGTAATGTCTCAAATGAGCATGTGAAGACCTCATGGACTATGACATCACATAGCACAGGCAATATTTGTTCAGACTTCGACTGTCCAAACCAGCAGTGTAACTGTATGGCTGCAAAAACACTGCATGTCCCTCCCATCCTTCAAGGCAGCCATGGACCCGTGGAAATAAGGCTATACACCCCATTGACATGAAGTCAGCATGCTAGGCAGTGTATCACACATTTACATTACCCAGTCTCAGACCATCGTTTGTTTATTTTTGCTGAACAAGTGCTGTAGAAATGTCCATGTTGCCATCCTCCCCAAATACTCAAGTGCAAATCTTTTCAGGCCATGCATGGAGCATGGTATATGAAAAATAAGGATGCATGCACATTAACTTGCACTCACAGGCACATACCACTGCAGAGCAACATCATGTGAGCACTCTGAGCACTCTCAAACTTTAACTCTGAAACACTTATGAGTACATCTGGCGAACCATACAGCCTCCCATACTGTGCAAGGACCTCGTCCACCAGGACCTCCAGCTCCTCTGTGGTGAAGGGACAGGCCCTGATGTTCTCAGTTCTCGCCATCACTGGGTCCAGGAAACAGGAACAGCAGCAGTTGGTGGTAAAGAATGGCAGGCAGCAGTGCCTGAATGCAATTGAAATGTGTGGCTCTCTCACAGACATATATAGGCCCCTGGGGTTGTTTCAGTGGCACTCAGCTGCTGCAATTGGTGTTCCTGCTTTGCATTTTTCAATTGTAACCAATAACCGGGACCGCGGTGGCGGTGCATGCCTACCGCGAGTTTCAAATTTGTAATTCTCTACCGCGATCGTGGTTCCCATTGGCTGCAATGGCATGGGCATCGGCGGTGGCACACCGCGGGGTCTAGGCGGTCCCTACCTCGATTTGGCATCTTTCAATTGTAACCAATGACCGGGCCCGCAGTAGCGGTGCACGCCTACCGCGAGTTTCAAATTTGTAATTCACTACCACAATTGCGGTTCCCATTGGCTGCAATGGCATGGGCATCGGCGGTGTCACACTGCGGGGGCCAGGCGGTCTCTACCGCACTCCTGCATCTTTCAATTGTAACCAATGACCGGGCCCGCGGTAGCGGTGCACGCCTACCGCGAGTTTCAAATTTGTAATTCTCTACCGCGATCGCAGTTCCCATTGGCTGCAATGGCATGGGCATCGGCGGTGGCCCAACGCGGGGTCTAGGCGGTCCCTACCGCGATTTGGCATCTTTCAATTGTAACCAATGACCGGGCCCGAGGTAGCGGAGCACGCCTACCGCGGGTTTCGAATCTGTAATTCACTACCGCGATCGCGGTTCCCATTGGCTGCAATGGCATGGGCATCGGCGGTGGCACACCGGGGGTCTAGACAGTCGCTACCGCGATTTGGCATCTTTCAATTGTAACCAATGATCGGGCTCGCGGTAGCGAAACACGCCTTCCGCAAGTTTCAAATGTGTAATTCACTACCGCGATTGCGGTTCCCATTGGCTGCAACGGCATGGGCATCAGCGGTGGCACACCACGGGGTCTAGGCGGTCACTACCACGATTTGGCATCTTTCAATTGTAACCAATGACCGGGCCCGCGGCGGGGGAGCACGCATACCGCACCTATGGACACATTATGCTCTAGCAATGGCAATAGCCAATTTCATTATTGTACACTAGACCTTCACAATGTATCACAGCACCTGTTTGCAAAATTGAATGCTAGTGTGACATGCAACTCACTGATGCCTACACATGCCATGTCAGTGCACATGATTACATGCTTTGGCATGTGCTTACTCACGTCACCTATGATATTTGTGTGCATGTACACAGATTTGGTGTGTAATGGAGTCTCATATATGTGCACATGTCAATGTGTGAGATGTCTAATCAACACACAGTAATGATGGCCTGACCACATAATCCGAGGTTCAAAAAAGCCAAATGGGGAGGTAGAGCTTTTTCCACCAATGCTGCAAAACTGTGGAATTCTCTTCCGGAAGAGCTTTCTGGTCAGGTGTCACACTCTCTCTTCCGGAAAGCATTGAAGACCTGGCTCTTCACATAGAGCTTGTCCTGAGCATTTCTACCCGGTCTACACCTGTTTGTCTCGCTCCGTAACAGCGCCTTGACGCCCTTGGGCTAAGTTAGCGCTATATAAATCCACTTTCATTCATTCATTCATTCATGTCATGTACTTTAGTTTGTTTGTCTGATTGACCATGCATGTTTTGTGTTCATATGGGCCTTCATGCTCTGACACCATGGCACTTACACATTGCATTCTGTGCTGTGCATGATTGGGCCCTGAATTTCTTCAACATGTGACTTGGTGGTTCAATGTTTAATTTCTGTGACAGTTACGTACGCTTAGCTGTCTGCACACTGGATGTGGCTTTTGGATCTATACCAAGTTGGATGACATTTGAGGGCTGGTGTGGTCATATGGCTCCATGCATCTTGAGAAGGATGGCAGGGTGCATGCACTGTCTACCTTCCTGTTCGGTGACACAGTGGAGGGAAATAGCTACCACATGGTTATGAGTGGGAGGAGTGTACCTTCCTGCTCAGCTTTGGGACAAGGGGGCCTGGTGGGAGTTGCAGTGCTGGCTTCCCACCCACAAACCCCCTCCCTATTAAGATGGCTACCTCCCTGTAAGTTTGAGGAGAGCAATGCAATGGCTGCCACATGGTTGGGTGGTGCTCCATCTTGCTCAGCTGTGGGACAAGGGGGCCTGTTGGGAGTTGTACTGCTGGCTTCCTTCCCACACACACCCATTCCTGTTGGGAAGGCTAACTCCCTGTGAAGTGGAGCAGAGGAAGGGAATAGGTTACACATGGCTCTTGGATGGGGGGGGAGTGTTCCATCCTGCTGAGCTGTGGGACAAGGGGGCCTGGTGGGAGTTGGAGTGCTGGCTTCCCACCCACAAACACCCCTCCCTGTTAAGATGGCTACCTACCTGTTAGCTGAGGGTGAGCAATGCAGTAGCTGCCCAATGGTTGTGGGTGGGGGAGTGCTCCATCCTGCTCAGCTGTGGGACAAGGGGGCCTGGTGGGAGTTGGAGTGCTGGCTTCCCACCCACAAACACCCCTCCCTGTTAAGATGGCTACCTACCTGTAAGTTTGAGGAGAGCAATGCAATGGCTGCCCAATGGTTGTGTGTGGGGGGAGTGCTCCATCCTGCTCAGCTGGGGGACAAGGGGGCCTGGTGGGAGTTGTTGTGCTGGCTTCCCACCCACAAACACCCCTCCCTGTTAAGATGGCTACCTACCTGTTAGTTGGAGGAGTGCAATGCTATGGCTGCCACATGGTTCTGGCTGTGGGGAGTGCTCCATCCTGCTGAGCTATGGGGAGTTGTAGTGCTGGCTGCCTGCCCACATGCCCCCATGGACATATTGCTAGCTACCTTTGAGGTGATTCAGAGTAAGGAAATGTTAGATATGTGAGACATGTGTTGGGAAGAGTGTGCTGTACGTAAGTGCATTTGTGTCTAGGAAGTATAGCTTTCTAGCTGTGCAAGACAGTACATAGCAGTGTAATGGTAGACATTTGTTGGTACTTACCAGCCTCCACTCCCCGGGTATTCCTGTGAGACTCTCTGGATGCAGTGTGGCAAGCACCTTCTCCTCCCATTCGGTGAATGTTAATGGTGAATGGGAGTGCCACCGCCAGTCCTCTGAGCCAGCTCATGGTTCTTGTTGGCACGCTCTTTCACCCTGGTCTTGAGGTCATGCCACCTCCTCCTGATATCCTTCAGGGTGCGCTGGGTGGTCCCTACTGCATTAACTTTGTTGACTATCCTTGCCCACATTCGATTTTTGGTGGCTAGTGGTGTCTGTTGCACCATGCTTCCAAACAAATGTGGTTCTCATCTGATTAACTCATCTACCATCACTGACAACTCATTGTCAGTGAATTAGGGCATCTTCTTCTTTGACATGGTGTGTGATGTGCAAATTAGTGAAAAGTGCAGGTGTGAAGGTGGTGGTGGTGATGTGTGTGGTGTGTGTGTGGTTGTGATGGTGTGATGTGTGCTGATTTGCCTCTCCTTTGTGCTGTGGGGTTGTGCACTACAGTTCTGGAGTTGTGCAAAGGATTCTGGGCAGGGAAGGGGCTGGTTTTATACTCAGCTATGTGGGTGTGTCAAAATGGAGTATTCATGTCAGGTGTGTTGTGTGGGTTGACTTGGGATTTGTATTTTTTACTTGCCATGGGGATGTGTCATTGGGGTGTGTTAGGTGTTTTTTGAGGCTGAGCCATATATACAGCCACACTTGGTAGCCTTGTTGTGTGGTTGCTTTCGACCGCCATTACTCTTCCGGCGCGACCGCGGTGGTCGGAATGCAACAGCCCTTCCTCCGGCTCTCCCATTCAGCATTAGTTGCGATCACGGCGGTTGGAAACAACTGATCGTTCCGCTGGCACCGCCATCGTATCGTAATTTCACTTGCGGTCATTCCGTAGGTTGATCGGCGGTTTTGGGGCTTTCCGCAGCAAATCCAACCGCCGCGGACCGATTTTCAGCTGTTCCGGACGTTCCCGGCAGAGTTTTGTGGAATCCGTCCGCGGCGGTCAGATTTCTCTGGCGGGGCATCCTAATCTGACCGCCGGTTTTGCCGCGGTACATGCGGACTGTTATTTTCCGCTACCACGGCGGTCGGAATGCTTTTCCGACCGCCATCCTAATCGACCCCTTAGTTAGCACAAGCACGGGGGGCACAAAGCAGCACCAAACTTACACCATCAGCGGCACAGAGGTGGCCGAGTGCAGCGTGCAAAATCAGCGTTGGGCACCCAATGCTTTTCAATGGAGTTTCTTCTTTGGGCAAACAGGCCGCAGGCGTTGCACCGGAGCTTGCAGGAGGGAGACCAAAGACAGCAGAGGTAAGTAGAGATGTAGGGGGTCATGGGGCACTGTCGGTTCAGTTCACCAAGGCCCAGAAACTTTGGGTGCAGGGGTGCCTTTCAACGTTGGAGTCTTCTTACCTGAGATGGTCGCGGTCGGGGGAAGGGAGCCTCTGGATTCACACTGCAGGCGCCGCCATGGAGATCAGAAGAGGTCAGGCAACACTGGACACAAGGTCAGGATCACTGGGGAGGCTTCACTGCACAGGTGAGCCACTCGGACTCATGCCATGGGCATCAGGTGCAGAGTGGGCAGGAGACGCAGATCCGCCTGTATCCTAAGTCATGGGGGTTGGTTCATTCGGGACAGATCAGCTTTCCATGGGAGATTGGATTCTTTTTCGAAGGCAGCAGTCCTCCCAGGGTTTTCAGAGGTCATTGGCTGCAAGACAAGTCGCGGGTTCTCAGAAGCTGGAGACAGGCCAATAGGGCTGGAGCCAAGGCAGTCGTCCTCTTCAGTCTTCTCTGCATGTATGTCTTCTTGCTTCTTAGGTAATCCAAGATCTCATTTCTAGGTCTGGGTGAGCCAGATAAATACTAAATTTAGAGGCATTTTATGGGAGTAGCAGGTAGGTCCAATGGGCACCTTACCTGGGGTGACTACACCGTTTATTATGCCACCCTCCTGTGGGAGGGTTCATAGACCTAGCCCTGATTGGAGGGGTCCCCCCATCCTCAAGATGGCAGGGACTGAAAGAGGTACTTCACCTTGCCTCCCCCACCTTAGGGGTGGAATTGGCAGAGGTGGGCACACCTCCTATTCTCCTATGTTTTCATGCTGGTTTTACCGCCCAAAGTGGGGTTGTAAACCAGGGGCTGCCATCTGCTGCTAGAAGCAGAGACTGGGAGTCACATTACAAAGGCGGCAGGCCTTTGAAGCTTCCCCTTTTGAGCACTGGCCCATCCTGGTGGAGGAGGTGTGACACCTCTGCCCAGGATGTGCATTGTTCTGGTTCCAGTGAGCAGGGGCTCTCTACCCAGGGGCCCAGAAACATGTCTGGTGATGGCTGGCTGCCTACAGCCGGTCAGAGACCGCACCAGGGTTAGTAGGTTTTCAGGGGGCACCTCTGAGCTGCCTTCTGGGTACATGGTACAGTAAATCTCACATTGACATCAGTGTGTATTTATTGTGAGGGGTAGTTTGGTACAAAACACTCCTGTGTTCAGTGAAGCCATCATGGTGCTGAAGAACTCGAGTTGTCGAGTTCCCGGCCATGTGCTCTCTATGGATTCACTGGCACTTACAGCATTAAGGAATGGGCCCTAATATTAGGGGTATATCAGCTTATGCAGATATGCCCTCACCAGGGGTATAGTGCACCCTGCCTTAGGGTGGTAAGGCTTGCTAGAGGGGTGACTTACCTATACCTCCAAGGAGTACTGGCTGACATGGCACCCAGGCAGGGTGCCATGTTGACTTTGTTGCTTTTCACCTCACATGGGTATGCAAGCTGCTAGGACAGTGCCATGGACCCGGTGAGGGGGGTCCCAGGGGACCCTCTTCAGCTCCCATACCCTAGGTACCCAGGCTACCATTTACTAGGGACTTACAGGGGGCCGAAGTACCAATTGTGGATATGTTTTTAGGGAAGAAGCACTGGCACAGGGGATCTGGTTGGCAGGGACCCTTTGCAGCACAATTGAAACCACATCAAAACCAGGCAAAAAGTGAGGGCTAGCCATGCAAAAAGAGGCCCTTTCTCTCAAGAGTTGCACGCATGCAATCCTGGAAAGGGTTGGAGAAATGAAAACATTTCTCTATTTTAATGCCTATTTCAAAGAGGCGTTATTTTTTTACACAAACCCCTGTCTACCATTTTTAGTAAATAGGGCTTACCTTCAAAGCCCAGGAGTGGTTTGCATGGAAATGCCCATGTGTCACCCATGGGACATACCCTTGACCCAAGGCAACACAAAGGTGTGCCAGCACTACTGTCAGATTGTCAAGTACCACGCACCTTATAACTTGGCTTCCACGGGAGCAGAAGAGCTAGTCCCAAATCCCAGACTCCACTGCCAGTAAATAAATTCACTCGCAGTAAAGAGGGGGAAGGGGGAATTGGGATAACAAGAGAGACCACCACTGCTGTGTTCACCTCACTGGAAACCCTGCAAGGATAGTCACGAACACCTGAATACAAGAACAGAGTTACTACTTCAAAACTACGCCCTCGCTAAAACCCTACCTCCACCTCCCGCTAAACTATATTACCTTTTAGACACAGTGGTTTAGCTGCTCTCTTATGCCTTGCTAATGATGATAAGACCAGCTTATAGTATTGTTAATATCTGTACATACACTCTGCCTCTTCTGCGCTGTTATTAGTTGAGTTTGTATTTGCTTTTCTTCAAATAAATGTCTCTTGCTTAATGTCTTTCTTTTCTCTCACCAGGTAGATGACTGCAGATAAAGATGGTAAGTACAAATAAATATATATATATATATATTTCTATTTACTGTGGAGAAGATGTAGGTGGATAAAGATCTTTCCTAACTGCGCAGCAACTCTATACTGGCTTAGATTACTGCTCCATAAAAGGTTCTTAAGGAAGCTAGTTAATGCGCAGAAAGCTAAAAGTTCTGAACAAGACTCTCTCGAAAAATGATAGTCTGAATTGTCTATAGAGCTACACAGAAAAGCTCTCTTCCAAAATATACTTCTGCTTCACGACTGTTCACTAGGACTCTTTGCTAGTGCAGACCTTACTTTTCTTTTGAGGCAAGTGACGAGATTAAAGGAGTCTCCTCACAGGAAATTAAACTTAGACTTACTTGTAGTTCCAGCAATACTTCGGTGGTCTTAAAATTGAACTCTGCTGCCAAACTGGAACTCACCAGGTTCAGAGTTATACTGGCTCTCAGACTACCTGGTGACAGGAATCCAGACTACTCTCTAGAAACAGGAAATGATGCCAAAAACTCACGAGAAAGTCAAGCAGAGCAGCAGTAACTGAAAACGCTACTCCCCTGAGGAAAACTGTCAATAAACTCATGCGCGAAGCCTAAACGCTCCTCACGCCATGAATTCGACAGTTGAAGTGCGCAGCGCACCTAAAGCGCGCGCGCGAAGTACACTATTCTCCTGCTTTGGGGCAAACACTAGAGCGCTGACTTGGAACATCACCCATGGCAGCCGCCATCTTGGAAATCCGCCGTAAACTGGAATGAGCACACCTAGAAGACGATTGACAGGACCTTCCAGCTACATAGCGGTGTCTCCAGCTGAGTAAGCTACCAAAGACTCTTTTCTTTCTCAGACCAGAGAGAGGCTTATTATCCTTTAATCGAGAATTTGATTGGCCAGTCCTGACAACTACCTTATGTCACTTTAAGGCTACTGTCCAATGCAAATACAGTTTTGCACTGAAAAGTAAATCCCAAATCAACAATTTGCTCTGGGTTCCGGCACACCAGGTACAAACATTTAGCAAATCTACCAATTAGGCGCTTATCTATCAACACATTTCCCCAAAGACACAGAATGAATAAACTTTGCTATATCAGACACTTAGGGCCTCATTACGATGGCGGAAGTCCCGCCACTGCCAGCCGGTGGCGGGCCTTCCGCCATCGGACAGCCATTTCCCCCCTGCCAAATTAGGATGGCGGGGGGAATCCGACCGCGACCGTGGCGGGTGCAAAGACCGCCCGCCACGTATTCGCCACAGGCAATCGGTCCAATTGCCTGGCAGAGTGGCCAGCATCCGTAAAATGGTGGCGGTGCCTAGCAGGCACCGTCCGCCAAATTACAATGCTGTATCCCCGCCAGCCGGTGTATGGCGGTGGAACCGCCATTCACAGGCTGGCGGGGATTGTATTTGGGGGCCCGTTGCGGGCCCCCCTGGGGTGGAGGGTGTGGGGGTGCACTGGGGGGTACCCATGGTACCCCCCTACATGTCCCTGCACTAAGTGGCAGGCACCGCGTGGTGCCTGCCACGTAGTGCAGGGAAATGTAAACAGTGCATCTTTAACAAGCCGCAATGTTAAAGATGGTAGATGCGACCGCCACGGTGGGGGTGGCATCGTAATACCACCGGTAGGACCGCCGCCTTGTAGGCGGGCGGTCCCACTCCCCGACACGATGGCGGACGGACTACAGTCCGTCTGCCATCATAATGAGCCCCTTAATTACTTAATGACTGAAAATAATTTAGCAATGTGTGAGACATGTAATAGAGTACGTGCACAGCACAGTCTAATGTGTGTAAGGAGGCAAGGCAGCCTAGTGACAATAGTAACATTTGGGACGAAATTAGAAAGTGCTAGGAGAAGGCACGCTTTCTAATTGTATGACAAGTCTAGCCTGAGTTTGTTTTGATTCTTTGGCTCTGCAACACCTGCCATGATGGCTGTGGGGGAGACAAACGACTGCAAAGGACGTCAAGAAGTACATGCTGACAAAGAAACAAGAATGAAGCGCTAAGGAAAAGTAAAGGGAAAAACAAGGAAGCCTCAAAATATGAGAATTCTTCAGTCTCAAAAGAAAACAATATGTTATATTGTGTTCAACCTGTTAAGATGTACCTAATCCACACCTTGTATATGGGCAAAAGAATATCAAAAGTATAAAATGCAAACAGCAAAAGCATTATTGCTGGGAGAACAGCGAGGCTGTAATATCATAAAACAACACCTGGAAAATAACTGCGAGCTCCTGCCCTGACTTGAAATAACAGAAAGCACTGGAAAAGATAAATATAGGTGGCTTTGTCTATGACTGTGGACAGAGATGACGCGCTGAGTGCAAATTGAATGGTACGGCAAGGATGCACGGTGTATTTCTTTCGAGCTGTCTTTGCAGGAGTAGTTAATAGATGGTCAAAAGGTGATTTGCTGGTGACACTATATTGTTTGAACATGTTGTTGAATTATATTTAGCGTTGAAAGACATAGCATCTAGTAGAGAACCAGCGTGGAAATGTTCTTCATATCAATAGAGATGCTCACCATGCCACTGGAGTCAAGCTAGCCTGGCTGATGAGGGGTGATACCCCGAAACTGGTCCCAGGATGCTTGTTTCTGGTCCAAGAAGGATATGGCCTGGCAGTTCGGGCTGGACTGTTCCCATGGGGAGCAGAGTCAAAACGGATTTGCATGTGGCTGGGTCAAAAGTGGAATGGCATGGTGAGCGAAAAAACAATGGATTTAGGGCCAGAACTCTGTCCTGGGGGTGAACGTTTGACATTGTTCCACATTCCGTCCATCAATTGTTCTTTTTGTCACTTCCTATATAGACACTCATGGCAGATGTACAGTGGAACTGCACACAGTAATCTATCATACTAGGATAACACGTATGGAAAGGTGAAGAACAAAGCACATAGTGTACGTGGCGCGGGCTGCAGGTACAGTGAAAGTCAGGAACCCGATACCTAGATCCAAAAACACATTCAGAACACAATGAAATAATGGGATATCTCACAATCTGGAAAAATGAAAGAAGCCTATCATGAAGGCAGATAACATGCTTGTCAAATGAACATTATCAGGCCTCACAGAATTGATCCTTAATGTCACTTGCAGCCAGATTCAAAATTTCAGTCTGTATACAGAAACCCTGATCATAATCGTATAACAGTCCAACATTCCCTACCATCTCGATATGGATGATACTCAGCTACATCTAAAAGTATTGTCTCCAAAAAAATCGCATCGCTAAATCAATTCCTAAATGACATACAAGCTTGGTTGTTTCTTAACCACCCAAGCTTAATCTGCTGAAGATGAAATTCCTCCTTATCTCACCTTCTCACAGTACATACCCAGTCAAAAATGGGTTGGTATTGCTAAATGCCCTAAACTGCAATTAAAAAATCATTGAATGCTCCAGAACTTTTGGGTTTACCCTTAAGAAGACCATTCATCTTCAAGACCACGTAAATGCCATACGAAATAGTGTTCAGCGCCATCCCAGAATTCTTAGGAATATCAAACACTTTATTACAGAATCAGTTGTTAAATCCCTGGTCATCTCTAAGTTTGACTAGAAATATGCCATACTTACCGGAATCCCCAAAATGCACCTTGCATTAATGAAGGCAGTCCACAGTGCTGCTGCAAGACTTCTCTCTGGAGTGAGACCGCACATTCATAATATTCCATATCATCATATTATTCTTATAGTGCTCTTCACTCCAAACTGGCTCCCAAACAAAGCCAGGATCTTCTGCAAAGAAGCCTGCCTAATCACAAAACCTTGCATTGTGGCACCCCACAATACCTAGCTCAAAATCTCATCTTGTCTGTGGGCAGCCACTCTCTTTGCAATGCTAACTCATTACTTCTAGAACCACCCAGGTTCAAGAAACATAAAAACATCTCACAAATATTTTTGGGAAGCGCACCCAGAATTTGTAACTCAATCCCCTTTGACATATCCACCAATCCCTCATTCAAAACTTGAAATAATGACTTAAAAATCCTTCTGTTACAGTGATTCTTAACTAACTTCTTGTCTCAATACTATTATGTCTATAGTCTCTAGTGTGTGTCAGTGACTTTGTATTTTCCTTCTGCTAACAGTTTCCATTATGTCAGACATTAATGTAGTATATCACTAGCAACTATTATAAAGCACTCTGACACACTTGGATCTAGTATGTGTTACAAAACAACTGCAACATATAATAATACATTAAGAAGAAAGAAATTCATTTTTAAGTACGAGCAACAAAAATCCAAATTATCCAATAGACACCCCCAGAAATGAAGGAAACCAAGGAAGGGTGAGTAATACCATGAGACAGGAACACAAGGATGCTAATTTAGTAAACAAGAAAGCATAAAAAACAATCATTTACCTGAACAGGTCCTGCTGCACATCAGGGCCAAAGGTGCTAACCGTTTTTAGACTTCCAAGCACACTGAATCAGAGTTTTTGACAGCGCTTAAGGGTTTTCTAATGCATTAATCCCCTTTTAGGAGTCAGTAAAATCTTTCTGACTCCAAAAATGGGAATGAGACTGTATATTGATTTAGTATATGAAAGGGGCATGATTAGAGTGCAACAGAAATTTCGATTATAAACCATTGATTTGTTATCAACAACCAAGCTGAGGTGGTAAGTCGATTAGATTCAAAATATTTATTCGGCACAATCGTAATGGCCATAAAAGTACAAAGAAAAACAGTATGCATATACAATATACAATGAATAGTGAAACGTATAATATCAATAAACAGTATGTAAAGTTAAAAAACAATACAGTTAGAAATCTCCGGCCGCACCCTCTTACTGACTCTTAAAATATAATGCTTTTTGTAAGTCGAATCGCACCCCAAATATAAAGTCCAGTGCTAAGGCATATAGCGGGAGTCCCCAGTGCACATAGGTATCCTAGAGCAGCATTATGACCCCAAATAGGAAAATCAGTTTTAAGTAATATTTCCTTAGACCATCATAAAAGCTACAGAATAACATTAAGTGCTGTGTGCTTTGCTTTGAAATGTCGTTACATGGACAATGGGTCGTGTCCGTAGGCCGTTGCTTCATTATAGGGAAGGAAACTAAAAAGTGTGCTATGCCCAACCTCAGCCTCATTAGAACAAAACGATGCTGGGTATTAGTCACCCAATACAAGTATTGTTGATATCCCTCCTGAGAAATGTTTGAAATGTAGGAAACAACCATAGATTTCTTTGATTGCCCAAGGGCTATTTTTTCATGTCTAATGCTTAAAAATGAAGCCTTACTTTCACTCTTGTCAAGAACTAGCATACTATGTGGGTCTTGCGCTAAGGGAAAGTTAAACAATAATTTAAGAGTTTTATTAATGTAAGAGAGACAGGGGATTTTAAAAGCATAGTGTAATGCTAAACAATCTAAAATGATTGATTTGGTAAAACGTGTTTCAACTTTTACCCAGATGGAATACCAAAGTAATATAGGCTTTAGCAAGAGTAAGTCATCCAAGTAAGTTAGCCCAGCCTCCTTATGAACAATAAAAGATGGTACGGAAGCTGGGGTACACAACAAATGCCTAAGAAAAGCGTTCTCCTCAACCTGATGGGGGCTGCTGGATGTATAACCCCAAAGACCTCTACCAAACATGGCAGTCGGCAGCTCTCTCGCCTTATATATAGTAGTCATTTCTTTAAATGGACAGCTGCCAAGTTTGCGGGAGAACCTAAAGACTCCTTTACATACTCAGCTCATTTTCGAATGGGCATTTTGTTTCTGTTGAGACCATGAACTATTATTTGAGAATAAGATTCCCAAGTAACAAAATGAATTCACCCTCTCAATTAGGGATCCCCAAATATGAAAGGCCTTAAACTTTTGCATTTTTTTCCAGCAGACCATCATTTATGTTTTTGATTTATTAATCTTCATTTTCCTGTCCTCCATAAAATCACCAAATGAGTTCATCAGTCGCTGCAGGCTGACAGAAGAACTTGACAACAGCACAGCATCAGCATCATCGGCGTACAATAACAGAGGACTGAACGACCGGCAACGATGGGCGCATCAGCCTGCAGAGCCTGAAGCACACCATCAACCCCATTATTATAAAGAGAAAACAAAAAAGGTGCGTAGACGCAACCCTGTCTAAGTCCCCTCTTAATTTTAAGTGAAGGGGAACATTCCCCATTAGGGCCGTAATGGACCTTGGCAGACAAGGTCTTGTATAGCCATGATAGGAAAGAAACTATATTCACCAGGGCACCGAGTGAAAACAAGATAGACCAGAGAATCGAGGGGTCAACGAAATCAAAGGCACTGCTAAGGTCATCAAATCATCGATAAAGAGACCCTGAGTTAGCTGTGGTGTATTTCCCAATGAGCTTATCAAGATTCACACACTGCTCCACAATCCCTAACCCCCTCCTGAATCTGTACTGGGCCTCCGACAGGATAGAGTTATCTGCTGCCCACTGCTGTAATCTAGCAGAAGAACCCTACTCATCAATTTAGCCGAGAAGTCCAGGAGGGAAATAGGGCAGTAATATTTTGGCCCAGATTTGTCCCCTTTCTTAAAGTTAGGCACTATGATTGAATTGGCCTAGCTAGAATGGATCGTGCCCTTTGCAGCTGCATTAAACACTCGGGGCAAAATGGGGCCCCATAATTCGCCGAATGCTCTAAAGGCATAGACCTGGACTGCATCAGGGCTGGGTGCCTTACCACCAGCACTATGGTCTAGGTCAAGGTGAACCTTATTCAAAATAATATGACAAATGAAGTAAATTCGGGTACTGTGTCATTTTTTTTAAAATGGAGCATTTACTGTGCTCCAAAACATGGTGACATTGTTTGTCTCGACTGCCTAGGTCAAATCTGACCAGCTCTCCTGCCTCAGCACCTTTACTGGAAGCCAGATTATAGTTCATTCTTAATTGCTTCATGACTGAATAGTCCCAATGGTAACTATGCAGTTCAGTCCATAGGAGTTTGGATGCCTGAGTACATGGATGCTCGAACAAACCATGACTCTTTATAATTCTTGGTCTAAAAGGTTGTGTAAGTAGGGCATTGAGGGACCTGGTGATGTTTCCAAAAGCGTAAAACAACCTGTCATGGTCTACCTCCGTACCCAGGCAAAAAATTGAACTCAAGTAAGCTCATAGATAACAGATTCTGTAGCACACAATGAGGGTCAACCCCTGCCCATTTAATATAGACACCGTTGGGCCTAACTGGGGTAATGTTGGCAACACAAGAAATTTCTATAGAGCTTTCTGCCTGGAAAAACATAGATACAACTAGTGGGTTGTGGTCACTCACAGCAGTTGGAATGATTCTAAAATTACGAACCAGGTCACTAGCAGTAGAAGATATCAGAGTGTGCTCAATGGTAGTATGGGCATCTCTACCAATAAAGGAATCTGTTAATTACTCTCCATATTACTACTGTCCAATAGTGAAAGATCATACTTAAACATTAAGGAGTTCAGTGGTTTCCCATAATCATCGTGTGGAAAGTGTAAGATTCTTAAACCTGATACGTCAGTTAGACCACACACACGTCTTGCTGGAAGAGAACATTTTTGTATGATTAAATCACCAGCCCAAAGACTAAATAAATTGGGCAAAAAAATGCTTCCAGGCCTACATCAAGGGCTAGGATGACATCACTGTGGGAAGAATAAAACACATTGTTATAAAAATTTACCAGCAGATCGGATCGACCCTTAAATGATACCACAAAAATTGAACATGAGGAGAAACAGAAACAGACCTTCTAAGTTGCAAGTTTGATGTTAGGCTCTGTAGGCCACCTTTGGCCCGACCTTCTGGAGACAATATAGCTGCTGTGAAAAGGGAAGAAAACAGTTCTACATGAATTGGATCCACACGCCAAGTTTCATGGAGACAAACTACATCAGAAACTGAGATAATATAGTGCCAATCCAGGGAACTTAGTTTGCTTTGGAGTCGAAAAACATTCCATAAAGTGAGATGACAGATCCCTTCATAGCCTAGATGTTTTATTTTGCAGTTAAAGTGGGAGGGCTGAGTAAACCTAAATTGGCGTGCTTAAATGATAGGTGAGATTTGGTACGGGCAGGAACAGTAGATACAGCTATAGGCATTAGGTTGGGACATAGAGGCTAAATAGCCTGATCAGCTGAAATACCGACATGGCTAGAAAAGGGAGATTGCTTGGTGGTGTAAAGTCAATCAATCTTCTACAAAGTACTCAAGGACTGAAACCTATTGGACAGAGAGATATAAGATGAACTGTCAGCGGGAAATGACTGGTTGTGTGATGTGTCATTGGACGTTTTTCGTTCAATGCAGACGACGATAAAAATAGCCCAAAGGAATACCGCAATCTTCCCGCCAGTTGGTATGAGGAATGAAGACCTAGACAAAGACTCGCCTGCAAACCTGGGTTGTTTAAAATTAATAATAATGCAGTCTCCCTTTAAAGATTTCTTATTTGGACCAATCCACCCAACTATTAATGATGACAACAAGAGTTAGTTGGCTTTAGAGATCGGGAAAACAAACTTACATTGAAGCGAATGGAGGACTTTGTTCCTTAACTGGAAGCGGTGATTCAGTTGTACCAGAGGGCAGAGGCGGAATGTTGGCCATTATTGTGACATAGGGGCACAAGTTGGGGGTAAGTTGATGGTCACTGGGTTATAAAATTCCACCCTCATTACTTTGTCTCCTCATGCTTCCTGGGGCTTGGAGAGAACCAACTAAAATAAGGTTCAAATTGTCCCATAACACCATGGTTCATTGCCATGCTATTGGAACTAATCTGTTGGGACTGGCTAGTCCGGGTCAACTCCCCCACTGGAATAGGAGGCTCTCCCCCACCGTGTGGCCCAGAGGCTATTTGATTTTGGCAGAGTTAGAGGGGTTATTGTGCAATACATAGGGAGGAGGAGGAGCTTCAACTGTAATGGCTGCCTAGAACCGCAGCTCCGTGCCGACCCCACTCACCACGGCACAGAACAGCACATCAAAATGCCCTACACCCATGCAAAGTGACGATTCCGAAATCGGAATATCGGCTGTAATAGCTGGGGCATAAATTGCGGTTTGAAATGGACTGTTGGAACCGAAATCGGAGACTATAAACTCCGTGCCCCGTCTCACAACATGGCGCTGGCAGATAGTAATCGCACCACGGACGGGGCCGAGGGAGGAGCAGCTTTATAAACATGATCTCTGCATCAGAGCATAAGAGCCACCAGAAGGATCGTAAATCCCTGATTCCTGCTACGGCATCGATCCCGTGAGTACTGCTGAGACCGGGGCTGCATTGATCGGCTCAGTGACGGGCTGCGAAGCGCTACACTACAGTGCGCTGTGGATGCCCGAACGCGAGACTGTGGCGGCGCTACTTGGCATGTTCCCCTAATTCAGAGGCTATGTGCGAGGAATGAACATAGCCCGTGGTGACTGCCCCTAGTACGTACGGCGCACATTGGAGAGCGTGCACCCGCCTGATCTTGGTTAGAGACCTGCACCTCCTACAGCAGCAATCCCAGCGCCGTGCTCTCCCCGAGCGTGCAACCGCCCAGATAGGTAAATTTGAGGAAGTAGGAAGTATTTTTGAATCGCTGCCGGGGGTTTCTCTCAACACGCTATATGCAGGGGCTCGTGCTATAGAAACAAGCAAGACTCGTGAGTCGCCCCACCTGTCCTGCAAATGGCGGCTGTTTCTCCCTCGGGCGGAGATCACTCGACATCACGCGCTACCCCTAAAGACATGCTGACCCTGGCTCTGCTCATCATGACGATCCCCTGCCTAGTCTGCACCCCCTTTCATCCGGAGTATAGAAAATTGTGGGGATCCTCTGAATTCTTACATCAAGGACCCATCCCTCCCTGCCTGACCTCAAGATGGCCGCCTCAATCATTGACGCTGTGAACTCTCCATCGACAGCTGAGACCCAGCCATTTTGACTGATGCCCGGTTGAGCTACCTCGCGAGCTAAAGGGGAGATGGGCTATGGATTCCCTCCTTGGCCATCACCTACCCAGCCGGTCCTTTGGCAAACTCTCCTGCGTCTCTCCTTGACCTTATCTCCCTCCCCCCTTCACCCTACCCCCCACCGCTCTACTCTTCTCTTCTTTCCAATTATCGTCTCCTGCCCTCACCCGTCCTTGCTCACAGTTCCCACCCTGTTTATCCACTGGACTTTCTTAAGTGAACTCTCCCTCGTCAGTTTGAGACCTAGACATTTGACTAATGCCCGATGGAGCTACCTTGCTTAGCTAAAGGGGAGACGGGCTGTAGACTCCTTCCTCGGTCATCACCTACCCAGTCGGTCTTTGGGCAGACTTCCCTTCGTCTCTCCTGCCGTCTTTTCCCTCATCTTCCCCCCTCACAATTCCCCCTTCCCCCCTCCTCCCTACTTCTCTCTCCTTTCTTCCCTCTTTCAATGTGTTGCTTATTTTTTGACGTAATGTGTAATTGTTATCATTTTCTGTAACATTGTGTAACCGAATGTAAAGCGCTCTGATACCTACGGGTCTAGCCAGCGCTATATAAAACTCATAAAATAAATAAATAAATAAATAAATACAGAGGGGCAGCTGCCTGAATGATTATCTTTAGAACAGTTAAGGGAAGGGGTTTGGTTAATTACAGGCTTGTCAGTAAAAGAATATAGAACTGGTGCGTGTGTAAGTTGAACCTCATCTCTAACTGAACCAACATTGTACAGGATCTTAATACTACATAAAAGATCTTCAATCACCCCCAACCATTTAGCTATAGGTAAGAATAAACTTTCCATCATCTCCTTTACACTGTCCAAAAGTCTTCCCTGTAATAAGTCCAAGCCCCCAGCAGAAGGTGCAGTAGAAAGCACTGGACCTGAGGCAATAGTAGTGCTGGGTTGAGAGTATGAAGTGAGATATGATTTACTTGCGCCCTGACGTCTTTTGCATTTAACCGGAGGTGCACTATTAAACGGCGAAGATGGATGCAGACTGTTATACTGGCCATGGTCAACAAAGTCAATAGAAGGCACTGTATGTGGAGATTGTAGTACTATCCCTAACAATGTACCCTGGGCAGATGTATACCATTTTCAGTCTGGGGCACTGTGTCGTGGGTGTTGTTGACCCTGGGGCTGTTGCGATGGCAGCAGATAGGCGATGCTCAGTGTGTTCATTCTCCTTACTTAAAACACCCACTCCCTCTCTAATATAACCATCCAGGGTAGTTGAATGTGAGCCAGGCTTTACTGCAATGGGGGCTTAGTCCTTTACCATCTTGAAATAAAAGAAGTGAAAGTATCTAGGGAAAAATAAGAATAACAGTACCTTAAAATCCTCGAAGAGATAAATCAAAGAGGGGTGGCCCAGCCCAGCCTCCTCCAGGCTCTGACGGGCACACACGGCCACGGCTCTTGGCCCGGTTTTCACCCGGGCAGGTACCCAGGAGTGTCCTGCGTGTGTTCTGGGCTGTTGGAGCTGATGCGGCCTTAATATGCGCCTGCTGGCGCTAGACTGCTGTTCGCGGCTCCTGCCGGTTCCCCTGCTGCAATGCTTGAGCTTTCCTGCGCTGCAGGAGTTGATGTGGCCTTAATATGTGCCTGCTGACTCTGGACTGCTGTTCGCAGCTCCTGTCGGTTCCTTTGGGGCCTCTGCTGCAAGACTTGAGCTTCCCCACGCTGCAGGAGCTGATGCAGCCTTAATATGCGCCCACTGGCACTAGACTGCTGTTTGTGCCTCCTGCCAGTTCTCCTGGGGCCTCTGCTGCAAGGCTTGAACTTCCCTGTGCTGCAGTAGCTGATGCAGCTATAATTTGTGCCCACGGGTGTTGGACTACTGTTCACAGCACCTGCTGGTTCCTCCGGGGCCTCTGCTGCAAGGCTTGAGTCAATTGTAAAAGGGAGGGAGGGGTCTCCTTTTGACCTCTTCCCTTTTGTGTACTTAGGACAAAGTTTCTGGAGGAGTAGGCAGTGGTTCAGGGAACCACTGCCATCTCCAGAGAACCTTTTTAAAATGTCAGCTTTTTTTAAAGCAGCCCTGTTTCCTTTACGGAAATCATGTTGCTTACAAAAGTTTCTTAATTTAAATTAAATCAGACAAAGTGGTCTGCTAACTCTTGCATGCTCCCATCCCTGTGATTGCATCCAATAGGAGTGAGTGACAACTTGTGTCTTACCTAATGAATATTAATTATGTAGGCCCAATTAATCAGCTCTATGTGACCAAGTCTGATGCAGGATTTTAAGAACTAGCCTATTAGCACATATGTCTTTTGCAAAATTCAGTGCTAGTCGCGTAAAAACTGATTGCAAATTGTGACCAGCATTTGCAGCTTCAATTTGTTTGAAGCTCTTTCTATACACTTACTAAACAAAACACTTCCTTAAAGTTCTGAATCAAACTGTAGTTCCACACAGGATGCACACTACAGCTAATCCTTCCTCAATCAGAAAGAATACATAGAGGATGACTTTCTGTTTTCATGAGCTATGCATTCACAATTTGTTTAATGTGATTGTTGTCTCCCATATGATCTGACCCAGTAGGTATATCCATAAGGCCTGCATTGGCACATGATGGTTTCCCACCTCCACACTACTTCTAATGACTTGGAGTTTCAAAGTGGAGACAAAGAACAGGAGTAAAGTTTGATATCCATGAATGTAATGTTGTACGCTGGAAAAACAGATGGGCATGCTACCTCATCCAGCACATGCAAAACATAGTGATATAGGGTCTGCGGACTCAGGTGAATTGGTACCCTCAAAATCTTGAAAGACTTTTTATGCCTTGTTCAGCTGATTGCCATAAGCACTAAAAATCAGTGTTGTAAACAAATAACAGTAATTCCAAAAGAAATGTGTGATGTACTGCAACTGTCAAGTCACCCCAAGAGACTGTGACAAAATGATAGCAGGTTCTATACTGTCAATAGATAGTCCAAGGCAGAACCAATCTAGTCATTCTCCTTGTCCATACTATAAGTGTTAGCCAATTTTAAAATGTTATGGCCTCCAGCTATATCCAGATTTCGAGAGGACAATCTCTGTCTTTTGTGTAATGCCACCAGTTCCAAAGCCAGGATGTTATAAATGCCTTTTGGGATCCTCTTCAGCCCAATGCCAAACGCCTGCATCCATTGAACCCCACAAACGTATTCACAGAAATGCTGCAGATGACATGATTGACTTTATTAAAATTTTTATTTTGGGTAGTATTTGCTATCACATTGTGGTCAGCTCAAGGCATAATACTGAGCAAGAGTACAAGAGGCTGAAACAGTCACAATTCGTTTGTAGCCCAGTATGCGCACTTTCCCCATCTATTTACTAGCCACGAGCAGTGGTGCTGTAACAATAAACAGGAGGGGTAGGGGGCAGCAAAGATCAGCAACCTGTGTTCTTCACCATAATCCAGCAACACATAGTGCAGTATACATGAATACACATTTTCCTTTGGGTTGTGTGTTTGGCTGAAATACTATGGAGACACATCTCAACATACCTACAGTTCTATTCTGGTAGTGCCTCCATTCTGCATAAAATATATGAAAGGTATGTGCAGAGTTATTTCCAATTTCATTTCAATCTCACATATTTCAGACACAGATATTGTCCATACTTCTTGCTGAGTGCACGCTATTCCATTTCATTGCATTGGACTTCTGTTGTTTCCATCTTTTCTGTGGTCCTACATTTCATTTTCTGCAGAACCTTTTAAATCATCTAGCAGACTAGCTTCCCTCCCAAGTTCATTTTCCTTCATGAGGAAACAGATAAAAAGATGCACGGTTTCCTTACAGTATTGTTTTCATACTGTGAATTGTGTGCTTAGTACAGCTTGAATCCCTTCTGATTGAATGGGTTCTACTTCTTTTGATCTATCATTTGTTACAGACTTTGCTAGAAGCAGTACTGAAGCGTGCCTGCATTTATTAGTGATAAACAAATGAATAAGACCAACATTTAAGTTATTAACTTGCTGAATGACCACCATTTCAGTAAATTAAACATCATTGCATTTCATTCGATATAAATATACATCGTTATATAATTAGATGTAAATAAGAGCCTTAAGCACAACTTACACAGAACAAAACATAAACAATTATGTACTTGTCAATCTATTCCGACATTTATTGGTGGGCAAAAAAGCGATGGACTGTACAGTGGTCAGAGTAAATACTAATGGATGTGATTAATTCAAACAATCCATTGATCACATTTTTGTTTTGCCTCAATGATTTTACTGTTTGTCCCTTCTCAGGATGCTTCTTAACTCTCTGGGCTGCTTCATAAGTGAACTGGGATTAGGGAATGTCTTTCTGGCCTGGACGGATTTAGACAAAGTGAACCACAGAATTATGACCTTCTGGGGATACCATTGATCTACAATACACAGCAAAGACCTCTCAGTGAAACCAGGGTAGGTTCTGATCTTATCAGAACATCTTTGCCCTTGACCCAGTGGGAGTCCCTATTTCTTCAATACCTCAAAGCATACATTATTTTTAAAATCTAAAAGGCTTTCAATATTTTCCCTATTAGGTAAGACAGGATACCCTAAACATACGCTATCTTCTTCATTGTGTTCTCTATTTAACCATTTTACAGTAGTTCGGAAGGGAGGTCTTCTTTTACTAGTTGTTTATTTGAATGAGATGCACCCCACAGTTTAAGTCAAAGCTACTGTTGCCAAGTGCATTTCTGATACTTCATTAGTAATACGATACCCTGTTACCCTCAGGAAGCACTTAGACCTCATTCACTAACAACTTAATCATACATCCTACCTTCTATAGAATGCACAAGGATCCATTTTTAATGAAGACACATTTTGCTTTGGGTCTGCATTAAAACAGTAGTGCCTACATGGAGACCTGGCAACTCACCTAGAATCCTATGATTTTAGGGTTAACTTCTCACCTCAGTGATTCACATTCCTAACAATCAGTTCTAATGGTTTTACCACAATAACAGGAGCATGCAACACCACCAATGATAACCGTGAGTGGGGCCACAGTTAGTATCATATATCAAGAACTATTGTGGAATGGCTGCTGAAGGCAAGCCTCCTACCCTCCTATACTCCAACTGAAAAACTGACTCACTTCTTTGTCTTGATGGGGAAAATATGTTTCAGCCAGCCTCCACAAGCCACCAAGACATCACAGGTGTTAGCTTGGAATGGCTGAAGTCACATGCCAAGTTCACTAAACATAGCAGATTATGACATATTCATTCACAGTCATACTCCCTAAACAAGAAGGAAGCACTTTTTATACAGTTGAGATGTACTGCTGCAAACGTTATCACATAATACTGAAAATACATTCTAGTTACACACAAACCCATACCTGACTGTTTACTGTAAAGCAGAAATTGTTCAGCTTGCTGAGCAACCCAGCCAATCCACACTTTTATTTATTTATGTAATTGTTGCAACATACACCAGAGATTATATTTGTATTATCAGCTTCAACCATGACCAGAGAGAAACAGTAAGAGATGAGTCAAACCTTGGAAAATAAAATTTTAACAGGGACCAATGAGAGTGGGTACAATCAGGAATAATGTGAAGGGCCACTGGGAGATTGTTCCATAATTGGAACCAAAGAACTGTAAAGCTC
This sequence comes from Calotriton arnoldi, assembly GCA_963921515.1. NCBI lineage: Eukaryota > Metazoa > Chordata > Amphibia > Caudata > Salamandridae > Calotriton > Calotriton arnoldi. The sequence continues at coordinate 369,827 of CAWUFW010000155.1, read as the reverse complement.
TGCGGTCCCAGCTGTTTTGCTTGTAGCAAGGTAATTCCTCCTGAACCCAAAGTATTAAAGGAACGCATTTGATCTCCTGTTGGGTAGAAGCAGGGGACCAATTTTGGGAAATGCTCTATGTTAGAAATGGGGGTCTCTAGTTGGCAGTGGTTTGCACCTTGTCCAAGTAGGGACCCTTATTCTAGTCAGAGTAAGGGGGTTACACAGCTAAGATAACCCCCTGCTCACCCCCTTGGTACCTTAGCACGAGCAGTCAGGCTTATCTCAGAGGCAATGTGTAAAGCATTTGTACATAAAAGCACAGTAACACAGTGAAAACACTACAAATGCTTTACATATTGCCTCTGGGATGAGCCTGACTGCTCGTGCCAAGCTACCAAGGGGGTGAGCAGGGGTTATTTTAACTGTGTAATCCCCTTACCCTGAATAAGGGTCCCTACTTGGACAGGGTGCAAACAACTGACAACTAGAGACCCCCATTTCTAACACTCTAAAGGCAACTAATAGGACCTTAAACTATATATGCTGCACGATGGGAAGCTAGTGGAGCAGCAGACAGGCAACTGAGACATGCTCAAACCTGCAACCCCCTCAAACCTGTCTTATGATTTTATTCTGCAGTGTCTAGAATTTGTTGATCATAGCAGCCATTAGTCTAAGATAGAATACATTTTTATAGTCAGGGAGGCCTGTAATACTAACCCCTACCAACATTGCATGCTTAGAGATTGGTAGAAATGAGAGCACTTTTTGGAGCAGGTGGAAAACTAGAAAATGGTCTGACCAAACATTTTTAATCTGGGCTTTGCAAGATAATTTATTGTCAAACACAACACCCAGATTCTTGGATGTGGCTCCAACGATAGAAGATAGTCCTAATTGCCCAGGACACTCTCTTTTACACTCTTAATATGATTTTTCTTTGATAATCATTGTTTTAATCCTCCTACCATTCATCTTGAGAAAATGATGTGCCATCCCGTCCTGAATCAAAAGCAAACTACTCCCCAGGTGGCTAATAAAGTCAGTGAACCGGTAGAGAAACCTCAAGAGTGGATGAGTGTTGCCAGCAAATGACAATCTGTGGAGCAGAAATGACTTGATCAATTCCCTCAAAAGGTTGAACATATATATTGAATATAATGGTGCAAAGGGCTGATCCCGGTGGACTACACGAGTCACAGGAAATTCAGTCATGAAATCACCTGTATCTGGTCTATTAGAAAGTAAAACATACAGCCAGACATGTAGCCAGCTAACCACGCTGATGTCAAACAGACGATCAAGATCTTATGATCAACCATATCAAATGCCAAAGATGGATACAAAAGCAGCTGGCAGTCCCTCATCCCTGATGCCCTGACAAACTACCTCAGTACGTGTTCTACGTCAAAAGCATGCCGTAGCCCAGTGCAGTGGCTCCGATGAGTGAGGGGTGATGTATAGTGCCAGAAGTGAGTCACAGTACCAAAGGAACAGACCAGCTAGTGACTTAATTGGATAGCAGAGAATGAGGACACCCTTATCAGAGATACTCATTGCTTAACTATCAGTATAGCGGGATTAAAATGCAATACATAAGCAATATGATAATAAACTGTTTTTTTACAGAGCCTTTGGTGCCACAATCTTTGTTGTTTCAAAGTTCTTTCTTTCAATCTCAGAAGCATGAAAGGCTGAACCATAGCATAGGAATTTGAACTAGCAACACACTCATGGCACCAAATATCACACCTGAGTGTTTCACTGACAGGGCCATTGTTTCAGTTTTCTAGTAACAAATGTGAGATACAATTGAGTCACATATAATATAAAAGGAGTAAATAAGGATTCAAGGCATGACCCGGTGCACAGACAGACATTGTGCTAGTAAGATAACAGTCACACAAGTTAAAATGCCAAATCTGAAACGGTAAAGCGGAAGAGAGCATCTCAGAGGAGGCAAACCATTACACAATACCCCAGTTATCACCGGCTGTGTAAACAAGAGATCACAAGAAAGGAATCAACTGCACCAGCCTCTGACACATGGAAGAGCCATTGCACAACAGCAAATATAAAGTGACATAGTCTGAATGCCACACTGAGCAATAAAGACAGGTTCCTTAAAGGACTACCGACCATCCTGATAACAGTTCCATCAGACATTTGACAATGTACATAGCAAGACATATACCATGTACAATCAATGAGGGATGTGAGGCACAGGGTCAAAGACAGACCACCCCCAATTAGGAGGTTACCATTGCCAATGTTTTCCTCTCTGTTCCCTTCTTGTTTTGATTACATGCAGTAGCCGGCCCATCCCCTGCCATAGTGGTGGGGTGGGCCTGAGGAGGGAGCTGGGGAGGTGAGGGGAGTCAAGGGGCAAAATAATAATAAAAAATAAAAATAAAAACTTATCTGATCGCTGGTGTCCGCTGCATCGCGCTCTTTCTTCTTCTGGGCACAGGCTCCCAGAATGCACTGCGGCCAGTCCTGATGCTGCATGAAAGCAGCGTCAAGATTGGCCTGAGCGCTGGGACTTTGCGCTCCCAGGTAGACTGGGAGCCTGTGCATGCTTTCTCCAACCCCAGCAAGGCAGCTGGTGCTGGAGAAAGCTTCATTGAGCATTAGGGTTTGGCCGGCCCGAGACGGCCGGCCAAACCCTCATGCACAGAGAAGGTAGTGCACTTCCACTCCCCCACCACAGTGTCATCCCCCTGGACCCGCCCCCAAGACTCGTCAGAGTCCTGGGGGTGGGTCCAGGGGGGTTAAAAAAAAACAATATTAAAACGGGTTTAAAACCCATTTTTTAATTGTTTTATTTGCGGGTGGTGGCAGGGGGGGCGGCGCTCTTCCGCTCTAATGGAGGGGCCGCCGCTAATTACCTGCCAAAACAATAGCCATCTCTGTGATGCCCTTAAGGTGTGACTTGCACCAACATAAAGAAGGAACATATCTAATATATATAAACACACACACACACATAATTTTAGAAACTTTATTTGAGTGATATGTCACTATTTCGGTCTTATACTAGGGATTGTCTTTGCATTATTTACAGAACTTGATCGTATAAACTTGAAGGTATATATTAACTGCGCCGGTGTCAATATGTCGATTTCAATTTATTTGGAAAGAAAAAGCAAGAAGTTAACTCATTTAACCTATTGGATGCCACTGACACACTGTTACACAATAATCCATTCATTTATTTTTGTCCAGAATGTGAAAGTTATATATTTTTAATTTCTGACAGAAATAACAGTTGCAGCAATAAAACTATAAGTAGGTAGTGGACTGTGAGATATTAGATTTATAAATACTTCACATGATTTTAACATTTGCAGTCTCTTTTGTAAGCCTCGTGTGCGAATTTCTGCATCCACTGAAATCTCATACATTCGAGAGCTCTTCAACCATGCTATGCCTTTTTCGAAAGCCTACTGAGTTATTTATAGACCTGAAGCGAGGCTGCTCAGCCATATTTTTTTTTATAGTTCTGATATATTTTACTGCCTATGTTTTTACCAGTCCCCAGTGATGAGCGGGGTTACTGTGCAATTGTAGTGTTTAAGGCATCTCTAAGCGCCGTATATGTTATGATATTGTAACTTGTCATACTTTTCTGTGGTAATGGCTGCATTAGTGACAAGCGAGCACATTAGCTGATGTTCCTTTAATACTAGCTGGTGTATGCGCGGCGGTGTTCAAATGACGGCTCTTTTAGACAATGTGAATTTAGTACAACCTCAGACTGGTTCTAAGTGTGTGTTCTTGGCTACTGACAGCCAAGAGAGAGAGATCATTATTGAACAGGCGGCAGCAGGCAGCCATTTTCAGTTTCTTACTATACCCTTTTGCATTGCATCTGTTTATTATGCACGTTGCGTCTTTCTTCTACGCATAACATCTGAAGCTATTATTTTGTTACTCAACTAAGAAAGCCAGCTGAAACAAGGGAGACTGATGGACTGGGTTAAAAGGAATTATTGTTGTTATTATATTTTATGTAACTGTTTATAAATATGTGTGCTCTACTCATACTTCATGCTAGTCTAGTGTATAGAAAGGTGACATAATTTGGAGAGACCGGATGTTGGAAACGGGGTTACCGAGTCCGTCACGGTAGCATGGCGCGAGGCGCGAAAGCAAGCGAAGGCAATGTGTAAGGCAGTTGTGCAGCACACTCTTACTTTGACTCAGGAATGCGGACGCAATAACAGGACACCACACCAGGCTTGTGTATTTAAAATCAAGATCTTTTATATAAATCAAGGTAGCATCAGATGAGGCAGATTAATTCAGATCTACATTTAAAATCATTGCATTACTCAACTGGTGCACATTCTTATTAAAGCATCATAGCTCATCAACATTGTAGGCCACTAAAAGGCCGCAGGAATCATCTCCTAAACGTAGCACCAATAATGATCACAAGGTGCATTAATAAAACATGGGCCTAAACATGCAGTTCACTTCAAGCATATTCAATTACTTAAAAGAAGGCTTTTCACGTTACATTTCAAACAGGGCCTGCATTAATCTAGGCGCACCCACATTCAGTACAGTGGGCGTCGCAACTCCAGTACACCTGTAACATAAAACACTTCAACTCTTGGCGGTGTACACTTCAGCTCAATTCAATTAATCACTTTCCCCCTTAGTAAAGACTTTGCAGTTATAAGCATAGGCCTAGGCAGTAATTACAGTAGGCGTCATCATTAAATTAATAAACAATGTGGGGAACCCCTCAACATGTCCTGTATTCTGGGGCTTCTGTGTCCCTCAGGGGTTAATTTCAGGCCAGGCCCACTCCTCTCCGGGGCCTCGCCTCATGGGGAAAGTTACACAGGTTAATTCAAGGGTTAATGGTGGCCCCCGGCCCCCAGTGGCGTCTCTGCGGGCTCTTCTTGAGCAGGGCCTCCTTCATGATAGGGTAGTTGGTCTGATCCCCCTTATCCAAGGTTAAAAGTGTGTCCCTTACTGGTGGAGGTATGTACCTGTAAAGACCTCCCCCAGTAGCTCTCAGGAACTCTATGGGCCACCAAAGCCACCTCGTACGCCGCCAACCACTTATCGATGTCATCTCCTACACTAAAACTGGCTATCACCTCTCTTGGTAGATAAAATTTGGGCTCCTGTGGAACCCCAGCAGGTACGCTGCCACCATTCACTTTGCCCTGCATCTCCATCTGCAAGGCTCGGAGCTCTAGTTCCTTCAGGCTAAGCTCATGCGCAAGCTTCCTTTCCTCCATGGCTAGCCTTGCCTGTTCTCCTTCTCTTTCCATCCTAGCAAGTTCTAATGTTAATCGCCTCTCCTCCCTCCTGTCCTTAAATTCCTCTGCCGACAAACTCCCCCTGACGCACTACTGCCTGCCCTGGAACGTCTTCCTGGCAACACATTCTCGCTAACATCAATGTGCAGTAGGTCCAGTTCTCCTGGGTTGTCTGCCTCCCCCTGCTCCTCGTCCCCTCTTCCCTCCGGGTGGGCCATTTCCCATGCCCTCAAAGCTTTCTGAAGCACCTCCTTCCTGGCGCCTCGCTTGACGGCCACCCCCCTCTCTAGGCAGAACTCCTTGAGCTGTGTCACTGTATACCTTTCTAGGTTGGCCAACTCAAACTCCATCCTCCTAGGTGGGGCCCCAGACAATTTAGGGAAAGGGTTCTAGACTGTAGGTAGCAGGTCTAACGCAGGAATGTACACAATCGGCAATCATAAAAGAATTCCTAGCACTTGCATTTCAATAGGTGTCCAATTGCGGCGCACACTGAGTCACTGTAGGGTGCTGCACAAACACCAGTCCTTATCCCACCGCTGAACACCAATGTTGGAAACGGGGTTACCGAGTCCGTCACGGTAGCATGGCGTGAGGCGGGAAAGCACGCGAAGGCAATGTGTAAGGCAGTTGTGCAGCACACTCTTACTTTGACTCAGGTATGCGGACGCAATAACAGGACACCACACCAGGCTTGTGTATTTAAAATCAAGATCTTTTATATAAATCAAGGTAGCATCAGATGAGGCAGATTAATTCAGATCTACATTTAAAATCATTGCATTACTCAACTGGTGCACATTCTTATTAAAGCATCATAGCTCATCAACATTGTAGGCCACTAAAAGGCCGCAGGAATCATCTCCTAAACGTAGCACCAATAATGATCACAAGGTGCATTAATAAAACATGGGCCTAAACATGCAGTTCACTTCAAGCATATTCCATTACTTAAAAGAAGGCTTTTCACGTTACATTTCAAACAGGGCCTGCATTAATCTAGGCGCACCCACATTCAGTACAGTGGGCGTCGCAACTCCAGTACACCTGTAACATAAAACACTTCAACTCTTGGCGGTGTACACTTCAGCTCAATTCAATTAATCACTTTCCCCCTTAGTAAAGACTTTGCAGTTATAAGCATAGGCCTAGGCAGTAATTACAGTAGGCGTCATCATTAAATTAATAAACAATGTGGGGAACCCCTCAACATGTCCTGTATTCGGGGGCTTCTGTGTCCCTCAGGGGTTAATTTCAGGCCAGGCCCACTCCTCTCCGGGGCCTCGCCTCATGGGGAAAGTTACACAGGTTAATTCAAGGGTTAATGGTGGCCCCCGGCCCCCAGTGGCGTCTCTGCGGGCCCTAGGGGCCTCCTGGGCTCACCTGATGTGTCGGTCGTTGGTCGCGCTTCCTTGCGACTGGCGATCTCCCGGGCCGGCCCGTGTTCTGAAGGGCGGGGCCCGGTCGGGGTGCCTCGGCCTTCTGGCCGGAATTGCGGGTCGTTGCGGGGGCCGGTATCACCCTCCTCCGGCCCCCGGGATCGGGTAAGTGGATTGCGGGATTTGCGGGATTTGGGGAAGGGGAGCGGGAGCCGGCAGTCCTCTCCGGCCGGCTCCCCGTCTCCCTCTGCACGTCCGGAGCTCTTCCTCGGCCTCCATCGGCGCTGGGGGCGTGGCGGGAGCCGGCGCCCAATCGCTGCGCGGCCTTCCCGGGGGCGCGGCCGGCGTCCCCGGTTGCCCAGCAACGGCGTCGGTGGGGCCTGGAGGCCTCGCGGGTCACGCTAGGCCGCGGCTTCTTCACGCGGCCCCCTTGGGCTGCGGCGGTGATTCCTTCGGCCGCGACTTCGGCGGTGGGGCCCCGGGCCCGGCGGTGATCTCTTGGGGGCAATTTGTAGGCTTCGGTGAGGGCGCGGACGGCGCACCTCACCACACTCACTCGAGGGGCCTCCCTCACCACAGCACTTCCTTCGGTGAGGGCGCGGACGGCGCACCTCACCACACGGCCTCGAGGAGGGCTTCCCTCACCGCAGCATTTCTCCTCACGCGGCGGCGGCCGCGGCGGTGAGTCACTCACGAGGTCAGTGACCTGAGGGCGGGCAGTTTCTCCCTCTTGGAGACATAGCGCGGGGCGCACCAGCAGCCTGTGGGCAGGGCTGACTGGAAAGGTTCTTGGGGGCAGCCCAGCAGCAGGCAAGAGTTGATAGGGGGTGAAGGTCTAGCGCTTCAGGGCACGGCGTTTTACCTGGTGATCCCCAGTTTGGCAGTTCAGCTTTCAGGCCTTGCTGGACGGTCAGTCCTCCCCAAATTAAGGTTTCTTGCGGCTGTTCCAGATTGGTTGCTTCTTAGGAGTTTCTTGTCAGGAGTTTTCTTGTCAGAAGTTTCTTATTATGAGTTTCTTGTCAGAAGTTTCTTCTTATGAGGGGGGGAATGAGTTGGTGGTTCTGGGAGTGCTTGATGTTACTTCCCAGCACGCTGAAGGTGGTTCCCTGGGTCCCCTCACGCTGGGCAAGGTAAGTGGGTGGTGGGCGTTCCTCAGCTAACTTACTACAGCAGGGCCTAAGCCTTGTCAGCAGCAGTAGTGTAGGTCTCCCCCCTAGGCCCTAAAGCCTGTACTCCGGCAGAGGTTCTCCCAGGATCAGTGGTGCCCCAACTGACTAAAAGATTTCCCTCCAAGCCTCTTATACCCCTAGGTCAGGTGACCCTCCTAAAGGCGGCAAAACATAACTCCTCCCACAGCCTGGAAGGTTCTGGAACCTTCTACATGTCTGGCTATGTGGCCCAGAGGCGGGGACGGAATGGATACTGTATCCCTATGTCCCAGCCTGACCCTGGCTACTAGTGTGTATGTGTGTAAGGCCCCTCTGCAGTAGCAGGGACCTGTGGCAGCCATCTTCAGTGAGAGAGCACCTGCACCTCAGCACTGGTTAGCAGTGGCAAGGCGCCCGGAGACCTAGGTCCAGTAAAAATATGGTGGCAAAAATGAGGCGCAAAAGGGAAAAAAACAGGGCAAGACCACCCTAGGGCTGACAGGTCTAACACGCGTCCCCCCAGCCGAAAGAGGGGAGAGCTTCCCAACCTCTTGGGAGTTCTCGTCGCTAAGGCGGAAAAACCGGGAGAGACCGTCAGCGTTGGCGTGGTCTACACCGGGTCGATGTTCCACCCGAAAGTCCATCCCCTGGAGGGAAATGGACCACCTCAACAATTTGGGGTTTTCGCCTCTCATCTGCATGAGCCAGCGAAGGGGTCTGTGGTCGGTCTGGACCAGGAAGTGACAACCAAAAAGGTATGGCCTCAACTTCTTTACAGCCCAAACCACGGCAAAGGCTTCTCTTTCGATGGTACTCCACCGCTGTTCCCGGGGAGTAGTCTTCGGGAAATGAAGGCCACTGGCTGGTCTTGGCCATCGTCATTCAGCTGCGAGAGCACAGCTCCTATGCCATGCTCAGAAGCGTCTGTCTGCACGATAAATTCCCGTCCAAAGTCTGGAGTCCTGAGCACCGGTGCGGTGCACATTGCACGTTTGAGGGTTTCAAAGCCTTCCTGGCAGGCAGCCGTCCAGATGACTCTGCGTGGCTGCTTCTTTGAAGTCAATTCCGTCAATGGGCCCACGATGGTTCCATATCCCTTGACGAACCGGCGGTAGTATCCCGTGAGGCCGAGAAAAGCTCGGACCTCTGTTTGGGTCTTGGGGGCTCCCAGGCCAAGATGGTCTCGATCTTGGCTTGGAGGGGTTGCACCTTACCTCCGCCCACCAGATGTCCCAGGTTCACGACAGATCCCTGTCCAATCTGGCACTTGCTGGCCTTGATGGTTAGACCAGCCCGTTGCAGAGCCTGTAGCACCTCCTGGAGATGCTCCAGATGGTCCTCCCAGCTGCTACTGAAGACAGCTATGTCATCCAGGTAGGCAGCAGAGAAGGCCTCTAGGCCAGACAGCACCTGGTTCACCAACCGCTGGAAAGTGGCTGGAGCATTTTTCAACCCGAAGGGCATCACCCGAAATTGAAAGTGGCCCTCGGGGGTGGAGAACGCAGTCTTCTCCCTTGCTCCTTCCGCCATGGCGATCTGCCAATAGCCTGACGTCAAATCAATGGTACTCAAATACCGGGCTGCTCCCAGCCGGTCAATGAGCTCATCCGCCCGAGGGATCGGGTGAGCGTCGGTCTTTGTGACTGAGTTGAGTCCACGGTAATCCACACAGAACCGAAGTTCTGGTGTGGTGCCCGGTGGGGCCGCTTTCGGCACCAACACCACCGGACTAGCCCAAGGGCTACTGGAAGGCTCAATCACCCCCAGTTCTAGCATCTTGGTAACCTCACCCTGGATACTAGCCTTGACTTTATCGGACAGCCGGTAAGACTTGGTTTTTACGGGCGGACTGTCCCCTGTGTCCACATCATGGGTACACAGGTGCGTGATCCAAGGCGTGAGGGAGAACAACGAGGCGTACTGCCCCAAGGCCTGGCGGCAGTCCCTCTGTTGCTCTGGGGTTAAGGATGGGGCGAGGACCACTCCCTCTACCGAACCATCCTTCTCATGGGCCGCCAGAAGGTCTGAAAGAGGCTCACTCTCCTCCTCCTCACTTCCATCTGTTATCATCAGGAGAGTGAGCTCTGAACGCTCCTGGTGTGGCTTCAGGCGGTTGACGTGGAACACCCTATGGGGTTGACGGGGGGTCTTCACATCGACGACATACGTGGTCTGGCCTCTCCTTTCCAAGATCTCAAACGGTCCAGTCCACCGGTCCTGGAGGGCGCTAAGCTCTCCTGGCTCCATGACCCACACCTTCTGTCCAGCGTCCAACTCTACCGTCCGAGCGTTCCGGTCATACCATGTCTTCATGACGGCCTGACTAGCCTCTAGGTTGTCCGAGGCTTCCTTCCACAGCTTGGCCACTTGGCTGCGGAATGCCAGCATATAGCTGACCACATCATGGGGAAGCTTCGAGGAAGACTTCTCCCACCCCTCCTTGACAAGACTGAGAGGCCCCCGAACGGGGTGGCCATAGAGCAGCTCAAAGGGGCTGAAACCGACCCCCTTCTGCGGCACCTCTCGGTAGGAGAAGAGCAGACAGGGTAAGAGGACGTCCCACTTCCTTCTCAAGTCCTCGGGTAGGCTCCGGATCATCCCCTTCAAGGTTTTGTTAAAGCGCTCCACGAGCCCGTTCGTCTGGGGGTGGTAAGGAGTGGAGAACCGGTAGGTCACTCCACACTCCTTCCACATGGCCTGCATGTAGGCCGACATTAAATTTGTGCCCCTATCTGACACCACGACCTTGGGGAATCCCACTCGGGTAAAAATCCCCATCAGGGCCCGCGCCACCACCGGTGCAGTGATGGTCCTCAGAGGGATTGCCTCTGGGTACCGGGTGGCGTGGTCTACCAGCACCAAAATGAACCTATGTCCTGCAGAAGTCGGCGGGTCCAATGGTCCGACAATGTCAATCCCTACCCTCTCAAAAGGGGTATCGACAACTGGGAGAGGTTCTAGAGGGACCTTCAGTTTCGTCCCTGTCTTGCCGCTCGCTTGGCAAGTGGTGCAAGTCTTGCAAAAAGTGTCAGAAGTGACGCGCATCCTGGGCCAGTAAAAATGTGGGACCAGACGCGCAAACGTCTTGTCCTGGCCCAGGTGTCCTGCTAGTGGTATTTCGTGTGCCAACTCTAGCAGAAAGGCTCGGTAGCATTGGGGGACCACCAAGGCCCTTGATGACCCATGCACCGGAGCCTTAGGCTCACTGTAGAGGAGACCATCCTCCCAGTAGACATGGTAGTTACCAGTCTCGGTTCCAGCTGCTTGGGCTTCGGCCTGTTGCCGCATGCCTTCAAGCGTAGGGCACTCCTTCTGCGCCCGGCAAAATTCCTCCCTGGTAGGCCCTCCTTCCACCTGCCACTCTGCAGGGGTCGGCAGGTCCCCCACGGGAACACCAACCACCTCAGCAGACTCCAGGGTCACCTCCGCGGGCTCCCCATCCATCTCACCGGGTGTCTCCTCCTGGACATCTCCTCGTCCAGCAGTGGGCTGGGCCATTATTTCAGGCTCCAACCCACGCTGAGTTCCTTGTCGGGCAGCCATGGACCGCGTGACGACGCAAGTCCATCCTGGTAATCCCAACATCTCAGCATGGGCATTGAACTCTACCTCCCTCCAGGCAGTATGTTCTAAGTCGTTACCCAGCAGTCAACTGGCATGGCAGGGCTCACCGCAACCTTCAACAGACCTGATACTCCTCCCCACTCAAAGGGAACTTGGAACACGGGGTAATGACCCAGGCTATTATCAGCCATAACAACCGGGTGGAATACCTCAGGAATCACCTGCTCTGGGGACACCAGCTGACGTCTCACCATCGTCATGCTGGCACCTGTGTCCCTCAGAGCCTCCACCTCCTCCCCGTTCACCAGGACCCTCTGCCGATACTTGGCAGTGTTCGCGGGTACCTGAACCCGTGGGATGATCTCTCTATCCCCCAGGGAAACTAAGGTCAAGCCTGTCCACTCACCTCCCCTACCTAGGGACAACTCCTCCCCAAGCGCTACACTGGCCACCCCGGGGCTCTTACCTCCTGTGGGGGCTGGGGTTCTCTTGCGACACTGGGGATCCCCCTTGTAGTGTCCAACCTCCCCGCACTCGTAGCACCGGACAGTTCTGGGCTGCTGACTCCTGTCAGGATAAGTGGGTTTCTGGAATCCAGATTGGGATGGGGAACCTACCCCTCTCCCAGGTGGTCTATTTTGGGGGCCTTTAAAGAACTCCCTCTTTTATCTCCCCCTCTTTCTTCTGGGGAGCCCCTGTCCACCTTTCTGGGGGTCCGCCCCGGCTCCCTTGTGGGACACCCGAGTGCTGACCCACGTGTCTGCCTCCTCTGCAAGCTCCCTAGGATTGGTCAGCTTGCAGTCCACCAAGTACTGGCGCAGCTCCGGAAAACATTTCTCTAGGAGGTGCTCTCTCAAGAACAGGTCGTACAGCCCTTTGTAATTATCAACGTTGCTGCCACGCACCCAACCCTCCAATGCCTTCCGGGCATAATCAAAAAAATCCACCCAGTTTTGTGTGTGAAGCTTGTGGCTGTTGCGGAACTTTTGGCGGTACTTCTCTGGGGTGAGGCCAAACTTCTTGAGCAGGGCCTCCTTCATGATAGGGTAGTTGGTCTGATCCCCCTTATCCAAGGTTAAAAGTGTGTCCCTTACTGGTGGAGGTATGTACCTGTAAAGACCTCCCCCCAGTAGCTCTCAGGAACTCTATGGGCCACCAAAGCCACCTCGTACGCCGCCAACCACTTATCGATGTCATCTCCTACACTAAAACTGGCTATCACCTCTCTTGGTAGATAAAATTTGGGCTCCTGTGGAACCCCAGCAGGTACGTTGCCACCATTCACTTTGCCCTGCATCTCCATCTGCAAGGCTCGGAGCTCTAGTTCCTTCAGGCTAAGCTCATGCGCAAGCTTCCTTTCCTCCATGGCTAGCCTTGCCTGTTCTCCTTCTCTTTCCATCCTAGCAAGTTCTAATGTTAATCGCCTCTCCTCCCTCCTGTCCTTAAATTCCTCTGCCGACAAACTCCCCCTGACGCACTACTGCCTGCCCTGGAACGTCTTCCTGGCAACACATTCTCGCTAACATCAATGTGCAGTAGGTCCAGTTCTCCTGGGTTGTCTGCCTCCCCTGCTCCTCGTCCCCTCTTCCCTCCGGGTGGGCCATTACCCATGCCCTCAAAGCTTTCTGAAGCACCTCCTTCCTGGCGCCTCGCTTGACGGCCACCCCCTCTCTAGGCAGAACTCCTTGAGCTGTGTCACCGTATACCTTTCTAGGTTGGCCAACTCAAACTCCATCCTCCTAGGTGGGGCCCCAGACAATTTAGGGAAAGGGTTCTAGACTGTAGGTAGCAGGTCTAACGCAGGAATGTACACAATCGGCAATCATAAAAGAATTCCTAGCACTTGCATTTCAATAGGTGTCCAATTGCGGCGCACACTGAGTCACTGTAGGGTGCTGCACAAACACCAGTCCTTATCCCACCGCTGAACACCAATGTTGGAAACGGGGTTACCGAGTCCGTCACGGTAGCATGGCGCGAGGCGGGAAAGCACGCGAAGGCAATGTGTAAGGCAGTTGTGCAGCACACTCTTACTTTGACTCAGGTATGCGGACGCAATAACAGGACACCACACCAGGCTTGTGTATTTAAAATCAAGATCTTTTATATAAATCAAGGTAGCATCAGATGAGGCAGATTAATTCAGATCTACATTTAAAATCATTGCATTACTCAACTGGTGCACATTCTTATTAAAGCATCATAGCTCATCAACATTGTAGGCCACTAAAAGGCCGCAGGAATCATCTCCTAAACGTAGCACCAATAATGATCACAAGGTGCATTAATAAAACATGGGCCTAAACATGCAGTTCACTTCAAGCATATTCAATTACTTAAAAGAAGGCTTTTCACGTTACATTTCAAACAGGGCCTGCATTAATCTAGGCGCACCCACATTCAGTACAGTGGGCGTCGCAACTCCAGTACACCTGTAACATAAAACACTTCAACTCTTGGCGGTGTACACTTCAGCTCAATTCAATTAATCACTTTCCCCCTTAGTAAAGACTTTGCAGTTATAAGCATAGGCCTAGGCAGTAATTACAGTAGGCGTCATCATTAAATTAATAAACAATGTGGGAACCCCTCAACATGTCCTGTATTCTGGGGCTTCTGTGTCCCTCAGGGGTTAATTTCAGGCCAGGCCCACTCCTCTCCGGGGCCTCGCCTCATGGGGAAAGTTACACAGGTTAATTCAAGGGTTAATGGTGGCCCCCGGCCCCCAGTGGCGTCTCTGCGGGCCCTAGGGGCCTCCTGGGCTCACCTGATGTGTTGGTCGTTGGTCGCGCTTCCTTGCGACTGGCGATCTCCCGGGCCGGCCCGTGTTCTGAAGGGCGGGCCCGGTCGGGGTGCCTCGGCCTTCTGGCCGGAATTGCGGGTCGTTGCGGGGGCAGGTATCACCCTCCTCCGGCCCCCGGGATCGGGTAAGTGGATTGCGGGATTTGCGGGATTTGGGGAAGGGGAGCGGGAGCCGGCAGTCCTCTCCGGCCGGCTCCCCTCTCCCTCTGCACGTCCGGAGCTCTTCCTCGGCCTCCGTCCGCGCTGGGGGCGTGGCGGGAGCAGGCGCCCAATCGCTGCGCGGCCTTCCCGGGGGCGCGGCCGGCGTCCCTGGTTGCCCAGCAATGGCGTCGGCGGGGCCTGGAGGCCTCGCGGGTCGCACTAGGCCGCGGCTTCTTCACACGGCCCCCTTGGGCTGCGGCGGTGATTCCTTCGGCCGCGACTTCGGCGGTGGGGCCCCGGGCCCGGCGGTGATCTCTTGGGGGCAATTTGTAGGCTTCGGTGAGGGCGCGGACGGCGCACCTCACCACACTCACTCGAGGGGCCTCCCTCACCACAGCACTTCCTTCGGTGAGGGCGCGGACGGCGCACCTCACCACACGGCCTCGAGGAGGGCTTCCCTCACCGCAGCACTTCTCCTCACGCGGCGGCGGCCGCGGCGGTGAGTCACTCACGAGGTCAGTGACCTGAAGGGGGCAGTTTCTCCCTCTTGGAGACATAGCGCGGGGCGCACCAGCAGCCTGTGGGCAGGGCTGACTGGAAAGGTTCTTGGGGGCAGCCCAGCAGCAGGCAAGAGTTGATAGGTGGTGAAGGTCTAGCGCTTCAGGGCACGGCGCTTTACCTGGTGATCCCCAGTTTGGCAGTTCAGGTTTCAGGCCTTGCTGGACGGTCAGGCCTCCCCAAATTAAGGTTTCTTGCAGCTGTTCTAGATTGGTTGCTTCTTAGGAGTTTCTTGTCAGGAGTTTTCTTGTCAGAAGTTTCTTGTCAAAAGTTTCTTGTCAGAAGTTTCTTCTTATGAGGGGGGGAATGAGTTGGTGGTTCGGGAATGCTTGTTGTTACTTCCCAGCACGCTGAAGGTGGTTCCCTGGGTCCCCTCACGCTGGGCAAGGTCAGTGGGTGGTGGGCGTTCCTCAGCTAACTTACTACAGCAGGGCCTAAGCCTTGTCAGCAGCAGTAGTGTAGGTCTCCCCCCTAGGCCCTAAGCCTGTACTCCGGCAGAGGTTCTCCCAGGATCAGTGGTGCCCCAACTGACTAAAAGATTTCCCTCCAAGCCTCTTATACCCCTAGGTCAGGTGACCCTCCTAAAGGCGGCAAAACATAACTCCTCCCACAGCCTGGAAGGTTCTGGAACCTTCTACATGTCTGGCTATGTGGCCCAGAGGCGGGGACGGAATGGATACTGTATCCCTATGTCCCAGCCTGACCCTGGCTACTAGTGTGTATGTGTGTAAGGCCCCTCTGCAGTAGCAGGGACCTGTGGCAGCCATCTTGAGTGAGAGAGCACCTGCACCTCAGCACTGGTTAGCAGTGGCAAGGCGCCCGGAGACCTAGGTCCAGTAAAAATATGGTGGCAAAAATGAGGCGCAAAAGGGAAAAAAAACAGGGCAAGACCACCCTAGGGCTGACAGGTCTAACACCGGATGTATAATGAAATTCAATAAAGAACAATTCAAAAACGTAAGAAAGCCAAACGCCATACAATTTAAACCCGATAGGAACATTGCTTATGTCATACAGACTTAAAAGTAAGGCAATAGGAAATGGGAGATATTATTATGAAACAGAAGGCAAAAAGTACCAATTTGAATATTTTGCTACAAAAAGACGTGGATGTGTGAGGGTTTTACAGTCCTTGCGGCACTGAATTTGGAACAAACGATATCATCTTCTGATAATAATATAGCAATACTCTGTTTTAAAGAATTATTGAAAAGTGATATACAATGAGCACACAGGTCAAAAAAAACGCTGTGTGCAGTCAGAGGAAATTATCATCTGGAAACTAATAACTAAGATAAGAGTTGATGTGTTCTAAAGTGGAAAGTGTAGTCTAAAGCGAAAATTAATAATATTTCTAAATTAAGGAATTATCAGTATGTGAAGTTAAGCACTCTGTTGCCTTGTTAAGAAACAACTGGGCAGAAGAGGAAAGATGTCCATATATTGCTAACCTACCTGATGCTTGTATACGACATGAAATATTTGAACTTCAAATCATCTTAACCCATATTTTTCTAATCTTTGTATAGCTAAGTGGTTGCACTTTTATAGGGGTTTTTGTTGGGTCCCATAGGGGAAAATGTACAATTGAGCATTTCCTATTAGATAGTTTTTTTTAAGTAAGCCTTAATCGATGTTATTTAAAGCCAGTCATTTTAAAGTATTATTTAATTTTCAAGGAATCTGCAAAACACATTCTGCCAGACATGCGCTAATTTGACATGGTTCGTGCTGTAGATTGTTTTTTAATTGAAGTGCTGAAATTGAAAACTGTCTTTAAACTTCCTATGCTATTTTATAGTAATATACTAGTGGTACTGTTTGGTTTATACATAATGTATTCAATTTAAAAAGAAGGCAGTCTTAATACACTATTTTGTTTCGTTTTTAGACATTGGTGGGTAGATCACACAAGGGGTACTGTTTTACAAGTTCAAGAGAAGTTTACTAAGGACACATGTCTCACAACTTCGAGTAAAATGCAGGTTGACCCAAAGTGGCACATACTTTTACACAAGAAATATTTGTCATTATGGATCAACTTACTTAATGCCATGAACCTACAGGGTATGGCTATCAAGAGTGCAGCAGGTCCAGTGTAAGCAAGAAACACCCAACTCCATGGAGGTGCTAATATGCAATTTCCCACTCTCTGCAACTCAAACCACCACCTTCCATCTCATCTACAGGCTTCCTGTGCAGAACATAGTGAATTCTTAGATCTCCTGACCACCGCATCCATCCAACATGCCCCCACCACCTCCTAGGTGATTTCAGCCACAGCATCCATCCAACATGCCCCCACCACCTCCTAGGTGGTTTCAGCCACCCAGACAACACATCTTAAAAAAATATGCAATAGACACACTCTTCAACCTCGACACACTAAACGTGGTTCTATATGTCACATAACCAACACACTACAAAGGCCACATCCATGATATTGTCTTCTCAATATCACCAACAATTCAATGCAAACCACCCATACCACTGGACAGGCCCAACCACTCTGCCATCCCTACCTTCCTGCTCAGCGTCCTACCCACCCACAAACCATGGTCAGCACAAAGGAGAAGAACAAACCTTCCAATACTTCACAGATTTCTCCATAGACAACCTAATGCTTAAAGTCAACTCTCATCCTATCAACTCCAAGTCCGAAGCCAACATCCTTCTAAACAACTGTAGTAGTTTTTTTTTTTAACTATGTCAACAACACCCACACCCCAATTAAATCATACAACTGCAAGGCAAAGCCTTAAGCATCCTGGTAATCTAAAGACATTGCTGACAGCACACAATCTATTGCAGACAGGAGAGAAAATGGAAGAAAAAAGGAATTCTCAACGAACTCATGGCACTGAGGTCCTTCCATGCAACACCCAGTCCATCACATCAGCCAAAGCACAGTACTATACCAACACCATTAGTCAAATCACAAACAGAAGCAGAATGGTTTTCAAGGCAATCAACCACTGCATCAACTCCCTGCCAGAACCACCTACTCATATGCCATCAACCTCTTCTTCAGGGTGAACAAATACAGGCAATACGAAAGCACATCAGCAACATCAAGCCTGCTTAATCTCTTTTGCACATCCCTTCCCATAGAATCCTGCAATTGTCAGCCTTCTAAGCCCTATCTCTCATAGATCTCACCAACATACTCAACTCCCTCAAATCAACTTCTTGTGAAGATGATGTCTTACCATCGTTCTTCATCAAAACTCTCTCTGGGGATGCTTTCTCTTCCCTATTCACCATTGTTACTGCCTCTCTCACTGAATACATCTTTCCAGAAGCTTTCAAGAGAGGCTAGATCCAAACTAAACCTATACTAGAACCTGATGACCTTGCCAACTACTGGCCCATTGCTCACTTACCATTCATCTGCAAGACCATTGAAAAAGCAGTCTATATTCAACTCCAAGTTCACATCAGTGATGTCTATATCCTGCATTACTACAAGTCTGGCTTCAGATCAGGCTGCAGAATGGAGACCTCTAACTTATAAATTATAGATGATGCCATCCTGACCACAGATTAAGATGACCCCTATTTCCTGAAATTGCTAAACCTCTTAGCTGCCTTCTGTAGAGTTGAGCACCTCACCTTCAGATGCATCCTGTAGTGTCGAATGGGATTCCCTGGCAATGTCCTTCACTGATTCTGCTCCTACCATTCCAAACAACACCAGTATTTTCACATGTGCACCTCCAGGACATACAATATCCCTATCACTCACAGAATCCCCAAGTGTTCCACACTCTCTCCAGTCATCTGCAACCTCTACTTGGAGAAGCTTGGTACACTATTTGCAGATAACAGCATCAAGATTCACCAATATTGCTAATGATACACAAATCTACTTGAAAGTCTCCTCTGCTTCAGACATCCAACACTACAAACACTGCCTGCACATCCCGCAGACCTGAATATCCAGTATCTACCCAAAGTTCAACCCAATCGAGACAGAATTCCTGTTATTTGCCTAGTACAACAAACACAAAACAGAACAAACCTGGCTCAATACTATAATGTCTTCGAGGCTCAGCTTTCACCAAATGTGAAGTCACCTGTTTATACCCTCGACACCAACCTCACTCTCAAGGAACATATTGCCAAAAAAACAGCCTGGCATAGGGGTGGTTGAAAATTCCTCTCCACCCGCAGAGTTTTGCCCATTCCACATTCCACCTGGAAAGCAAAGTTCCGGCAAAACTCTGCCATGTGCGGATTGCCAATGCTAAGTTGGCGTGCACGAGTGAGAATCTGCATCCCCTAGCACAAGTTTTAAACACCTCCCAGTGAGATTTCTCAAAACGGGAGTTTGCCACAGGTTGCAACCGTTCACTTTGAGAAAGCTGCCACTCGAGTAGAAAATATACTTGAGCAGCAGAAAGAAGCAGCGCCCTCTGGTGCACCTCATGGCGCCGTTTGAGCTGATTTTACAGTGCAGAACAAGCCCCCAGCACAAAAAATCAGCGTGAGCAGCGCAACATGCTTAATTCCGCCCGCCCGCGGAACTCCATGGAATCTTGCAGAGTTTTTATGTAACTCTGCGGAATTAGGTGGAGTGAAACTCCACGAGTTCTGCCCACCCATACCTGGCAGCAGCTCTCTCTTATTAAAAAAGTGAAACTGTTTCTTCCAGAGAGTGATTTCAGAAGTGCTATTCGAGTCATCATACTCTTGCATCTGGATGGTGGTAACGCCCTACTCCATGGCCTCTCCATGCTGACACTCCATAAGGGCATCCTACACACAGCAGCACATCCCATCCAGGGCCTGAAGAAAGATGATCACATCACTCCCATTCCAATGGAACTCCATTTGCCAGCCTGCACCATCTTCAAAACCAGCTGCATTATTTACAAAACTATCATGCTCAGCAGCCCCGCTTATCTTGTTGATAAGATCACCATCTCTGGTGGTTCTCACCACACACACAGCCAGGGCACTATCAGGCTAAAAAGGGTAAAAAAAAATAAAAAAGAGGCAGGTAGCCTTTTCCTTCTACGGAGACAGGGCCTGGAACAACATCCCTGTATCCATCAACCTCACCTCAGCACTGCTACAATTTAGGAAAGAATCAAAGACTAACCTCTTTAAACAACACTACTTTTCAATGCATTAACCTCAACCAATCCAGCAACCTCTCCGAACACTGATTGATTTTATGTTTACCTTTGGCCTTGTACAGCACTCCGCTGACTTTTGACTAGGTTCACATTATACTAATACTATATACATTAACGCATACATACATACATTTAGTGGAACCAGGGCCCCAGGGGTGTGAGGGGCCCACTTGACCCCATTGTATCTTTCTTTACTGCCTAACCAGGCTATGGGAGGCCTATCTTCTTTGCATTCTTTGGGGCTGATGGTGTACTTGTTACTCGATTGTAAACCTCACAGGTAGTGAGACATCATATACTGGATGCCAAAGGTTAATTTATTAATGTGCAACTTGTCGTATACTAAAAGTAGGAGTTTGGTCTACTCTCTTAAATTGTTCAGTTATAGAGGTTCATGAACAAACTTTGCTACAAACAAAAACATCTACAACCTAACAGTTAATATGGGTTTTTAATTTATTTTAATATCCCTTTTAAGTTGCTTGTATATAGGAGACCTGGTACCACCACATCTTCTAATATATTTCCTCAAATTATCCCTTAAATGTTTTATGCTGATAGTCATTTTGTAGTATGACTTTCTTTTTTAAATGTCCCTTTTTTTAGGTCGAGCCTAGCGGCAGCGCGCATGCACTGCTCGCTCTGCGAGGCATGCTGTAATAGAATATGCTGTGGAAGCCCCACTCACTCTCCTCCCATATTTGTAATTGGGTTGTGTCATTGTCCTTCGTGAATGTTGGCTTCTGATTGATAATGATAGTGCCGCCTTGTCTCCATTTGTTATCGCCCATAAGGACTGGATATTTTACTTCGATCCTTACACGGCATGCTTTATGTACTGGGTGAGCACTATTTAGTTTATTGACAATGGCTGTTTTTTTGTTGTTGTATGTGCATGCTGAGCGCGGCGCCCACTTCAGGGACACCGCGATCAGTTTATTTATTAATTTATTTACTTATTCGGAGCTCGGTGCCCGCTTCAGGGACACCGCGCTCTGTTTGTTTATTTAATTTTTTATTTAGCCTTAATTAGCAGTGCGGCGCCCGCTTCAGGAACACCGCACTCTTTCTTTTTTAAACTTTTACAATGCTAGACCTATAGCATTGTAAATGCTTGTTAGCACAGTACCTGGACCCAGCGGCACTGGACAGAGCGAGGCGCTGTTCTCAGGGAGCGGAGGGGGGGAGAGGGGAGGTGTTTGGGATAGAGGACTGTGCTGCTCCAGCGCATGGACGATCCCAGGGTAGGTTGTGTGCAGACTCCAGCCCTTGTGTGGTCTGGAAGGGGTTGTGTGGGTGGTCTCGCCGTCCCGGTTCATCTGTCCAGAGACTGCTAACTGCCTGCTGACTGACCACGCATGTTTACTTTAGCTCTGTCTGCAGCTGGTGAACTCTGCTGGGCTGTCTTGTCCCAGCTGGGCCGGCTCAGGGCCCCGAACCTCACTGCAGAAACCCCGGGCGGGAGGGGGCCCCAAAGGCACAGCAGGGTAAATCAAGTCTGGGGATTTATGGGCCATTTTTGATCCCATCACTCCTCCCCCATCTTTAAAACAGAGCGACCTCATAAATCCGGAGTGTTGAGTGGTGGCAAAGAAAGAAATACACATGATGATCCAACGAGCTGCATTAAAATATGAGAGTGTCTTTGCTGCACAGCGCCCATTCCAAAAGAATGGGGCTACTGAGCATATTGGCACAGGACAGAGCGCACCCCGACAGGGAAAGGGGTGAGTATGGGCATAGTTATCAATCGTGCAGCAAGTGCATTGGCATCATGGCCCAGGTGCATGCGGGGCTCTCTGTATTTTGGTACCTAAACAAGGGATTTCAATAAGACCTGACCTACTCAGAACAGTATCTTATAATTCCATGGACTAGGGGTATAAGTTCCCCTTACACGGCAGTACAATTATAACTTGCCTGTATGTCCTACTGTTCATAATTTAATATCCAATTTCGTCATGTACCACAGTTTCCAACAGGCATAAAACAAAGACTAATTTTTGTCTCACCACAAAACTTTGTGAAAAAATATGTGAAAGAATGGGAAGTACCTCACGGTAGTAACACCAAGGGGGGCTGCTGGCATATATTTACCAGTATGCCCACACTTATCATCATCGGTAGCTTTCCAAGTGAAAAAAGAAGGTGAAGGTGAAGAGATTCCTGTATACTGAGAAATCTATGAGAAAATGAGTGACAAAGGATGACACAGTCAGTGCAAAGAATCACTGCGTGCCTACCGTGTCCCACACACAACACAAAAGAGGAGATGCAATCCTCAATTAAAAGAGGTACCGCTTACTTGCAACAGGAATTTATTCAATGCAGTAAGTGTCCTCATTTCACTTGGAAAGCTACCGATGATGATAAGTGTGGGCATACTGGTAAATATATGCCAGCAGCCCCCCTTGGTGTTACTACCGTGAGGTACTTCCCATTCTTTCACATATTTCTTCACAAAGTTTTGTGGTGAGACAAAAATTAGTCTTTGTTTTATGCCTGTTGGAAACTGTGGTACATGACGAAATTGGATATTAAATTATGAACAGTAGGACATACAGGCAAGTTATAATTGTACTGCCGTGTAAGGGGAACTTATACCCCTAGTCCATGGAATTATAAGATACTGTTCTGAGTAGGTCAGGTCTTATTGAAATATATTGTTGAGTGGGGGGCGACCTGACTACTTACCCCTTGGTGCTCCTGTTTGTTATTTGACCTAAACAAGGGACCCAATATCTATTCTTGCATTAGAGACAATGGTGCACTTGCTATGCCACCTAGAGTACACACCACCAGGATTTTTAGTGGGATGAAAAAACTAGAGGGTCTCTCAAAGGGGCGTGGCTGATGTAATTAAGGGCGTGGCTTTAAAACACTTAAGCTAAAAATCTGTGCTTAGTGTAGTGTGCAGCCCGACTGGTATTTTGCTGCTATTGTCATTGCATCCAGATATATCATACAACAAGTAACATTACACCTACAACAAGCCAGGACTATTGGCTTTTTCAATGGCTGTTAATTGCGTAAGATATATATGCAACAGCTATAGATTCGGTGAATAGATTTGTTATGCTAAGTTGGAAAATAACATTTTATTTTGGCCATCAAGACACTCCTTTAACTTGTACATGTTTCACTTCAAAATATCGGCATCGCAAAATGCTTCAAGGAAATTTTGGAATGTAATTTAGCTAAGTTAACCACATGAGTTTGATGATAAATAGCAATGTGCTGTTGCAAACATTCAGATATATATTACAGGGATGATGCGTCGAATGTTGACTCAAAACAGTTCTTAGTTTGTACCACAAAACCTTAAAGAATGTACTTTAAGTAATCCTGTCCTAGTCTGAACTATAGTAAGTCAGAACTGTACTTTCTATATAATTGTGTAGTGTGTAATATTGGCACAGCCTTTAAGCATTCAGCTCTATATTTGAGGATTACATTATTTCATTTTCAAATCTGTGCATTTACTTTCTTGAGAAGGTGCTCTATGTTCAACGGAACAATCACGTTAAGACACTACAGTACAATCACATTAAGATGCTACATTACCATTTCCAGAAACCTGGCCACAATGTCGTTTCCTTGAAATAACACATCTTAATATGGCACCTGAACTGTGCTGAAACACCATGCCCTCACTGCCAGAATTAGGAAGGGGCATGAAGGGGAACGGTGAAGAAGAACACAGAGTAAGGAAAACAACATCTCAAATATCAACATGCTGTATTTTAGAGTCCCTTCTGCTTTATTCCCAGGCTTCAAACTCGATCCCTGATCCCTAGACCTCCATTCACTTTCTTACATTTACTAGATTGTATTGCCTCTAAAAGTTCATCTTTGTGCTGATATCTTAGTAGGAAAGAATCAATGAAGTGGTCAATTGTTCCTGTCTATTTGCCGCCAGTTCCTATGTTCTCCGATTATCACCATTTGCAGAAAACTCAGAGCTCCAAAGTGTTGGCGGGCTATAGTGTTATGTTTCTGGTCTAGCAAAGGGGACATCTAGCGGGAAGCTACCATCCAACTCTCCTTTTGTGAGACTGCTCTCCAAGATGGCCATCAAACATCAACACCATTCATTAATGTTCCTTGACAGGTGGTTCCTCTTCAGACACCAGCCACTTGCTGTCAGGTGGTCCCTGTCCTAACAGTATATAAAGCTCCTCTGATCAGAGTGCCAATGCATCGTCAATCCTTTGACTTGTTTCTGCTGTTGGATTCTTCGCTCCTGCTCTGTATTGCTCTAGCTCCTGTATTGCGCTGCTCTAGCTCCTGTTCTGCTAATTCTTGTTTTGCTACAAGTTGGCTCCTGCTCTGCTCCAGCTTCTACTCTCCTCCAGTCCTGTCTACTCCAGCTCAGCTCCAGTCATGCTCTTACCTATATCAACAAGCATTTGCAATGCAATAGGTCTCGCATTTTCAAATTTTGACCTATTGCTATTGTAAATGACAATGCCTTTTATTATTGCAGGTTTTTTAAACACATAAATAAAAGGCCTTGTCATTTACAATGCCAATAGCTCAAAATCTCACAAATGCGAGACCTATTGCATTGCAAATGCTTGTTATTACATTCTTTGTATGGTTCTTGCATCTATTGCATAGAACTTTGTTTTCCTTTATTTTGTTTTTTGCTGGTGGACCAGATGATGGGAATCCACTTGAACCCCCTTTCCCTATTACTGTTAGTCAATTAAAACCAGGAAGCATTCACACTTGTTTCAAATGTGTTGGTCCGTGCAGATATCTGTCCTTTTCCTGGACCATGTCTTTCTGACCAGTTTTATGGCATGGACGCCCTTTAGATCTTTGGAAAGGTTTCTGTTCTGTATAATAGTTTTTTTTTAAAACTTTAGAAATTTAGCTTTAGGATTTAGATATTCATACAATATAGTTAAAATAATGGTGTTTAATGACTGCCCTGCAAATTCCTTCAAGGATTTGATCAGTGTGGATTCATGCACTGCTCTAGAGGGCAACACAGTCTTACACGCACCAATTTTGGAGTTCTCCAGAGGTACAGCTACAGTAATCTGCGGTTAAGTATAGAGGGCAAGGGAAAAGATAGAAAACATCCCGGAGACTAGACAGTTACATAAATATGACCATGTAAAATCAGGGAAAACCTGGTAAATACAAGGGGAAAGTCAAAGTAAGATCCAGTGGGTAAACGTCCAAGCACACACACGTTTTGTAAAAATGGGTAGAACAAACCACCACAGGCTAGAAAGCAATTGGCTACTCAAGGGTGCTCAGGTCATTTCAGGTATCCATATCTTCTATTAATTACAAATGTAATTGTGCACATATTTGCGGAGAAAGCAAAGTTTTACAGCACTGGGTCCTTTATCTGCGCGTTGTTACTCCACAAATTAGTTATTCAATTTGTGGTTAGAGATCATTTTCAGAAAACACAACAGGAACTCTGGGCCTGATTGACAAAGGTAAACTTACACTCCTGTGTAAGTTTACTATTTTTGGAATTCACAAACTACAGGTTTAATTTTACTAATAGTAATTTTCCAGCTGCAGAGACTCTGCAAGTAAAAAAATAGGCCTCTCCTATCTATTTATGTGTGGAGTCTCTGCCCCAACTGCAGAGTCTCCACAGTCGTAAAATTATTAGTAGTAAAATAAAACTCAAACTTTGCAAATACCAAAAAATTGTAAACTCATCTTTGTGAATCAGGCCCCCAGTATTTGAACCCAAGTGGCTACAGAAAAAAGAAAAGCTCTGGTAAATTTCAAATTTAAAACACAAAATAGAATACATGCACTACTGACTTCTCGCTCTAACTCGTGCTTAATTTGAGCCAATGGTTACTCGTCTCAGCACGTATTGTCAACACCGGCACTTGTGACAATCTGCCTCAAGGTTGCGCTACCTGGCTAATTTAGAGATGACCCCAACAGCAGTCACTTATTAATTCAATATACATTAAAAATGACTGTTACCTGCTGCCCAAGCCATTCTTTTAGCTTCAGGGGCCTTGAATAGACAGCATTGGCACACTTGTAGGAGTGTGATGGTTAGTAGTTGTGTTGTTACTATCATTGGCAGCATGGCAGGGGCAATGTGTGGTGCAAGCTGCAGCTTGCCTCTTGACGAGAGCCCTGGCACTTATATGTTTACAAATTAAGCACTGGCTCTGATTATATGCCATGTCTATGGAACCACTTTTATTTACCATTTTTTAAGTAACAAGATCCTCATACACGTGTTAATGCTTTTAAACCAGAGTTCAATTCTCCATGGAGACTTCAGCAGTGCCAGTGAAACCATTCAAACATAGTAAAACATTAACCCTCAGTCATAGTGCACCTGATTCGCCACAACCTTACAGTCATAAAAGTGATCATCACTGTGGTAGATCCACTTGAAAGAATCTTTCTGTTCTATTTATGAGAAAACAAAGTCTCACAAAACTATAGCTTGAGGCAACAGTGCTTTTGCCCTTCTAAATCCCTAATTTCACACAGATGAATGTGGATGTATCTGAGCTATCAATCACTCTCACTTCAAGCTTGTTAAAATGACCCTAGACAAGGAGAATGACAGTCAGACCTATTTGTTCTAAACAACAGTAGCCACAAGCTATTTATTTCTGTTACTGATGTCATTTTCATAGAATTCATAGCACATTGTACTTGATGTAACACACTAGCCATTACAAGCTAGCAACCAAATATTTAAATAGAGTTTTAATGGCATCCATACTACTGCCAATGATGCTCTAGCAGATAACTGACTCCTGTCTATGAAGAAATCCTCAAGATCAGGGTGTGAATGTAACAAAAGCCGGCAGCACTGCATGGCATTAGTCTGTTGACATAACATTACATCAATATAGGGGTACAAGATTGTAATGCAGGTAGCACAGTTGTAGGACAATACATTGGAACTATGGGAATCACATAACAATGAAACAGACGGATAATTGATTGTAATGATTAAATAGCAGCAAACACTTAGGGGCATTTAAACCCTTGCAAACATTCCGCCAGGACAAAGACGGACCCGTTTTTGTTGGCTTTTAGGAATCTGCACTTTACCACTGATAACCAGTGCTAAGGTGCTTGTGCTCAGTCCTTAAAACATGGTAAAACTGGCTTACACCCAACTGGCACATTTAATTTACTTAGAAGACCCTTGTACAGTGGTAGTACATGTACCCAGGGACTGTTAAATTAAATGCTACAAGTGGGCCACAGCACTTATTGTGCCACCCATTTAAGTAGCCCTTTAAAACATGTCTCAGGCCTGCCATCGCAGCCCCTGAGCAGTTTAAAACTGCCATTTCGACTTGGCAAAATAAATCTTTTTCCAGGCCTAAACATCCCTTTTTTAATTTTTTAATTTCAGGAGTATTTTATTGAGCATTTTTCGTAAACAATAAACAAGGAGAAAAGAACAATCAAATAAAATAACAGTCTGGTTCATCGAGGGTGGCGCTAGAGGGCGTCAGGCGAAATGGGCGCACATTAGTGCTGCTCCGCCCGGCTGATCTACAATCCGCCCAAAATCCGCATTATAACGACGCATCACTGGTGAAAATCGACTGCTGGCCGTGGAGTGACCCCCCCCTGCAGCTACTGGCCAAATATTGGAGCGCCTGGGGGGCAAGACTACAGCGAAGGTCTGCTGAGGGAGCTGAGGCGGCCTGGCGATAAAATGGCGGCGGTCTGTGCCCGGGACTGAACTGACCTGCTGCTCCCGTTCCGATTGCTGTGGCCGTTTGGTGATATCGCCCGGGGGCTGGAGGTGGTGCACCCGCCCGATCCTGTCTGCACCCGATCCTGCTGCTGGGGCTGGAGGGGCGCGGTGCGCCCTGTATGTGCCGGTGGCTGGCTGCTGCTGATTCCCGCCACCCTGCAACCGGAGAGGCTCCGCGGAGTGTGAAGCTGCGGAGGGACGGCGCGACTGGCCCGGCCAGGCACGGTCGCGTGTGAGGTTTCTGAGTCCCCTGCTGCGGGTGGGTCGGCGCCATAGACATCGCTGCATGCGCTGTTCCACTAACACTGGCAGCGCGGAATAACCGGGGAGCTGACCTGGTGTGCCCTTACCCTGTGTGTGAGCTGCTGTGCAATCCCGCGGCCGGCAGCGGTGAGCGGAGGACAACTTGGCTGGTCCCTGGAGAGTGATGGCGCATTGGGCGGCCTCCCGTGAGCTCCGGAATACATCGCTGCACACATCGGTGCAGTAGCTGTGCAGAATAAACTCTGGTGTGGTGGCGCCTCGAGATTGCTTGGCCCCCCGGGGAGCTTGGGACATCGCTGAGTGCCATCATCGACTCGTGTTCTGGGCAGAGGTGTGTGGGGTGCAGCCTTGCTTGGTCCGGTAGCTGCATAGGTGGGTGCAGGCCTGAGCAGTGTGCTGTGCTCTGAGAGCTGCGGCCTGTGGCGTGGGGAGGGGTGGTATTGTACATGTGTGTTTGCCTCGGGTGGGCGCTGCCCCTGCTTGTCCTGGAGCCATAACTTGCGCTGTGGCACTCTGGATCCTTTCACATCATACTTGCTGCTGATCCCCCATCTCTGCCGGTCCCCACGGATTACTGGGCTGTATTAATAAAGACACGCTATCTACAGTTGGTTAACGGGGGTGCATGTGCCTTGGCGTGTTGCGGGGGGCTCCTGTGGACACCGGCGCCCTGCTCCACTCTGCCATTTCGGTGAACTCCGTGCTTCTGGGTGTGGGTGCCCGGCTGGTGCTCCCTGCATCTCAGTGGGAGGGCTATTGAGTTGCACGATTCACGGACTGTGGCCTGTGCCTCCCGGCATTCATCATGGGGAAGCCTGATAAGACGCAACCTCGCCTCACTTTCGAAGCGCGGAAGTCTGGAAGGGCCCAGCAAAAAGCGGCATCGGACTCCGAGGCGGATGCTCAGGGGGAGGGCCCGTCCATACTCGAGGTCACGCTCATGGCCATGCAAAAAAGCCTCCAGTCTATAGAAGGCGACATGTCCCCTATTACGCACAGGCTGGACCACATGGCTGCGCAGCTGGAAAAACAAAATGCACGAATGGGGGAAGTGGAGCAGCGGGTATCCTTCACGGAGGATGGCCTCAGCGAGGTTGCCCAAAAGACGCTTGATATGGAAAAGGTCCTAGCACTGATTCAGGCTAAGAATGAGGATTTGGAGGCGAGGTCAAGAAGGAACAACATTCGCATCACGGGCCTTCCCGAATCTACAAATACTGGACGGATGGAGACGTTTATTGAGAGCCTGATCAAGGAAATGTTCGGCCCTGAGAACTTATCCAACATGTTCATTATTGAGCGGGCCCATCGTTCTCTGACTGCTCGCCCTGTTCCGGGCGCTCCGCCCCGTCCTATAATTGCCCGGGTTCTGAACTATCGGGACCGAGATACCATTTTGAGATTGGCTAGGGATAAGGGCAATATTTGTCATCAGGGGAACGCGTTGTCTTTCTTCCCGGACTTCACGGTCGCGGTCCAGGCTGCGCGCCGGGAGTTCGGTTCAGTAAAAAAATTCCTCCAGTCTGAAAGCATCCCCTATACAATGTTATATCCTGCGCACCTGCGTGTCGGGGCGGAGGGTAACTTTAAGATCTTCACAGCCCCTAGGGCGGCGATGGACTACGCCAAGCAGCTGAAACGGAAACGACAGGGGGACAAAGCTGCCACAGATGAGGAGGAGCAATGACGTTGGACAGGGGTGCACTAATCAGCTCTTTCTATCGCTTATTTTGTTGGTGGGACTCTCCTTCAGTACTTGGCCCCTAAGTTCACGGTTGGTGTATAATGTTAACCTGAGGGGGGATAACTCCCTATAGCTGCATCTGCTGGATGCCTTTTGTTTGCTCTATGTCTTGTTGATTTTTGCACAGGTATTAGACCTGATCAGCCACCTCCTGCACTGCGGGAGGACAGTAGCCCTCTGTTACCTCCGATATGGGAGATCCCCACTCTATGCACTATTTGGGCTTTGGGTGTTGTTTGGTTCACACTGGGATGGCTTTGGCACGTTGGGCACGCCGAAGTGGGTGGGGGGATTGGGGGAGGGACAAGGTGGGCACAGTTGGCACTTGTGTATTGTTCTAAACTCGAACCTGGGCAACATGTTCTGAAAGTCAGATCTCGTATAACTGTATCTTTGATGTGTAACCTTATACATGGGCAGTGATGTTCGATTCCTCACTTGGAACGTACGGGGCCTCAACAGTCCCAAGAAAATCCGTACTGTTTTAGCTTCATTAGATAGGTTGAATGTCACTGTGGCCTTTTTGCAGGAGACCCATCTCACCAAGCTATCTGAGAGGAATGTGGGCGCTCGATGGGCTGGAGTGAGAGTGGCCTCGTCGTATTCATCCTATTCCAGAGGCCTGATGATTCTTGTCAAGAAGGGCACGCCCTTCCAAGTACATGGTACGGATGTGGATGAGCAGGGTCGGCTGGCTATGGTGCATGGGACGCTTGGCGGCACGAGTATCCTTCTGATGAATGTTTATGGCCCGAACGTGGATGATCAATCGTTTTATGCGGATGTATGGCGTAGAATCTCAGCCTTCCCTCATGCTGAAATGATCTGGGGGGGACTTCAACACATGTTTGGATGTGGATATGGACAGGGAGGGTAGTGGGGCTCCAAGACACAGACAGTCCACTGACGTTCTTCTTGGGCTCTTGGATGCTGGGTATTTGCAGGATGTCTGGCGCGTGAGGCACCCAGGGGTCAGGGAAAGCGCTTTTATCTCCACAGTCCATGGCACATGGTCCCGCCTGGACTATTGGTTCGTCTCTGAAGCTGTATGTACGTGGGCCGTAGACACTCGACACTTGGCTAAAACTATTTCTGATCATTCTCCGGTATTGCTGGCTTTGCGGCTTCCTGGATATGAGAGGCCCCCGTTTTCTTGGAGATTGCAGCCGTCCTTCTTGACTGACTCGGTGTTTAAGCACACAGTGAGCGATGCCATTCAGAATTATTTCCGGGAAAATTCTGGCTCTGTGAACAATGCTGGTGTTCTCTGGGAGGCGTTTAAGGTGACTATCCGGGGGGTGTGTTTCGGGGCACAGGCGGGTGTTCTCCGTGACCTGCGTTGTCGAATCTGGAAACTAGCGGATGAAATAGTTGCTCTGGAGCGCGACTATGCACGCTGCCCTGCCACCGAAACGCTGGCGGCTATTCGGGAGCGCGTGTCGGAACATAATGCGACGGTGGACCAGGAGATGGCACACAGATCACGTCGGTGTACTGCCCGCTACTATGAAGAGGGGGGCCGGTCTAGCCGCTCCCTGGCTCAGAAATTGGCGGCGCCGCGTAGTCAGGTTTACATTACTGAGCTATTGGATGCTGAGGACAAGGCGCACTACGGTAATTCAGATATTAGCGGGGTGGTGCTGGATTACTACTCTAAACTATATGGGGAATGTGATCAGCCTCATGCGGATGAAATCCATGCTTATTTAGATGACGTCGCCCTGGGCTGGTTGTCTCTAAACCAACGGGAGTAACTCACGCAGCCATTCGATGTGGACGATGTGAAACAGGCAATCATGTCACTTCCCACTTGCAAAGCGGCTGGTCTCGACGGCCTCCCTAGCGAGTTCTATAAGGCATTTGCGGATGTTCTGGCGCCGAGGCTGTTGGAGGTGTATGCTGAGGCGTACGAGTCTGGCACTTTGCCTTCCTCACTTAAGGAGGCCTTAATCGTGATGTTACTGAAACCAGATAAGGCGTCAAACGCTTGCGATTCCTACAGACCCCTATCAATAATTAATATAGATGCCAAAATCTTGGCAAAAATGATTGCCACAAGGCTTCAACCACTAGTTCCAAACCTGGTCCTCCCGGACCAGTCGGGCTTCGTGCCCTGTAGATCCACATCACATAACCTCCGCACTATTTTTTCCACGTTGCATTATTTTGAGAGCGACTTTCAGGCGGTGGCTGTGCTGCTCGATGCGGCTAAGGCGTTCGACTCCCTACAGTGGGAGTACATGTTTGTCGTCTTGCTGCGTATGGGCCTACCCCTGTTCTTCCTGAAATGGATCCATGTTTTATACACCTCTCCGGTTGTGCGGGTTCGTGTAAATGGCTGGGTATCTGCCGCCTTTTCCATCCAACGCGGCACGCGGCACGCGGCAGGGCTGCCCCTTGTCGCCAATGCTTTTTGCACTTGCACTGGAGCCTCTGGCCTGCAAACTGCGTCAGCGACACGCCTTGGCAGCACTGCGGTTCTGGCAGCGGCCCTTAATGGTGTCACTCTACGCTGATGATATGTTACTCTATGTGCGTGAGCCCGCCACATATTTGCCAGAACTATTGAGAGAGTATGTCAGGTTTGAACGCTTTTCTGGCCTAGGCATTAATTGGGCCAAGTCCACTGTATTTCCACTAACTGCTGGCACCAAGGAGATCGAGTTGGACTTCCCCCTGCAGTGGTCATATGACCCGGAAAAGTATTTGGGAATCTGGCTCCATAGAGACCCTGAAGTAGTGATTGCGGCTAATTATGGCCGGGCAGTTCACACAATTACAGATCAAGCAGCACGCTGGGCTAAGCTGCCCCTTTCACTGGCAGATCGCATTGCGGTCATTAAAATGTCCTTTTTACCCAAACTCCTCTATTTGTTTGTTAATATCCCCATTAGATTGAACATTGCATTGTTTAATACACTGCAATCGGTACTACTCACGTTTGTTTGGGGGGGCAGGAAGCCCCGGTGCAGCTGGAAGGTGTTAACGCAGCCATTTGAGCGCGGCGGGTTCGAGGCCTCTGATTTTTGCCTATATTACTTATGTGCCCAGGCGCAATTTGCGCATTATTGGTACTTCCTGCAGAAATACCAACCACACACGGCTATAGAAGTGGACTCTGTGCTCCCGGTGCCACTGGTAGCTGCTGCCATGTTGGGAGGCGGGGGAGGGGACCACGGGGGGAAATTAGCCCGGTTCATTGTACGGCGTGGGCATGGAGTGCACTGGCAAAAAGGGCCGGGGTGGACTATCTCTATGTCCCTGTGCTGCCTCTTGCAGTGCACCCTGACATATCTGCTGCTCGGGACCCCGCTGCCTTGAAGGCGCTAAGGAAGGTGGGGATTACCCGCCTTGGGGATCTCTATAATCAGGGCCGATTTCTGACACTTTCCGAGTTGCAGAGTCGCCACGGTGCGGGTCTGATGCTTGATTTCACTTATGTGCGGGTGCGGCAAGCAATCCGAGATATCTACCCTGGGTATCCGGCCGAGCCGCGCGCCCTGCGGGCACTGCGGGCGGTGCTCGCGGGGGCGGAGCGTGGAGGCTTGATAACCAAATTGTATAACGCATCCCTCAGGGAGAATGATCTTGAGGAATCCCCCTCCTATACTAAGTGGGTGACAGTGCTGGGCACCACACTGACGTTGGATGACTGGTACTTCTGCTGTGTGCTAACGGGGCGTCTGACGGCGAACTGCAATCTCCGTATCATTCACTTCAAATACCTACACCAACTCTATTACACCCCGATGCAATTGCACCGATTCGGCCTCAGGGAAAGTTCATGCTGTGCGCGTTGTGGACAGGCAGATGCTGATTTCCTGCACTTAGCATGGATGTGTGCTGGTATATATAATTTCTGGATGAACGTTACGCAAGTGCTTACGGACGTTGTGATGGAACCAGTGGAGTGTTTGCCTGCTATTTGTCTGCTAGGCTGGGTGAAAAAGCTTAAACCGTGCAATAGGCGGCTGGTGGCCATCTCCACTTTATTCGCAAAGCGGGCAGTGGCGCAAAATTGGGGGCCAGGACTGTCCCGACGGTGAGGAAATGGATCCGAGACTTACTTTATTGTAGGGATCAATTGGAAATTTATGCGGAGGAAATACCGGAGGCCTCTCGCCCTAAAGATTTTTGGGCTCCGCTCACGGGGTACTTGCTTGGGAAACCAGACCTGAGATGATCTTCTGTAATACAATGCTATTATACATGCGGGGACTTCTGGGATGATTATTGTGAACGGACGCATTACACTCTGTAGGACTACCCAGGTGTAAAAGATTGCTAAGCACAGTGCCGGGAATGGGGGGGTGGGTGGAGGGTTTGTTCAGGGCGGGATGTCTTTGCTTCTATTATACGAGAAAAAACACAGCTTGTATTGATATCCGATGCAAATGTGCCTACGTGACCCCATGCTGGGGTGATGTACACTCACTTGTCTACAAGCTGTCTAAAAAAGATATATAAAAAAAAAAAAAAACAGTCTAATAACACAAGGGTCCATTCTAAGATATACAGTTCTGAAGCATAGAGACCTGGACGGTTGGCAGTGGTCTGAAACTGTAGCTTACAGAGCACAAACCAGGCAACAGTTGACAACCGAGAGGAAAACAACATATGATATCTCGATAGACCCTTAAGAGATATGGTATGACGCATAATAAAATGATAGGAGTAAAGAAAGAGAGAAGGGATGGGCGCTAGTAGGTATAGAATCGAAACCGATATGCCAGTGGGTAACATCTAAGAGGATAGTAGAGCATTTAATTTCAGGTGTACTTCAGATTATATGCTCCAATGCATCTAAGGGTTCAACACAGGGCTTAGGAGAGTGGTGTTGTCAGATCTAGTTACTCTCGTATTTGTGCACATGCGAGAGGAGGAGGTGTACAAGAATGTAGAGGTGGACCTCCTGGTAGGTTTTCATGGTGGTTTAGAGGTGGCAAAATAATTATCAAGGGAGTTCCAGAAAGATGTGTTGCGTACAATCCAAGGGTAGTTTTGTAGTGAAGTGTTGTCTGCCCCTATCAGAAAGAAGACTCAGTTTAGCCAGGAGCGTAAGGAAGTGACGGATGTTTACTTCCAATTAGCTAAAATAGTTTTGCATGCAGCAGTAAGGAGGATATCGATTAGTAGACTGTCGAACAAGATCTTATGTTTGGGTCTAAGAATCCTTTGAATAGTGTTAAGAAAGTCCGCTCTAGAAGGACTCCACAGATAGAATGTATAAAGCTGAATACTGAGTCCCAAAAAGGGCAGACCGTGCTACAATAGAAGAGGAGATGAGGGAGATCACCCATGGGGTCATTACAGTTCCAGCAAGCTGGGGTCCCTCTGAGGGAGAGTTTATGGAGGCATGCAGGGGTCCAGAAGGTCCTGTGTAATAACCAGAATTTTATCTGTGCAAGAGTGGGAGAGATTTTATATCAGACCACTGACCTCCATATCTGGTGCCAGGATTGTGATGTAATCGTTTCAGTGGGGTCCCGCTTAGCTTGGAGTTTTTAGGACGTGGTGGAGGACTTCAGTTGTATGAGATGGTAGAACTTGGAGGCCTGGTGACTGAATTTATTAAAGGATAAGATAGTCTTGGTAAGGGAAAGGTCGTTATTTGGTAGTATTAATTTAGGAAGAGCAACCTTAAATTTCAAAAAATCGTAAAGATCTATTTTCTGTAGGTTAAAGTGGTTGTTCTGTTCTCTGAAGGATAGCGGAGATTGAGAAAATCCTAGATCTTTCAAGAAGTGATTGCCCCTAGAAGCCCAGTGAGACCAACTGGCAGGTGAACCTTGGAATCTGATTTTAGGGTTGTTCCACAGGGACGTCATATTCGAGTCAGAAATCGGGGTTTCTAGGTTTCTACCAATTTTCAAGAGGGCCCTTTTGGTGTTGAGGAAAATATATTTACCCGAGAGCGGGGGTTTGCGAAAGATAGGGCGGAATTCGCCTAGAAGCTCCCTTTCTACCAGAAGCCATGTGGGGGTATATATAGTCTGGGGCTTGGGTGAACCAAAGTGAGCCCTGTCTAGCCAGGAAGGTGGTTTGCTAGCTCTTGAAATCTGCAAGATTAACGCCACTGTGATGAACTGGGAGGCATAATTTGTTTATCGAGATTCTCAGTCTTTCATTTTGCCAAAGGAATTTATTTAGTAGTTTGTCAATCTTTTTTAGACATTCCTCTGATAGAGTTAAAGGTAGCATATTTGTAAGGTAATTGATTATTGGTGTGATCATCATTTTGATGGTCTCAACTCGGCCCCACCATGTTAAGAATTTAGGGTTCCATCCCTCGAGTAGGGTTTCTACCTTTCTTAGAGCTTGTGTCTCATTGTGTTTCAGGGATTCCAGTAAGTCTAAGTTGAACTCCAAGCCCAGATATTTTACAAATTTTGGTTGCCAGGTAAGACCTCTGTTGGTGAACAGGGCACTGGAACAGAGATTATTCAAAGCGAGAATTCAGATTTGTCTTTGTTAAGTTTGTAATTAGAGACTTGGGCATATTCTTCAATGGTTTGGATTAAGGCCGGGATAGATTGGCTAGCCTTTTCAGACATTAGTAGGATATCGTCAGCGTATGCTGCAACTTACACTTTGAGATTATTGAAGGCGATGCCATGGATGTGGGGATTGGATCTGATCTTGTGAAGTAAGGGTTCAAGGGTTAGGATCAAGAATGAGGGAGAGAGGGGACAGCCTTGCCTTGTGCCTCTTTCTAGTTTGAATGCAGAGGAAATTAATCTGCCAGACCTGACCTTGGCAGACGGGCCACTATACAGGGCCATGATCATTTTGGTAAAAGTATCACCTAAATTAAATTTCCTAAGAGATTCATGGAGAAAAGTCCATGAGACCCTGTCGAATGCTTTTTCAGCATCGAGGATAACCACTACCTTTTCGGAGGGGCCCAATTTAGCCTTTTCAATAATATGGCAGAGGAGCTGGGTGTTATCGTTGGATAGCCTGTGTTTCATGACGCCCACTTGTGAGTGCCTGATAAGGCGAGGTAGAAGAGGTTCCAGTCTCTTACAAAGGATCTTGGCGTAGATCTTTGCATCCAGGTTAATTAGGGAGCTTGGTCTGTAATTTTTAACATGTGTAGGGCCTTTCCCTTCTTTGGTGATTACAACGATAGTGGCTTCACTGGTGGTCCCGGATATAGTGCCCGAGTCGGCAAAGTGTTGAAAAAGGGACAGAAGAGTTGGTTTAAGTATATGGGCGAAAGTTTTATAAAAGTTGGCAGTGTAACCATCTGGCCCGGGGGCTTTGTTTGTTTTTAATGAATGAATTGCTAAGTCTATCCCTTCTAGAGAGAATGGGGAGCTTAGGACAGCTTTTTCTTGACCTGAGATGGTTGGAAGTGGGATGTCTCTGAGGTATTCCACACAGGCTGATGCTTGGATCCCCAAGTCGTCTGTGTATAAAGACTGGTAAAAATCTTTAAGTATTTCTGGTATTTTCTGTGGTCTGGTATGTGCAACGTTAGATTTATCCATGAGGGAACCAATTCCCTTGAGGTTTTGCTTATGTTTTAGGTAGGAGGCCAGAATATTCTGTGCCCTGTTTGTGTCGCAAAGATTTAAGCTTTTGTATTTGTTTACCCATATACCCGCTCTTTCACTTAGGATTCTGTTATATTCATATTTCTTGTTGGTGAGTTTTGATTGGGTTTGGGGGTCTATGTCAGTCCTGTGGGCAGCCTCCAGAGATTTAATGTCTTGTTCTAAGATTAGGATGTCTTTGTTGTGATCTTTGTTAATTTTAGTTTGTATATTAATAAGGGTGCCTTTTACCGTGGCTTTCAGGGCGTCCCAGTGGTTGGAGGGAGATGTATCAGTGCTAATATTGTCTTCAAGGTAGTTTAGAATGGTTTTCTCAATCCTCTCTTTTGATGAAGCATCTCTGATTGATTTGCCATTGAATCTCCAGATCTTACTCGGGGTATGAGCATTGGTGCCAGTAAGGGAGAGAGTTATGGCTGAATGGTCTGAGACTAACCTCGTTAGTATGTCTATTCGGTCGATTAGGTGTACATGTGGTTTGTATATCATTAAGTAGTCAATTCTGTAGTAGAATGTATGGGGGTTTGAAAAGAAGGTGTAATCTCTGGTGTCTGGGTGTTGGAGCCTCCAGGAGTCGTGTAAGCTAAATCTTTCGCAGATTTTGTGTAGTGACCTGTGTGCCCTAGAAGGGTTAATGATGGACCTGGATTGTTGATCTAAGGTTATTCATGGGGAGGTTGAAGTCGCCTCCCAGGATAATGAGGTCATTGCTAGGTATTTTGCTCAGGGGGAGGGTTAATGAGTCCCAGAACTCTGGGTCGTCTGTATTCGGGCCGTATACATTAAGGACATGAAAGTGCCCTGTGTTTTTTGTGAATTTAGATAATTAGAATTTAGATAAACATTCCTTTTTAATACACATATGTCTAAACAGCCCATAAGGCAGGGTGCATTATATTTAAAAAGCTAGACATGTACTTTTAAGTTTTACATATCCTGGTAGTGGAAAACTCCCAAATCTGTTTTTCGATACTGTGAGGCCTACTTCTCCCATAAGATACCATTGGGATACCTTATTACATTTAATTAGTCCTAATTTCTGATTGGGAACAGATAGACATGTTATGTAATTCCTGAAGTTTTAAACTCTGCGTGCCAGACTTTGAGAAGGTAACTTTTTCAGTTGATGAACCTGGTCTCTGTATCCGGGCTGCACTCCATCATGGTAGGCCTGAGCTTGTAACTTTGTCCTCGTCTAGCGTGACCAGATACCCACAGTTAGCATTTGCTGCTTCTTGGTGACATTTCTAATTTAAACATTTAAAACTGCATATCTCCAGTCCTCCTGAATGGATTTTTGCCATTTTGGTCTCATTGTATTTATTAATATTTATTCTATTTTTCTAAGTTGGTGTGGGATATCTCGTGTGCTATGTCTTCACTTTATTTCTGTTTGTGTGCTGCATAAATACTTAACACAGTGCCTCCAAGTTAAACCTGAATGTGCGAAGCACAGGTAAATTTAATGACTTTTGTGCTTCACCCTGATAAGGATTGTGGTTTTTACTTGAGTGGGGCTTCCACCACCTCAACCAATAACCTAGTAATTTCTCACAGCTACAAATGGCCCTTTCAGGGGGATCATTTGTAATTAATGAATGTAATTATTGTACTAGATAATGTACGTGTACCAATTTACTTATTTACAATAGATTTACTGATACAAACTAACGTCATTGGGATGTAATGTTCCTGAACACTGCGGTGCCAGTAAACCACGAGTGGGGAAATCTCCAATAAAATTACTCAGAAAGAAATCATGTTTAAAGAGATTGGTCTTAAATCACAAAACATTTTAGTATAAATCCTCTGTGCAAGAAAATGTTTAGTGAACATAAATTGTCAATCCGTATTCACACAATTAAATTGGTGAAAAGTTATATTTGCAAGGTGAATTTACAGATTATGTCTGAATTAATTGATTCATTCTTTTATGGTTACAGCTGTGGCATCCTGCTGCAGTAAGCCAAAGACACCAAGGCTATTTGCCTTTTGCTTCAATGCAGTGTCTCTATCAGGAAACATTTTGTGCAAGAAGGAGGGCACAACCCCATATGTAGGAGCAGTGGAGAGAATGGAAAATGTACATGCATAAAAACATATTTGAATCATGTTTACGCATGTAGAATGTTCCACTTAGTGACAAATCTGCAACTGTAAAGTTTACATTTTTGAGAACCTGTGTATATCTATCACAGTTGTGGATTCCATGAAGTTACCCGTGGATTTTTTTGCTGTTAAATTTTCAAAAATCTCCCTCAAAACAAGAGAATTCCCCCAGGAGCTGTTTTCTGCTTTTTGTGCTAGGGTTCTGTGGATCGGACCAACTAAAAAGAATGTTTTAAAAAAAATTATA
This sequence comes from Calotriton arnoldi, assembly GCA_963921515.1. NCBI lineage: Eukaryota > Metazoa > Chordata > Amphibia > Caudata > Salamandridae > Calotriton > Calotriton arnoldi. The sequence continues at coordinate 330,181 of CAWUFW010000155.1, read as the reverse complement.
TTTGTGTTTTTTTGCTCTTGTAATTTTCATATTCTGAACTCTTCTCTGCACTATATACCTTGAAGTCCCAGTACTGCAGCTACTGAATTGATGTATTTTTATTTACACCACAGTCCTTTCTTTACGTTATATACTAAAGAGTATAATTGTATAGGGAATAAAATGCAAACAAAACTGTTAGATTACATTCTAGTTTCTGTGTGCTGTTCTATTCTGTTTTGCAACATTTTCTCAACAGTTTTGTAACAATAAGGCAATCCTTGGACATGAGAGTGCTAGTGAGCAATTGTTCCTTAAAATATTGAGAACCAAAATATTGAGATGGTAAACATAAAAAGGTAAAAATAGGTTTACAGTTCTTCACTCCACATATACATACCCTAAACATATATATCTCATCAAGGTACATATATGTGAAGTTAAGTATAGTAAGCCTATAATTACCTGTATGTATTTTCGCTGTCAATGTTTTGGTTGTTATTATTTTTGCTACTATATTGTAGTAGTCCAATATAAAATACTCAATATTCTGGTACCAAACCATTTGCTCATAGGAATAAGAAGAATAAAAAAGGAGAATGTGAAATATTGATTTAAGCAGAGCAAATAAAGGGAGAGAGTGAGTGGAGGGAAGTTAAAACTTTATAAGAGAAGCTAGATATTTCGAGCCTGATTACGATGTCGGTCGTAGTTGCCTCTGACTGACATCGTCGCGGTCTCGGGACCACCCGACCTCCGGTCGGCGGTTCAGACACCGCAATTACGATGGGACCGCACATGGTGCGGTCACAAACTCTCATTTCTCTATGTGAGGTTGAGCTGCTGTCGGAAACTGGCTGCAGCACAAGCTCTCATTGATAAATGGGAGTTTGTGTAAATCCCTGCACCCTTTGCCAGGCACCTCACAGTGCCTGCCACAGGGTGCAGAGATTTACAGGGGGGCACTATGGGTGCTCCCCAGGCCCACAACTGTAGGCTGTAGAGGCAAAGGGGCCCTGCTAGGGGCCCCCAAAGTTGCTTACAAACTGCCTTTCCATGGTGGAAAGGCCGACATGCAAAGGCTGTCTGAAACTGACATCGTAATCCCAATGGTGGAAACGCCATCCTAATGGGATTACGCTGCGGTCCCGATTGGCCGACGAGCTCCTTGAGCCCGTCGGAAGCCAGTCGGTCAGACCCGTGGATTTAAACTTTGACTGCCTTGAGGCGGTCGGACTTTAAACCTCAGATGTCGATCAGAAAGCCTCAGACCTGCAGTCGGAGGCTTTCCGACCAACATCATAATAGGGCCCTAATTGACATAGAAATCATGGAAGTGGGTGAGCAGAAAAATGAGTTTAGTAGGGGGAGTTTAATACACAAAAGCTTATTGTGCTAATATAATTTTACTTCAGGGTATACAAATGAGCCTGGTGGATTATATTCTTTCCATCATGGCACAAACATTTTAGTTCACTTTTAATAAGTTACCATGAATGTAACAATAAATTATCTTTGAAATGCACTGCATTGCATACATTTTTCTTTATTGGGGGCCACCCTCTTGCAGAGAAGAAACAACTGGATGCATTTTATAAATCAAGCCCTAAGTCAAGTATGATCTAGACTGACATTCACTGCAAGAGTTTGGATAAAGTAAACAAATAAATAGAGAGTACAAGAAGAACCATCACATAATCCTAAATTATCTTTTTTCAAGAGGGGGATTTAAACTGGTCATGGACAGACTTATACAGGAATGAGTTCAATGTTTAATTTGGGTTACAGATGAGGAGGCCTACTTTATAAAGATACTGTTGGCTAGAGTTGGGTAAAGTTGTAAACTTCAGCCTTGAAGGTGCGTGAAGATGGCTTACTTTTCCCTCTATACATTTTGGAAAGTTTGCATGGTTTTCAAACCCATTTGCATTTATTTACATGTTTTACTTTGAAAAATGTCAAAACCACCCACATTCAGAAATCTGAGTAACTGAAAATAATTATAACAGCATATGACAATCGAAAAGTCTAATATATTTATAAAAAATCCATTTATTATGTCAAACATATTTGTGTCCCACACAGTTTAAAAGTATGTTTCACATTACATTGTCAATTTATACTTTCAGGGCCCAGTTTTACAAAGGTTTTACGTCAGGGTTGCACCATTTTTTTCACTCATCGCCAAAGAAAAATCTTTTTGGTATTTACATAGCCATGCAAATGTTGATGTGAATGGCTTTGTAAGAAATGTAATGCAACGGAGTGCATTGCATTACTTTGTGTCAGGATGCCATTCCATGAGAGGTTCATAGGCATTCCTGGACATCCACCCATAAATTTTGACATTAGCCCATATTTACAAAAAGATGTAGACATGGACTTGTTCAAAAATGGTGCACCTGCTTAAGGGTCGCAGAACAAGGAGAATTATGCTTATTTTTTCTCATTATTTTCTCTTAGCATCTAGGGTGCATTCTGTAGCACATATACAAAGAGGAATAAGCCTTCAAGGATGGTTTTGTGTAGGAAGGTTCCCCTTCTTTCGCAAAACCTAGCCTGATCATAATATAGGCACCCTTCTATTATGGTGCAAGGGTGCCTGCGTTGGTGCTAGGTAGTATAAAGTGGGCCAGTGCAAGGAAAGAGCATAACTGCGCTATTTCCTTGAATACGTTGCACAGTTCTGCTCTCGCCCTTTCATGCAATACAGTACAACCCAGCAATGTTACTTGCTGTGATGCTTGATTCCTTCTAACTCTGTCCCTCAGATTATATCATATGGAATGGAAGTGATGGATGATCCTTTCCGACTAGGATTCAGTTCTCTTGTATTCCATCAGTGATCAGAACCACAGGCAACACTTGTTTCAAAGGTAAATTCCTATTTTAAAGAGGCACCTTTGATCTTATTTTGAACAACTTTGACTTATGAATTATGGCTGATAATCGGTGAATCGTACACAGTAATACGGCCAAATTGGCGATGAGGAGACCACAGCACACCAAACGGAGCCGACACAAACCCAGCGAGAGAAGTAACGTGCTTTTACCATCGAGAAGATGTTTAACTGGTATGCACAGCATCTAATTAATCAGTCATGGCTGAACTATGTTTATGTTTCATAAACCTTACCAGGAGTTTTCAAGCCCACTGGACTCATTGTGGCAAGAGCGGCTGTAAACAGTGGTTAATTTTATGTCAGTACGGCAGGAGTAATGCACGATGCAGCTCAACTGCAGGTTCGTGGTCCTGCTCAAGCTCTAGGACCGAATGCCATTGTTGTCTATGTGCGCTGGACACTTTATGCCGCTCGAGCCCTGACTAGAGGTGCACGTGTCTGGGTGTGCGTGAGCAAGTTTTGAGCTCCAAGGCCGATGGCCATTGTTGGCTCCTTGCGGTTGGGGGAGTGTGTTTGCTCCAATGCTGAACGCCACTGTTGCTTCTGTGTGGCCATAGAAACATGTAAAACCCGAGTGAGGCGTGATTATCTGTCATTTTATAGGAGGCGCTACTGTGCTGTCATCAACTCTTGCCGTTACCGGTTATCCAGAATGGCAGGGGATACCTCTGCATCTGCTACTGAACCAAAAGGAAAGGCATTTAGAGAGAGATTTCTGTCTAAGAATCCAATGCTTGAATTGGATGTTTACAAGCTGCTTCATCATTGGATGACTACAGAAAGTGTTTGCACAGTGATTGGCTCCCTCTGCTACATTTGCAGGCGATGCTCGGATTGGATGTTTACAAGCTGCTTTATCATTAGATGACTTCAGAAGGGATTAATTGTGATTGGCTTCCTCTGCTACATTTGTTTTGGTGCTTTGCTTGTTGGATTCTACACTGGGTCATTTACAAATATTCTTGGGTGTTCTTTAATTGTTATTCCAAGTACTTTTGGGCACAGTTATGCCAACTGAAGTATTGCACTTGTATTGTATTTCTGCTGAATTTCTTTAGGCATTGGATGGGGATATTCATTATCAAGTATTTGTTTTGCATGTTCACATATGAAATTATTTGTTTTCACTTTCCGCAAGTTCTTCACTAAGCTAATCATTTCAGATACGCCTTAAGTTACAGTTATTTGTAATAATCATTATATTTTCATACTTTTTCTTCTTCGAGTTTCACACATAATTTTCACTCATGGTTTGGGCAAACATGTAACCTGCCAATATAATTTCTACAAGAGCCAGGCACACCTAGACTTAATTGGAATTAGAGGCTTAAAACCTTTGAGAGTTATTTACCAGCCATTGACGGGGTGGAGTTTCCAGCGATTAAAAAAAGGGCAATATTATGTTATTGTTTAGGATCTGAAGGACAATGAATATTTGATCATCATCCTCAGTTGAGGCCTCCACCATCAACAGAATAGGATGTATACACAGAAGCTGTGAAGGGATTGGAAAATCACTTTAAGGATGACTTAAGTGTCATAGTGAAGAGACGTAGGTTTTTTACACGTAAACAACATCAACAAGAATCCATAGACTCATTCTTGGCAGAGCTGAGAGTCTTAGCCTCAATGTGTAAGTTCGAAGGACTCTTAGAGAGGCATTTCCAAGATCAGCTTGTGGTCAATTGTTTTGACAACCGGATACAAGGGTGGATTTTGTGTTGCAGGAATCCATCTCTTGAAGAAACATTAGAAATTGCCAGAGAAATAGAGAGATCTGTGATGGCCTCCAGAGAATTAGGAAGGGATAACCAACATGTCGTGGAGGCTGTGGCACGACCTGCTTCTAAATGTATGCATAATGCTGAAGCAAAGAAACAGAGCAAGGCCATTAATAATACTGGTAATGCATGTTTAAGATGTGGGTTCAAAAGTCATGTTGCAAGTTTTAAAAACTGTCCAGCGATGGGAAAAAACGTGTCTCAAATGCAAGAAAACAGGACGCTTTGCAAGAGTGTGCCGCAACTCTCAGAGTGTGGGGAGCATACTGACTCTCCTCTTCAAGGTGAACAACTCAGCACCAGTGCAGATAGTATAGTAGCATTATCGGAACAAATGATGGATACTCAACATGGTAGAGAGGGAAATGGGGATCCCAACTGTGAGCTGTTTATTAGGAAAGTGCCATTGACTGTAAGAGTAGACACTATAATTTCACACAAGTTGTTTGAGCAAGAATGGACACAGATTGCATTGGTTAGTCCAGATATTCACACTATTACATTCAGTGGTCAAGAGATCGAGATGTGGCATATTTCAAAGAAACCATTAAATTGAGAGACAGAGAAATCCACACTAAAGTGTACGTGGCACAGAAGAGTTATAATGTTTTAGGATGGGGAGATCAGGGGTGGCTTGGAATGGTTTTAAGGCCAGTCACAAAATATGTATCAAAGGATTTCCTAGAGCGAGAAGGTGGGGGACTTGGAGCTGGATGAGAGGTCCAGTGCCCGTGCTCCTTGGTTTATGTCGCAAACAAAAATTAGGGCTACTGTTCCTAAAGAGAAAGAGGAGATATCGACAGGTTGTGCAGAACTCTGCCATATGCACGGTGGCATCAGCAGGACTGTTTCATGTTGTCCTCACACATCCTAAAGGGATGTCATGCATCATCATAGGGCTATTGCTCCTCGTTGGGCCAGCGCTGCAATGCCCAATGCGTCCCTCGAAGGGTCACTTTGGCGGAGACCTTTATTGGTATGCCGTATGATGAATGCAAGGTAGAGTCTAGGTGGGGTGGTATCTCATGTGTGATGATGTGGGCTAAAACTGGTCAGGGAGGCCACCAACTACTTTTAATAACTGGACCGCCCTGTCAGATCAAAAACCTTTATAGGTAAATGCTAACAATGGGGTCCTAAAGTACCCTGGTAATCTGATGTGAGTTCCATCTTTAGGGTCCAACTCTATTCAGTCAACATGTTTCGCTCCCCTAGTGGTCAGGAAGATCCACGCCCCTTTGTCAGGACAGGAATAGTGAGTGAATCTTCCCACCCCACAAATGTGTCAAAAGTGGTGCCCTCTCAGTGGTAACTACTTTTTTTTGTTGGCTATCCAACCTGTCAGGAGGGAAAAAGGAGAGAGAGTGATCATGTTCCTGGCATAAAAGCGTCTTATTGACCAGGATGTCCATTATTGTGGACCAAAATGTTCGTCTGGTGCTGGATTGGCGTCCAGATACGTAAAGACATATACAAGACACAGACAACATAAAAATAGGTAGCGTGAAGAGCCAATCTATGAGTAAGTAAGTAAGTAATTTATTGTACAGTTAATTAAAACTCACAATTTTAAAAAGAAAAACCATCGAGGCATTAAAAGTACATAAAAAAGAGAAGATAAAAACCATTGTCTCAATTTATGCTTTAACATTTAAAATACAGTCTTTCAAACTGTTGTGCTTTAGTTAGAGGTCATATCGAGTCTCGGTTTTATTGTCTGTTCAGCCCTTTTGAGGTGGAAATAAGTATGGACAAGGTGCCAATGATTCAGAGTGCCTGTTCAAGCCTTTTGACGTGTATAAGAGCGTGGATAAAGTGCTTGTGCTTCAAAAATGCAAACCTGAGTTGGACATAAGAGGGGGTATGTAGGTTGACTGTTAAAGTGCTCAGTAAAAGTAGACCAGCTGCCTTCTATTCTGCTGTCGCTTGTGGCTTCAGCTTAAGTCTTTCTGCCAGTTTATCAATATACTTTATAAATCTGCAGTTTAATTGGATCTCTTCTGGATAAAAACATAATTTTACTGCTTGCCTGCAGGTCCTGATGCCCTTCTGATTCAATGTTGGTCGAAGTAAGGCATGTCTTATGTCTAACAGGCTTGGGCAGGTGCAGATAATATGTATTAGGTCCTCTTTTCCTAATCCACAAAGACGGCAGGACTGTTCATCTGGTCTCCTTTTCCAAGGCGGCAGGTGAGGGAGAATTGGTATAATGCCTAAGCGCAACTTTAAAAAATGTTCTTTTATCTTTTGTTTAACTCCCGTTTTTAGATAAGCTTGTGGCATAAGAGCTGTATAGTCATTAAGTACTGTCCATCCGTGAGCCCGCTTGGCCAAAGTTTCCTTGTCTTCTATTGTGGATATCAATTTTGTTACTTTAGTTACGACCTTTTTGAAGCTTTTGTGATCTATGGAGGATTTCCAGAGGTTGGTCAATTCAAGCTTTTCCAATGATTCGACCAGGTACTCTCTGGCGGGTGATTTCTCTCGATGTGACAGCTCAAACCATAGATGCGCATTTAGGGTTCCCTGCTCAGCACCTCTGATCTTGTGCCAGCTTTTTATATAAGCACCCCTTCTTTCCGAGGTTTGCTTCTGAAGACCGAATTCCAGGCGTATTTGGGTCTGGTGACACATAGTTTGGTAGCTGAAAGATTGCTCTATATGACCTACCAATTATTTTGTCTAAAACTATCGCATCTTTCCTTTCCGTTGGTTCACTCCCATATGTGAGCATTGGCTGCAAACGTGCTCGAATCACCTGTAATAGGGGATCTAATGCTAGGTCTGGTAGGACTTCCTACAGGGGCTTCATTGCGAAGTAGCTCGTGGTGCCCTTTCGTCACAAGGCCTCCAGTTGGGGTTTATACAAGCCTCTGCTGTCGAGTAGAACTCCAAGATACTTGTAGTTGGTTACCCGGTCTAAGCTGCTCCCATCCAGGTACCACATGATTTTCTTGGTCTTGTTGTAATTCACTGTCATAATTTTTGTTTTCTTTAAGTTAATGTGTAATGCGTTGCGTTGCGAGAATTTGTTTGTGGTGTCCAGCAGGTGTTGGAGGCCAATTGGGGTCCGGCTTATTAAAACCAAGTCGTCCGCGTATAGGAGATTGGACAGTGAGATATTTCCCAGGCGAGGGGCGTGCGATGTACTATTGTCCAATTCCCCTGGAAGGTCTGCTAAAAAGAGGTTGAACAGCATGGGGGCTAGAACACACCCTTGTTTTAGGCCTTTGGAGGTGTTGATTCGCCTTGAGAGGTGCGTCCCAGCTCCCAGCTTGATCTTGACCCAGGTGTCGGTGTGTAATAGGATCAACTGGTTGAGGAGAGGCTTAGGTATCCCCCACTTTTCAGAATAGCTCGCATTAAGAATTTCTTGCAGCGAAGTTCCCAGCCTAAAGAATTCGAGGCTGGTACCCCCGTACAACAAAATTGCTGCAGATCACAATAATACATGGCATGCAGTATGAGAAAAGGAAACCTCATTGTGTTTGTGGCACAAGCTTTCATAAATGCGATGCCACTGTGCAGATAGTGTAGATTGCCAGTGTAGCAGTGAACTGTTTTATACACACAAGAGAGATCATCATAACGTGTGCTGCTATTGGTCACAGTGTTAAAAATTGTCACAGTATTAAAAATAGGAGCGTGTTTGTGTTTCCATTACTCTCTTATTCATCGTGAGGCACATAATCTTACCTCCAACTGGAGATAAATGACTACCTAGGGTGTGGTAGAGGTGCCGTGCTCAGTCGTGCTAAACTGGAAGTAAATAGGTAAGATAAATAAGGAGGATCTAAACCGCAGGATCACATATGCTGTAACAGCGTCAGCCGGTTCGGTGACCGGTATTTAGTACTCACGGTTTCTGAGTGTGTTCTGGTCATCGCACCTACCCTCATCCTCTGCTTCCCCCAAATGAGGATGCAGGAGCCGGGGATTCCTGTTAGAAAGGAGTTCACCTGGCGGACTTAAACAGGAATCCACATGAACGCGGAAGAGCATCATCGCACATGCCTGACGGCCATCTTGGAATGATGTTGCACATGTCTGGCGTCCTTCTTGGAATGGTGTAGCACATGTCTGGTGCCCATCTTGGAGTGGTGTTAAAGTGAGGAGATTTGATATCTGTCTCAAATATTCTCGTGCATGTCTGGCAGCCATCTTAAAGTGGTGTTGAGGTCAAAGGTAGTGGGGATGTGGCAGAAAGATTATTGCACACGTCTTGCGGCCATCTTAAGATAGTGTTGAAGATGAAAGATAGTGAATATCTATCGGAACCATCTTCACGTGTGTCTGGCGGCCCACATGAAATAGTGTAGAAGTGCAAAGGAGAAGATGTGTCTCATCAGTAAATGGGGTAACGGTTAACAGCACTTGGTTATACGGGGTGCCGGTCACAATACTCATGTCAGAGTAGCTTTATAAGGCCCACCATTAAGTGACACTTAGTACATCAGAATGATACTTATTGATAAGTAACTAGTTTTGTGTAATATGGTATGATCTGGTCTTGTAAGCCTGACAACCGACCCGTATCTGTAACTATGGGTATTCTTTAAAGTGGTGTTGTGATTGTCACAGATTGTCTTAACTTGAACGATTCTTAGGGTACATGAGGTCGTGGTCAGTAGTGACATCTATATCGAAGAATAGGCCTGACTGGTTTCCATGTTTGGTTGCTCAGGGGTGTAGACCTACAATACGATCCAATGGATATCATCATTCAGTCCATCCAGGTTGGTATGAAGGCGGAACACCCAGTGCTGTTCTCGCCTAAATAGTGTGGCTTGGGTCCACGATGTGTTTGATTCAAGCATTGTCCACTTCAGATCATTAATGGAGTATTTCAGATCATTGAAGTGGTTGCTGATATTTGTGGCATTGCATCCACATCTTACGGTGCTCTTATGTTCCCCTATTCTTATCATTATAGGTCTGGTTGTCATCCCTATATAATACATTGGGCAGGGACATGTAATTAGGTAAATGCAGTTTTGAGTATTACAGTTGATGTGCTTCTTCTGTGTCTAGGAGAAAGATCCTAGCTGTAGTGTTTTTGAGTGTTCAGTAGAATTACAAGCGGTACAACTCCTGCAGGGGTAGTGTCTGCTAACTGGGGGAAGGTTTCAAAGTGTTTGTGATCTGGATACCTTTGTTCCAGGGGTTGTGTGTGCCAGTTGATCTTTTAAATACGATGTGCTTCTGAAGGCAAAGCGTGGGCGTTCAAGTTTGAAATTACCTGGCTCAGGATATTTCAATGTTTCAATATGATGGTCCTCACTTTGTTAGATAAGGGTGTGAAGGTAGTGACGCATGTCATAGTATCCTCTTTGGATCATGTATTGTTTTCTAATAGAGCCTCCCTGTTGTTGTTGCGGGCTCTCTTTTCGGCGAGTTTGATCAATCTCGGAGGATATTTTCGCTCAAGTAGATGTTTGCTCTGTTCTTTCGCTTGATTATCGTAGTCATCTAGGTTGCCGCAATTCCGTTGAAGGTGTAGGTACTGGCCATATGGTAGGTTTTCACAGAGCGCTTTCAGGTGGTGACTGTCAAAGGATAACAGGCTATTACAGTCCGTATTCTTCTTATAGGTTTTGGTGTATAACTGGCCTTGAGTGAGGCTGATCAAAAGATCCAAAAAGGCAATCTCAGAGTCTGAGATTGAACTTGTGAAGTGTAAAAAGGGGGTTAGTGAGTTGATCCAGTTGGCGAAAGCCTCACTACTGTTTCTAGCTCCTTTCCAAAACATGATGATGTTGTCTATGTAGCACTTCCCTGAGACGATGTAGGTCTGGAATGGATTTGAGGCACAGAAGATGTGTCTTACTCGAAGTCGGCCATGTGAAGACATGCAAGACTAGGGGCAAAAGTGCTCCCCATAGATGTCCCTTGTGTTTGGTGGTACACTTCTTTCTTATACATAAAGTAGTTGTTCTTCAATGCTAAGGTGGCACACTCTATTATGAAGTCTGCAGGGGTGGTGGTCATTGGAGTGATTGTTCTTAGGAGTGTGTCAATTACCTCAATTGTTGCATCTTGGGGGATGTTAGTATAAAGTGCAACCACATTGATTGTCATCAAAAAGGAGATCTCCTCATGATTTTCTAAGAGCACCATAAGATGTGGACGCAATACCACAAAGATGAGCAACTACTTCAATGATCTGAAACACTCCATTAATGATCTGAAGTGGACAATCCTTGAATCAAACACATCGTGGACACAGCGCTGGGTGTTCACCCTACAAACCAACCGGGATAGACTGAATGATGATATCCCTTGGATCGTATTGTAGGCCTACATCCCTGAGCAACCAAAAATGGAAACCACTCAGGCCTATTCTTTGATATAGATGTCACTACTGACTACCACCTCATGTACCCTAATGATCGTTCAAGTTAAGACAATCTGCGACGATCACAACACCACTTTAAAGAATACCCATAGTTACAGATACGGGGCGGTTGTCAGGCTTACAAGACTAGATCATACCATATTACACAAAACGAGTTACCTTTCAATAAGTATCATTCTGATGTACTAAGTGTCACTTAATGATGGTCCTTAAAAAGCTACTCTGACATGAGTATTTTGACCGGCACCCCGTACAATGAATTGCTGTTAACCGTTACCCCATTTACTGATGAGACACATCTTCTCCTTTGCACTTCTACACTATTTCATGTGGGCCGCCAGACACACGTGAAGAGGGTTCCTATAGATATTCACTATCTTTCATCTTCAACACTATCTTAAGATGGCCGCAAGACGTGTGCAATAATCTTTCTGCCACATCCCCACTACCTTTGACCTCAACACCACTTTAAGATGACCGCCAGACATGCGCGAGAATATTTGAAACAGATATCAAATCTCTTCACTTTAACACCAATCCAAGATGGCCACCAGACATGTGCTACACCACTCCAAGATGGCCACCAGACATGTGCAACTTCACTCCAAGATGACGGTCAGACATGTGCGATGATGCACTTCTGGGTTCATGTGGATTCTGGTTTAAGCCCGCCAGGTGTACTCCTTTAAAACAAGAACCCCCGGCTCCCACATCCTCATTTGGGGGAAGCAGAGGACAAGGGTAGGTGCGACGACCAGATCACACTCAGAAACCGTGTGTACTAAATACTGGTCGCTGAACCTGCTGACGCCTTTACAGCATATGTAATCCTGCAGTTTGGATCCTCCTTATTTATCTTACCTATTTACTTCCAGCTTAGCACAATTGAGCGTGGCACCTCTGCCACACCCTAGGGAGTACTTTTATCTCCAGTTGGAGGTAAGATTATGTGCCTCACGATGTATAAGAGAGTAATGAAAACACAACCACGCTCCTGTTTTTAAAACTGTGACCATTTTTTAACACTGTGACCACTTATGAGATAGCAACACATATTATGGTGATCTCTCTTGTGTGTGTAAAACAGTTTACTGCTACACTGGCAATCTACACTATTTGCACAGTGGCATCGCAGTTATGCAAGCTTGTGCCACTAACACAATGAAATTTCCTTTTCTCATACTGCATGCCATGTATTATTGTGATCTGCGGCAATTTTGTTGTACGGGGGTACCAGCCACAAATTCTTTAGGCTGGGAACTTCCCTGCAAGAAATTCTAAATGCAAGCTATTCTCATAGATTGGCTCTTCACCCTACCTATTTTTATGTTGTCTGTGTCTTGTATATGTCTGTACATATCTGGACGCCATTCCAGCACCAGACGAACATTTTGGTGCACAATAATGGACATCCTGGTCAATAAGACGCTCTTATGCCAAGAACATGATAATTCTGTCTCCTTTTTCTCTCCTGACAGGTTGGAAAGCCAACATCAAAAAGTAGGTACCACTCAAAGGGCACCACTTTTGACACAATTTTGGGGTAGGAAGATTCACTCACTATTCCTGTCCTGATGAAGCTCCACGGATCCTCCTGACCACTAGGGGCGCGTAACATGTTGACTGACTAGAGTTGGACCCTTAAGAGGGAACTCACATTAGACTACCAGGGTATTATATGACCCCATTGGTAGCATTTACCTATATAGGTTTTTAATCTGACCGGGCAGTCCAGTTGTTAAAAGTAGTTGGTGGCCTCCCTTACCAGTCTTAACCCACATCATCACACATGAGATACCACCCCACCTAGACTCTACCTTGCATTCATCATACGGCATACCAATAAAAGATCTCCACCAAAGTGACCCTTCGGCGGGACCCGTTGGGCATTGCAGCGCCAGCCCAACGAGGAGCAATAGCCCTATGATGAAGCATGACATCTCTTTGGGATGTGTGAGGGCAACATGAAACAGCCCTGCTGACTGCCACCATGCATATGCCTGAGTCCTGCACAACATGTCGATATCTCCTCTTTCTCTTTAGGAACAGTAGCCCTAATTTTTGTTTGTGACCGGCACAAAATATCCCATTTTCTTGGAATGTTCTATTGCCAAGTTAAGAGAAACTGGATCTCTAGAATTGCTTCTGAGTGACGTTTTGGAGAAACATGAAGCATTGTTCCTACAGAAGTTAGGTTTTGTAAAAGGGTTTGTGCATTGTATCATTCTCAAGCCAGTTGATTTATTTGCCTGTATCACACAAAGTGAGACATGTGCCCCTAAGCACAAGAGGAAGGTTAGAGGAGCATTTGAAGAAACTTTGTGCAGACAAATTTATAAAGCCCATAGATCCATCACAATGGATCTCGCCTAATGCAGTAGCCTTGAATAAATCTGGAGATCTGAGACTTGGCGTAGACCTTATATCTTTAAACATAAACATTTTAGTTGATTGTTTTCCTCTTCCCAAAACACAAGAAATGTTGGCTCAGTTGGGGAGGGGGGGCTAAGGGTTTCTCAACCTTAGACCTAAGAGCAGTTTATCACCAGGTAGATTATCACAGGATTCATGGTCACTCATGGCTTTCAACATGCCTTTTGGGGCATTCAGGTTTCTGCGGATGCCATTTGGTCTGGCCTCGGCCACATCAGTATTCCAGAAAATTGTGAACCAAATATTGGGCAGACTGGATGGGGTTTTGGCCTATCAAGATGACATCTTGGTATTCACAGACTCGGTTCAGTCTCATCTCAAGTTGTTGGACAAAGTTTTGGGATTGCTGCACAGTTATGGTTTTATTGTAAAGTGAGAGAAATGTTGGTTCATGGTTTATAAGGTATAGTGCTTAGGGCACAATCTGTCATCCATGGGGATTTCCCCCAAGGAAAACCTGTTAAAAGCTGTCAGGCTCTTCTTCCTCTCACAATGGCCAATTAGGGTATTTCTTAAGGCCATGTGTGTATTACTCTAGGTTTGTTAGAATTGTGCTTTGCAGACCCAACCTCTCAGGAAATTATTGAGGTCTGGTGCAAAGTTTTTCTGAGAAAAAGAACAATCAGACACATACGGCCAATTGAAGGACATGATTATGGCCTTTGGCGATTTCTGCAGTGGGACCACTAAAGCACCGCTCGCCAGACACGAGGAAACTTGTAATCTGGAGGGCGGTGTCAATACGGCTTTTGCGGTGTGGGAGCAGGGCGCTGGCATTGCCGCCCGCACCCACATTGCCAAAGTCGTAATTAGGCCCTAAGTAAACAAATAATTGTGAAACCAAAAGAACTTAGTAGACAGACTATAGCAATTAGTCAAAAATACAATAAAGCATGGAGTTCTTATCTCTCCCTGGTTTTCTATAAGATACAGAACTGGGGATAACAAGGGCAGATGGCTACTAAACAGACTGTCTAAACAGGAGAAAACAACTGTTCGTTATACAGAAAGGAGAAAATAATCTAAGAGCAATGCCAAATACTGTGATGAATGTCACAGGACAAGGCATAGACAATAGCCCACAAGAACCAAACCCAAATATGGCTTGTATCATGAAGTACTGGGAGTCTCCAGGAGTGTAGACTACAAGGAGAGGGTGATGGTAGCTTTACAAAAGATAAGTGGTAAAATGATAGGCAGTGACCCGCATCATTTGTAGTAGTGAACAATTGAAGTTTAAAAACGCATGAAATTCATGAAAAGTCCTTTACCTGATTAGGTTGTTGTGACTAACCATTTTTCTTTTCTTGGGCCAAAATTTTGTCTTGATGACCACCATAATAACTCTTTGGCACACTTGTTTACTGTACTGAGCATTATGTTGTGAACAATTTCCTTTTTTAAACTTCAATAATCAGTTAATAATACCTCATAATAATTCAATCTCATTGTTTATGTGTCTTCTGTTATTTGATTAAAAAACAGTATGGTTTTTGCTGCAGACATTTTTCTTGGAGGGACCACTGTTGCTTTATGACATCCACTTAGAAGGTAATAAACCTTGTTGGTTAGGAACAAATTACAGATCTTTCGGTTTTTTTTTTTTACAAATGTTGCCTGTCATTCTGAGGTGCAGTTGGCATACAATCATTACTTGTGAGTGTTTTTTGAAAAGTGATTCTGTGCAAAAATGGCTGGCAAAAATGTTAATATATCCAGTTACGTGGAACCCGGGCCATTTACCAGGCACTATCTTTCATCTATCCATTTCTATTTCATCCTTTTATTTCAGAGACTGATCATAAAGCACAAATGCAATTTAATATAATTCAATTTCCCACCCAATAAAAACAGCACGATTAAGTATAAAATATATCATCACTTAGACTGAGTAGATTCCTTTGAGAAGGATTGGATGTTAGACATTGCACTATGGCAGGTGGGCCTTAGTTCTCACCACATCTTAATGGGAGGGTCTTGCACGTGCTCCAAATTAATCAGAAAACCATCTCGGGTGATTAGTGCGCTATACAAATCAACATTACATAACACAACATAACATTGGTTACACTTCCGTTTGCTATAAGTGTAATCATGTACTTAGTAAAGGTTTAGTTAATAAGAAAGAGAACATTTATAATCTTTTTACTAAAACATAATAATGCTGATGAACTTTCAAATGTACAGAAAATAAAAAAGGAATAGCCATTTGCATTGGACATTGGTCATGGAAAATAGTCTTTATGTTGAAACGTATGGTTACACGAACTGCTCTATTGGCAATCCTGCTTTGGGTTTCTAGTGTCTAGTTTACTATGAGAGGATAAATTTGCTGAATAGATAAATTGAATCTTTCTGGGATGTATCCTCCATCTAAGCAAACCTGTTGAAACCTGCATATAAGTTTATACCTAGGTGACATCTCTCCAGGGAAGAGGCATTGTGATTTCACCCTGGGCCAATGTGCAACTAAGGTGGGTTGCATTAAAAACTTGACTAGTTCCTTAAGGGCCTCTTCTGACGGCATCTCAGTACACAAATGTCATAAGTAATATGTTATGGGAAAAACCATAGCAGAGTTGAGAGATGGAGCCCTAGCACTTCCAAGTAGAGTTACAGAGAAAGTTAAATGGAACAAAAAGGACAGATAGTGAGGCAAATAGAAAGAATTGTGGGAAAAAGAATGGTTAAAAAAGAAAAAGTAAGAGAAGAATAAAATGGTTATGGGAAGGAAGAAATCAGGAAGAGAGCAGAAATGATGAGGGAAAGGAATGGACACTGTAATGGAAGAAGAAAGGGTAGAATAAAGAACTGCGAATGGAAGCAAAGGTTAAAGAAAAGACGAGAGAGTCAACGAAAGAGTGAAGGGATTAATTGGTTAAAGGCTTGTGTGGTAATCTGAGTAAAGGAGGAAGGATTGATTGTGTTAGTAATGTTACCAATAGTGTTGATATTGACACCAAACCTTATGTTCCACCAGAATGTGAAATGCCTATTAATGGATTTCCTGTCAAAGTTATGGCAGATTCGGGCTCACCATATATGATATTATCTGATCAGTTTTTTTTAAATAAAAAGGTGGCATAATCAGAATCTCATGTCACCACTTTTACAACACCAGATTGGGCTTTCAGATTTATGCGCATGCCATTTGGTTTGGCATCTGCTGCCTCAGTTTTTCAAAAGCTTAAGTTTTGCTCTTTAGGAATATTGATAAAGTGGTAGCAATGACAATTCGCTTGGATAAATGTAAATTCTTTGCCACAGAAGTGGAATATTTAGGTCATACTATATCTGGAAAAGGTATTACACTACCAACTATATGAGACATTATTGAACCAACAAAGATCAGGTCGGTTCAGTTTTAGGCTGATGTGAATACTATTCCAGATTTGTCCCCCAAAAATCTGAAATTGCAATGCCATTACTCTCGCTACTCAAAAATGGTGCAAAATTTGATGGTTAAAGAACATGTTACAGTTTTTCCTAAATTGAAAAATGAAATTGCAGAAACTCATCCGTGATCATCTTTCTTTAGTGATGTTTAGAGTTTAGTTACAGTCGATAACTGTTCAACAGGACTAGGTGTGGTTTTAAGTTATATTAAAGGTAATGTGGAACATACCATTGCTTTCGCGTCCAGACCTTTGCCTTTAACAGAAGCTGAGTGTAAGTACACTACTTGGAACATGAAGCACTAGCTTGTGCGTGGTCTGTTGAGCATTTCAAAATGTATTTATGGGGTAAGAAATGTAACTTAAGAACAGACCATAAACCTTTAATTGTCTAGTTATCAAAAACAGGAGTTGGCAAAGCTTCTTTAAGGCTGATACGAATACTGGCTAAACGTTATGAATATAATTTTAATGTTACATACTTGCCAGGTGCGTGTAATGTAAGAGCAGACTGTTTGTCTAGATTGTTTGGTAATGATGAAATTAAACAT
Organism: Calotriton arnoldi; assembly: GCA_963921515.1. Lineage (NCBI taxonomy): Eukaryota > Metazoa > Chordata > Amphibia > Caudata > Salamandridae > Calotriton > Calotriton arnoldi. Next base: position 312,784 of record CAWUFW010000155.1, on the reverse strand, counting down.
AAGGTAAATGAGGAGAGTGTAGTGGCCAGTGTCAAAGATGTTGTATTATTGGTTGTACAGGTGATTTTTGAAGATGATTGGTTAATAGCATCCAGTAATGATAAAGTCTTAAGTATAGTGAAGGAGCACATTGTGAATGGTTGGCCTTTAGAAAAATTTTTAACCAAAGAATTACAGGTTTTTTGGAAAGTTGGAAATTAACTGTCTATAGAAAATTAAATTGTAATGAAGGGTGAATGTTTTGTTACTCCCATGGTATTAGAAATATAATAATTTTGGTGGTCGCATTGGACACATTGGTCAGTTAGGCACAATCAAAAAGTTAAGAGATGTGTTCTGGTGGCCATTCAGGGATGATGAAGTTGTAACATATACCAACATTTGTGCTTTTATGTCAAGAATTTCAGAAGAGTGGTGTCATGAAAAAATTGCCGGAAGCACTGTGGAAAGATTTGGCAGGCAACTGATTTGTTGGGTCCATATGAAGGTATTATTCAAGGAATGTTGTAAGTGTTGGTCCTCATTGATTATTTTTCCAAATGGGTGGATTACAAATGGATTATAAAACCTAATACTGATGAGGTGAATATTTTTTTAAATGAATGTTTCAGAAGAGAAGGATATCCTGATACCATTACATCTGAACAACGGTGTTCAGTTTACTTTGTTACAGTAGCAAAACATTTTCACAAGTGTTGGTGTTAAACATAAATGCCCTGCATTATATTCACCAAATATGATTGTGAATGGTCCAGTGGAGAGGTTTAATAAGACCTTAGTAGAAGGGATATAACTAGCAATCAAAGCAAGAATTGATGTCAAGGAACATGTTGCTAAATTGATTTGGTCATATCATTGCATAACTCACTGTACCACCAAATTGTCACAATTTTTATTATTTTAAGGGAGAAAACCAAAGCAGGGTTTAAATCCTAGTTGGTTGCAAAATAAATCTTCTATTGGTGACATGAAAAGTGTTTATGATGAGGCAAGGAAGAATGTGTGCAATAAAAACGAGGTACTAAACACGAATGGTAAACAAGCTACTCGTGTATTACGCAGCAGGGATTGGGCTAAAATCAAATTACCTTGTTATGTTTCAAGTAGGCAGATCCATAGCTTCATTGAGCAATGGATCTTGGTGGCGTTGCTCTAAATTAGCAAGCATAAATGAAAATATTTGTTCAGATCATTTTATTGATGTGATCCTGATTTTGTTAGTGACAATTGGTGGACATAAGTTTAACCGAACAATTGATGCCACTGTTCAATCATCTATGCATATTGATGAGGACAGTTCTATACCTAACAATTTGGATGTTTACAATTCTAGAGCTACTAGGTCTGTGCGTTTACCTAAAAAATACAACTATTTTAATATGTACTAAGCTTTTAATTGGATATTTATGCATTATTTTTCTTCAGTTTATTCTATTTAATTTAGGTGGCTATACTCATTTTATTCCTTCTTATATCATTCTTGGGTTTTTTTGCATAAAGAAGGGAGGTGTGTAATAGTTTAAATATTTAATAAACATTTAGTTTTGTTAGTTTGGTTAATCAACTGGGATGTCTTGGAATCTTCATCCAAGTATTCTATGGAATCTGCATCTCAGCATTCTGTATATTCTTATTGGTTGTAGTCTAAAATGTAAGTTGGATTCTAAACAGTTGGAGATGTTGAGTCCATGGTGTGAGTGCTCCATTAAACATATGCGGAAACTTAACTTCTGAAGATATCGTTATGGTCATTGTTACAGTGTGATAGATGGAAAGGTGAAAGGCTGGCAAAATGAATGGATTGATCAAAATAGAGATGTTAGGGAGAAAATCTCCCTAATCGAAGAGTAAATGGCTGAATGGAATGGTGGAAGGATGGAGTGGTAGAAAGTGTTAAAGGAAGGATGGATTGATTGGGCGATTGAGTCATAGGAGGTTGGCAAGATGGGTGGATGAGTGGATAAATCAGTGGATGTTTGGAAAGGTGAAAGGATGGATGGATAGAAGAAAAGTTTAAAGGAATAATAAAAGGAGGGCTGGGTGAAATGATGGCCTGATGTTTGTATGTATATCTATATATGTATGTACGTAGGTGTGTGGTATTTCTATTGTGCAAATCAAGCCATGCAGCCATGGAGCTCTATACATTTTCAAAAGATATGTATTGAGGCAACAAGTAATAGGAGAGACTTGTTTGTAGATGATTAATACATTGTGATATAGAGTTCATTAAAGATGAAAAGATGGGTGGGAGGGTGAAAGGAGAGATGACGGAAGGGTGAAAGGATAAACAAAAGGTAGGTGAAGGGATAAGTAAGAATATAAATGAACAAGCCAATGGAACATTGGGTTAATTGGTGACAGGATAGATGGAAGGATGAAAACATAGCTGGAGGAATAGATTGGTGGAACTCTTCTAGCTAGGGTCTGACTTTTATAGGCAATGTCAATAGAGGTGTGGCTCAACGTGGGTGTGTTTTAATTGTCTGCATACTCCTCTGCCCCAGGGTCTTGTCTGAGATGTTTATAAATGTACCTGATTCAATTTTCATCTAACTAGTTGAGGTTGCCTCAAGCACACTGAGTTGCATGAATATTCAAACTGCTCCAGCAGCTATTTCATCCAATTCTAATTGTAGGGTTTTTAGAGTGAGTTGATTGACTCTGAATTTGGCTTTATGTACTTTGTCCTTTATCTTTGGTGAACTATCAAAACATGGGTATCTTTGATGAGTGGTTAAATCTGTTAATTAGTCCAGAGTACTTGATAATATCATATTTTGCAACTGTAGCCCCTCTTATGACAAATAATTTGAGATCTTTGAATTTTGTGGAAATGCCTATTTGTTGTTGTACACCTATCCAAACCAAGTTTTAAAATTATTTTCTATATATGAAATGTTCCCTGTACCACAAATGGGCAGTATTTCAGCAAGTAAATGGGAAGCCAGTCCAGTGGATTACGCTTTTTACCCACTGCAAAAGTAATTTTATATCGATTCATCATTGATGGTCCTCTACGATAGACAGTTAAGACAGTTAAGAGAATCAAAGAAAAAGGCCTTAGCCTCATGCATCGAATCAAGATCCAATAAGAGCAAAGAACTCTTCAACATCGTCAAAGAATTCTCCAACCCCTCACCTGCAACAAACAACTTTACCCCCTCACAGGAACTCTCTCCGACTACCTTGCAAACTTCTTCCATGACAAGATTGCCAATATCTTCCAAAACTTCAGCCTAAGGACACCAACTTCTTCAAGCAGCACAATGACCCGGCTACCACTACAGACATCCAACTAACCAAATGGAGCTAGCTTGAACCACAGGACATCACCTCCATCATGAACTTGGTCCACTAAGGGGCCCCAACTGAACCATGCCCTTACCACATCTTCAACCTAGGCTAAGTCAGAATCAGCCACGTACTCACCAGCTTGTTAAACACCTCAATTGCCATGGCCACCTTCCCCAAGAAACAATCAGCAGACCCCAACAAGCTCAACAACTACCGACCAATCTCCCTGCTCCCAGACAAAGCATTAGAAAAAGGCATCAACCAACAACCCTCCTCATATGTAGAATGCAACCTCCTACTCAAATCCTCACAATTCAGATTCCGCAGCAAACACCACAGCTACTGATGACATCCAAGCCCTACTCCACCGAGGATAGACTGCTACTCTGATCCTCCAAGACCTCTCAGCAGCTTTTGATACGGTCTCCAACCACATACTGATCACAAGGCTGCACAACAAAGGCATCCAAGGAGCCGCTCTCAAACGGATCACCTCTTTCCTCAGCAGGAGAATGTAAAAAGCCAGTCTTCCCCCCTTTCACCTCCGAACTGACGAAAATCATCAGTGGAATACCCCAAGGATCCTCGCTGAGCCCCATCCTCTTCAACACTTATATGACACCTCTTGCCAGCATCACTAAAACCCATGGACTCAACATGATATCCTGTGCCGACGACACACAACGCATCGTCTCCCTCTCCAAAGACATCACCAACATCAAGACCAACTTCCATAACTGCTTGACAGACGTCGCCAACTGGATGAAGGACAACTGCCTGAAGCTCAAAGCTGACAAGACAGAGGTACTGATTTTCAGAAACAAAAGCTCCCAATGGGATGCATCCTGGTGGCCCTCAGAACTTGGACCTACTCCTGCAGCAACTGACCATGCTAGGAACCTAGGCATCATTATGGACCACAAGCTAACCATGACAACACATGTCAACTCTGTCTCCTCCTCCTTCTACATCTTCATCCTCCGCATGCTTCATAAGATATTCAAATTGCTACCCCAAAGCTCAAGACGCACCATCATCCAGGCCCTCATCTCTAGCCGACTGGAATACGACAATGCTCTCTCCGCAGAGATCTTGGTTCACCTCCTCCAATGACTATAGACCATACAGAACACTGCAGCCAGACTCGTCCTGGATCCCCCTAGATGAACCCGCATCACCCTCTACCTCAGGTAACTCTACTGTCTCCCTGAACAGGAAAGATGCCAGTGCAAGCTCCTGACCCATGCATATAAGGCCCTACGCAATTGCGGACCCGTCTACTTGAATCACTGTCTGAACTTCCATCAGCCCACCAGATAACTCTGCTCTGCATCCCTTTCTCTAACACCAACCCCCCGCATCCGACGTAGCAGATGCGGCGGTCACTCCTTCTCCTACCTAGCAGCAAAGACATGGAATGAGCTATCCTTCCATCTACGGACCTCCCCATCTCTTTCAAAGTTCATAAAGTCCCTGAAGACCTGGCTATTCGGCTAATCGACTGGACACTGCCAGCGCCTGGATACCCTCATGGTTGACAAGAAGCGCTGTACAAATCTACTGATTGATTGATTGAGGTAAGAAATAATTAGAAACGTTTATATTCACCATCAATAATGACAACAGAACTATATAATTTTCTTGTGGTTGGTCTAGGATTACATGAGTAGCATGATCGTGAGGGAAGCCTAGTGTTATTTTAGATTGCACATATGGGAAATATAGCATGGGGCTTGGTCTGTTTCCACTGTATTTTCCAAGATGGACATTAGTAGGTACCTGGGTTTGATGCTCTTGACTTGTAATGCATTTAAAAGCTTTGATTATTTGTAAGATCAATACACAGAAAGAGCAATGACACTGAAGCAGGCACGGTTAATAGAAGCAGAAACCATAAAGGGAATACATTTCTGTGTAAGGATGTTTCTGTCAGGAGCACTGTATAACGTCAAATTAATTCCATCAGCGTTTTACTGTTCCAATATTTCATCATTAGTGTTTAAGAAAAATGTGCATAGTCTACTTAAAAAGCACACGAAGAATGTAATATTAGGACAGAAGCTCAACCTCCTTGGTTAGCTATTGAGGAATAGATTGGGATGGTTGGAATCAACCATGTTCAGTAAAAATTAACTGAAATGGAATCAATCCAATAAGCTTGATTTGAACATAGTATTGTTTTGGGGTGCCTGGCTCAATGTTATTGCCCAATATTATCTGATGTAAGGAAGAAATATTTGGGACATTTAAGGAGTTCTCCATTGATTATGATGATATTGATAAACATCTTTTTCCTGCCACATGCTACTGCAAGTTGAAATAAAGTTTACATTTTAAGCACTGTAGTGTAATTTTGATTGAGATCTGTGTAACATGGAGACTAAGGGCCCTATTTCAATGCAGTTAGGAAAGCATTCCCACCTATGGCCCGATTACGATGCGGTTAGGAAGGCCTCCTAACAGCATTTGCTCCTTCCGAATCGGATCAGGAACGTGTCTTCCGGTCCGAGGGCCAGATTATGATGCAGTTAGGAACATAGGCTCACATAGAAGTAAATGGGAGTCCAATCAAATCGTATCTGAAAGCATCCGGATGCATCCTACTCGGTCGGTCAGACTCTCCCGATCCGAGTCAGTTGGAAACCATTTCCAAACCAATTAGATCAGTAAGATTTCCTAACCGCATTGTAATCGGACCCTTAGTAGGATATGTGGTATAATGAGATGGCATCTGTTTTATTGTTGTGTTGAATGATATTTTAACATTGAGAAAAATATCCCATAAGGACTCCGAAATAAGCATCCTTGCGCAACTGGCAGAAACACTGGAAAAAGATGTCTTAGTATAGAAGACTTCTCTTCCATCCCTACTGAAATTCAGGTAAGGACTCTTCCAAAAATGGTTGCTTCCCCCGGCTTGCTGAGCGTCCTTCTGTCATATTCTTTTCTTAAGCAGCTTTGCATGCTTTCCCTCCAAAATATTTGCAGCACAGAATGAATGCATTAGCCATTTGTTTTGTGCACTCTACTGTGGCCGTCTCTTATCACATGTTTTACCAAATGTTAACAAATCATGTGCATTTGTGTTTCTATTTAACACTCAATAGTGTGGATGCATGCCTGATTTCAAAGGAAATTACTTCTACTCTGCAGTGGCTAAAGGGAATGGGATCAGCCCCCTCTGGAATTAAGCCTCTAAAGTGGGATGGATAACATAGCGTGCCTTGGATTCTAAGGTGACCAACTGGAATCGTATTAGGTAGATAGGTCATATTCAGAAGAACTTAGATGGGGCACATCATTGTGTGCTCTCTGTAAAGCTTGCATCAGATCATTTGCGGCCTGCATAAAGGCTGTTGCAGTAGTTGTGTCAGGAATTAATGACTGGTACGACCTCTATGGCCCTAAATGTATAGACAAAATGGGTGGAAGCAAATGTTGACCACACTTCCTATCTGTGAATCCAGCATAACAATACAGCTTAAATAGACCCTCACATTCTTGGTAGTAGCTGGAGGGTGTGGGTATCTTAGCATTTAAGGTTTTCAATCTGAATCTTATGAGACACCCAGCACAGGGATAGAAGGAAAAAAGATTGACTGCGCTCTCTGCAAGATTTGAAAGTCATAATCCAGGAAGACTGCATAAAGATTGTTGCAGTAGTCAAGTCTTGATTAAACAGCTGCTTCCACCTGCAAGGCCTAAATGTGCTATAAAGAAATTATATATTCCTAAACTTTTGGTAGTTGCAGGCAGTTTTTGACCAAATGCAACAGGAATCAGGAGTAAATCACATGTGGCTCTACCTCTGCTGCCACAAACAATTATCTCCTTCATCGAGCTTTTAAGCTGCATAATAATTTCTCACACTAGCTCTCTATCTTCCTCAGAACATGTTGTAACATGTTGTAACTCACATATGGTACTGCATAAATGGGGACCCCCTCTAAAGAACTTCATTTAAGGCCAGGGAGAAGAGGAGAGAAGAACAACATACACTGAAAAAAGCTCCCTCATGGCCTATCTTTCCTTTATCATAGGGACTAAATCCCTGCTGGGCTCAATAAGTAATTATATCAATTCAATGACACTAACATTTATAAATTGATTATCATTGTTTATTTAATTTCTTTATACATTTTGTAAAATTTCATTTTTTTCTTCTTTTTTGATCTTTAAAACTTTTTTTAAGTAGTGTATACATCACAATAAAAGGTCAATCCTGTTATTACAACAAATACAAACAACACATATAATATATTATTCAACAAAGAAAACCCCTGGATAAAACACAAAAATACAACAATTTCACAAAACTCATTCAAACGCATACAGACTCATACCACAATCATCCAAACTGCATCTTAAAAAGAAGGGAGATTGTAGATAGTAAAATCTCCACGACCAGATTGAATAAATATGTTCAAAAAGGGTCTAAACATATGGTCGACGCGCGTTTCGGCAGTATGTGAAGAGTAGTCAAACCACCTTCATCAGGACCTTTCCAGACAACCACATAAGTCTCATAAAACCCAGGGGACCTAAAAAAACATAAAAATTACATGTTATGAGCCCATAACCTATTTTTTAATTCATGGACTGGACCGAAATCTCAGAAAACACAAGGGAAAATATATATATTTTTTTTCCCAACAAACACAGAGAATTAACATTTAGTAGAACCCACACCACAACATTCTCTTACTCCCAATGCTCCCAACTACTCACCGATGGGAGCATTGAGAGAACAAGTTTCTCTAATAGGTGCTCAGTAGAAAGAGAAAACAGAAAAGTGTTCACGAGTGCATAAAGTAATAGTCCCTTAGTTTCCATTCTATGCTGTGTAGAGAATCCTTATAGCACAAAATATAAAGGAACCCTGCTATTGATTTAACCAAATCTAACCTACGAAGTGTGTTAATACCAGGTTGACTATATATATAATGGTACTTACAAGAAAAAATTTAATTAGGCCAACAAACAACCACTTATGGGATCAAACAACGGCGTATTTTAGAAAGTCAGCATTCAATCTATGAAAACAAGATATTATAACAACATAAGCAGTAGATGACAACATTCCCTATTGCAGTATCATCAAGTAACAGGTTGGTGTTACTTTACCTAAAGATCTCTTCTTGTCATGGCCCAATCATCAGGCAGCTATATTTTTTCACAAGAATAACATCCCATCCGGGACACAATATTCTAGGAAAGAAAAGACGTATTACAATTGAGACTCAAAAGAGTACCTCAATGTCAATAAGCTAAGCCTGACCGGCGACTCATTTCAAAATACCAACCGAGCAAGGTCTGAACGCAGTCTGTTATAGATCCTTCGTTCTTGTATCCTCAATACGTAATGGTCCAAACTCTGGCTTTTTCATAATTTGCGACCATTATAATGTGCAGAGCAACGTCCTCTTTTTAATGGTTACTCAGTATGAATCTGTAAAATGTAAGGAGAAGGACCTGTAAATCATGGTGGACAAAAATCATATGTTTTCCACCCAAAAATACATTGCTCTACTTGCCCTGCCGGTCTATATATATCATAGACACGTATCAAGTTCAATATCCCTTAATAATAACTTGTTGATCCGGGGTATCCAAACGCTCTATCTATAGTTGTCAAACATAGATCGCAACCCGAAAGTTGTCAAGTATAAGATGCGACCCGATATGTATAAGAACTCAGAATCACTCTTTTATGCGTGTGATCATATTTACAAGACTTGTCACAACATTTGTAAGGACTAACGAAGTCCCGAGTCGAATCTCTAAAAGTTATTAAATAAGGAATTCCATTGATGAAAAACATTCCAAAACTTTTTACAAGGAAAACTACTGCTACAAAGATTCGATTCTTCACGGTGCTTCGTGGCTATTACAAATGCTGGGAATATCTAATTAAATCTAACTCAGTGTTTTCTAAACAAAACTTATCGTGAATCCGTATGTAACAAGATTATTACATAAAGCTCCATATATAAGCTCAACTCCCCAAAGCGCTCTTACCATCTGAGAGGGCTCCGCATACATACACGAAAAATCCCACGTCTGTCCGGCATAACTCACACATATGGTACACTGGTCCTGAGAGAGTTTTATATACAGTTGTGTGAAGGGTGAACATGTATGAACCTATTTTGCGTTTGCAAATGGCCCGATTTGCAGTATCAGCCCATTTGCGAAAAAAAAAGACTTAGGCTATGTATCAGAACCCTATTTTGTGATTCAGTAACCTGCTACCGAATCGCAAAATGGGTTTGCGATTCGGTATTTGGAAGGGGCTTGTTTAGGGAATCCCTTAAAAATACCAAATCGCAGCGGTATGTACGAATGTTTTGTGACCATGAATGAGGTTGCAGAACATTCGCATTTTACCACTAACTTCAAGTTGTTGGTAACCCATTCGCAAATGAGAAGGGGTCACCAAGGGACCCCTTGCCCTTTGGGAATGAAGGCAAAAATGTTTTTAATGGCAGGCAGTGGTCCTTTTTTTTCTTTTAAACGCAAAATGGGCTGCATTTAAAAAAAATGATTGCTTTAATGAACAGCTGTCACAGACATGGTGGTCTGCTGACCCTAGCAGGCCACCATCCGTGTGATTTTAGCGATTCCTAGGGGGTCACACATTGCGACCTACCTCATTAATATTAATGAGGTAGGTCGATTTGAGACCTCCTAGGAATCACTAAATGAAACTCTATGAGTTTCATGCATTAGGAATAGCGATTACCTAATTCGCAGAAAATCGCAATTAGGTAATCGGTATTCCTAATGTTGCTACATTTTGCTCCTTGTTCCATCATCTCTGCTTATTTGCCTCCGTCATTGCTTTCCCACTGTCCCTATTATCCCTGCCTATACCATAGTCTGGTCCTCCACACTCCTCATTCTTGCTGTTTCTTCAAACCCAGTCCTCACTTACTTTCATAACTTCTTTCCTTTTCACTTTCCCTCTCGTCATTGTTACACTCTCCCCTTCACTTTTCCTAACATCATTGCTTTCCCTTCCCCCTCACTCCCCTCACTCCCCGTTTCCACTTTCTATCTCTCCATCTTCCTTTCACTCTGCTTCACTGTATTTCACACTTACTCTCCACTTTCTCTTTCTCTTCATCTCCCTTGCACCCATTTCTATTCCTCAGGTAATGCAGACTGCTTACAGCAAGTGCTTGTCTCTGACTCCAAGGATTTGCAGTAAAAGCCTACTGTACTGGAATTGTTGCAGGGATTCTGCCCAAAAAGAGAACTATGTGCAGAATTATAGGACCTTGGTGTATGGGGACTGAGTCATCTTATCACCTTAGTACCCATGAGCCCAGGACCGACTAGCTATAGTGTCTCACTTGCTCTCCTACTCACTCAAAGAGAGACAAGTGATTAGACACCCCAGAACACGACCCTGCCAGATCTCTCAGGAATCGCGGTAACAAGACACACCCTTTCGCTTGCACTCTTGAACTTGTCCACAATAAGATCTGACAGAGACACGAAACAGTTTAAAATATTTATTTTAACTAACATGCCCTAACATGCAGTATACGTGCCACAACAAGCAGAAGAATGCATAGTACAAATACAGTCAGCATAGCAGCTAGTCCTTATATCATGAAGGGAGATGTCATCATGAAAAGACAATAGAGAAAAGACAATAGAGCCTAACCTCCCTCCCCTTGCTAAGAAGCAGTATTATTTTATTTTAGAAGATCTCTGGGCTTTGTCAGCAGACCCCATACCTTAGCCTATAGAGAGTAGATATACATCATAGGTGCTGTCTTGCTCTTCTCCCTGGAAAGATCCCTCTCCAAGTGTATGCTACCTATTCGTGTATTCCAATAAGACCAAAGTACGTTTTCCCAAATAACAGCTGCATCGGTATGTTTTGTCTAGGTGCTAAGGCCTGACCAGAACAAAATGACAAGGGGCATTGTTTATCGACCTTGCTCACAATGTTCAGACTAAATCCCAGGAACCTGCAGAGAGTGAACACAACGATGAGTTCTCATGTGAAAACAGCCACAGAAATTGTTCCAAAAACAAAATCGTGTAGTAACGTGCGCAAAGCAGCGGGCAAGCTGCAGCATGCTCATGCTAACTTAGAGAAAATGACAATGTCCTCATGGGCCATGTGACAGAATGTACTACAGAAAAGACATGTCTGACATTTGGGACCTCAAAAAATGGCCTAAGCTACAACAACCTGCATCAGGAAAGTGGTGATATCAGATTTTCAAACCTCTGTGGGCATGAAAATGCTACATTTGTCTTAGGGTTGTTTTGTGTGTTTTCTGTTTATTTCAATCTTGTGTTTTTATTTTCAGTAACAACCCAGGCCTATTGCCTTTGGTGGGACTTAAAAAAAAAAAAACATTGTCTCTTGTCTTTAGGAAGGTGGGGAAGTGATGTAAAAATGTATTTAATGGAATATAAGCTGAGTGAAAACATGTGTGAGATCCGTGAGCAGCCGTGCCAGAACTGCATCTCCTGAAGATGCTGTGGGTTTTAGATATCTTTTGGAGATCCTAATATAAACTCCATTTTAATAAGTGTAACTGAAGCAAGGAGAAACCCATTAGTTGTTATAGATGGACAGCATGGTGAAGGGTCTGGATGTTTTACAATTGGCATTGCCTACCTCATTGTGTTAATTTTGCCCATGAAGTATTTGTTGAGGTTTTTGCAAAGTCGTGCAAGGCATCACATAATAGCAGTATAATAGTGCTTTGTTGGCAGTATCCGTTTAATAAGGACCTTGACTGATGTTTAATGTTTGGAGGTAAATAATTTTGTTAACAGCTCACCATTTACATTTCAATGACCAAGTCTTAATTGTCTGAGGCATTCAGAGGTTTGTATTCTGAATTTGTACACTATTGTGGTTGTGTCCAGTTTGTTGTTCATGGAAATAACAAATATGTCTAAGACATCATCGCATGGGCCTTTAATGGTTGCCAGTTAATAAAACTAAGGAAAGAATTCTCTCCGAAAGGGCAGATTTGTCAAGAGACAGAGACCGTTAAGGCTGGAAAATTTGGCTTTGCTTGGAATGGTGATATATAATACTAACCTCCTTATATTTAGCAAGATGTACATCTTCCAAGTGCTATAAGTCTGGAGAAATCATCAATTGACCTCTATGTTCATTTCTCTTGATGACAAAACTTAACATCATTATTGAATAATGGCATGTCCTGTTAATGTTTAATAACATAATTATTTGAGCTTCAGCTCCTTGAGCCTTTAGTTCTGTAGGTCAAATGGTTGATGTTTTGAGCTATAAAATACTTGGCCCAGATTTATAGTACATAGTTACAGAAATACAACCACCAAATATCAGAATTTGTCTGCATCTTCTCATGCCCTATTACTCTTTTGTGAGGGACAGTAAAGGGTAAATCTGATGGCAGAGTATACTCTAGGTCAACCATTGGCCCATAGTGGAGTTAAGTTCAAGGTGCCACAAAAGGTGATGAACCTAGAGAGAGATGTCTGTCGTCATGTCTGGCCGCTTTGCCACAATAAAAGATTGCTATGAAAGGCATTGTGATCCTTCACAAATGGTAAAAGAAGATGCCAGTAACCAGATGGGAAAACTTTCTCATCATGTTAACCCCATAGAAACTTGCCAACTTGGGGGTCTGGCTTATCTTTCACCCTCTCCAAGGTTTTTCTTGCTTCAACTACTACTGCTCCTTGCGACATCACTAGGGTATGGACTATACATTTTGTGGCTAAAATTAGCCCTTTGTTATACCAGCCTACACATTGCCATCCAACTTTTAAGATACACTTACCTGGGATATGTCAGGACTCAAGATAGTGGGTTGTGAAGCGGCTAGTTTTTCACTTAAAATCTCTCAGAATTTCTCATTTTCTGCAGCCTTAATTTATGGACTCTTGGCCAATGCCAATGCTCCATATGTCATGAAGCTCACAATTTTTATGATCATATTATCAACTGATTACCATATTTCTTTGTTTTTTATTATACCGTGAAAAATCTTTAATCAGGTCCTTATAGAATTGTTTTAGAGTGACCGACGTTTTCATGTGGTGGAGAGATATTTCTCCTCCTTCACTATGTCCACTTTGCATGGGGATCCTTGGAGTTCCTCCCTGAGTCCCACACTGTTTAATGTCTACGTTAGACCGTAAGCTGACATTGCAGTTTCCTTTGAATTATCATTGAAGTCATATGTGGATGATATGCAGTTAGTCATCTCGCCTTCTCCAAATAAAGGGAAGAATGCAAATTGACTAAAGAATGGCTTAACAGCAGTAGCTAACTGTTTGAATGCAAACTGTTTAAAACCAACTGGGGATAAGACAAAGGTGATGATTGTGGGAAATCAGCCTAACTACTGACTCTAAAGTGGTGGCCTTAGTTCCTGGGTCCTCTACCAGCTTCCAAACCTATTGTCAAATACATAGGTATTTTATTTGGCTAGATCAGAATCTGACAAAGTATCATGTAGTGAAAAAAGTATATGCCTGTTGTTTTGACCTACTTAGGAGCCTTTATAAAATTATGGGTGATTTACCGATCCATACAGAGAAAATGATGGTTCAGGCTTTTTAAACATCTCATCTGAACTATTCTATTGTACTCTATCTTGGAATTTTGCAGAAATTAAAAAAAGGCTACAGACTATCCAGAATGCAGCTGCACATTTATTACTAAAGTTTCCAAAATATGCATCAGTTTCCCCTTATCTGACTAACTTGCATTGGTTGACAATTGAGAAGAGAATTACATTCAAAGCTTTGGTATTTGTCTTTCGGGCATTCTCCGACATTAGGCCCCTGTCCATCTAAAAATGTATTCAACCTTACTTTCCGTCAAAGGCTCTGAGATCAGCAGATCTGAGACTATTTTGTGAATCTTGGTTCAAGAGTCTGAGCTGGTGGGGGTTCATTTGGGGTTTTAGCTCCTAAACATTGGAACTCAGTTCCAACTCAGCTGTGTCTGTGTCCATCTGAGACCATTTTGAAGATTAAGTTTAAGAACTGTCTCTTCTAATTTAGTGTACTTTTGTTTTCTGATTGATGATTCAGGTAGAGATGGGAATCCCAGGCTGGGCTGCCTTGAGCTCTATAAATGCCTCAAACACAAACACAAATAAACAGGGTTCTCCCCAGAATTGCTTTTTTCCATGACAGAAAGAGTCGGTTTAGGGAAAGAAGCACCACTGACATGGTTGAAATTTTGTTTTGCCACCATGGAAAAGATGTAAGAAATGAAAGCAGATATCAAACGATTAAGGCTCTTATTTAAAATATGGCAGCCAATTCATTGGTCCACCAGAGCAGAGGACAAGCGGCCATACATGAACATCTCAACTAGGTAGGCAAAGGACCCGTGTGCCTTCAGAAAAGCACTCCAAAGAAAAGCACTGACTCTCTGCTAGTGGGTGCGGTGTTTAGTGCACCCCTCAGGAAAGTTTTTTCCCCCAAAAACAAACTACCAAAGCAGTGGTTAATTACTTAAAAAAAGTTCCTGGCATGCTCAGAATTTTCTCCTGCGGTTGGAGATCATTTCTTGGGTTCCCTGTTTGTGAAAGCCAGGCCTTTCCTAGGAGTCAAGAACAGGATTACATCAGAATGTCAGTCCTAAATAAAGCAGGTGGTCTGAGGTACTTTGACTATGGCTCTCTGTCTGACAGCCCTTAAATCAAGCAGCCAGGAGAGGCCCCACTGTTGAAACAGGGTGCTTCCCTCGCCTCTATATAGAGCGAGCGACAGAATACCCTGTCTATGAATCTCTAAATGAAGCCCTATAGCAGGTCTGTAGGTTAAAATCTCTATCTATTTGCACAAAACAAATAACCACCTTCATGCTTCCTTTCGCGAAGAGCCAAGGGTTGCATGAAGTGACAAAGTTTTGCTTATTCCAGATTTGAAAAAATAAATAGTCTTTAATTTCCTCCCTTAAAAGCAATATTGGTTAAAACATTGAGAAAATGACCCATGCATGCCTCCGGTGGGTATCTGTGTGCGCTTTGATATGCCCTTGCCATTATCTTCAGTCAGTGATAGCTTCTTCAGCTACATATGCATTATAATAATAATTTTGAAATAAACTGCCTATCGCATAATCAAGAAAACTGAAATATGGTAATTGATTAATGATATTTTTTCTAATTTTTGTAATGCTATTTGTTAGATTGCAATGGGGCATTCACTAGGACTACCTTTGCTTAAAAGCACACACTTACTGCGGCAGCACACATTACGGTAAAGCACTGCTGATGGAGCCATTACTTCTAAATAAAAAACTCTGGGAGGAAAATTAGAGCAGCAGGTATCCTACAGCTCCATTAACAACTGCATCCATCATGCCAGTTTGAAGGTGTGAATAACACAGCATTAATGTACGCTATGAATGTGCCTGTGGCTAGGTTCTCCCTGCATCACCTGCGAACAGTCAGAGTTCACATTACACCCTGTATTGTTAATAGCTCAATCAAACTTAAACTGGACATCACTGATGTCTCTCATGACCTTCCCTCTGTTTCTAGAAAGGACACTGATATGACGGAAATGTATCAATGTTGATTCAATGCAAGCTCAAAATGGTTGTGTTTTTTTCCCTTCCATTGCTGCCTAGGTTGGCTTTTTCAAACCTTATCAGGTAATCCAGTCTTAATTGTTTTCCAAACTCAGCTTGAAGGAAAAAATGACATAAACTCAATAGGGTACCTTTGATTTTGTATTGCATTTGCACTCCTAGGGCGGCAGATTAAACTCATTATTTTCTATTCTAAAGTTTTGAAAATGAGATTGACCTTTGCAAAATAAAAAAAAATAAAAAGGTTGACTTTTAAGAGCTCTTTCGGTTTGGTCTTACTCACAGATATTACTGTTATTCTTAGAGAAAAAATGAATATGCTTCTGCAAGGACATGTCAGTAATTAACTTAAATGGGTTTTCAAATTTAAGGATAAATAACTGAAATGGTTTGTTGAATCTCTTCACGACATATAGGGTCAGATGTGCTAAGGTTCTTTGAGGTCACAAATCCTCTGAATTGTTAAAATTTGAGGTTCGTGAAAGCAAAACTCCTTGTACATGTTTACTAAATACATTTAGTGATTGGAAATGTTTTTCTGAATCGGTAAATGGGTTTGAAATGGCTACTGATTCCACATTGGGGACAGGTGTGTTTTGGATGTCCCTTCCAAATACTGAAATGGTAACCCGTATATCAATGGTTTGTGAACATAATTCCGATTCCAAAAAATTGATATTACTTTTGGATATGGCCCTTTTTACATGGGTTGCCCCCAGATTTTTGTCTTGGTTGCTGAACCCGTTTTTGTTGGCATTAGTACTCCGTGCTAACCAGTGTTAAAGTACTTGTGCTCTCTCCCTAAAAATTGGTGAAATTGGCCTATACCTAGTTGCCACATTTAAATGAACTGAAAGTCGTTAGTAAATAGTACTACATGTATCTAGGGCCTTGTTGGAAACTTGATTATTAGTAGGGGCAGATGTATATCTGCCATTGGCAATAAGGCTACTAACACAGTACAGGGCTCAGAATAGGTCTTAAAAAATTATTCCTATGCTCAACGCTTGGTAGCTTGTCATTGTCTCTCCCTTGCATCTTCTCATTCCTTCCATAAGCCTAGCATCTGGCTGGGTTCAAAAGAGTAGAAATGTAAATGACACTGGTGTCTTCCCCTTCCCTTGAAGTCCATTGTTTATGAATCCTCCCCCTGCTCTGGCATTCTTGTGTAACAGAACACTGCCCTCCCAGCAGAGCTGGCCAATCCCTGGGGCTCTTTATCACCTCTTCAAAGAAGCCTGGCTAATCCACTTAACTCTGACCAATCAGGACAGACCACTAGAAGGCTAAATCTGGGCTTACAGACAAGAAAGTCTTATAACTTCTTTTTTGTACTTTTTAGGAGAAATTCAACAAAATCATATTGTTGAGTTTATTAATACCATTCTGGGAAGTCTTTGAATGGTATTTTTAGCCTTCTCCTATCAAGAGTTATTTGTTAATAACTTCTTGCCATGTTAACCTATGTGGCAGGGGATTTGCAATGGGAAAAATGACTAGGGCCATTTTTCCAGCACCAGGGCCCCCAAAAACATTTTATAAGTACTCTGCCTATATCTTCAGGACCCCCACCCCTGGAACACCTAGGGGAGACTTTGGGGGTTCTGAATCTGTAGAAATATTTCAGATTTTCCCTCCACAGTGCTCCTAGCACCAAAGTCGATATTGGGCAGCACTTTATCACAATGTGGGGAGTGAAATGTACAATTTCACTTAACCTAGGGCATATAAACTCATTTTATTAGGGTCCTCCTTATAAATACCTTACCCCCCACCCTGGGACACCTAGGGGAGTCTCTGGGGGTACCTAATATGCCAAAACATTGTATGTTATCCATTTTAAGTGCCCCAAACACCAAAGTCGAGTTTGGGCACAATTTACTTTTTAAAAGCAGTCCTGCAACACAGAGCTACTTTTAAACTGACCTCAGGCTTCAGCAGTGCACACATGCAAGTGCAGAAAGGGCTGCTGGCCTCTAAACTGCCATGCCCTATTATATACTAGGGACTCAGAGGTAGTTTCAATCCCCCTGCCCTATTATGTACTAGGGCCTTTTAGGGTAGCTCATGCCAATCACAGGGGTACCCCAACCCATAGTGTACCCTAGTGTATGTAGGTGTTTTCACTGTATTCTAAGTGTCTCTTTCAGCATAGCACTGGTCCTGGGCCTGGTTAGGCAGAGCCCAGGGTCAGTCAGAGTCAGTTACCACCAGTACCAGTCAGCAAAACGTTGGGGGGTGCCCAGGGCACAGGCAGACTTTGCAACAGGCTGTAAACTAAATGCTAATAGCGGGCCTGCAGCTCTCATTGTGCAACCCACTAAATAAGCCTTTTAAAACATGGCTCAGGCCTGCCATTGCAGCCTGTAGTGTGGTTTTAAACTGCCATTTAGACCTGGCAAAATAAACCTTCTGTAATGCCTAAACATTCCTTTTTAATACATATATGTCACCCCCAAGGTAGGCTCTAATCAACCCATAGAAGAGGGTGCATTGTATTTAAAACGTAGGCATGTGCTTTTAGTTTTACATGTCCTGATAGTGAAAAACTCCTAAATTCATTTTTCACTACTGTAAGGCTACCTCTCCTACATGATAACATTAGGTTACCATTTTACATTTAATAGGTGCTAACCTTTTGATTGGAAACAGGTAAGAATGTCATGTTTGGATGCAAATTAATTGGTGCCTGCCACCAGTGCCATGGGTCACATGACCCTGCTGTTAGGCTTTGTGTTTTCCTCCCAGACGGTAAGAGAAATTTCCTGCCTGGATTGCTGGGGGAGGAGCTTTTCTCTGCCCGTTTACATTTCAAAGGGCTTGCCTCTAGCATGCACAAAGGAACCTGATACTAGTCATTTATCACCCCAGACGTCTTGGAGACTTGGCAGGGGAAGGGAAGAACTTTCCAGAACCAGATGTGGGGGAAGATTCCCCCACTTCACAGCCTGACATCCTGTTACAATTTGGACTCTCCTAAACCACCTCTTGAAAACATTCCTGTACATGTAGATTTTACAAGAGGAAGGACTGCCTTGTTCCTCAGAGGACTGCCCTCCTGCTTGAGGCCTACCTTGTTCCTCAGAGGACTGGCCTGCTGCTTGAGGCCTGCCTTGTCGCCCAGAGGAATGGCTTGCTGCTTTGGGCCACCTATAGGAATGTTCTGCTGTTTGAGGCCTGCCTGATAGCTGAGACTGCATACTGGACTTACTCTCTTTAGCCTAGGCTACATGAGTGACTCTAAGAGTCAGTTGGCTGACCTCCTGTTCTGAGCTACAGGGAAACAACAAGCTCCAGAGTCCTCCCTGCAACTGCCCAGCTGTGCTACTGCAATCGGAGCTGTATGGACCTGCAACTAGATCTGCTTGGACACTGCTGGTCTCTGCTAGAGTGAGTCCCTGATCCCCAAGAGGTGCCTCCACAGGTCCTGGATGCTTTGCTGGCATCAGAGTGTAATCCTCTTCAGGAAAAGGAGAAATCCTGAAGTTTGGGCACTTCGTGATCATGAATGGGCCTACTTGCGCTGAGACCCTGCTGCCCATGTCACCATCAACAAGAAGCTCTAGTGAACATGGCTATTTGTGCTACAGTGACCACCAGCGATGACTGCCAACATGAGATCTGCACTGCGCATGACAGCAATGACAGCCTGCGATGACCGCCAACGTTTAGCTCCAGAAACAATCATCTGCAACACCAGACTGGATCTGACCACTACAGCGATGACCATACACAATGCCAGGCCTGCTCTTCATGCTACAGCTACAACCATATGTGACGTTCTCCCTGCTCCTTGCAGCCTCCTCCACTGTAAACTGGACTTTTCCCACCAGACATTGAGAAGGTAACTTTTTCAGTGGGACTAACCTGGCCCCTATATCCGGCCTGCGATCCATATCTAGTAGTAACCTCCCATGACACTGAGAAATTATTTCATCAATCTCCTGAGGTAGGTATCACCTCTTCTAGCTTACAGATTTCTTGCATGTGACCTATTAGCAATGTACATGGAGCCCTTAGCCCAAGGGTTAGGCCAGTTTGATCAATCATGTTCTGCAAGATCCATAAAAGAAAGTTGGTTTAAATAAGGTACAAAAACTATGTTGCTTTTGTTAGAAGTTTGAAGAAGTTATGACAATTTTTGTTATACCCATCTCCAGCATAATATGAGGACAACAACAACAGGTAAATAAAGACCTGTGAGATAGACTATAAAGAAGATTCAATGCAGCCACAATTACAAACAGATGCATTTGTACTAGGCAGAAAAAGACCTAGGTACAGCGAAAGGTAGTGGTGAGTAATCAAAGTTGGAATGGCCCAAAACCTCAAACTAGAATGCTTTTCTTCATCCTTATCCAATGTGGTAAAATACATGTTTTATCCTAGACACACCCCTTTTAGACACGGCCATCAAGTGACCCAATCAGCAAACTACTATCTTCATTCATAGATAAAATACCTCCTTTCACCAAATTAATTGATAAAAGATTAACAACTCTAGAGCTAATTGTTCGATTGCCATTCTTGCTGGCCGACCAATGTCCTACATAGCTACTATTGCTGTGGCTCTGCATTCCACTGAGACCAAGTGCTGCCAACGAAGACTCAACTAGATCATGCTGATTCTGCAGCAAGTTCACTGGCTGTCATTAGATCTTAGGATTTCTTCCAACATAGCCTGCCTGACATAAAATCATTCACTTGAACAAACCTAGCTAACTTGCCAATTCACGTACCATATCTGGAGGTGTAAGAGCTTCAAGAATCACTTCAACAGCAATTACCAAAATGGAGATAACCACAGGCCATGAAGCAATATTTCACTGGAGTAGCAAACATCATCCGGAACTCTCCTAAAGGGAAATGAGAATCCAAGCTATCATCTTACCCTTTATAAGAGGTATTAGGGCCTCCTGCTTAAACTGAATTTGAGCTAATCCTTATGTTGTCAGATCACTGTTTATACTGTGCCTGCTGTTCCTAATGACTGCTCTTTGACTTTCTCTAACCAGCTCAAGAACACTGAGCCCTTTTCACGATAAAAAAAAGTTGTGTATGATCAGAGGTTTGCATCTTCACCTGAGCATATTTTAACTTGTTTTCTTCTACTCACAAATTTTCCCAGAGGTACACCTAAAGAGCTGTTGAGGCAGAAGTTTCAAGCCATATTTCTGAGAATGTTATGTGACTTTTCCTAAAGGCTCTGAGGATAGTGGGCATAGAACCTCATGTGCAAATACCATCTTTTCATGATTGGAAGCATTTTCCCAATGAAGAAGCCCTCCTCTAATCCCCCAGCCTTTGGCTGAAGTAAATCTCTAACCATTCCTGGTTGGAAAGGTTGGAAAAGGAGTTTGGGAATGCCCACAGAATTACATGATTCGTGAATGTTTCCACATGTTAAAGGCAGACCATACCTTTCAAAACACCCACTCACTACCTTTGATGGAATTTTCTACTGTGAATTTTTCCACTCTAGTAGCATAGATATCGGCACTAGTAAATGCCTTTACACCCACTGAGAATTGCTCTGTAGATTCCCGACAGCCAAAAAAAGGTAATTTCAGACATTAACTTACATTTAGAACTGACATTACCTTTGTGACTAGAACCCATTTTGTATTGTATTATTATTGTATTTTCGTACATTTATTTAAAACATACTAATACTGCTTAAGTTCAGCAATGAAATAAAATAGGTAAATAATTAAATAAATAAATATCTATAGCTATATTTCCAAGAAGGTCAATATTACGATGATAATAACATTTTGATAGTGTTTCATGCCATATTCAATCAGCATAAATAAGAGCTATTACTATTACCCAATTTAATGGTATCAATGTATCATGCCTGGAAGCATAAATGGCTGATTTGGCTTTGACAAGTTTGGAACTCAAGACATGCAAACACTAGCAATGAGCACCTTACTTGCTTGGCCATCTAGTAGAATGGGTGACTGAATAAAATACACTATTTCACATCAGGGAGGGGAAAGGAATAACTGGATCAACCTTGAGGTTGCCTTCTTGCCATGAATATCTCTATGGCTATTTATTTAAAATTATATTCAAAGGAGATGCTGGATTTATTGGTGAATCCCTGCCATGGATTTTAAGATATACTTTAAAGTTAAAGTGACGGGGCGTGGCCAAGATGGCGGCGAGGTAGGACGCTTCTCGCTGTCTCTCCCGCCCGCCGCCGATCTATAGCACTGTTCCTCGGCATTGCACAGCCCCGGCACCGCCGATACCTTGAGCTTTCCCTGATGCACCTGCTTGGGACACCGTAGAGTCTGAAGGCAGCGGCCGGCGGTGCCGTGATCGTCAGTGGCGGACCGAGGGCTGAGGAGGCGCAGCATGGATCCATTGGCAGCTGCCCCGGTCTGGGAGATAATAACGGCAGCCGCCTGAGTGGACTAGCAGTGCAGGGGCAGGGGGCCCCCAGACACTTGAGGCAGAGGTGCGGGTGTGAACCGGGAGAGCTCGAACAGAGCGACGCTCACGAATTACCCCCCGAAGGACCGAGGAGGCCTGACATTGGGCCCGCAAGGCCCTGATCGCGGCGTAGGCCGCAGGAAGCACCCCTACAACACAGCTTGAGGAGGGCCCTCTGGCTGTGACACGAGAGGTGAGAGGCGGCATGCGAAAGAGCCCGCTTGGTGACCGGTGGTGTTGGAGCACAAGTGGGAGTAGCAGTGGGCCCAGAAGGTCAGCGGCCCCAAAAGGCCTGGCTTACAGCGAGCCCAGAAGGGAGGCCTTGGAAGGCACGATTGGCGGGCCCTATCTACCAACGTGAAGAGCCCAAGTGCACGCACGGACACAACAGCGGATGCCAGAGGGGGCAGCGCGTCTAGCGGCAGGCCCGAGAGCTCTCCATGAGGGTGTAGACGCCACGCCAGAGGCGAGCAGCACACTACCGAGGCCGGGGTCCGGCCGTGGTTCCGGGCGGTGCGTGAGTGAGAGCAACCGGGGAGCCCGAGCGGCTGTGGCTTGGTGGGCCCTGGGGCATTGAGGCTGCGAGTTGAGAGGAGTGCTTGAGGGAGAACTGAGAGCGCCATACCACGGACCCACAGAAGAGACGGAGGTGAGTCCGTGGCAGCCTTGGATATATGGGACATTGGCCTACGGGCTGTCACTGGAGGTTGCAGATACCCCCGAGGTGGCCCCTTGAGTAGTAACGAGAAGCTCGGGGTCGGTCACGAGCAGGTGTCAGCAACAGGGGGCCCGAGTCTGGAGCGCGACCGATGGCAGTGGGAAACACCCGACCCACATCCTGGCGAGAGGAGAGTTGGCTGGCCCACTGCTGTGGAAGACATTACAGCCCCACAGCTTTCACTTAGCGCCCTAGAGGGGGAGTTCGAGGCTGAGATACGGCAGCCCAACCTAGGCCGCGGGCTTAGTTGCCCCTGAATCAGCGAGACGCCATACAGATCAAGGAGCAATCAGATCCCCGGCTCGTCAGGAGTGGGGGATAGCGCAGAGTAATGGCCGCTGGAAGGGGGAAGAAGGATCGCTCCCTCAAGGATATGCTTACAAAGCCCATTGGTGGTGCAATGGCGGAACAACAACCCACGAATGAAACGCGACAAGGCCCAACGAGCACGGCGGCGGAAGAGCCGGTAACCAGGGCGTTTATGGAGTCTCTCTTCTTGTCGCTTAAAAAGAGGATCTCCAGATAGTCAAGAGAGACTTAACGTCAGAAATAAAGGAGATCAGAAGAGACACAGATGCACTCAGAGATAGAGTGGCAGAATTGGAAGATAAAAGCGATACGCGAGAGGAAGAGTCGGAGGCCATGAGGCAAGAGATCATTCGCCTCCAAGAACACCATATCGATCTGCAATCACACCTGGAGGACCTCGAAAACCGATCCCGCAGGAACAACGTCCGCATCCGGGGAGTGGCTTCAAAGGCAGAAGGAAACGATCTTGCCGGATTTGTGAAAGACCTTTTAATCACGTACTTGGCAACCCGCAGGACACAACTCTTAAGTTGGACAGAGTACACAGAGTTGGCGCACCCCGCTCAGACAAGGCCCCGCCAGCAGACATTCTAGTCTGCATGCATGATTTTCAAACTAAGGAAGAAATATTACGTAAGGCACGGGCAATGCACCCCATCTCATTCCGAGATCAGACCCCTACTCTATTTCAAGACCTGTCCGCCTTAACTTTGCAAAAACGCAGAGACTTTCATCCAGTTACCGCACATCTGCGGAATCAGAACATTGCTTACTCTTGGGGTCACCCATTTCGAATCATCTTCCGTGGGGAGGGAAGACTCCGGCAGCTGCGCTCACTGAAGGAAGCATGCCAGTTGTTGGGTCTGGATCTGCCGGGAGAACATGGAGATAGAGGATCCCCAGCACGAGAAGAGCAACAGCCCCGCTGGCGGAGACAGGGTAGACGCCGCAACTTGAGCAAACCAGATTCAGCTGAAATTGCGAGAGGACAGCAAGCAGCCCTAGAAACCATACCATCTGCATTGGTGAGAGCCAAGGGCACCTGAGCACTCGTGGGGAGCCCCCCATGACTTCAACTGCGGTGGGCGACGGGAGGGGAGGCGGCGAGAGCTTGGCCACAATATGGACCCCATATTTTCTCCCGAATGGCCTGAGAGGTCATTGGACTGACGGCAGACTTCATGCTGGGTAAACTTGTTCATGTTCTTATGGGGACTTTGTTCTTTTGTTTTGTTTTCTTGTTCTTCATACATTTTGGGGACAATGTTTGGGACCTCCATTCACCCTGGCACACTTCCACCCAACTTACTGTACGTGCACTGGGGAGCATGAGAGAGATGGATGGGGCACACTGGAGGCTGGAGGAAAAGTGTGGCAGGAGGGCAGGCTTTACCTTCACTTATGCAGTCCTTTAAACTTAAAATCCTCTCCCTTAATGCGAGAGGTCTTAATAATCCGATTAAATGCCGGGCCGTGCTATCGTACTTGGAACAGACGCAAGCAGATATTTGTCTGTTGCAAGAAACCCATCTCCTGGCCAGGGACTGTCATAGGCTCAAAGCGAGAGAATTCCCCACCCAGATGTTTTCTTCTAATCTAACTAATACGGCAGGGGTAGCTATCTTAGTATCCCGGGCTTTTAAGGGTAGAGTGGTCCAGAAAGAAGCAGAGATCAGGGGCAGATTGCTTACTTATCGCTTTGCAATTGGAGGTCAGGGATTAATAGTAGGCACAATGTATGCCCCGAATGAAGGACAAGAAAGTTTCTTACATGACGCGCTTACAGAGGTCTTAGCCACAGACGAATGACGCATTCTACTAGGGGGAGACCTCAACTTAGTTTTTGACAATATGGCGTAAAGGTCTGCACAACGGCATGGGCAAGTAGGCGCGCTGTCCAAGGAAGGGCTTTCCCGACTGCAGAACCTAGGCCTGGTTGACCTCTGGAGGGCATCTCACCCACAAGCAAGGGAATACTCTTACTACTCCAATGCACATAAAACTTATGCCAGATTAGATTACCTACTGGGCACTAGGGACATATACACTTCAGCGACAAACACTGAAATACTCACAGCTTCCCTCTCTGATCACGCAGCGGTGGTTACGGACATTTTGCTCCCTCCCCAGACAGTGCCCCGTAGACAGTGGAGACTTAGAGACACGCTACTTCAGCGTCAAGAGGTCTTAGAGCAAATAAAAAGCACTATAGAGGACTACCTATCCCACAACGATATTCCAGAGACTGATATAGCCACGTTGTGGGGAGCTTTTAAAACAGTGGTACGCGGCGCTTTCATAGAGATCTCGGTGGCGGACAATAGGTTGCGGAAGGAAAAAAGAGACAGCTTGTCCCTACAGGTCAGGGAACTAGAAAGTATACAGGAGAGGACTGGGGCGCCCAGGGTGTGGCGACAACTATCAGCAGATTGCGCCTAATTAGCGGCATTAGACCTGGACAAAGCGGTGTACGCCGCTCTTCGACTGCGATACTCTTTTTATGTGGGGGGGGGATAAATGTGAGCGACTACTGGCAAATAGACTTCAAGAGAACTGGCAACAGCAGAGTATCCACACGATCGTGGACTTAAAGGAAGAACCGGTGTCAAAAGGCGCTGTGATAGCCGAGACGTTCAGAGATTTCTATGAGCGGCTCTATTCGAGACAAATGCTCAACGACGTAGACAGCATTAACTATCTTCTTGACGTACAAACACCCAGACTGTCCCGGACCAGGCCATGATCTTAGAAGAAGAGATCCGAATCGAAGAAGTGATCTTGGCCATATCCCGATTGAAGTTGGCCAAATCACCCGGCGCAGATGACTTTACCGCCGCTTTCTATAAAGCCTTCTGTCCAGAAATTGCCCCCATATTGACCAGGCTTTTCAACTCCTTCGCAACCCCAGGGCTATCCCGGCCTCCATGCTCGAAGCCGTAATAACAGCGATCCCCAAGCCAGGGAAAGATAAAACACACTGTAGTGCCTATCGGCCCATTTCCTTGCTAAACATAGACCTAAAACCATACACAGGCATATTAGCTCAGAGGCTGGGTCAGTACATGCCAGCAGCCGCAGTCCGTGCAGGTAACAGCGGTGGGGCCAGGTAAGGGGGGATTTCGAGGGACGATGCCGAGGGAAAATTAATTATTTATTTAATTTTCCCTCTGCATCGTCCCTCGAAATCCCCCCTTACCCGGCCCCACCGCTGTTACCTGCATGGACCGCAGCTGCATGCCAGCCCTGATTGACCCTGACCAGGCAGGTTTTATCCCCCAGAGACAGACTAGCGACAACACCAGGAGGGTATTACACATAGTGGATAAGGCATCCAGATTCCCAGACAGCTGCATGATGATGGCAATTGACGCCGAAAAGGCGTTTGATAGGGTGCACTGGCACTATCTGGAGCAGGTTTTGTCTCATTTTGGGCTTAGGGAACGATTTCGCACCCAGGTTTTAAATTGTTATCGCTTTCCCACAGCTACTGTGAGAGTCAACGGCCATAGATCGACTCCATTCCAGATAGCCCAGGGCACGAGGCAGGGGTGTCCGTTGTCGCCCCTGCTATTTGCATTATACATGGAGCCGCTGGCTCACAGGGTGAGGACGCACCCACAGATATTGGGAGTCCCTTTTGGGGGGGACGACCACATTATAAGCCTCTACGCAGATGATGTTTTAGTGACACTCAAGGAACCCGACACATCTCTGGGGGCATTTCTACAGGAATTGGACGACTTTGGCAGGGCTTCGGGGTTCAAAGTAAACGTGGAAAAATCGGTAGCCCTTAATCTCTCTCTCCCCCCGCAAACAGTAGAACAACTTAAAAGAAAACACCCATTCCAATGGTCTCAGGATACAATTTCCTACCTGGGAATTCAAATAGCTACCTCTACGCACGCTACTGCCGTCACTAACTACACCAAACTACTCAGGCAAGTACGCTCTGACATACTTCGGTGGAAACCCCACCCGATCTCCTGGCTGGGAGGAATAGCTGCTATTAAAATGACGGTCCTCCCCAAAATACTTTACTTGTTCCAGACACTTCCACTGCGCCCGCCCTCAGGCATGATCCCTAAACTACAAACGGAGATCATGCAATACATATGGCAGGGTCGTATACCCAGGATGAAAAGGAGTCATTGGCCCACATGCATCAAAGCAAAAACCGGTCGCAAACGGGCAGATTCTCAGAATCTGCCCTTTATGATCGGTATTTTGCATTTGGGATGCATCATCCCAAATGTAAAAATCGCAATTTAAGGAATCGCAAAATTGCGATTACTTAAATTACCATTGCATTTAAGGAATCGCAAATTGAGATTCCTTAAATGCAATGCATTAAAGTAAAAACTAGCGATTTCGCTAATAGGGGAGCAAATTACCATGAAGTTGAACTTCATGGTAATTTGCAAAGTGTGAAAAATGCACTAAAGTGCATTTTTCAAAGTTCCATTTTACACACACACATGCCCTTGGGGCATGTGTGTGTGCAAGATGTACTCATATGCAGATTTCAGGTGCAACAGGGTGTCTTTTGACACCCTGGCACCCTTGAAATTGCATTTCAATTTGCGATTCTCTAATTGAGAATCGCAAATTGAGAATGTCTTCCCATTCATTCCTATGGGCCTCTGGGCCCATAGGAATGAATGGGGAGGTATTCCTTAATTGCGACTCGCAATTTGCGAGTCGCAATTAAGGAATGTTTAGAAATCGCTATTTTTAAAGCGATTTCTACATGCATAGCCTTTTGCTATTCCTTATTAGCAAATCCTTATTTTTCGCTAATAAGGAATCGCAAATGGCATTGTTGATGCATGTGCCAGTTAGTGTCTTACCCCCAGTTGAGGGTGGGCTGGGAATTCCCGATCTACAGCTGTACTATCAGGCGGCACAGCTGAGGCACCTAGTGGAATGGAACCGAACAGAATCAGGGAAACATTGGCTGTTTCAGGACAGAGCAGTAGCGGGCACATCACTGATGAAAATTCCCTGTTTAAAGAAAGCCCATAGACCTCAGAGCCTCTATGTTTCGGATATCACACGGACCACAATGATGACATGGGACCAGACTAATATTAAACACAATCTCACGACCTTCCCGTCATCACTAACCCCATTGTTAGACAACCCAGACTTTGAGCCAGGAGTGGGGGAGAAAAGATTTATGGCCTGGCGTCAATCCCAGTGCCGTTCTATGGGCCACTTTTTTGATGTCGAGGGGGCACTTACGTTTCCACAAATCAAGGCTGACTTTGGCATTCAAGAAACAGAGCACTTAAGGTATTTACAACTCAGGCATTGGGTTTTGCAGCCACATAATAGAGCTGCAGCCAGTCGACATCTCACGGTCTATGAAAAATGGCTTTTGTCAAAATCCTCAGATAAGGGAATAATCTCCGATCTATATAAAATGCTGAATAAGCGCAACACACATACACATAATGCAGGACGGGGCAGATGGGAACGAGACTTAGGGAGACTCCTTAGCAAAAAGGAGTGGGAAGGTATATGTTATAGAGCTCGTCACACGGCCAGTAACATGGCCTTGACAGAAACACTCACAAAAGTGATCACCTACTGGTACTATACTCCGGAGAGAGTACACAAGATCAACCCATCCACTAGCGCAGCCTGTTGGAGAAATTGCGGTGGGATAGGCACTTTGATACATCTCTTGTGGGACTGCCCCCAGATCCAAAACTACTGGGTCCAAATACTGGACGTAATCGACAAACACCTAGAGACTCAATTACTTCGATTTCCAGCTCACATTCTGTTAGGAGTCCCAGACACATTGACGTACCCACTGAAATCCAGGAGGGGCCGCCTGATAGGGTTAGTGTTGGGAACCGCTTTGCAGAACATCTTGGCACATTGGGGAACCCAGCAAACCCCCACACATTCAGGCTGGCTGTCCCGCTTATGGCACATCCTGGGAATGGAAAAATAACGCTCACACTTGCCGGGAAGGGCGCAGATTTCTGAGAGGTCTGGCTCCCCTTTTTATCCCTGTTGACGCATGAGTTCCTCAAGCTTACGTGTCCTAGATTCTTACACCTATTACGGTTGCCAGAGGACGCAGTACCTCCCGCCCTGGAATAACTTGGGTGTATAGAGGTTTAAGATGTGCTGAGCTTAATGCAGGGTTGAATGGAGGATGGGTGGGAGAGGGTGGGGGGGGTTATGTTCTTTTACTGTACATACATGGCTTGCTTGACTTTATACTTGGGCTTTGCATAGCCCATATTTGCATCTTACTGCCAGCTGGCAGTCTTTTGAGCACTGTTTACTCTTGTTATCCTTTGTTTGTTTTGGAAAACAATAACAAAATAGAATTAAACCATAAAGTTAAAGTGACGTTCCAATGTATATTTTTTCATGAATGTGGTAGAACATCTTTATCCTTCAAGCCTAGGCTCTTATGATGCCGAGATGCCGAGAATCCTAGCATAATTTTAATCTTGAGTGCAAATATTGTTATTGTCATTTCTGTAGTAAAATAGACAGCATCAACATGGTAGTTGAAATTCCATGTAGTATCATTGCAGTGGGTCCCTTGAAGCCTAGACGTTGAGGAAAATGCTTCAGTTTTCCAGCAGCGTACTATTGTGACCTCACTCTGGGTTTATTGTCTTGGAAATATGGTTACTGTTCTTGAATTTCCTAAGCTATAGGAGAGAGCTCCTAAATTAACCAATTTATTCACTTAAGTGTAAATGGTGTCTCATTCTGTTGGAAGCAAGTTGGTTGCCTGGGAAGCAGAGATGGGCTGAATATGATCACAATTAGGGTGGACATTTCTGTGGAATGTCTGCAAGTACCTCCTATAAGCATTTATCAACCTTGAAATTTTTCCAGCCCAACAAATCATTCTTTGATTGAGTATATAAATATAGCAACTGATGTAAATACTCAATTCAATCTCAGGGAGTCGATTCACATTTTAATCTAATCTAATCCAATCTTGTGGTTTAGTAACAAGCGGTTTAATTGTACTGTACATTCACTTACTACTATTAGATTTCAGATACAATATATTATTAAACATATTTTATAAACTGGGGTCCTCATTTATGGGAAATTGGCGTAGGACAGCGCAGCAAGTCTTCTTGTGAAAGGGCAGGAATGTTCCGTATTTATGCAATATGGTGCATTCCTGTCCTTTCCCTCTGCACTGGCGCACAATTTGTGCCAGTGTTTGTGCAATAAGGGGCATCTTCCTGCACAGAAACAATCCTGAGTGGCATTTCTATGTGTGCTGCAGAATGCACAAAGAAAAACGAGGAGAAATACAAATATTTCTCCTCATTATGCCTGCTCTGGGGAGGTGTAAAGTTTTGGCACTGCCGCAGGTTTACTGGGGATTTTCTGGGGCAGCATCAAAATCCATGGGTGTTGGTGGGAAAACCCACCACAATGTCCATGGAGTGCCTCCATGGCGCAGAGTAACTCAACGCAGTGACTTGCACTGCTTTGTCTTACTCCATATCTATGAGGCCATGCAAAGCCATGTAAAGTGGCTTTGCGTGGCCTCAGAGATATGGTTGAGAGGTTTTCTCAGCCAGGGCGTCAGAAAAAGTGACGTTCTGGCAGTGCAAGCCTCTGATAAATAAGCGCCTAAATGTGAATTACTAAAATATGCATACTTCCGTTGCCCTCTCTTGCAGCCGTACATTGCCATTTTAAGAGGGCTCTAACCCATTAATAATATGAGATTGGGAAGAGAGCATTTTAAATTCTCTCAGGCTATAATTACATTTCTAATAAAATATGCTAAATAGGACTAATTGAAATTGAAGGACGAAATTGCTACTTTGTGGATTGAAAACGAAGGAATTAAATTGAATGTCCAGATGGATTTACTGAAAATGAAAATGGAAATGGCCCTGAAAAATATCAGATTGATCTTAAGTGATGGAAACTGTTAATATCAATGTGGAAAAATACTAGCGACTAAGTGGTTCCAGCACTGCAGCTTGCCTAGACAGTGCCAACACAGGCACTGTGGGGCTTTTGCTGTTTAACATTTGCACAAATAATATGATTGCATGATTTTCTAAGAACATACCTGATTACATAAGGCTCATTAAAATGAACATATTGTTTAAAAAAGGCCTTCCAACCTCTAAGAACATTTTATGGAATTTTTTGTCTCATACTTCCTAAATTAACAAACTGACCAACTGACAGAAGCAATGTAATGATAAATTTGTGTGTGAGTCGAGCATTTGCAGAGAAATAGAACAAATGCTTCACTCCCATAGAGGAACATTTCAAAGCCTTTCTTTTCACAGAGTGACAGTTTTTGGTAAGACAATTCTAGGCAACTATTAAAGCACCATTAGGAATGGAACACCAAATTGCCTCTCTATTTAGAATGTGGCCCCATTGTTCATCGCTCTTAGTTAAAACGTCACTTTGACAGAGTTGGTAAAACTACTTACACCAACCCAGGAGGCATTATTAAAAACATAGCCGATCTGATAACATCATTATTGGACAGCTGAGAGTTCTCTTGAAGCCTATGGAGTAGCAGTGGACTATAAATGCAGGTACATGACCGCTTCCATCAAAATACCTCAAACATAGGCACTCTTACTCCTCCTCTTCCTATCATTAAGATGTGTGGATCTGTGAAGGTGAGTGAGAGAAGAGGAGGTCATCCCTGAAGGAAGAGAGGAGAGAGGCTTTCCCAACCCTACTTCCATCATTCACTCACCGTCTGTCTTGCAATGAAAGAGTATCAATGGAAGGGCGGAGGTAGCCTTCACTGGCCCTCAGTTTTTATCTGACTTACCATACTATAGAAGAGAAACAGTTTTGCAGAGAGGGGACAGAGAGAGAGGGGAGAGGGAGAGGGAGAAAAGCCTTGTACACCCTTCTACCAGAACCTTGACTGACTGGCAAGTCAGTTGCTGACAAGGACATCCATGCACATCTGCAAAGTCTAGCAGAAACTGTCTTTTATTGAGAGCAGCAGCCATGAAAAAAGGGAGAGGATGCTACAGAGAGTTGTTTGAGTTTTTTTGTCTTGGCCAAATCTTAGATATTGTAATATTTGGACTCATTTAGAGTTTGGTGGATGGTTACTTCATCACAAATATATTCCTGTCTACTTTATTACAAATGCTATAGGATATAATACACTTGTAATCAGATGGACAAGATATCATTCACATTTGTGATAGGGTAACCAACAAAGGCCCATAGTTTCTTTCACCCCACCGTATTTAATAAAATAAATGTTCCTTTGAGGAGACTAATAGTACTTATTCACTCAAGAGCCATACACAAGTGTGACAAAGTTGAAGCTTCATTGTAAAGTAATACACTACAAAGGGGTGTATTTTTGAAGGCTTCAATCTTCACTGGAACACCAATAAGAAGGTACAAAGCAGCACACCTTCTCCTGCCCTCTTGCTCAACCGACTTCTCAGTAGCTCTCTGTTTAACAGTCTAGAATTCTCTGTTACTAGAGAGCGGCATGAGCAAACATATTTGAAGGATAACATAACATAACACATCTTCCCCTTTATGAACAAATACAAATAGAAGAATAACATTTGTAGGATACAATTTATAGAAACTCCCTTAGAAGAACAATAAAATCTACAAAAAAAGCATACCTAAACTAAATAAAAAGTAACAAAAATAATCTAAACACTTACTACATCACATTCATAATCAGATAACCATTTAGGTCTACTCCTCACGTTTCCCACTTTCATTAGTTTCAACACTAAACTCAGTAGACTCCACACACTTTTCATCAGTACTGCTATTACTTCTACTTGCTTCCATCCTCTCTTCCACACTTTGCATGTCAGCACTTCCTTCTCATGTACTTCCTCCTTCTGCACCCACATTTCCTGCATTACCTTCCACACTGACTTCTACACTTTCTTTACCATCATTCCCAGTCTGCGCTTACTCCTTGCTTAACAGATTCTTCATTTCTTACTATCCCATGGTTCACAACAGCAATCCTTTTTAAATTCTAGACTTTGTCATCACTTAACATGAGGGCATTATGCAACACTTTAACAACCATCAAAGGTTCAGTAAATTGGCTCTCACCCCTCTTAACCTTCCATGGTTTCTTCACCTTGACCATCATGCCAACTTCTACTTTGGTATCCTTAGTGTTTGTCCTCAAATCGTAATGCTCCTTATATTTTAAATGAGTATCCTCTACTTTCTTCCTGATATCCTCCATGGAAATATTAGTATTACAGAGCGCAAAAGCCATTCAGGATTAGCCTTAGTCCTTGCTTCCCTACCTCTCATAACTTCAAAAGGCGCAACACCCAAGGCATCGTGAGTAACTGTCCTGTATGCCCAAACGGTCTTTACATCTTGAACTTCCCTTTCTTCCTTTTCTTCACTGCCAGTTGCACCACATTTTTTATCACCCTGTTGAAGCGTTATGTCACTCTGTTGCCACTGGGATATATAATGATGTGGTTTTATGCTGAATCCCCACCTTGGCAAAATAATCCTGTGCCTTACCAGACATGAACTGCACACCATTGTCACTTATCAATTGCCTGGGAAGGCCCTCATTAAGGAAAACCTCATAAACATCAAGACAGCATCAGTATCAACCTTTTCCATAATTTTAACAGTAGAACATCTCAAAAAGGTATAAATTAAAGCAATCACATACTTTTATCTATCTCCTATGGGACCCATAATATCTATAGCTATGGTTTCCCATGGACCACGCGGAACACTGGGCTCACACAAAGTGGGCCTTAAAGTTCTTAGGGATTTATCGGAATTGGTGCAAGTAAAACAATCCCTCACCCTTCTTTCCACAAACAAATCTAATCCAGGCCATCAAAACCACTGTTTAACTTTATGTTTAGTCTTAACGATTCTGGTGTGCCCTTCATGGCATAAATTGACTATTTTTTCCTTCAAACTACTCGGAGGAACTACTCTTTCCCCTCTTCTCACTATGTTATCTTCTACGGCTAGTTCACTTTTTACTTCCCAATATTGTGTCAGATCTGCAGATAGTTCAAATTTATTTGGCCAAACTGACCTAATGTACAATTTCAACAATACAGGATCACTAACACACTTTTTAATCCATTCCTCTTTCTTAATACAAGTTAGTCCTTGATCTAAAATGTAAGCTATCCCAAAATCCTCCCACTCAGACTCTTCACATTCTTTTATGACTAAAGGCATCCTAGACTACAAAATTGGCTGTAACATTACTTTTGCCTGGAACATATTCTACAGAATAGATAAAATCCAGCAGCCTCATTGACATTCTTGCGATTCTCACTGAAGCTCTGAACATGCCTTCGGTGGTCAACAATTTAATGAGGGGTTTGTGATCGGTCCTCACAACACATGCTTTACCCAATACAAAAGGTCTAAAGCGTTCCAACGCCCAAACACATGCCAATGTTTCCTGTCCAATTACTGAAAATGTTTCTTCAATAGGCGACAAGGCTCTTGATGCAAAAACAATGGTTCTTTCTTTTTCCTTGGCATCCCTTTGTGTCAAAACTCCTCCCAGCCCTTTGTTACTCACATCAACAGTAACTAAATTTTCTAGATCAGGACCAACATTTTTAAGGCTCGAACTGAAAACATCCCATGGGCGTGATAAATGCATTGTATTTCTTACTGTCCTCTAGGAAATTTGATGGTACATTGCCGATAGATCCAAGGATGTAAACCATCCTGCACATCCACAGAAGCAAGCATTTCAGAGATTTTAGGAAATGGAAATTTGTCTATTACAATGTTGTTGTTGAGATAGCGTAAATCGATGCATAGCCTGATCTTACCATTGCTACGTCTGGCAATCACAACTGGAGACAACCATTTAGATGCCTCTATTTCCTCAATGATACCAGCATTTAATAATTTGTCAAGCTCTTTCTGTACTTCATATCTTAACAATACAGGAATATTCCTTGCATTGTGAATTTTAGGTTGTGCCATCTCTTTAAGACCAATGCGATGTTCAAAATTCATGAGATTCCCAATTTTCCCTGAAAACACATTTTTAAATTTCTCCAACATAGCCTTCCCTATTTCTTCACCATCAACTACCACCATTACAGGCTCATCACAATTAGGATTTAACATCATTCCAAGGTTGCCTTGATCATGCCACCCCAATACAGATGGTCCTTTCCTAGCAATATAGAACTTCCCTTGACTTTCCCTATTCTTAAATCTGAAGAGTAATGACCTGTACCCTAACATCTCAATCCTTTTACCCAAAAATCCTTCTGGTCTAACATTAGTAGGAAGTAATTTCTCTCCAATGTAGTTAACAAATTTGTTTTTGCCATACATCCATACTAACAATAGTGTAAGGTAAACTCGAATCAGCGTATGTGTTGATTTCCACCCCTCCAATTCTCATTGAACAAATTGGTTTCTTTCTCAATTTATCATCATCTTTCTTATTCAATATAAATGACTCTTTCGTGCAAAATACCCTATTGACCTGCTCCTCTACCTCTGGATCCTCACTGTCCTCTAGACACTTAACCTTGGTGCCCTTCTTGGACCAGTAAACTTTAGTATAATGACCAACTTTACCACAATTGGCACATTTCACTCTGAGCACAGGGCACGATTTATTGTATGCCCAATGCGATTTGCTGTTACAACAATAGCACTTCAAAACTTCTTTTGTTTTGTTCTGCGGATACTTATAATTTTCCCAGACACAGAATTTTGTTCCTTATGACTGGTTCTTTCTGACATTTTATATTTTTCTTTGCCCTTGATTTTGATTACCATCTCATCCTGTCTATCCCCAATTTCACTGTTGACTTCCTTCATACTACGGCTAGACATCTCGGCTTTCCTTTCTATAGCCAAGATGTCTTGCAAATCTGCATCACCATTGATTCATAGTCTTTCTTGGATTGCAGGATCTTTAGTATGCATTAAAACTTGATAACAAATTAATTGCTCTTGTAGACCTTCACATTTACTACTCGAGAGGAAGCTTGCGCAAAGCAGCCACATATTCATCCTCATTCGCACCTTGTTTCCTTTTGAAAAATGTATATCTGATAATACCGATACAAACATTTGGTGCGAAATACAACTGCATGAAAAACATTGATATCACCAACGCCCAAAGTATTTGGTAATTGCTCAAATACTTTCAAACCCATAGGTCCAACTGAGTGTAAAAATATAAGTTTCTTTTGTTCTGGTTTCATTTTCTGATCAAGATCAATAGTGTCT
This sequence comes from Calotriton arnoldi, assembly GCA_963921515.1. Taxonomy (NCBI): domain Eukaryota; kingdom Metazoa; phylum Chordata; class Amphibia; order Caudata; family Salamandridae; genus Calotriton; species Calotriton arnoldi. The sequence goes on along the minus strand of CAWUFW010000155.1, from coordinate 276,197 downwards.
ACGTAATTTTGAAAATAAGACTTCCAGTCAGACCATTTCATACATGGTTCCCCCCACTGCCAGTCAAAATGCTTGGGGAGGGATCAACAAATAATTCTGGGTACTCATTGTTAAGCACACACTCGCCAACTCAACAGTGCCACCAACAGTGCAAATTAAAGTAATAATACTAATATATATATGCTATTATATATAAAAAAAATAGAAGGAAATTGAACACTATTAATTAATGATAGCTGTGCACATCAGCGATTCAAAAAGGAACATATGTACACTAGTAAAGTACCTTTAGAACTTTAGTAACAAGCTATGCGTATCAGCGATTCCTCCTCAAGAAAAGCAGATACGCTCCTGCAAAGTTTCATCAGAGATTCAAAAAGGAAAATATGTGCACTAGTAAATTACTTCTAGAAACTTAATAACAAGCAGTGCTTATCAGCGATTGCTCCTCATTATGAGCAGACACGCTCCTGCAAAAATTCCCAATAACAGCTATGTGAATCAGTGAAGTTTACAACACTCGCTGCACGCATTAAAGGAATGCTTCCTGGAAAGCTGTGTGTGTCGGCGTTCTCTTCATGCAAGCACTGCACGTCGGAGCGGAATGTAATCGAACCGCGCCAAAGGTCGGCAGCAACAGATGGAGTTGCTATGAGATGGGCAGCGCGACGCTCGAAGATGATGCCGTCTAGATTAGCTCCACGTCTTCGCCGCAGGTGACACTGTTGCTAGGAGACATGAGGCGCGACACAGAAGCTTGCGTAGTCTCATATAATTCTACATTGTCATTGAGTTCCTCTTCACCAGACACGTCACAAGAAGGTCGACGAAGAAGAAGGCTGCTGGAGATCGAACGCACATGATTCAAATAACAGCAAAAGCAGTAAGACATCACGAACCGCTCACTGCTTGCTTCCAATTAATAAAACCAGGAATTTAAAAAAAAAATACTTATCCCCGAGCACAATAACAGAAACACAAGGCTCGATAAATGCCTATGAAAGTTTCCATTAGAGTAAAAAAAAAATAGTTGAAGTTCGGTGAGTTCCTCCGAAATCTCGCAGCTTGAGTTGCAATAAGTGAATGCAAAGTCTCCGTAAATTTTAAATAAACACTCCTCAAAATCTTCACACTGGAATTTTTTCTTAATCAGACCGACTTCCACTGCAGAGGGTGAATCCTCAGTGATCCACTTTCTATCGCACACGTGACTCCACGGTGTTCCAGCACTCGTCGCCATTTTGTAAAGTAATACACTACAAAGTGATGTTGTTTTTAAGGCTTTAATCTTCACTGGAACACAAATAAGAAGGTACAAATCAGCGCACCTTCTCCTGCCCTCTTGCTTGGCTGACTCTCAGTAGCTCTCTGTTTAACAGTCTAGAATTCCCTGTTACTGGGGAGCGGCACGAGCAAACATATTTGAAGGATAACATAATAACATTACATTTGGCCTCTTGCTAACTTCCTAAAATTTGATTTCTTTAGAGTTTATTTGTCATTGTGGTATTAGCATATACAATTAGTCAGGTCCTGTGATTCACCAAAAAGTCTGTGGTAGTGACACAATACACTCTTTGTCCCGAAAGACATCAAAGTGACTGATTGTCCTACACTCGGCCCTTCATCTGCCTCTTATTAAGCACTGAGTGGCCAGGGAAAGGGTTAAGAGTGGAAATAGGAATCTTTAAGCCCAGATTACTTTTATTTTGAGACGTAAGGATTTATCATTACAGCGAAGCCTCAATACTATACAGGACAGATTCAAAATAAGACATTGCTTCAAGTGAATAACACCTCCTACCCAACTCACCCTACTAAAGTGACCCCCACTTTTAGGAAACCCATATCTGAGCCTGAATGAGTCCCCTAACGATAGCAAATATTGCCATATGCATATAGGAAAACCTGCGAGAGGACCAAGAGAACAGGCCTAGGGCATGTAGCTTGGAATTGAGGCCAAGGCCTGTAGCATATTGACATCTATTCTAGTGATGGCTTCTAGATAGCACCAAACTTAGCATGTTTCATTTCAGATTGGCAATCAGTCACTCCCTGGCCAGCATTTTCCCATACTCTATTGTACCCTGATGACAATAAAGGGGTGTGTATTTTCTTCCAGGCCGCTGTTGTAGTTAATTTTGCAGGAAAAGTATTCAGTCGGAGCTTTGAACCCTAGACATCCTGGTCACAACAAGTCTAAGTTTATGACTCCTGGATCATCTGGTAATGTGTAGCCTATTATTTCATTAAGAGCAGACAACACTTTCTTCCTTAAAGTTGATACTGCAATGCAGTTCCACCGGGTATGTATAGCCACAGCCCCTCCAACAATTTTAGCGAGCATAGTATCGAGCCAATCAGGCGTGGTATACTAGCTTTTTTTTGTTTACAGTTAATTCTGTTACTTATACAATTAGTGCTCCAAAGTATATCATTCTATAAGATTTCCCACTCTTTATCTGTAATCACCCTCTATATAGGCAATGTTTCCACCTACTCATATATGATCGAAAGCGAGGGCCTGAAGTGTAAATAATACAATATAATTTGGAAATAATCCCCTTCTTAGATGAAATCATGGACTCGAGAGTTTTAAAGCATAATGTAAGCACTCAGGGGCATATTTACAAAATAAGTGATGGAGCGCTGCATTAGCCTTGTTATTTACAAGAATACGGTGCAGCCCTGCGTTTCTCCCAGTGCTGGTGCTAAATTTGGCAGGCTGGTGCCAACGCAGGCACCTTTGCACCATAGTGCAAGGGTGCCTGCGTTGAGGGGAAGGATTTTTTATGTGCAGGAAGATGTCCCTTCCTGCACATATACATTCAATGCAGTTTTGCTGTTTCTATGTGTGCTGCACAGCGCAGCACACATAGAAACAGCAAAAACAAGGAGAAATAAAACATTTCTCCTCGTTACGCCAGGGTAAGGCCAGGTTTTCCCTGGTTTTAATTTTGGTGCTGCCCCATATTTACGCCATCCTTGTAAATATGGAGCAACGTCAAAATCAATGGGTGTTGCAGTGGAGCGTCCACCACAACACCCATTGCCCACACCCTTCACGCTAAGTATAATGTGAAAGAGTGCCTCATTAACAAGGCAGCGTTAAGCCACATTAAGTGGCTTAACGCTGCCTTGAAATATAAGGCGAAGCCCATATCGCCACAGGAACGTCACTAAAAGTGAGGTTTCTGTTAGGATAGGGGCTTGTAAATATGCCCCTTACAGTCTTTGAATCCACATTACAATTTGCATGAAGAATGTAACAGGATCCTTTTAAATCTATCTGAAATATGTCTGCATTCACTGTTCATCAATTTGTCAAAGGGGAAACACGGAAGTGCTGGTGTGAAATCAGGATTTAAATGGTTTTGTCTGTATGGGGAAAGGATGCGAAGAATTGTTCCCTCATTATATTTTTCCAGTGTAATTAATGTAGTATGAATCAACATGTTGAAGTATACCTTTGGATGTCTCAAGATTTTCCTTAACCACACCACATCCCACTCGAGTCTCTTCAGCAATGCCTGTTCATATGCTGCTAGATTGAATGGACCACTCTAATATTATCCTTAGTTGTGCTGCCTGGTAATACACTTTGAAGTCCAGCAGTGCCAATGCCCCTCACAATTTGCTATGCTGTAAACAAGACTTCTGGGCCTGGATTTCCTCCATACAAAATGTGATATGTCTTGCTTACTGGAAGCACTTGAAAAACATATAGAACTAATGAAAGGACATTGCTACATCTATTTGACCAATTTAAGATCTCCAAAGAGAATACCATCTCGTCATAAGTCTCCTTATATTCACCATTAGTGATGGGTAATTAGTTCCAAACAGTTTGACTACATTAGAAGTTATTTTAATTCTCAGGTATCTAATGTGTGTAGGAGCCCATTGAAAAAGAAATGTGCCCTACAGATGGCTTACTGATTTTCAGGCAATGTCAGATTCAGAATGTTTGATTTAGCCATGTTTATTTTATGCACTGCTAGGTGCTAGAATACCTGAAGTTGATCTCTTATGACTAAAATGGAGTTATCTGGATCTCCCAGAGATAGAAGAGCATCATCAAGGAATAGAGAAAGTTTAGGGGCATTTGATCTCAAATTATGCCTTGTATAGACTGGTGAATATGACGCACCAATGATTGAATGCTTGGAAAACTTTTTATGAGTGACAGGGGCATCCCTGCCTTGCCCTTCTTTGTAAGTACATACCTTTAGGTGTTTTGCCACTCTATCCTGGTAGTAAGATTATAGTAGCTGTCCATAACCATATCAATGAACGGGAAACTCAACCAAAACTCCTTCAAACAAGATGCAGAAAAATACCACTCAGCTGAAAGCCTTCCCAGTATCTAATGACAGGAGAAGGCATTTATTATCAAGTAGATTATCCTTCTAATATTGTCATGCATCTGCCTCTCATTAACACAAGCAGATTAGTGGTGAATCTTAACAAACAATTGTATCTCGGAACTCTGATATTTGGCTAAAACGATTTGCAGTTTGGTCATCAGGTTTAGTTAAATGGCCAGTGCTAAAAATCCTAAAAACAATTACTTAATCAATGTAATATATCAAAGATAGAAAAACATTTCAAAATAGATCAAATCGAAAACAAAAGAGAACATCAAAAATGAATATTGTTCTTGTACAATTTAATATTATTGAATCAAAATATTTCTTCATAACAGTTTGATTGAGCACTACAAGCAAGAGCAATATTATCAAGCCAAATTGGAGGTCCTAGTCCTAGGGCCTTCCAAGTAGTGGTGGCTGACGAACAGCCAATGACAGCCGACAAGTGTTTCGTTACATATGCGTAACTTTTTCAAGGCTGTAAACAGAAAATGAATAATGGAAACATAGTGCTCATTACATATTTTTCTGGGGTATAAATCAGAAAATATTATTACTTCACTGTTCGAGTTTAATCAATGTGTGAGAAGTAGGGGAAATTTTTAGAAAATGTGCGAAGATGTTCTCTTGTGATATTTAGAAAAAAGTGTTTATCGTTTCATATTCATAGGTGAAGATAGCACATATAAGGAAGGAAATTCTAGGAAGACCATGATATCCCAAATAATAACCAGGAAAAATAATAAGACCATAGTGATTCAAAGAAAATAAAGATACACATGAAACGAAAGGAGCGCGTGATACAATTTTAAGAGAACCATAGTTAGAAAAAAAGGAGGTTAACCATGCTTCAAAGCTCTAAGTTTTCACCAAACTGTGAATAAAAGAGGAAGCTTAATGAGTACCTTGCTCTCTTATTATTGTTAAGGCTGTTGTAGCGAGGAAGGATTTACGTAACAGTGCTCAATCAAACTGTTATGAAGAAATATTTTGATTCAATAATATTAAATTGTACAAGAACAATATTCATTTTTGATGTTCTCTTTTGTTTTCGATTTGATCTATTTTGAAATGTTTTTCTATCTTTGATATATTACATTGATTAAGTAATTGTTTTTAGGATTTTTAGCACTGGCCATTTAACTAAACCTGATGACCAAACTGCAAATCGTTTTAGCCAAATATCAGAGTGCCGAGATACAATTGTTTGTTAAGATTTGAAATGACAGGTAGTATATACCCGTCAAATTGGCATCCTTGGTAGTGGGATGCTCCTGGTATCTTGAAGGGCGCCGTAATTTCTGTGCATTGACATACTGGAAACAGATTAACAACGTTAAAGCTATCTTGAGAATTTGATGTGCTACTTTTAAACCATCACTACCGTCTTATGATATTGTAAAGTTCATGTGGTAGGTAGCACTCATTTCTTTGCATTGCAAGTCAATACTAACCTTACTTTAGAGTGTTCATTATATACATTGTGTGGAAATCCTAACTGAGAGTGCAATCTTAGTTATTAAGTATGGCCACTTATGATGATGAGAGGGATAAAATCTTCTCAGAACTACTTACAGGAGTAATGAATAAACCAATAACACAGCAGAAGAATAGCGAACAGGAAGGCCTAAAACTAAAATTTATCAAACTTGAACGGCTTAAAAACAAGAATTGTCCAGGTGGTGGGATTCCACCACCTTAAAAAGATACTTGGACATCCGACAAATACCTCGGGATTACGGGTCATAATATTTCCCTCATTTGAGGATTTAGACCCTGACCTTTTGAAAGAATGGGAGGAACTAATTCTAACTTCCTCATACAAAATGATGGATGTCCTAATCCGCCATGCTGAACGGAAACGTAATAAGTTATTGAGTGACATTGCACAACTTGAATTGGAAATAAGAAATTTGAATATGCCAGAACCAACTGAGAAAAATTATAAAATACTCAAAGAAGTCCTCAGTGGATATCAGTTGTACATTAAGGACAAAAAAATGAGAAAATTTAAGCGCGATGAGACTGACTATAGAAATGGGAGAGTGTTTACTTTTGCAAAGAAATTTGATGAAGCAAGGCCTAGACAGACAAATGTGGCAACCAACAACCCGACAATTATAGCATCAACTAGTGAGTCAGATCTCTCAAGTGTCCAAAGCGAAAACAGTGTTACAATGGAACCAGAACCCTCCGTCTCGGGTGCTAATTCAGACCCCACAATGTCTTCTTTTTTAGAGGAGATGAACCGCTTCCGCAAGGGTTCCAGAAACACTTACAATCGGGACGCCTTAAAAAACCCAGAAGGGGTGGGAGGCGGTACAGGCGGCAGGGAGGGGGCTACCAACACAAGGTCAGTGACTTGCAATGCAAAGAATTGAGCCAGATCTCTCATACTGAACTAAACACGGATGATACTGTGGCCATCTCCACTAACAACGTTAACATTGTAAATCTATCTAATTTTGAGCTTACCAAAAATGATGAAGGAGTATTAACTAAGGGCCTTGGCTTTTGCCCCACTTCAAGACCAGATTTTGTCAATATCCATGTGGATGTATTTAAATGTATTAGAAAAGCAAAATTAAAAAAATTCTTTGAAGAAAATCCGGCTCCTATTATACCTACCAATGTAACTGTACCTCCATGTAACAAGACTATCAGTGATGTACACAATCTTCATGTATTATTGTCAATAAATGACAGCTCTATTTCTTTAACTAACACAATGGAGGATTTGGGTGTGGGATCAAATTTGAACACTGATAGTGGCTTAAAAGTAAAGTCTGTATTTGTTCCTAAACTTCAATCAGACAACATGATAGATGCATTCCATCGAGCAGTAACAGAGGATCTCCACCTTTTAGAGGATCACCTTAGAAGTACCCACAAATCATATAAATACAATCTCACAAAACAGGAACACTTAGCACTCAAAGCATTGTCCACCAATTCAGATCTGATTGTCAAAGAAGCTGATAAGGGAGGAAACATAGTGCTAATGCGAGATAAGGACTATATAAGTGAAATAGATAGACAGCTTCAGGATCGGCAAGCTTACTGTAAATTGTCCAGTAATCCATTGAAAAGAATCACTAGTCTGATAGAATCCAAGCTTACAGTGTGGCAAGCACGTGGTCTTATTTCTGATGGAGAGGCTAGGTATCTATATATACCATCTCCAAAAGCACCATGCATTTACACACTGCCTAAAATTCATAAGTCAGCGGCATTCCCTCCAGGCAGACCAATAGTTTCGGGTATTGGGTCGCCCACGGAGCATCTATCTGAATATATTGATATTTTTTTACAACCCTTTGTACTAAATCTTCCCTCATATCTTAGGGACACTGGGGATCTCCTCAACAAGTTGGAAGATATAGAATGGACAACTGAACTCTCTTTTGCCACACTAGACGTGTGTGCTCTATATACCAGCATTCCCTGGGAGCAGGGTTTACAAGCTTTAACAGATATTCTTTACCAAAGAGATGCCACTTTCTATGAGCATACGGAGATGGTCATTGATATGACACGAGTTGTTCTGGAGAACAATGTGTTTTTACATCAAGGCACCTGGTATCAGCAAGCACTGGGTGTAGCGATGGGCTCGAAACTTTCACCATCGGTAGCTAATCTATATATGGGTAAATTTGAAAACAAACACCTATGGACGGATGGCCCCTCTAATCTAACAACACACATTGTGTATTGGGGTCGTTACATAGACGACATTTTCGTCATTTGGGCAGGCAGCAAGTTGGAATTTGCAGCATTGACTGACTATCTAAACAACAATAGTTTCAACTTGAAATTTACCTTGAATCACAATTCCAAGGAAATAGATTTTCTAGACATCACGGTCTATATAAAAGGCTCAAAAATGTTGTCCAAATTATTTAGGAAGAAAACAGCATGTAACTCTGTTTTACATGCAACGAGCGCCCATCCCAAAGCCCAAATCAAAGCAATACCATTAGGTGAAATGACCCGCACACGCAGGAATTGCAGTGAAGATGGGGTTTTTCTTCAAGAACTTGACAACTTGCAGGAACGCTTTGCCTGTAGGGGCTACTCCCCGGATGTGTTAAAACAGGCAAGTAAGCAAATTCTGAAAACACCGAGATACCATTTGCTGAAAAAGAAACACAAACATGCAAACAAAGCTAATGTAAGCAAACTTGGTCTAATAATGGATTTCCATGTTGAAAGCAATGCCATCTATAAAATCATGTCTAAACATTGGCATCTCTTAGCATTAGATAGATCTTTAACTGAACATCTGACAAAGAAACCAAGAATAATACACAGGAGAAGCAAGACACTCAGAGATATTCTCTGTACAAGTTATTTGCCAGCTAAACCAAGTACTAACACTTGGTTACCAACAAAACCAAAGGGTTTCTTCAAATGTGCGCATTGTAACATGTGCCCTCTGGCCAACAACGGCATCAAAGAATTTTGCTACAACACCGCAACCAAATACTATATTAAGGACTTCATTAATTGCGAGTCCAAATATATAATTTATTGTATAAAATGCCCTTGTAATTTTATTTATATTGGCAGCACCATACGTGCATTAAAAGAGAGAATTCAAGAACATGTAAGGGCAATACGTAATAATGACAGCAATTACCCAATGGCAGTTCACTTTAATAAAGATCACCCTAATATGTCCATTGCAAATATCAGGTTCCATGGGATAGCTCAGGCCTATAATGACCCGAGGGGGGGTGATCGTACCTCCGTACTAAGAAAAATGGAAGCACAATGGATAATACGCCTTCGGGCGGTTGAACAGGGTATTAATTACGATAAAGAGTTACATGTATTCCTAAAGGATTAACATTATGACTATCAGGGGTTAAATCTGTTTACCTACTGCAAAGATGAGGCAAATTATATGCAGATTTAAATACACATTCTGCTTAATGTGACATTTTTATTGATAACTGTGATAGGTATTCACTTGATAAGAGTGATATTAATGCACTGTATTTTGTTTGTAAGATGAATTCTAAAACTTCTAACATGCTATAGAAATGTGGTCATAATTTTTCTTTTCAGGTTTTGTTGGTTCCAACTTACTGTTTGATGTCAAAAGTAGTAGACCTTTGCAGCAGAAATGTGTTTTTTTATAGAATTATTTTATACCTAACCATTGGCTATGTATATGTTAGGTTAACATGGTACATGTATGAATCTTTGGTTCTTTGAGGTTTTAAATATGTTCAAATCATGTGTAAACTTTCCTCCAATAACACGGATTCTTTTAACATTTTTCCTTTCACATGGGTAATCCTTCATTAAAAACTTTGAAGTAATATTGCTTAAGATCAGGGACTTGTCTTTCCCAATACACTTACTTCTGCTGAGGGTATTTTAGTAGTTAATCGCTAATAATATAATCCCACTCTAATAAAATTTAATTAGATAGACAACATAATTTTTACGTACGTCTCGAAACATTAGCAGTATTTACATATATAGTAATGCTACATGCACTTTATGTTGCATATAATGGCAATCGCTAATAATATAATTCCTTTTTAATAATACGCAATTAGATAGATAATATACTTTTCTTGTACGCTTCGAAATATTAGCAGCATTTACGTAACAGTAATGCTATATGCACTGTATGTTGCACATAATGTGTTCTGTACTTTGGGCTATAAAATATATCAGAATAGGGATTCTTACACGGAGCGCGATTCACTACGGATGCCACTTTAACATTTTTGAAATAATTTAATCACTACCGTGTCTGTCACTCATTTAGGTTTTCATCCCTCCACTTAAACATGGCGCATGATATAGTTTGGACTGAAGAAAGTAGTCCTTCTTCTCTCTTTACGATCCGGATAGGGCCTTTGCAGGAAGTGGACTTTTCCACTTTCTATTACCATGAGCTCTATAGTATAAAAAAGAAGAAAGGAGCAGAAAATGGCCGTCTCCAAACACACGACAGGATCGCCCCGCACCTTGGACCAGATCGGTATCTTAAATAAGTAAGTGATGCAGAACCGGAGTGAAACAACTAGATTAGAAAGTCTATGTGAAATATAAATACTATTTTAAGCTTACCCTTTTACTTTATTTATCTCAGGGACCCATCAAAACCCTAAGTTGCCACGTGAAACAAATACCTCTTGTAAGTAAGTATGACGCTTCTTACATGAGTAGCCAACTCAATACCTACCATTTCTTTACAAAAAGATGTTTACGTGCATTTTTCGTTACAGGCATATTAGTCCTTGCAATAAATGGTAGGCAGCTTATTTTGCTTATATTCTGATTTAACTCTTACTAAGAGTTACGCTGTATTTAAATATTTCATTGATTTGACATTATTACTGGGATATATTTTCCTTTTTTCTAATTTGTAATTTAGGAATAGGATCTTTTTACTTTTGATGTTGAGCGACGCAACTAAATAGATCCCCATAGGTGTGTTAAATTGGAATGTTAATTCTAACGACGATAGCATCCATCCATTTATAATATGATGTTTTTAATAGAAATCGGGTTCTCTGAGTTTAGATCTCTTCTTTCACTCACTCTCTTACAGAGGGTTTGTCGTAGATTTGTTAAGCGACCTATTTAATTAGGGTCGCTTAGGTGTCTTAATTTTGTAACGACAAATACAACTATTATTACTAGTCTTTTAACAAAAAGGAAATTTAAAAAAAAACAAATAATAATATATTGGGTTTTCTGACATTTGACTCCGTTTTCTATTTACTTTTGTTCATAGAGGGTCCACGGTATATATTTAAGAATAACCCACAGACAGGCTGGGAATTCGAACGGGGCAACTTCTTCTTACTTTTCGTGCCAGGTATAGATCATGTTTCTTTTTTGGATAATTATTAGTTCATTGTTTTCTTGGGCATATTGGTCCATTCAGAATAGACTTTTATTTACACTTTCAACTACAATTCTTAAACATCTCGCTATTTACGTTCTCTCACAGGTCCACTCATGATGGATCTGTGAACAGTCACTTTCTTCATACTACGTCACCTGTAAGGGGAAAATACGACACGCGAGAATCAGGTACTTAATTTCTCGTAGTGTCTTAAAGATCTTTAGATTGGGAATAAGTAGTGACAAATTGACTAGTGATAGGGGTGTGATTACACTCATTTATCTTTAATTTTGTCTTTTAGAATTGATTTTATAAAATCAAAGATTACGTTAAGGATAACACGGAAATCCTTCCTCGCTACAACAGCCTTAACAATAATAAGAGAGCAAGGTACTCATTAAGCTTTCTCTTTTATTCACAGTTTGGTGAAAACTTAGAGCTTTGAAGCATGATTAACCTCCTTTTTTTCTAACTATGGTTCTCTTAAAATTGTATCACGCGCTCCTTTCGTTTCACGTGTATCTTTATTTTCTTTGAATCACTATGGTCTTATTATATTTCCTGGTTATTATTTGGGATATCATGGTCTTCCTAGAATTTCCTTCCTTATATGTGCTATCTTCACCTATGAATATGAAACGATAAACACTTTTTTTCTAAATATCACAAGAGAACATCTTCGCACATTTTCTAAAAAATTTCCCCTACTTCTCACACATTGATTAAACTCGAACAGTGAAGTAATAATATTTTCTGATTTATACCCCAGAAAAAATATGTAATGAGCACTATGTTTCCATTATTCATTTTCTGTTTACAGCCTTGAAAAAGTTACGCATATGTAACGAAACACGTGTCGGCTGTCATTGGCTGTTCGTCAGCCACCACTACTTGGAAGGCCCTAGGACTAGGACCTCCAATTTGGCTTGATAATATTGCTCTTGCCTGTAGTGCTCAATCAAACTGTTATGAAGAAATATTTTGATTCAATAATATTAAATTGTACAAGAACAATATTCATTTTTGATGTTCTCTTTTGTTTTCGATTTGATCTATTTTGAAATGTTTTTCTATCTTTGATATATTACATTGATTAAGTAATTGTTTTTAGGATTTTTAGCACTGGCCATTTAACTAAACCTGATGACCAAACTGCAAATCGTTTTAGCCAAATATCAGAGTGCCGAGATACAATTGTTTGTTAAGATTTGAAATGACAGGTAGTATATACCCGTCAAATTGGCATCCTTGGTAGTGGGATGCTCCTGGTATCTTGAAGGGCACCGTAATTTCTGTGCATTGACATACTGGAAACAGATTAACAACGTTAAAGCTATCTTTAGAATTTGATGTGCTACTTTTAAACCAACACTACCATCTTAAGAATAGTGGTGAACCAGGCAGCCTTCAGAGGGCGTTGTTTGGCGGGGAGGCGGAGGGGTACGAGCTTGTCGGCGCAGCAGGAGACCCAGCGGTGAAATTCCCTGGCTGCGGAGTTGTGTCGGTCGAGGCACTGGGGGGGTTTTGACGGAGGGTGGTGATGAGGTGTTCCTCTGTGACCTTGCTCCAGTTCCGTCGTGGCGGGCGCGGGCAGGCTTGGGTGCGGTGGTGGTGTTGAAGGTGAAATGGACGCAGTAGTGGTCCATCCAGATGGGCTGGGTGATGTGGCTGAAGCGGATGTTACTTCCTCCCGCGAAGATGGGGTCGAGGGTGTGACCCGCTCTGTGGGTGGGCGTGTTGATGAGTTGCTTCAGTCCTAGGTTGGCGAGGTTGTCGAGGAGAGTGGTGGAGTCGGGGTCGTTGGAGTTGTCGAGGTGGAAGTTCAGGTCCCCGAGTAGAATGTAGTCCGTGGAGGTGATGGCGTGGGGTGCGGCGTCCTCGGAGATGGTAGTTGCGGGCTGGGTGCGAGGTCCTGGTGGTCTGTAGATGAGGGTGCCGCATAGCGTGGTCCTGGGGCTGGTCTGGATCTGGAAGTGAAGGTGTTCTATGTTGGAGTGGGGGTCACTCGTGCTGGATGTGGAGAGTCGGAGGGGGGTTTGTGTGCGATGGCGAGTCCTCCTTCTGGGCGGTGTGGGCGGTCCGTTCTCTGGATCTTGTAGCCGTCGGGGATGGCGGTGGCGATGTCGGGCCGGAGGTGGCGTTGGTCCAGGTTTCCGTGAAGAAGGCGACGTCGGGCGAGAGGGTGTCGATCAGGTCCCAGATTTCTACGGCGTGTCGGTGCAGGGAGCGCATGTTGAGAAGGATGCAAGTCAGGGTTTCAGTGGTGCGTGCATCTGGCGGGCGTTCGGTGGTTGTGGGAGCGTTGTCGATGGTGAAGGATCTGCAGCATCGTCTGCACGAGAACTGCCCATGGGTGGTGTTCGGCGAGGATCTTGCGCAGTCGGCGTGTCTTCCGGGATTGAGTGCGTGGAGGGTGGTTGAGTCGTAGCGGTGGGGTCTAGGAGAGCCAGGGTTCCTGGCGCTGGTCGCGGTCGGGTCTCGGACGGGCGCAGGCGGGCTTGCCTTTGGTGCGCCAGCGGCACACCCGCTGCGCGCGACCGCGCATCGGTTGCCATATGTAGGGGAGGGGGGAGGGAGCAGAGTTAGGGAGGCGGAAGCGGTGCTGGATCGGGGGGCAGGGCCGCAGGGGCAGCAGCAGTGGGAAGAAATATGAGCAAGTGACGCGGGGAAACAGAACAACACAGTAAATACAGTACAAGAGGCAGCAATGAGGAAAGCAATCAAGGAACGAAACAAGGGGAAAATACCATTAAAAATGGAACGGACTGCAGGCAAAGGAGAACCTGCGGCGCAGGGACGGGCTTCTGGCTCGAACCCTGCTCGGAGAAGGGCTCTGTGCTGGAGCGGTCCGGCTGTAAGGCGGAGCTGCTGGGGAGAGTGCTGGCCTTGAACCAGGCCTCCGCCTCCCCGCCAAACAACGCCCTCTGAAGGCCGCCTGGTTCACCACAGAACTTCAAGAAGCCAGACGCTCCTGCAGACGCCTAGAGAAAACCTGGCGAAACCAGAAAACCACGGAAGCACGGAACAAACACAAGAGCGCCCTGAAGGAATACCACCAGCGCATAAGAGACACCAAACGGACCTTCATAAGAGACAAAGTCCAGACCAACGTGACCAACGCCAAGGAACTGTTCAATGTCATACAGCAGTTCGCAAAACCCTCCTGCAAAGCCACGGACGTCACACCCTCCCAGGAACTCTGCGACAAGCTCAGCTCCTACTTCCATCTGAAGATCAAGGTCCTCTACGACAACTTCAGCGAACCAATGCCGGACACCACCCCCCTACCCACCGCCGCCGATAAGCCGACCATCACGTCCTGGGATTCCGCTACCGTCGAACTCATCACTGCGACCATGAAGAAAACACACTCAGGAGCCCCAACGGACCCCTGCCCACCGCACATATTCCACAGGGCTGCCACCGCCGTCACACCCGAACTAGGATGTACCATCAACGCCTCCCTCAGATCCGGCATCTGCCCAGACGACTGGAAACGGGCAGAGGTGAAACCCCTCCTCAAGAAACCAACAGCCGACCCAACGGACCTGAAAAACTACTGGCCCATCTCTCTCCTCCCCTTTGCGGCCAAAGTCACCGAGAGACTCGTAAACGCCCAGCTGACCGCCTTCATCGAAGAGAACTCCATCCTAGACGCCTCCCACTCTGGATTCCGCAGCAACTACAGCACCGAGACCGCCCTCCTCGCCGCCACTGACGACATCCGCATGCTACTAGACCAGGGACACACTGCGGCCCTCATCCTTCTAGACCTCTCCGCAGCCTTCGACACTGTTTCACATCGCACGCTCGCAGCCAGACTTCACGACGCGGGGATACAAGGAGCCGCCCTCTACTGGATCCAATCCTTCCTCTCCGGCAGAACCCAGAAGATTCTACTCCCTCCCTTCCTCTCCGAACCCACGGAAATCAACTGCGGAGTACCCCAGAGATCATCACTCAGCCCCACGCTCTTCAACATCTACATGGCCCCCCTCGCCGCCATCGTCAGACAGCATGGGCTCAGCATCGTATCCTACGCCGACGACACCCAGCTCATCCTCTCCCTCACAAAGAATCCCGAAGACACCAGACTCTGCTTCCAGGAAGGAATGAAGAACGTGGCAGCCTGGATGAAAGACAGCTGCTTGAAGCTCAACTCAGAGAAGACCGAGGTCCTCATCCTCGGACCCTGCACCTCCGCCTGGGACAACACCTGGTGGCCCGCCGCCCTCAGAAGCCCACCCACCCCCACAGACCACGCTCGGAACCTCGGCATCATCCTTGACTCCTCCCTCTCCATGAACCGCCAGATCAACGCCGACGCTTCCACTAGTTTCAACTGCCTTCGCATCCTCCGTAAGACTTTCAAATGGATCCCCCCTGACTGCAGAAGGACCATCACCCACACACTCATAACCAGTAGACTGGACTACGGCAACGCCCTCTACGCCGGAATCAACAGAACTCTTCTACATAAACTCCAAACCATCCAGAATGCCGCAGCCAGACTCGTCCTCGGGACACCGCGTCACGTGCACATGACCCAACACCTATGAAGCCTCCACTGCCTCCCCGTCGAGAAGAGGGTCACCTTCAAACTCCTCACCCACGCCTACAAATCCCTCAACAACATCGGACCCAAATACCTCAACGAGAGAGTATCCTTCCACGTACCAAGAGGAACCTCCGCTCCGCTGACCTCGCACTGGCAGAGGTCCCCTGCATCCGCAGAAACAGAACCGGCGGGAGAGCTTTCTCCTACATCGCAGCCAAGACCTGGAACGAGCTCCCTGTGAACATCAGACACTCCCCGACCCTGCACACGGTCAGGAAGGACCTCAAGACCTGGCTCTTCGACTGATCCGGAGCCACTCCCCCCCCAGCGCCTTGAGACCCTCACGGGTGAGTAGCGCACTATATAAACCCCTGATTGATTGATTGATTGATTGAAAAATCTACTACAATGGTGAAGTCTGATTTTTAATAATATTAAGGAAAAGTCACTGTTAGAAAGTTCCACTTTTCCTGCCTTAACTATCGGAAGGCAAATTGGCATAATTCTGTGCCAGCTCCCAGACAGTGATCAGCCTTTGAATAGGTGTGAAAAAGTATGAAATGCCGTCCGGGGCAAACAACAGGCTAACTTGACTGGGCAAAGATAACTCCTCTGAGCTCAGCAGAATATGCAGCATGGACTGTGGACCTTCTTATGACAGCACAGTGTCAAATTGTCTGCTGAGCCACATGTAACACTTGAGAGAGAGAGAATAGGATGCCAAAGCAATTCTTGTATATCCATTGTCTAGTTACTAAAGAACCCAGTTTACCAGACATCTGTCTCTGCAATTATTGTGGGTACAGTACCTGACTTAAATTGGATTTTAGTTTTATATGTGGATGGACACTAGTATTACCATAGTCTACTCCCCACACACACCCCACTAGCTCTGAGACCTCAAGATTAGTGTGGCCGAAGACTTTCGCTGTCTAAAAAATGTCTAAAGTAAGTATTATTTCCCCCAGGAACTTTTACCCCATTGGTTAGGGCATGTCCATGAGTCATTCCCATCCACTAGCTACTGTCAGGCATTAATGTGGCACTTTGAGGCACCCACTTCAGAAGACTACTGGATCTGAGGAAGAACAGAAGAGGGTGGGCCTGCTGTCTATCACCTAAGAGGACCAAAGACGAGGACTCAAAGGGTCATAAGGCTGACCTCCTTTTCAAGCTACAGGGATACAGCAAGATGCAAGAGGCCTTTCTTGCAACTGCCCAACTGACCAGTGGCAACTGGACCTGGTTTTGGTCCTCTAGTTGGCCTCTGTTTGGCAACCTGTGAGCCACTGAATGACTCCCCTAAGTTCCTAGTGGGTTTTAGAAGTAAATTCCTTTGGTTGTTTGGGACTTTAAGGACTAAGTCAGAAGGTAAAATCTTTGACTAGGGTGAACTTTGTTTATGTATCTGACCCACACTCCATCACGGTCAGCTTCAAATTGCACATAGATCCCGGTCTTCTGTGACCATTGGCTATCATTGGTGCGCTGTGCTCTTTGGGGCTTTCCTACTTGAACATTTCACAATTCATATCTCTGGCTCCCCTAAGGGATTTTTGCCATTTTAGTGTCATTTTGTTTATTAAAATGTACTCCATTTTTCTAATTTGGTTTTGGATTTTTATTGTTTTGCATTTTTACTTTATTTGTTTTGGTACTGCATAAATACTTTACAGATTGCCCTAAGTTAAGCCTGTCTGCTCTGGGACAAAGCTATCAAGGGTGGAGCTCAGGTTAATTTAACAAATTTGAGGGTTCACCCTAACAATGGCTGTCATAATTTTTTGGGGTGGGTAGTCACCCACCCCAAATAATAATGCTATTCCTTACACCAGAGCTTTCCAAACTGTGTGTCCCGACACAGTACTGTGTCACCTGCAAATGGTGGGTGTGTCGCGGGATGACACCGGTATTAACGGGCACTTGGCACATAACTGCTGCTAATTAAGAGGCATTCCTTTGAAAGCTTTGTTCTCACTATGCCTCATCTATTGCATAACGTCTCCCAGTAAATGGTCTTTTAAAGACCTGCGAAGTACTCGGGTGCGGCTGTGTGTGTGCCCGGGAAGCTGGGGTGAGGTGACAGACAGAGGGAGGAAGACAGAGGGAGATAGAGGGAGGAAGACAGAGTGAGGAAGACAGAGGGAGACAGAGGGAGGGAGACAGAGAGAGAGGGAGACAGAGAGAGAGGGAGACAGAGGCAGGGAGACAGAGAGGGAAGAGGGAGGGAGAGAGGGAGGGAGATAGAGGGACGGAGACAGAGGGAGACAGAGAGGGAGACAGAGGGCGACAGACAGAGGGAGACAGACAGAGGGAGTAGGGCGACAGAGGGAGGGAGGGAGACAGAGGGAGGGAGACAGACAGAGGGAGGGAGACAGAGAGAGAGGGAAACCGTGGGAGACACAGAGAGAGGGTGACACAGGGAGGGAGTCCGGGGTAGACAGAGGGAGACAGAGGGAGACAGAGAGAGGGAGACAGAGAGAGGGAGACAGATAGAGGGAGACAGACAGAGGGAGGGAGACAGAGGGAGACAGAGGGAGAGGGAGACAGAGAGAGAGGGAGGCAGAGAGAGAGGGAGACAGAGGGAGACAGACAGAGGGAGAGAGAGAGAGGGAGACAGAGGGAGGGAGACAGAGGGAGGGGGGAGACAGAGAGAGAGGGAGACAGAGAGAGAGGGAGACAGAGAGAGGGAGACAGAGAGAGGGAGACAGAGGGAGGGAGGGAGACAGAGAGAGACAGAGGGAGAGAGAGAGAGAGAGAGAGGGAGACAGAGGGAGGGAGACAGAGGGAGGGAGACAGAGGGAGGGAGACAGAGGGACGGAGTCAGAGGGCGACAGACGGAGTGCGACAGACGGAGGGCGACAGACGTAGGGCAACAGATGGAGGGAGACAGACGGAGGGAGACAGACAGAGGGAGACAGACAGAGGGAGGGAGACAGAGGGAGACAGACGGACAGCGACAGACGGAGGGCGACAGACGTAGGGCAACAGATGGAGGGAGACAGACGGAGGGAGACAGACAGAGGGAGACAGACAGAGGGAGGGAGACAGAGGGAGACACGGAGACAGACAGAGGGAGACAGACAGAGGGAGACAGACAGACAGATGGAGGGAAACAGACAGATGGAGGGAGACAGACAGATGGAGGGAGACAGACAGATGGAGACAGACAGATGGAGGGAGACAGATGGAGGGAGACAGATGGAGGGAGACAGATGGAGGGAGACAGACAAGAGGGAGACAGACAAGAGGGAGACAAACAAGAGGGAGACAAACAAGAGGGAGACAGACAAGCGGGAGACAGAGGGAGGGAGACAGAGGGAGACAGAGAGAGAGAGAGAGGGAGGGAGACAGAGAGAGGGAGACAGACAGAGTGAGTGAGACAGAGAGAGAGAGGGAGGGAGACAGAGAGAGAGGGGGAGGGAGACAGAGAGAGAGACAGAGAGCGGGAAGGAGACAGAGACAGACAGAGATAGAGACAGAGAGGCAGAGACAGGGGCAGACAGATAGAGGCAGAGACAGACAGAGACAGAGAGACGGAGAGGGAGACAGAGGGAGGGAGACAGGGACATACAGGGACAGACAGACAGACAGAGACAGAGACAGTGACTGAGACAGACAGATAGAGGCAGAGACTGAGACAGACAGAGACAGAGAGGCAGAGAGACAGAGAGGGAGACGGAAAGGGAGAGGGAGACGGAGGGAGACAGAGGGAGAGAGAGAGAGGGGGAGACAGAGGGTAACAGACGGAGGGAGACAGAGAGAGAGAGAGAGAGAGGGAGAGAGGGAGAGAGAGAGGGATAGAGAGAGGGAGGAAGATGGAGAGAGAGAGAGAGGGAGACAGAGGGTGACAGATGGAGGGAGACAGAGAGAGAGGGAGACAGAGGGAGGGAGGCAGAGGGAGACAGAGGGAGGGAGTCAGGGGGAGACAGAGGGAAGGAGAGGGATACAGACAGAGGGAGACAGAGAGAGGGAGACAGAGAGAGGGAGACAGAGGGAGACAGAGAGAGGGAGACAGAGGGAGACAGAGAGAGGGAGACAGAGGGAGACAGAGAGAGGGAGACAGAGGGAGAGAGACAGAGGGAGAGAGACAGAGGGAGAGCGAGAGGGAGAGAGAGGGAGAGAGAGAGAGGGAGAGAGAGGGAGAGGGAGAGGTAGGGAGACAGAGGGAGGGAGACAGAGAGACGGAGACAGAGGGATGGAGACAGAGGGAGGGAGACAGAGGGATAGAAACAGAGGGAGACAGAGGGAGACAGACAGAGGGAGATAGACAGAGGGAGACAGACAGAGGGAGACAGACAGAGGGAGGGAGACAGACAGAGGGAGGGAGACAGACAGAGGGAGGGAGACAGAGGGAGAGAGAGGGAGGGAGACAGAGGGAGAGAGAGGGAGGGAGAGAGGGGGAGACAGAGGGAGGGAGAGGGAGAGAGAGAGGGAGACAGACAGAGTGAGTGAGACAGAGGGAGACAGAGGGAGACAGGGAGAGAGGGAGGGAGAGAGAGGGAGAGAGAGAGGGAGGGAGAGAGAGAGAGAGAGAGAGAGAGAGAGAGTGAGGGAGACAGAGAGAGAGAGAAAGATGTGTGTAAGCCGGGTCTGGTGGCTCAGTGGACGAAGGCATCCGCTGCAGGGGCCTGTGTTCAACCTCATGGTCTCAAATTTGCTTGAAAATGCACCATTTGCCCACTTTTATTTCAAAATTTTCTTCCGGGGGGAGAACCCCCCCGAACCCCCCTTAAGTGGTTCGGGCTCGCTCGCTACGCTCGCTCCAAACACTGCCTTACTGTGGCCAAAAATAATGCTTCTCCAAAAAGTGTGTCACCAACATGAAAAGTTTGGAAAGCTGTGCTTTACACCATCTGCTTATTCCGATTTTGGAAACGTTTGCTATCCAAAACCTAATCTGCAGCCAATAACATTCAATGATTAAATTCTCATTCAGTAATAAATGAGGATATCAGATCGTAAAGGTAAAGCAAAGGTAATGCCCATACTTGTTTCAGGGTTTCACATTGACTTTCCTAAAGCTATAAAATTAAGCCTTCGGATTTTCTAGCCCTCTGCTGCTGTTCTTTTGACCATATTTCCTATAAACATATCAATGTACCCTTTCTCTTGTTTTCCTAATTTTCATATTTTGTATCCACACTAAAGGATGGTAAAAGTGCAACTAGACAAGTATTCCATTTGGGTGCTGCTCTTGATTTCACTGCAATGTCATTCAGAATGAAAAGGGATTTCCTCGTAAAGAATACGTTGCTCGACACACTTCTTAACAGAGTATAATGTGTGCATGACAAATGTTCTTGTGAGCTGCTAGTTGCATATGGTTGTACACATTTAGGTAATGATTGTATGGAGAGATACAAAAGAGTCAAAATAACCATGTATTTGGTTGGCATCAAACTGGGTCCTCAAGCATTGAGTGTAAAAAGGGCAACACAAATGCACCTTTGGTAATCACAGATAGATACCAAAATTCTGATATAATGGCTTTTGCAATTTGAAGTGCATTTGGGTAGCCATATTTGAGGAATCTTATCATTTTGAGGTATGTAGACATAAGCTAATGGTTTTCTAATTTTCATTTAATTTCTAAAGTCACAACATCGGTGTTCTCAGAGCTGTTTTCAAGTAAACATACCGCTCAATATGGAAGGAGGTTTTTGAAAGAATGTGGTGCTATCTGTCGCTATCATCAAAAAGGTAAATTCTGTTTAATTCATTATGTTTTTGTTGGATTCCATACAAACACTTATACATAGGAGTTTGATAACAGTCTTTTTATTGGGTGAAACTGTAGCTAATGATACCAACTATATACTCTAGTTTACATTTTTTGCTCAGGTTGTTTTTTGGCAACTTCAAATGTTTGCATGAAGTATGAATATGTGAGGGACTGTACTTTGTCAACTTTAAGAATATGTTGATAAACTACACTTTGGGAGGAGGCGTTAAGAGTGATAAATTGATCAATGCTGGGTCCCAGATGTACCATTAGAAAAATTGTGAAACGTGTTTAGTTGACTTTTCCTAGCTTTGGATACAACTCCTAATTTTGGAACTACTTTTTTCACTAGATTGTTTAAGGACATTTAGTTAGATTAATTTACTTTGACTAGTTAATAAATACAGATAATTAAATATATTTGCTGGGGCTTTTGGTTTTGAAGAATATTATTTCTGAATTTCTATTGATTATTGGAAGTTCTCTTTATAACATTGCCTTACATTATTTTAACTTTATTTTACAGCCTTAATAATGTGATAAGGTTGTACCTTGATCTATACCTAAGATCTCAAATATTGAATCAATTCTTAAAAGTATATATACGTAAAGGGTGACTGAATATATTTCAATGCAGCATTATTTGGGTATCTATCTTCCCCGTGAACTAAAAAATGCTCATCGAGAATAACAATATCGACATACAAAAATATTGTGTCAAACATTTTGTGGAAGAGAATATCGACAAAAAAAGGTAAGTATGTCAAAGTACTAAAATATATAGCATGATAAGTAATTTATTAGATTGTCACATTTTAGAACAAGACTGTATCAGTCATTTTACTGAAATGTTTAACCCCTGTAATTTGATGACTGAATCCTCTGTAGAACCAGGAATTGTTCAACTCTTCTTTAATGAGAACTGGCTCAATGATTTTATTAATATAGCAGCACTTGCTAAGGCTATTCAGAGTGCAGCACCAGGAAAGGCCCCTGGCCCTGATGGTGTACCAATAGACATGTTTAAGAGTGATTTACAACTCTGGATTTCACTAGTCACAAATGTACTCAGAGCAGTCATCAGGGAAACCCCGATTGATTCATGACAAGGATCCATTATAGTGCTGATATACAAAAAAAAAGGGGACATGAGCCTCCTGGCATGCTATTGTTAGACGCTACAGCAAAAATATTAGGGCATTTCATACTGGGAAAACTTGAAAAATGGGCTGAAGAAAATTCTTTTTTTCCAAAGTTCAATATGGTTTTCGCCCAAGTCTAGGGACTACTGAGCAAGCATTAAATCTATCCCTCATCATGGGAAAGTATGTCAAGGCCAGGAGAGGTGCCCTCTACAAGGCTTTTATAGACCTCTCCTGTACCTTTGACTTGGTAGATCGGGGGAAACTATGGAAATTGATGGAGCTTGCAGGAGTGGAATCCCCCTTGTTGAACCTTATTAGGCACCTGCACGGGGGTACGAATACTAGTGTTTGCTACACACAGCACGGAGAGTGTACACATCCCATAATGGTGGCAAGAGGAGTAAGGCAGGGCTGTATTTTAGCCCCAATTTTGTTAATGCCTTGGGTACAGCCCTGGGCTCTTGTAGTAATGACATCCCTAGAATCGGCTCTAATCCAGTCTCAGTTTTACTCTATGTAGATGACGCCGTTTTAATTGCGCAAACAGCAAATGGTTTGCAATAGTGTTTAAGCGGTTTTAATACTTTTATGACTAATCTAAATCTTAAAGTGAATCATCAAAACTTTTTTTTTTAACTAGCGGTCCTAAATATACAAAATTAAAAAGCTTTTTCATAGGAGAAACTCCAATTGCCAAGATCTCCCATTTTAACTACCTAGGTATTTTATTTGAAACTGATTTAACCTGGGGTAGATTAATAAATCAAAGAACTCAGAAAATGAGGATAGTTTGCAACTTGATTTTTACATTTGCAATGAAATTAGGCCACAAGCCTATAAAGAAGATGACACAATTTATAAGAGTAAATGCCTTGCTGTAGGAACCTATGGAGCAGGTGTATGGGGTTATGAATTCCTGTAGAGAGTGCAGGCAACTGAGAATAAATTTCTCTGTAGGCTCTTTTCCATCCCCAAATCTACCTCTAGGTTCATTTTGCACCTTGAACTGGGTATGTGGTTCTCGGAAGATGTTATTAGAATGGCTCCCCTCTTATTGTGGGTTAAAATATGGAGCCCCTGAAGCTGGCTTTTCAATGTGTGTGTTGAAATACTGTTTACATTTAAGTAACAATAGCTTCCTCCCATGGCTGGCCTATGCTAGGAATACTCTTTCTAACTTAGAATTAAGAACACTTTTTGATTCTCCAGACAGTATCGGACCACAAACAAAAGCCTTAGTAAAGCCAATGTCCTCTCATATAGAGAGGAGGCTCGAATTGCGAGAGCTTTAGATATGGTCTCAGTATTGAATTACATAACAATCTCTACTACTTCTGGAATGGAGCCCTATTTAAAACGGGTATTAAATCCAGAAATAGATTTTACCTAACAATGCTAAGATTAAACACAATCCATTTTCTAGTCGCTTTTCCCTGCCCTGGATCTTGGTTTGCATCTTTACCATACTGTCCATGTAATGCTTCCTCCACTCAAACTATGGCTCACCGTATGCCATTTTACACTTTATACTGCACCTTGAGAGTCCGCTTTTTACACCCAATTTTAAAGCCTGTGCATTTCACATTCTACGAAGAAGTGATAGATTTTTTTAAACGTTTTGCTGTTCTAACTTACATTTCTGCTGCAATTAAATTGAGAAGGGGATATGTTTTATGAAACTGGAAAATTATTTTTTTAAGCCTGTTGACTGTATGTATTTTATTCAGTGCTTTTATGGTCATTTCAATGACCGAATAAAGATTATTGAAATGAAGTAATGTATTTAAAATATTAAACTATACAATAATAATATAATTAAACTAGTAAAATTATTTTTATAAGTAATTGAAATTAATTATACTATCAAAAATAAAATATGCTTTGTTTAATGTACCTCAAATTAAAAATATTAACAATAACTTACAAATAAAAATTAACAAACATATATAAAAAAATAACTGAATTTAAATACTAAAATTAACATTAAAATAGCATTATTAATGTGAACTAAACACATAAATAAATTATATGAACTATATATACTTTATAAAAATATTTAAAAAATAAGTAAACACTTTTAAACAATACATTAAAAATATTAACAATAACTGAAACATTTAGTAGCAAACATATATTAAGAAGAACCTGTATCACGCTTAATTTAAAATTAAATCAATACACAAAATAAATACAATTTAAATAAAAATACAATACTTATTTTTATAAGTAATATAAAACCATATATAAAAAATAAAAATGATAAAAAATTAGCAACATTGGTAAAAGTGTTAGACTTCAAAGGAGTCACATTGACTATTTTAACTCCAATTTAAGCAAAAATAGGAAGAGTGTTGGACTTTGAAAGGGTTATATTTACTATTTCCACTCCAATATATGCAAAAGCAGGGAACGTGTTGGACTTTGGATGGGTTAGATTTTACTATTCCCACTCTAGCGTAAGCAACAGTAGGTGTTGGACTCCGCACAAATTAGATTTACTATTACCATTCCAATCTAAACAACAGTAGGGAAAGTGTTGGACTTTGGAGGAGTTACATTTATAATTCCTATTCCCATGAAAGCAAAATCAGGGAAAGTGTTGGACTTTGGAGGGGATACATTTCCCACTCCAACACAAAAAAGGAGGGAAATTGTTAGAGTTAGGAAGATTTAGATATACCATTTCAATTCCTAATATTTTTTTAAAATACCTAACAACATAAAAGTATTCAAACTCTTCCAAATAAAGAATATATGCTTTATAAATAAATACAATTACGTGTATTGAAAAAAATACTACTAAAATAATTTAAGAAATAAATAAATTTCAAATACATGCACTTCCATGCCTTCTAAGGGTGTGCAAAATTGGTGTAATTTCCTTTTGTGTGATTATTGAAATCACAGCAAAATTACACATTATTATGTGAAATGCAAATCTGTCATGCCAATATGTTAGCTTGAAAAGCATCCATGCACCAATTTTTGGCACAAGCATGCATTTAAATAAGAACACTGTGAGCAAAAATCTGCTTGCATTCTGTTGTTGCCATGCGTTTGTACCATTTGTGGTAACGTTTTTCCACGAATAGTGTAATTTACTGTAGTTTTTTCCACTAATGCCACATAATTGTAAGAAATGGAGTAATACCCTAATTTTCGACTTTGCATAACAATCGTAACATGAAATTCCTGAAATTACGCAAAATACACTGGCACAATTTAAATTTCACCCAGCCCTTCTGATTACTTTCCAAAAACATACAACCCCCAAAAAGTTTAAATTAGATTATAAATAAAACAATAATAACATCAAAATAGTCATTAAATAGAACAAAATTAAAACCAATATAGCCTTCTAGCCCACTGTCAAGGGCTAAACCAGTTGTTAAAGGCCCTGAACCCAAGCTATATATATACCGAGGGTGGGACCTTTAACAACAGATATAGCCTGAGGCAGAAGGGCTATAAGACTATTAAAACATTCTACCCACTGAGGGTAGCATGTTCTAAATTAATAAGGGAGAAACATGAAGACAAACATTGGAATGTTGGAGCTCTGGGCTTATACCAGCCATTCAATAGCTTTTTTTAAAATCAAGATGCTTCCATTTCAACCCTTCCCCATCCCACATGGGGACACTATCTCACAATCAATGACTGCTCGACAATTCTATATTGGCTGGAAAATAACCTAGAATAACGGCCAATAAAATGTACGGACCAGCCCAAGAACTCCCAATGTTATATTAAATTATTATGCGACTCAACTACGATACATGTGGAATGGCACCACAAGGAAAGTGAGAAGCACTTGTGTTTCATAGATCAAACTATAGTTCATACATATTTGGAAAGCAATTTTGCTCTCCAAGACACAGAGCGTGGGCTCTTGAATCTTCTCCAGTGACACGAGCGTCAATGATGTCCTGGCATGTATGGGTGATCCAATCAAGTCTGGTCACCATCCCATCACCTATGACCCTGATAATTGTATTCCAGTCTTCAGTCCAGCATTAAAGGAAAAAGACTTCTAGAAATGGCAAAAGGAAGGGTGAAAGAGGACTGGAGGCCTGTATGACTGGAAGGGTTTCACATCATTTGAGCAGGTCAAGCTGATTATGGGTTACCAGAGGGGGAGAGATGTAGATATTGCCAGGTAAGACACTGGGTGACACACCCTACAATTAAACAAGCAACTCGTAGACCTCTGCTACCCTTAGAGAAATGGATTGTCACCAAGACATGGGATAAGCTCATTTGATCAGAAATATATAAACATCTATTGTGTAGTTGGTCCCCCATGAAATCGTCGGGACAGAAGAGATGGAAGAAAGAGTTAAGAAGTGCTTGGGATGACAGGGAGTGGTGTGCAGTCTTCAACAGGGCAAAAGTCACTGCTTCTAGTGCAGTGTTCTAAGAAACTGTGGTAAAACTGGCTTCATATTGGTACTAAACCTTGGAGGGACTGCAGGTATGGGATAACTCCAGAGCTGAAGATTGCTGGCAAGGTTGTGGAAGGTCTGTATCGCTTTTTCACCTACTCTGGCACTGCCCCAGGCTGACCCGATACTCAGAAAAGGTACTGAATTACATTTATCCAATGTTTGACTGCTCTATTCTGAGACTCTGACATCCATAATCCTTGAGTAGATGATAACTGATACCCAAATGGAAAACTTACCACAATAATCCTATGCAAATGTTTCTGACATACTGGGGATTCTGGCATTCTGGGATATTTATAAGGTCCCAGACCACAGGCAGTGGTTGTACAAGGTTTGGAAAATAATAGGCATCGAGAAGATATCGACATCAGTGGAACAGAGGGGGAAAGTTTCTGGAAACAATGGAGTACATGTCTCACACTTTTAGCAACTGAATTTAAAGAAATCAATTGTCCTATGTACCTTAGGGTATAGAGATTACCATATCTGAAGGAACGGCAAACATAAAACATACTGGAAACCCAAGGCTGGCCTAGTAACCATGACTTCCAGGCAACTGTTAGGAGGATTTAGGCAGTTATATGTTTTTGTGTCACTAACACTCAATAAAAAGAATTGATCCATAATCTGAATGTAAAGATGGTTATGGTATGAAAATTGGAGCTGACAAAGGGGCAGCGGCTTTTGGATCATCTATTTTATCTAATATATCGGTAGAAATTGATTTTATTGCATTTGCAATAAGATTAACACCGAGGATCTTTCACATAATTATCCACAGAGGATTTGAATGTATGGAAGTATGTTATTGACAAATAAAACATATATCTATGCGGTTGCCAGGTAAACTATTAACAGCAGCAAACATATTTTCTGATGAGCAGGTTTAAGCCTATACTTGAACAGAAATGTGTGTGCTGTCAAATGGCCAGAGGAATGTTTTGAGAGGTTATAGACAGTTTAATATTTATATTGTTTCCAGACCTGGGGGTGAAGCCTTTAAGAACATATTTAGATTGTTTCCAGACCTGGGGTGAAGCCTTTAAGAACAAAAGAGTAACACTCAACATTAATAAGGAGGCTCAGTTAGCAAATAATGGGACGGCAAAAGACCAATCAGTGTTGAAGCCACACAGTGTGTTGTTCTACTTCAAGTGGATGAAGATTAGGAATTAACAAATCAGACTGTTAAAGGACTTAATTGTTCATATTGATTTATATCTGTTTAATATTCCATTGTTTGTTATTGCAGAAAGAGAATATAACAGTCTAGATCGCCCAAGAAAGATGGATGATCTAAGTCTGAGAACACTGCTATTGGTGGAGTGGTATATCAAAACATCAGACAGACATACCATGAAAGAATTTCTGGATAGTAATACCAGATACAATGGGCATGATAGAGAAGTCGAGAGGGCTGCAGGACAATATGATAAAATAAGTGCAAAAATTATTTGGGAAGGCATGAGCAAAGGCCTATCTAGCATCGCCATTTACTGGAAATTTTGTAGTGGGCTAAAATCTGTTCTGGTAGAAATGGGACATATGGGTAAACATTTTAGACTAGTAAAAAGAAGAAAAGAAAAGATGGGATAACGGAAATGACAGTTGTATTTTTAAGGAGTTTGCTGGGAAATTTGTGAGAAGTTTGCCTAATCAATTGTTCATGGCAGTTTTCACATTAATATTTCTTGACTCATTTATGGATTTAGAGCTAACAGACAGAGGTAACAGGGAAGGAGTAGGCTTACAATGGTGACATTTAGTGACATGGCCCTCTCACCATACTCGTAATCAATGTTTACTTCAACCCTCATGGAACGCCCATACTAGAAAAACTGGTTCAAATGATCCAACAGCTTGAAAATTTAATAACTCAGAATTCTGGATCAGAAATCATACTATTGGGGGACTTCAATAAGCACCGTCTGGTGGCTGAAGCCGGAAGACTTGGGCAGAACAGTGAATCAGAAAGGTTCAACGACCTCCTGCAAGCCTACAACCATAAATCAGCTCAGGAAATAGCGCCCACAATCCGCCCATGGGAAGCTTTTCCCCCTTCCTTCAACAACCAAACCACCATAGATTATGTGTTCCTGAGTCAGGGCCTAAGCAACTGTGTTATGACCCATGAAGTGATTCAATGAAAGGAAAGTGTCCACGCCACTCTGTGGGTCAGGATAGATGCCTCAGCCAGAGTTCGACATCATCTAAGCCCTGCAGGGACCTCAACTGGTGAAGAACAATACAAATTTATGACGGAAGCGACTAAAGAGAAATTCGAAAGCTGGAAATCCTATTGGTGCAGACAGCCACTAACCCTTCGAAACCAGGTAACCATCGCAAACTGGACCAAATTGGACTGAGTTGTCTGCGTTCTTGTGCGCATAACTACATATCTACAAGGGAATCCCCGGCATATGCCTAAACAAAATAACTCTTGCACACCAGGCGTGGTGAAAAGTAAACACATCCGTTCACCTGGCCCAGCAAGGGAAATTAAGAAAAGCGTGCAATATTTAAGAGCCATTCAAGATGCACATAGGAAACAGAACTCCACAAACTCAAGCGAGTTGCTCTGTACCTCTGCCAGGGACCACAAACACCGTGTATGGGAGCGCAGGAGAAGAGCACAGCAGGCCAAGTAGATGACAATCTTCAACTTAATAGTGGCAAACAAGCACCAGCAATTCTGGCAATATATGAATGCCATATGTCACGGGGGCTCAAGCAGGATAAATTCAGTGCAAGCAGAGGACTGGGTTGCACACGTAACAACTCTCCACACTCAGCCCTGGACAAATGCTACTCTACCGATGTCCCACTCAAGAGGGACGAAGATGCAATCGACACAATCACGGAAGCAAACCCAAGGCAACCCCCAGGAAAGAGGGAGTCTGCCATCCTCAAAGTAATAAAGAAAATAAGAAGGGACGGTACCCCTGGCCCCAAAAGTCTTC
Source organism: Calotriton arnoldi (assembly GCA_963921515.1). Lineage (NCBI taxonomy): Eukaryota > Metazoa > Chordata > Amphibia > Caudata > Salamandridae > Calotriton > Calotriton arnoldi. The sequence goes on along the minus strand of CAWUFW010000155.1, from coordinate 246,117 downwards.
CAAGGTCACTATTCAGAGAAAATCCACAGTTCTGGGCTTCAACCTTAGCACCACTGTTCACTGAATGTAGGCTTTTGGAAGAGGTTCCCGAATCATTGAGAGGATCTCTCCTCCAGGCCATCTTTGAGAAGGGATCTAATGCTGACCCAAAAAACTATCGGCTCATAGCGCTGTGGGACATCGAGGGCAAAGCATACACCAGCACCCTGCTCCAGGAGCTCACTCAATTGGCAGATGCAGAAGGCTTATTACCCTTCTACCAGACAGGGTTTTGTGCATAGGAATCAACTGTGGACAACAAAGTCATTCTCTCTTATCTCACACACCAAGCAGCAACCCAGGCCTCGCTCCCGGTGTAGTCCAGAACATCTTAAAGGGGAAACTGAAGAAGTGGAACATCTGCCCCAAACTGCTACGTGCAATCATGTCCTTATACACAAGGACCTGGGTTCGAGTAAAACTCATGGCCGAGACAGCCACCATTTAGATCACCACAGATCGAGGATTAAAGCGGGGCTCCGTACTGGCCCCCTTATTATTTAATCTCTACACAGCAGATCTAGGTCTGGCTATATCTGGCTCTGCCCTAGTCAGCCCCAGAATTGGCAAAAGGAGAATCCCACTTATGCAGTACTCAGACGATCTAGTGCTGCTTGACCACACAAAAATCGGCTTGCAAAAAGCTCTCACTGCTCTAAACACATACAATCTGAGGAATATTCTAATTACCAATTTAACCAAAACATAAGTTGTGGTCTTTGGAAAGCACCCAAAGAAGAGGCTTAGCAAATGGTGTCTGGGACCGCTAAAGTTGGACTGCTCGCAACATTATAACTAACTGGGAGCCTGGCTAAGTGAAACTGAGAACCCGACTTTACATCTAAACAAAATGAAAAGCAAGGCAAGAATGGTCATGTACTCCCTCTGCCACCCTTGACACCCCAACAACCATCACCTTACGGAGGGTGGTGTCCACCAAGCTGCTCCCTGCACTTAGCTAGGTATATTAATAATTTCCTGGCAAGTTGGCAACCGCTTTAGAGAAGATCCAGTGCACAGTTTATATAAGAAACAATTTCACCTTCCAAAGCCCTGCTCTTTTGCATGCCCATCGAACTTTATTGAGGCCGATATTTATACAACACGGAACTTGCTCAGCCAATGAGGCCGTTTCACTTCTATATTCCTTGACAGTGACTGAAATGGCCAAATTTGTGAAATTCATTTTGCTAGCTCGCAATCAGCTAAGAAACAAGATCAATCAACTGCCATAGAAGTCAAACTGTTTATTTCCCTGCACAAGCAGTGCCTCATTGTGTGGCATCTTTAATCATATTCAATATTACATAAATCTGTTGTCCTGGACAAACATATGGTATCTCCCAGGGGCTGATCAATACACCATATCATTATATAGTATTAGCATTCTAAGCACCCCACATTGTTTGGTACTGTTTAATGTTAGGCCACTGTGCAGTCAAGCGTTGAGTTACTGCTTCCTGGATTGGCTAGCGTCACTTGAAATACACTAGAGCAGTCTATATATCCTGTACACCCTGCCCATATTAATGTACACCATCCCTGATGCCTCAATTCCAGCTGCCTAGCACTCTTCCTGGAATTATTCTGTTGGACTTTAACTCCATGTCCCAGTGCAACGATGTGGGCGCCTAATATTCAACATCCCTTCATTCCTTACCCGGAAGTGCACTTTGCACTTTAACTTTATGTTTCTACTCGAGGGGTAGTGTTGTGCCTATCTTAGCATTCTTGCACTTTATCTGGCCTTGCACTTTGCACTTTAACCTCATGCACCTGTGCAGGGCAGTGTTGTGCCCTCCTCTCCCGCTTCGAGTCCGTCCCTTACTTACAACGCTAGAGCATTCCGTACAGCCCTCACATCCAGCGAGCATCTCAAGAACCATTACCCACTATTGAATGCCTCTCTTCTGAAACCCCCTTATTCCCTACGAAGCCCCATCACACACACATGACGCCCCCAGTGCACTTACAAGCCAGAAAAATCCTTTTAATAGTCCATAAAATACTTAATAAGCACTGTTTTATTATGTTTCAATCTTATTTTAAATTGTTTTGCTAAAGGCGCCTGTACCGAACGTTTTAGACTTTTTATGCTTTGTAACAATTTTAAGTAATCACAGAATAAGTTTATCGTCATTGTCATTATGTTTAATACAAATCAAAATCTTAAGGGCTGATGAGGTCAGACAGTAGTAGAAAAGCTTTGAGGGATTGGTTGTAGAACAAAATGATTAATGTACTTAGGGCCATATGTAGGTAGCCAAATACCGGTCGGTAACGGCCGAAATTCGGTAAATCTCCCGTTACCGACCGGTATTTAGGCAATTGAGATGTAGGAGGCTAAAAAGAAGGATTCTGTAATTATGAATCGGTAAATACCGATTCATCATTACCGAATTCTAAATTACCGATTCGGAATTACCGATTCCATATTTACCGAATCGATAAATAAGAAACGGTAAAAACGAAAAAAGAGATGTAGGTAAATTCGGTAATACCGAATTACATGAAATTCGGTATTTAAGAGTCGGTAATTAACACTGACTGAAAGCAGGTGGTAATCATCTACAGCGTATATAAGCAATCCCAAAATGCAACAGTGTGATCACTATGGCGGCTTTCTATGTGATTGCAAGGCGGCTACGTCTACAGGCAGCAGGAGTGAGGATCTGGAGACGGGAGGAGCGCATTTACAGACAGCGCATCACACTCTTCCAACAGAATGAGGCTGAGATCCATGAAAGGTACAGGCTACACCCCCACACCATCCTGGACTTGATAAGGGACTTGCACCCACTCCTGGAGCACCCAACACCAAGGGCGCACGCCATACCACCACATGTGCAGGTGCTCTGTAGCCTACATCTACTCACATCTGGCAGTTACCAGGGGGTGATAGCTGCGGTAGGCGGGGTGTCTCAGAGTTGCCTGTCCCGTTTCTTCAGAAAGTTCCTGGATGCCATGATGCAGAGAATGCATCACTACATTAGCTTCCCAAACACACAGGCGGAACTGCTGAAAACCAAGACAGACTTTTACCAGATGGCACAGTTCCCGCATGTCATAGGCTGTATTGATGGCACACACATTCCAATCTGCCCACCAGCAGCCACTGAGTATATCTACAGGAACAGAAAGTCCACCCACCCCATAAATGTGCAGGTAATCTGCGATGCTGCCAACATAATCACTGACATCGTGGCCAAATTTCCTGGGAGCACCCACGACTCATACATCTTCCAGAACAGTGGGATCTACACACGCCTGGCTGCGGGAGAATTTGGAGAAGGATACCTGCTAGGTAAATCACTGTGACACTCACTCATACTTACTGCAGATAAATGTGTATTGGTGTATGTGACTAATGGCACTCTCTTCCTCACCTAGGCGATAGTGCATATGCTGTGCGGTCATTTATCCTCACTCCCTACCTAAACCCATCAACCCTGAGTGAGAGACGATACAATGTGGCACACAAATCAACACACAACGTTGTGGAGCGCACGTTTGGACTATTGAAAAGCAGGTTCTGCTGCCTCCACAAAGCGGAGGCGCACGTCAGTACACACCCATCATCTGCTGCAAAATCATTGCAACTTGTGCAATGCTGCACAACCTTGCCACAAAGAAAGGTACAGAAGTGGAATTAACTGATTTTGAGGACAATGATGATGAATTAGCACAGCCAGAGCCCAACGCAGCAGGAGTGCCACCAGCAACAGATGGGAGACAGAGACGGGCAGAGATCACATGCAACTATTTTTAAGTAAGTAAGGAGACACAGCCAGTTGTTGAATGTAATGACGTAGTTTTAATTTCTGGGCACTACGCCACAACACAAAAGGCCAAACTTGGCATTCCAATATGTGACATCCATAGTAGGAAGTCATGGGTTACTTCACCCAATTCTGTCCTGAAAGTGTGGGCTGCATCAGCGTCTGCGGCCACGCACAACAGTACTGGATGCCATTAACTGACTGTCCTCACTGGCTGTGGAACCAGTGGCAGCCCCATGCCGTCTGCTGCTCCTCCGGGTGTCTGTTACAGGGGGGGTAATGCTGCTCCGACTGGTCATGTCCTCGCTGTCCCCAACTTCCACAGCACCAGTAGTGGTAGACTGACTTGTAAGCAGCACTTCAAGAGCAGTGGTCACCTTTACCAGCCCCCTAGAGACATCAGTGCTGCAGTGCGCCAGCCCCTCCTGCATTGCCAGGGAACGCCTGCAGAGCAGAGAAGTGGCAGGTGCTAGGCGGTTCACTGCCCTCGTATGGTGCTCCATTTTCTGCCTCTCCCTGCGCCGTGTTACTCTGTCCTCATCCATTTTGCTGCACAGCAGCATCACAGACTGGGACATGTCCCGCATGCCCGCAGCCATCTCCTTCATGCCCTCAGCCATTGAGCTTATGCCCTTGTCAATGTTGGTCATGTTGTCATTGAGGCGCCTCATTTGTCGCTGGACTGACTGAATTGCCTTGCCTTGTAGGCGCTGCACCTTCACCATGGTTGCCTCCAGCCCTCCGAAGACACCATGGCTCTCACCCTGTGGAGGTGGTCTGCTCACACGGGCCCTGCGGCGGCGTCTGGCACTTGTGTGTGCTCCCTCAGAAGTGGACAGCAAACCAGCATTGCTACCATCCAGTGGCACAGTAGATGTCCCCCCCCCCTCGAGTCTTCTGAGGAGGACTCAAACTCCAGCAGTCTGGCGACAGCACGCCTCCTAGGTCTAAGCACTGCAGGTGGTGTTGATGCTGGTGAGGCTAGCAGTGGTGGCGAGGCTAGCTGTGGTGGCGAGGCTAGCAGTAGTGGACAGGCTGGCTGTGGTGGTGAGGCTGGCTGTGGTGGTGAGGCTGGCTGTGGTGGTGTTGTGTGCCCTGCACTCGTACTGGCCTTCTCTGTCATGTCCTTCCGGGGTGCCCTCTATCCCTTGTCCTGAGCAGTCCTGCACGATGTCTCGCCTGTGGACAGAAATTGTACATTAGCTCAGTGTACCTGCAGCCCTGCATTGCAAGAATAAATATACATTTCTGCCACACTATCTCATTGTCTTCTGCCTGCTTATCGCTGATGTGTGTCACATGCCTTGTTGTTCAGTGCGATTCCTGTCATGATAGGGGTTTCACTGACTACATCTCCCATAATGCATTTCTGGTTTGAACAAAAATCTGTACTGGAGTGGGATTCACATAGCCCAATTGGGGATTTGGAATAGGGGAAGGGGGGGCACAATGCTGTGCATGCTTCTTACCTTGCTTGGAAGCAGCCCTGGCAGAGCTGTCTGCATCCCCGATCCCACAGACACTTTCTGGCTCTATCGTGGACTCCACGAGCCGCTCAAGTTCAGTCAGGGCAGGTGCCCTGTTCCTTCCTCCTCCTGTCAGCCTGGCTTGTTTATTAAGATCAGCCATCTTCCTCTTGGTGATGATCCTGATGTCATACCACCGCTTCTTGAGCACATCAATGTCCCGGGGGTCACTCCAATGGCATTCACCTGAGACTGGATTTCAAGCCAGATGTTCCTTTTACTGACTCTGCAACTTGCATGGACTGTTTACCAAACAGCTTTGTGTGCTGCTTCACTACCTCCTCCACAAGGACCTGCAGTTCCCTCTGACTGAATTTCAGTTTCCTCTTCCTTTCCCCTCCTCTTTCTGTGTCCTGGCTGGCCATTGTGCAAGATTTGCAGACGAGGTTCAGGCAGTGGCTCTGTTTCTCTCCTCTGCACTCCCAGCCTCTCCAGAAGGTTCTGCTTGTGTGCACCTGCCTGGGTGTGGCCACTTCCTGGTTGGGAGGGGTGGTGGTTGCACAGGATTGGCTGATTCCTCAATTGCTGTGTTTTTGAATTACCGATTCGGTATTTACCGATTCGGTTTTTACCGATTCGGAAAAAACCGATCGGTATTGTGGATTCGGTAAATATTTACCGATTTTTACCGATTCGGTATTATTTACCGAATTATTACGTACATCGGGAATACCGATTGCTAAATACCGATTCGGTAAAATTCGGTAATTAGGAATCGGTATTTCCAGCTTACCTACATATGGCCCTTAGTCCTTTAGGAATGGAATTGGCATTGAAGCAAATGAGATGGGATGAGGGCAAAAAGTACAAGTTCAGGGAAATAGAGTTTTTAGGAATTTTGTGCTAGATGTATGAACAGTAGAAATAGCGATTACCAAATTGCGATTTTTTTCAGAATCGCGTTTTGGTAAACGCTATTACTAATGTACAAAGGGGTTTTCCTATTTCCTAAATAGTAATTCATAGTGGGTCGCATGTAGACCTACCTCATGAATATTAGTGAGGTAGGTCACAATTTGTGACCCACTGCGATACATTTTAGATAAAGCAATATTTTTTTTTTAACGTATCCTGTTTTCCTCAAAGGAAAATGGGATGCATTCACAAAAAAAGAAACTTTGAAGTTTCATTTTTAAGAGTAATCAGTGGTCCCTTGGACCACTACTTGCTCTTAAAATATTTTTACAACCATTCTCAAAAGGGACCCCTTCCCATTTGTGAATGGGCGACCACCAACTTTGAGTTGACAGTAAAGTGCGAATATTTTGCAACTGCATATAAAAACATTTGTACATATTCAATAGCAATTGGTATTTGGAAGGGACACGCCCCTTCCAAATACAGATCCACAAACCAAATTACGATTCGGTAACAGGTTACCAAATTTGGAAATGTATTTTTGCGTTCGCAAATGAGAGGACTCTGCAGATCAGCCTTTTGCAACCTCAAAAGGCTTCTCACATCTAGCCTAAATTTTTGGGCCACTACAGATATGAGAGCTTTATACTACAAACCATTTACTTTTTATCAGTTGTATATCATTGTTCAGCTTCCCACACCGGTCAATTCTTTTGACACATGACCTTTATACAAAATAAAAGTTTAAAAATCACAGTAAAACATTATATAATTAAATGTTTTAAAAGTGTGATTTCTTTTAAACATGACCTTTCCAAATTTACAAGCAAACTGATTTCTTCTCATTGTGCCAAAACCCACTACCTAAAACGCACTGGAGTTGGCAATGCAGGTTAGTCCATTGATTTTTCCCCTCCAAAGCAATCACTTTTGGATGTATTGTAGGCTTAATATCTAGTGTAGTTCACAATTTTTTCATTGGTCATTTTATTTACCCCAGTTGCCTCTCCATCAAACTTGCTCGGTGCAGTGGGATCCCTCCGGTGGAACAAAGATTTCCCTAATCATCTCTCAATGTGATTATTCTTCCTACTTTGAGGCTTATGATTATGTTAGAGCTGGTCACCATGTTATGGCCTAAGTGATTCATCCCTGGCAGCATTCTTGTTGAGGTAAAAGGCATAATACTTATCTAGCACTTTTGCAGATGTAAAACTCTCTCAAAACAGGGCAGATATTCTGTCCTCATAAGTGAAAGTGACATAGGCTATAATGCACTTGTATTTCAGCAGACAGGATACCCAGCATGCTTGTGATGGAGTGTCCCATCTACCAAATGATAAATTTGGCCCTGTATTTAGCTTAGGCTGTCTTTGTGGACATGACAGTCACATTTCTAGTTTCCATTTATAATCTATGAATTTTCTGTGCAGTAATTTTTAGCCTTCTTGTGGAGAAACCTTAGTGCCTTACCGATTCTAGCTAGGAGCAGAGTCATCTGCTTTGAGATCAGCTACTGTATATCCTTTAGTCTTGGGGAGATGTGATCTAACTTCTTCAAGCCCTGGAAGAGCTGAACTGCAGTGTATAAGTTGTCTTTCAGCGGTACAAGGATGTGTCTCCGATGGAGCTGAGCAACAAATTGTCTCCATTCAGGTGAGAGAGGACCGGGGATTACATTCATTATGAAATCGGCTTCTGGAAGAAAGATTACTCTTTTTTTCTGGAAGGAGATCTGGTACCATGATATCTCGATTTTACTGGTGATGTGTCTTTTAAAGTGACATATGCATCAGGGGAAATATTCGCGATTTAACAATGTTGTTTGCCAGCTGGAGGATGAAGCCTTCCAGGTTTGGATGGGGAAGCCAGATTTGGATCTGTGGTCATTTCGAGCTGGTGCCAAACATGAGGATCCCATTCTTTGGTGGGGTCAGCTTTAGATAGGTAACTGACATCCCATGTCTGATTAAACTTAAGGCATGTTTTAAAAAGCTGGATGTCAGTAGTAGAGGAGAGTTTGAGGTACTGTTGAAAGTCAGAAGAGTGCTGATGGATATTGATGTTGTTGGGGAGAATTGATCTGAGGGTTTCAATATCAAGGCTGAAGATAATGATGGAGAAAACAGGTCCCGGGTAAATTCCTCAAAATATGGGAATTTTTCTGGCATCTTGTGTTTCCCATCTGTATGAGCTGATGGTGTATGGCAAGATAGGAGGTGAACTAAAAGTAATTCTGTGTTCAACATTATTCCTTAGCACAAAAATACCCCCTGGCATCCAAAATGGGTGCAACCATGTGTTTTGCACCAAGAAGTAGCACTAAATGCAACGGAACATGAATTGCGAGCATTAGCAGCCACTCACGCTCGCTGAAATGCCCTTGCCGTAGGATGTTTTTTCCCCAAATTTAATCTTAAGTACGTGAGTATGAGTAATCATGTTATTGGTAATTCTGCATCCAAGAGTAACGCAGAATTACTAAAATTACTCTAGCACCTTTACAGACAGTTCTGCTTTAGGTTTTTTTTTTTTAATTATGGCCTTGTAGAAAGTGGATTTATTTTTGGTGATGAGTGATGAGTGAAATGCTTTGATTTGAGCGAGGTGATTTGTGAGGATCGTCTTTCTCTATTTCTTTTCTTTTCTGCATTTTGTGGACTTATTCCCAGAAGGTTCTGGGGTGTACCATAGCACAAAGTGCTTAGGTTTGAACAATTGTGTTTTCAACGGAGTGATGGGTTTTACAAGGACTTTCAGTTTTGTGTCGTAAACCTCAAGAATCTTGCTCTAGTTATCATTGGAGTCCTCAGGAAGACTAAAGGAGAAACACTTTGTTCAACACTTCAACGACCATTGTCAAGTCCTCAAAATGTCTAAGGACCTATTGGTCTCAGGACCCTTGGATGCCTACCAAGCAAAGTTTTTTTCAAGTGCCCTACGTTGTGGTGTAATCTGAAGGGGAGGGGGTGCAGCTGTATCCACTTGCAATTCATGTGGACTATGCTTCAACTGGGAGAAAGTCAGTAGTTACTGTGCACACCATTATATTAGGAGTTATCACATTACAGTAATTACATTGCGTGTTTTTACACTGGAGGGATTTTACATCAGGAGTGTTTTTACTTCACAGCATTAAACAGACTTTTTTTAATTAACATATATTTATTTATATATATCTTTGTTTTAAAAATTAAATTAATTGGTATTTTATTATATTATTTCATTCCATTTAATTTGAAAATTACCTTCTTTTTTAAATGTGATATTCGTTAAGTTGTTAAATTGTTTTCCTTAAAATGTAAGTTTTAAATTCCACACACACATGCACACACACACATATGTATAGAATATCTATTTAATAAAATGTTTTGAAATTATCTTCATAATTTAAAAAATCAATCATTTTTATTGATTACAATTATTTAATTAATATCATCATTTTGTAATTACTGTTTCCAAATGTTTAAATAACTGACTTTTAGTCAATGTTAATTCATGTTTAATTTAAATAATTTTTTATCAATTATATGTAATTGGTCAATCTCTAATACATTCTTATATCTAAACATGGATATACCTGTTTATATACATAACATATATATGTTTATATACATTTAAACATGAATTTATTGACTTACCTGCAATGTAAACACTCCCCATGTAAAGGCTTCAAACTTTACCATACATTGTAAGAACCGCAGTGTAATGACTCCCAATGTAAGGCAGCACACCAGCTGGGGTCTTTAAGCTCCACTATGCCTCTGAAACCTTTAAAGTCCCTACTCTGTGGCGTCCACCTTTGGCTCAATACATGTCGAAGTATGCATTAGGACTAGGACTATGTAAAGTTTATTTTTTCCCAAAGGGTTTTCTTATAGAGAATCCCATTTAAGACATTAGATATGCCCTATATGGTGTTTGGCTCAGGGTTGATGTTTCTCAAGAAATAAATGTGAACACTGCATACTGGAGAGAAGCAAATGAGGAGTTATGTGTTGAAATATGAACTTCCATTCTATAGAGAAATTACTATGAGGAAGAACCTCAGTAGGTATTTGAGCACTATGAAACATTTCCCCTTTGGTTGAAAGATGTTTACATTTAATTGAGGGTAGGAACCATATTATTGTCAGGAAAAGCAACTTGTCGGCATGGTAACTGTCATTTTCTGCTGGTTAAGAGATGTGGTGGCATGAGTAGTGAAACTGTCTATTCTCTCTTCCTTATTTTCTCATTCCTTTGTTACCCTTGTGTAAACATATGCTAGTACTGATTTGTTATTTATGTACAGCTCGACCCAAGGGACAAACACCTGTCATTTATTCCACAATTAGAGTCTTACAATTTGGTTTCTTAAAAAAGGTTTTTTTCAATAGACAATATGTATGTCACAAAATTATGCTTACTATGTTTTAATTTCTTTCTATGTTTTTTGCTGTGAAGTGTAATTTTGTAATCATGAAATTGTTGAAATTCTATCTTTTTTAGCCTCCACAGAAATCCTGATTTGGCCTCAATGGAGTTATTGGCTTAATCGGAAAATATAACATTGTTAGATAATGGTCCAGAAATAGTTAATTACCTGAGGAATTAGGTGCAATAACTCTTATTTCTACAGTAATTACCCATCTTTAATGGTAGCCCAACGGGGCAAGTCGGAACACTAAACTGCTGATAACCACTGTATCAGTAATTCTGAGTGTGAGAATACTGCATACGTGCTCGAGCTTCAACTAGAATAAGAGTATATGTATTGTAGAGCCACTGTAAAAGGATGTATGAGGTTACTTGATAGGGTAATGGAAGAGGAAAAAGATCTAAAGAACAGGGATTGATACCTATGTTAGCATGATGGTGCTTACTACCAAGGAAGTTGTGAAGTGGAACCAGCAATCAGGTTGAAATTCACAGAGCGAGGAAACATGTGAGATCAGAGATTAGTATCTCACAGTGTGGTCTCCAAAAGGGTAAACTAGATTCATTGGTCCAAAACGTATCATCAAAGTCATAAAGAATGTAGTAATGTTAAATGGTGGAGATGTTTGGAGCATGTCTCGTCTTTCCGAATTTTAAGGAGTAGTGGACTAAAACAAGGATGTGACGGTTCATGACACAGTACAGGATAAAATTCAAACCGAACAATTATGTGTGGAAAAAAGGAAGAGGAAATCACCATTGTATCTTAATGATTATATTCTAGAATAATGTTTATCAATATTGAACCTTGGTATTTATTGTTTCTCTAGTGTTGTTTCTTCTTTTGATCTTATTTTCTCTAACTCTTTGTTGTGACCTTTCCCTCATTTTCTTTTTCTTCGCTTATATCTTTTTCTCTTTTCCTCTTTTATTATTATTATTATTTGTGAAGAGAAGATGTGTTGTATTTTGCCCTTTAACTGTGATGCACCTGTGAGAATGTTAGGTGCATCACTGGAACACTGTGTGGTCACTGTAGAGGAAGACTGTGAAGTAATCGGTCAACTGTGCTGCTGTCCTCCGGTGGGTGTGAATAAAGACATACTTTAAAGATGTTATGAACGGAATCACAGTACAGGATAAATTCAAACCGAACAATTGTGTGTGGAAAAAAGGAAGAGGAAATCACCATTGTATCTTAATGATTATATTCTAGAGTAATGTTTATCAATATTGTACCTTTATATTTATTATTTTTTGCAAGTAGTTTTTCCTGGATTTTAGTGTTGTTCGTGCAACGGATGAGTTGATCTCGTATGAGTGAATCAGTTAATTGCTCAAACTCACAAGTATGGGCCAAAGATTTAAGTGCTGCCACGTAGTTTGCCACTCTCTCACCCTTTGCTTGTACTCGCATAAAGAACTTGTGTCCCTCCATCACAACGTTTATTCGTGGCCCGAAATGTGTTTGGAGTAGTAAGAAAGACATTTCATAAACATCTCCAGGTTCTCCAACCCCTCTACCTATGGGCACAGGATCTAGGCTGTCATAAATGTTTCTCCCCTCAATTCCAAGGTTGTGCAGCAAAACAGCTTGTTTCCTGGCAGCTGAGAATTTTTCTCCCCCAATGGCAATTAGGTATGAGTCAAATAGGGGTTTCCACTTCTTCCAGGGAAGTGTTGGTTCACCACGTTCTGGCAAAAATTGTGGTGGCTGAATCATTCCACTTGACGCCATGCTGTAAGTAAATAAACTAAACAAGCTAACTGAATAAACTAATATAAAAGATTAACACAATAACCATTAAATAACAATCTAACACAATAAGGTAAAATAAATAATTAAAATAAATACAACCTTACTGTGGATTTGGTCGCTGAGAATTAACTGAAATAATTCATCACTCCAAATATCTTCGTCGTGTTGCAAATGGATATTTATGGCAGCCGCTTCAAAATAGTGTTTTGTGTAATAAATAAAGACTATGGGAAGTAATCCAAAATTAATATAACAAATAGCAGTTAATTCAGCTGCCACATGACAATCCTTCCATCATTTCGTGGTTTAAGTTGTCTTCTAGACTATTCCTTCATGCTCTGTTTCAGTTGTGTGAGCGTGTTTGTTCCTGTGCGCTCTAGTTTATTTTTTTCATGTGCTGTCGTCACTGTGTCGATTTGTCAGCACGTATGCAGCCTCACTGTCTTCCATCCTTGGAGAAATCGTCACGCGCTTCCTCGGTGCGCTCACCGATACGTATGCAGCTTCACTGTGTTGCTTCCTTTGGAGAAATCATCACGTGCTTCCTCTGTGCGCTCATCGACCGCTGTACCCCGTTGGCAGCTCGCTCTTCAAATGCTTCACGTGGTGAGTTCTTTTAAAAAATGCCAGGCTCACGCGCATACTGGTACATCTGCTACGCTGTTGATTTCTTTTGATCTAATCGTGTAGCATATCCTCCGCATCTCGCCACCTTAATAACTACGGGTCATTATTTAACCAGTAATCACTCGCGCTCAATAACATGACATTCCGAACCTCATGAATAACGTTGAACTAACCTTTTCTCCTTTTTCAAAAATGATTCATTGTTTTTCAACTTCTTTGCACACCGAGTTCTTTGGTGGGTGTGGTCCGTAGTCGTCGCCAGTAATAAAACGAAGATTATGACGGACCACATCCACCAAAGAACTCGGTGTGCAAAGAAGTTGAAAAACAATGAATCATTTTTGAAAAAGGAGAAAAGACCGCACCACAGTTGACCGATTACTTCACGGTCTTCCTCTACAGTGACCACACAGTGTTCCAGTGATGCACCTAACATTCTCACAGGTGCATCACAGTTAAAGGGCAAGATACAACAAAATGAACATGAGGTTACCATGTTTTGTGTGGCAGTGAGATCTGAGTGGGGCCAGAGTGATCCTTCAGATTTTTAAATGGTGATAATGTGATCTAAGGGTGTGACAGATGTATGTGGCAGCGAGTCAAGCCAACAACTGAAGAAAAAGTTGTTTAAAGGTAGGTGCAGGTGCAGGTGCCTGTAACTGAATGTATTAGAGCACGGTTTATGGATGTTATTTGTATTTGTACTCTAATGGGGACAAGCTTCATATGTTTTTTGAGCTTGGCTTTTGCCTCCAATTAAAATGACACCCTTTCTGAACACCTGGATCCCCTTTGAGTGAATCACCATTCTCTAGCATGGCATTGGAAGAATCGGGCATTAATCCAGATGGACACCGGATTCGATCATGTAACCACCCAGCGGTGGATAGGAGCAGGAGGCCAAAGTTACCCTTAGCGAACCATGACTATTTACTGGAAATATCCAAGTTCACAGTGAAAAAAAGGGAGAAGGAATGGGACATGCAAGTCAAAATAAATTGTTAATCAGAGAAAGAGTGTCATGGAAAAGTCCCATCACAAATCAATGGGTACATTAAAAACTGCTGACTTTGGCTCTATCCACATGCTACCCAAAATGCTCAAATATGCAGACCATACACAACTTTACTACAAATTCTCCTCTACTCCAGACACCAAATGCCTCAGCACTACCCGCACCTTATCTAGACCTGGATGGATAGCACCTATCGGTGGTTCAACCCAACCAAGACAGAATTCCTGCTATTTGCCAAAAAAAAACAAGCATGAAATAATACAAACCTGGCTCAATGACATGAATCTTGACTGCTTTGAACCCCAACTTTCACCTAATGGCAAGTGTAAGAAATTTGGTTATTAGTAGGGCTGGGCAAATTTTTTTACTCCAACGGCAGAATTGGAGGAATTTATAAGTCTCCATTGCTTATGTAATGCAGAATTACTAATAAATTCTGATGTTTCACTGACGGAATTAATAAGCACGTAATTTGTTTTTATGCAGGACTGGAAGAGGGAGCAGTCCCTCTATGTTTAAAAACCACTGCAGATTAAACTTTAATCTGGAGTGATTTAAACATAGAGGGACTGTTCCATCTTCCAGCCCAGTTTAAACCACTGCAGTGCAGTTCATACCTCTGGCTGCCCTTACATAAGTATGTAAGGGCACTGAGGGGTATGCTCAGCACTGCACTGCACTGCGGTGCATACCCCTCTGTACTCTTACATAGTATTTAAGGGTGCTGAGTGGTATGCACTGGAGTGGATACCCCTTGGTGCCCTTACATACATATGCAAGGGCACCGAGAGATATGCACTACACATTGCGGTGCCCACTCTGCTCTTTCACAGAGTTCCGTGGAATCTCACAGAATTTTAACGTACTTCTGTGGAATTCTGCAGAATGAAACTCCACAAATTCCACCCACCCCTAGTTATCACCTGCGAAGAACGTGAGTCCTTCACCAGTAATATATCTGCAAATGTCTTTTTAATGAGAACCAAGTACCCTATTGTGGCACTTGACTTTCTCTGTGTAGCAAAGCAGAGCAGTCCAAGGCCTACCCAGGGAATTGGTGTGGGCTTGAAATCCCAATTCGCTGGCTTGCAACATTAAACAACACTCACTAAATTACTGCACAATCAGTGCTTTTTCTTTTAAAATGGAAAATACTTTTATTACACAGACACTACTAAATAGTATGCATTAAATTACAAATCTGTACATTCAGGGAGATAAAAATACCTTTGGTGATAGCTCATATCACATTTCACCCTTAGTGGGTCCTGAACCTCAAAATCTCAAAGCCCCCTCCTATACCAGATGCAACATCACAATATAAGGGGGTGTCATTCTGAATAAGACATGCATACTGGCTTTGTCAGGGTGTCACAATATTAAAATAACAGCCACATGTCATGATACAAAAATATAGCATCATTAGAATTAGCAGGGACAATAGATATATTCAAAGACAATCATTAAAAGCATAAGCATTGTAGTGTTTATCATCAACATGCTCAATAAAGCATTTAAAATAAAGCATTATTTTCTGTTTTTTTTTATTTTGAATTGATGCCCTGGTTCTACCCACAGCTCACCTCTAGTTGGAAACTGTGGGGGAGCTCCACGGCCCCTGCAAACCAACTAGTTCCCCATGTGCTGGTCCTGTGCTGCACAGATGCCGGCATAGTGATTTCACTCCTGTGGCGGCAGGATCAGCAGTTAGATGCTGGGTGCACCTGCCCCTAGACATGGGCATGATTGCAGCACCATGACCAGTGGCTTGGTTAATTCCTTGGGGGGTGGGGTTCCCACAGAAGTAAGAGTGTTTATGTCAACCCCCCAGGGAGATATGGGCACCTGGGAGAAGAAATTGGTACCGGGAAGGGGCCCACGAATGCCCCATCCCAAGGGGAGCCAACCCCTCGAGCACTGCCCACCCACCCTGGGGGCTTTCTGAGAATAGCGGCAGGGTACCACACTTTCGTTTCTCTTTCTTCTTTTTGTCAAATTGGGAAATCTTTAAAAAGGCATATGTCTGGCCCCTTTGGGCCGATTTCCTTCACCCTTGGCTCATTTTGCGGGTGATGGCTAGGTCTCGCCACCAGGAGCATTCTCATCAGTCCTCCTCTCGTCTAAAGGGGCCCATTTTTTCAGGGGGCTGGATTTTCTGGCTCCCTGCACCAGTTGTCTTCTTTGCATGGCTCCTGGTGCTCCTCTCCTGCTGGTGCTAGCATCTAGCGCAACCCCTTCGCATCCAGCCAGCAAAGCACCCTTCAGCTGGCACTCCCCAGGGCCTTTAGATGCCTTATATAGCACATGTTGGGCGCACTGGAGTCCAGATCTCTCCCTCAACTGGTCCTCAAGGGCTATAAGGATGTCAGCTCCACTGGGCCTGGAGAGACCCATCCTGGTCTTGGGGTACAGCTGATAACCAAGTCCTTAGTCCTTCTTTGCAGGGCCTCAGGTGGCTTCTCTTTCCAGCTAGGCATCCTTTCCCCCATTGTTATCTCCCAGTCCAGGATCTTCTCTACTGCCTCTCCCTTGAGCAAGGACTTTTAAGTCAAGTTGGAATGTTCTAGATGCCAGGCACTCCTAGCCAATCATATGATGCCACATCATCCCTCCACCACTGTCCCAACCCTCCTGCAAAGCATTCTGGGACAATCTGAAAAGAGATCCTTTGAGGGCCTTAGCTCCGCCCCTTGATAACATTCCTGCCTCATTCCTTGCCACTATAACTTCAAAGGTGAGCACCTCCTGTATTGGTTCCAGAGGTCTGGTCCTCCCCCTTTGTTCTTGTAGGCCAGTGCTGTCCCAACCCACGTGCTGTGTGACAAGCTAGTTATCAGATGCAAATGTCCCCCATGCCGCTTTCCTTTCCCAGGAACTGGATCAATCACTGACAATTGCTCCTTTTGTTTGGGGAGGGGTTTTTCCCCTCCGCTGGGGAGCAGAGTAATTAATTTGGCCCAGTAGGGGGGACATAGACCTGGAATCTGATGATGAGCTGAGACAGAGGAATATGACAATTACTGAAGTCCCATAAGATGTGGATGTAGTGTTTTGGGGGGGAGGGACTGCAGATTCAGATTTGTTGTGCATGTTTTACCCCTGTTGTATACCTGGCTGGACCCTGTAGGCTTAAGTGGAGCAAAACTGTACTTTATGGTAAATTTCACCAATATGTCAATCATTAATCTTTATTTCGGTTTTGCTTAAACCATAAAAGATACATGGTAACAGTTCATACACATTAATTAATATAGCACAATAAAAGTACAACCATTCCACAGGTACTGCTTTAGACAAATGCAAACACTAAAATAATCACGGTTTGAATAAAAATAAATAAAACCGGCTGTCAATCTAACAAGTTAAAATATGGTAAAAAATGCTTAGCTTACAATCTGATATAATTACACATTGAGGAGAATATGAAGTCCAGGTTGGGTTTAAAAGGAGCGAGTGTTTAAAAAGTACGCATGATAGGTACGGTCTTCGTACATAAAGATCTAGACGTCTCAAAAAGTGCAAGTGCTTTATCAATGCATGTAGATATAGAAATCTGAGCAGCCGGAAAAACGTGCAAATGCTTACAAAGTGTTTATGGGCTACCCTAATACAAACATAGCGTACCCAACAATACATTCTACCTGGGAAAGGGAAAATTGGAATTTAAGATTACACATAGAATTCAGAATGTTAAAATTTCAGTCCTTTTTCTCCTCTTATTATGCCCACGGAAAACAGATATCTGCTGACACTAAAAACTATTTTCTGGGAAGTGTCAGTTTTTAGTATTCTTTCTGCCTCAGAGCAAGACCTAGTTCCCAGATTTCGGCAGATTGGTTTAATCCATTTTTGCCTGGGCATGACATAGGCTGGGCAGAAGAATAATAAGTGTAAATCATTTTCTTGTGCCTTGGATTGGCATAATACATAACTATCCTCTTTGTTCTCGTTTGCATTTCGTCCCCATTTTGATGGATTCAAATTAGTTTGCAAAACACCATAGCGAAATTTCAATATAAAGATTTTGCCAACTGGGGCTGGACTTCATCCAGGTATTGCTAAAAAACCGGGGTTGGTTTCATATAAAGAAACTGGGCCATTAGTCTGCCAATGTCTGGACTCTGGGAGACACTGTTTTGTATATAGGCCCAAAAGGTATTTTTCAGTATTTTTTTGGAAGCTGACGTCAAGAGGGTAGGTGTTTCCCAAAAATGCTTCAGCCCAAGTTTACAGAACCATGTGTGCACGTGCTTGACCCACTGGAGGCCAGTACCTTGGTCAAACCTTAAGATCTCTTCTAGCCCTTCCTTATAGCAAGCTAGTTCTGTTGTGGACCACAATCGCACCCAGAACAACAATGGTCTTAATATCGCCTGGTGATCGATGCGTTTAATATTTAAGTCCATAACGATAGGAAGTTATCGGCGAGAGAAGCCATAAAAAAATTACACTGGCTTCCAGTCAGGCAGAGATGTACATTTAAAGTCCTTTGCCTGGCTTTTAAATCATTACACAACCAAGGACCAATACAATTTAGGAACAAACTAAAATGGTATGTCCCCAATAGAACCTTACGGTCAGGAATGGCCAGGAACATGGCAACCACCCCCTTCAAGAAGGCCACTTGGGGAGGTAGGAGCCTTTTTAGATCAGCAGCAATGCTGTGGAATACATTACCTATTACCCTAAAAACAGCACCCTCCTTGATGAGCTTCAGGAAAGGTCTGAAAACGTGGCTTTTCACACAGACCACCTGAAGGAACTTACCTGATCGCTAGCTGTATTAATGTTCCTTTTGTTCTCAGTTTGTCTATAGCTCCAAGATGCCTCTGGGCATTAGCTTCGCTTTATAAATTTAATTTCAATTCAATTCAATTCAAGTGTGGGTGTACGCACCGGGAGACGTAACAACTTCCTAAAAAATGTGTTTTCTTCCCCCGTAAAAGTATTCCTACATGAAGGCCCCCATAGTTCCGCACCATAAAAGGATGCCGATTGTGCCCTATATTTGTATACCTCAAGTGCAGGGGATACTGCCTTAGTAATACTACTCATGTTTTTTCAATATTGGTAGAGAATTTTGTAGCAGGATAGTCTTTCTTTTATGCAGATGAGGGTACCAAGTCATTTTGGTGTCGAGTGTTATGCCTAAATAATTAAAGTTCTGCACATATTTTAGCTTCTGTTTTTGGACAGTTATGCTCTTCTTGAACGATTTATGTGGATTAACTGCCATATATTTTGTTTTGCTAGAGTTTAATTCTAGACCCTTAGAGTCACAATAGGCACTAAAACAGTCTAATAAGCGTTGCAGTCCCTTCGGCGTTTGGGACACTAAGATGGTATTGTCCGCAAATAAAAGAGCTGGTACTGGCACCCCACCTAGTTTTGGTGAATCCTGCGCGCAAACCAGAAGATATTCTGGGGCATCATTTACATATAATGAAAATAGGGTGGGCGCCAGCACGCATCCCTGTCTTACACCCCTTTTTACTGGGATAGCCTCAGTAAGTTCTCCCCTCGGACCCCATCTAACTTTTTCATAGTTGTCATCATGCAATCTTATTATTTGCACTAGGAGTTCCCCTGGTACACCTTGATTTCTTAGGGAATCCCAAAGCAAATCTCTTGGAATGAGGTCAAAGGCGGCCTTCAGATCGATAAAAGCAATGTACAAATGACATTTTTTTTAAATCGTGTATTTCCAGCTCAGACAGAGAAATCTAAAAACCTGATCAATTGTACTAGTTATAGCTCTAAATCCAGCCTGGAATTGTGATAAAATATGATTCTCCTCAATCCAATCATCTAATTTGACTAAAATCTGCTTAGCGTAAATCTTTTGCAAGGTGTCGATTAAACTTATAGGCCGGTAGTTTGCCGGATCCTGGCGGTTGCCTTTTTTACAAGTTGTAATAATCTCAGCCCCTTTCCACGACTCTGGAACTGGAGCGCCCGCTGCCACTGCGTTGCAAAGGAAATTAATGTATGGCCCCCAAACGGCTTTATCATGCCTCAACAGATCGCCTGGTATTTTGTCTGGACGCGGGGCTTTCCCGGGTTTTACTGCCTCAATTGGTGTAAGGGTGTCCTCTAGACTGAAAGACAGGGGGATTGTCACGGAAGTTGTTATATGACCCTGCTGGTTGTTTATTGCATCAGTTGTAGACCTTGAATACAATTGGGAGAAATGGTTGACCCAAGTGCTAGTATCTAACAAAATATCCTTGTTACTTCTTCATGATTTGTTTCCTTTAGCTATTAATCGCCAAAAGCCAGCGTGGTCCTTAATCTTGGCTGCAGTGGTCAATTCTGTCCAGACATTATCGTCCCAGTTTTTCTTCGTTTGTACTAATAATCTTTTATACTTGGACCTTTTCTCTCTTAGGGGCCGATTCCGATTCGGGCCGGAAACTCTCTGACCGAGCCGGACCCGGAGAGATTTCCGACCGAATCGGACCCGTGCAGCCCGACCGAACGAGTACGATGCGTCCGTATGCTATCGTACTCGAGACGGTCGGACTCCCATTGAAGTCAATGGGAGCCGGTCGTACAACGCGTACGCGGGCTCCCATTGCCTCAATGGGTGCGAGGCGAACAAGGGCGCCCCCTACAGCGTGTACGCAGCGAAGCGACTCGCGCCGTACACGCACAGGTAGGGGGGACCCATGGGTCCCCCCTGTGTGCGACTCGCGTGGCTACGTGTACAGGGGGGTCCGACACGGACCCCCAAAGTACGGCTCCGACTGCTCTTACGAGCCGGACGGCGCGTGTCGGTCGGACTGCTCGCGGCGCGCATCGTACTTACCCGGCCGGGGAACGTCTCCATTGCGCGGTGCGAGTCGTGTCCGAGCGAGTCGGTTGGTGCGGTTCGACCCGGGAACGAGTCGGTCGGAGCGGTTGGGACGCCCGAACAAGTCGGTCGGCGATTTCGCATCGTACTCGCTCGTCCGGACGCGCATACGAATCGGTCGGGAAATAGGGCTCCGAATCGGATCCGGTTATGCCGAATCCGATTCGGAGCCCTACCGGCCGAGATCGGAATCGGCCCCTTAGTGTCTCGACATCATTTGATTTGGCTGCCAGAATAAGCTCGCTCTTGGCATTACGACACTCGTTGTTGTACCACGGGTTAGCTGAGTTGATGGCATCTATTTTCCCACCCTCATTTTCTTTGGGGATCCTACTCAAGATAGGTTTTAATCTGCCTACCATTGTATGATGAATCTGTAGTATGGGAAACTCTTCAACAGGCAGATCAATATACGGAGAGATGACACCTGAAAAGGTGTCATAAATCCGTGCCATGACCTCCTTTTTCCCCACTATTGATGGCCATTTCAGGGCTCTACAATTATTGCTAACTATGGGTTCGCTTAAAATTGAGTTACAGTCATTTTCTCTCCAATTTGTTGGTTGGAAGAGAGAACCTACTAAAGTTAGGCAGAAAGGGTAATGATCGCTATCAGCTCTGGTTTCAACTACCAAATCCTGAATGTTTGGCCAAAAGTTGGTAGAGGCCAGTATGTAGTCGATACTGCTCTTACAGCTACCCAGTAGCGGCCCGTGGAGGGAGTGCCATGGGGCGGTGAGGCGGGGAGGGGTAGGGTGGGGGGTAGTAAACTCCGGTCACGGCCGACCGGAGTAATGTAAACAAATAAATAAATAAAACGAATTTCATTGCGCGCGCTGAAACGCATTTGGCATTTCAGCGCGCGCAACGAAATTCGTTTTATTTATTTATTTGTTTACATTACTCCGGTTGGCCGTGACCGGAGTTTACTACCCCCCACCCTACCCCTCCCCCGCCCCACCGCCCCACGGCACTCCCTCCACGGGCCGCTACTGCAGCTACCCCTGCTAAATGTAAAAGCATTCGGCCTGTCAGACGGCAGACGACCATTGCAGGCTCTTAGTCCATGCCCTGAAACTAATCGAGTAAGTTGTGAGACTGCAACAGAGCAAGGCACTGCCGAGCTACTGTCCAGAGGAGGAATATTGTTTGCAATGTCCTCCTCTTCAAAAATATTTTCCAATCCCACAACTGGTTCAAATTTATGATTGAAATCTCCCCCCACAATTACCATTGCTCTTGGATCAATTGTGCATAGAAATTTATCTAACTGATCTATTGCTGGGGATTCCTTACTGGACGGCGTTGGTCTACTGTAGATATTTACTATATAAATTTCAGTTTTATCATGGGTAAAAATGTTTTACCCCCACTAAGTCTTGTGATAAAAGATCCAGCTGGGTTATGTCAATTCTTAAAGTGATTTGTACCCATATGACAAGGCCGCCCGAAGGTCTACCTCTAGCTGAGGGGATGGCATTAACACTAAGGGGCCGATTCCGATCTCGGTTGGAGGCGCACCCAATACCATTCGGTCGGGAAAAAAGCCATGCGAAAGCCTGTTTCCCGACCGATCCGTACAGCACACCGAACGAGCAAGTACGATGCGAAATCGCCGACCGACTCGTCCGGGCGTCCCGACCGCTCCGACCGACTCGCTCCCGGCTCGAACCGCACCGACCGACTCGCTCGGACTCGACTCGCACCGCGCAATGGAGACGTTCCCCGGCCGGGTAAGTACGATGCGCGCCGCGAGCAGTCCGACCGAGCCGTGCACTCCGGCTCGAAAGAGCAGTCGGAGCCGTACTTTGGGGGTCCGTGTCGGACCCCCTGTACTGCGTAGCCGCGCGAGTCGCACACAGGGGGACCCATGGGTCCCCCTACCTGTGCGTGTACGGCGCGACCGCTCGCCGCGTACCCGCTGTAGGGGCGCACTTGTCCGCATCGCACCCATTGAGTCAATGGGAGCCCGCGTACGCGTTGTACGACAGGCTCCCATTGACTTCAATGGGAGTCCGACCGACTCGTGTCCGATGGCATACGTGCGCATCGTACTCGTTCGGTCGGACTGCACGGGTCCGATTCGGTCGGAAATCTCTCCGGGTCCGGCTCGGTCGGAGAGATTTCTGGCCAGATTCGGAATCGACCCCTTAAATGTTTTAAACCCAAGCTTATGAGGGGTTTCCAGAGCCCATGTTTCTTGCAGCAGGCAAATTTCGCTATGGCCAATGTCATCCTGCCATTCTGACTCTTTTAAATTTCTTTTCAGCCCTGCTATATTCCAAGATGTCAATCGTATTTCTGGTTGCCGAGTTGGCCTAATTGGCATATATGGATTATCAAGGGTTTGAGCAGACCCTATTTCACTCCTGGCTTCTTGAACTTCATAATGTTTATTATCGAGGTCAGAAGGGCATATTTCCTTGCTATGTATAGCCAGATGTAACTGATTAGGGGCCTCTAAGCCCGAAGGCTGGGACGCTAGCAGAGCCGAATCAGTTTGTAACTTGTCGTTACTGACCAAGGAAGTAGTTGATTCTCTATGATCAGGTGAAATAGAATTTGGTATGTCTAGAGATACCAGTCAATCCACTTTATCTAGATTTGAAGCTGGGCCTACCCAACTGTCAGGCTTTTTATGGGCTTTGGGCGAATATAAATTACTCGGGTTGTATTTCATCTGTATACCAGTGGGTGAGGGAGAGCATGTCCTTACTTCCAGTGCTATTAACTCGTGCACCAAGTTCTCGTCCCTTAAATGCAGCTCGATGGAATCCATATGAGAAGTACTCTGGCTTAGCCTTTTTGCCCATAGTATGTCTTCTCTAATTACCGATCTACACCCCTAACCTTTCTAATCCAATGAATTGTCTTATTGATTAGGGAGTTCTGATCTTCATGTTTGACATGCAACGTGATTTTAGGGACGTTTATCATGAAGATACTTTTTGCCCGAAGATAGGTCAGCTCACATGTATCACTAGAATGACACTTGTTACTATCCTCGACTGTTCCATTTCTACCCATTTTTCTGCTCCCTAATTCCTGGATCCTTGGAATAGAGGGTTTTTTAGGGGGGTGTGTGGGAATGGACATCAACGGAGTAATATTGTGCGTGGGGTTATAATAAGCGGTGCTATTCTGAAAAAGATGAGGGTTATTTGCGGGGCCTGTGGGATAATCTGTGATATGTGTCTTGGTCCGCTCCCTGCCCAAAAGATGTTTAACCTGGTCTGTAAGATCTAGAATTACCATTTTAAGCGAATTAACTTCAGCCCTAAGGTCAGTAATAATCGTAGACATATCTACAGCCACTCCTGGCTGAGCCTCACTTCTATTTTTAACAGGTTCATGCTCCTCATGTTCTTCCTGAGTTATACATGGGCTTGGTGGAAGTGTTACCAGTTCTACTTCAACTACCCTCCCCACTTTATCATTTATGTCTTGTAAGGGAGAAAACCTGTTGATCAGAGGGATACTAGTGAGTATGTTGGTGTTATCAGTGGCATCTATATCCGCATTTATTACACAACTGTCCTCCCCAATCGAGGGAGGATTAGGAATCCCAAGATCTACACCTTCAGGGACAGTTGCCGTTTGTAAAAAACTGCTTTGATTGTGGGGCTTGTTCCTTGCACTCCTGTTAATGCGTTTGGTAAAAATAGAAGGAATGCGTACAACAGGTTTAGAACATATACTAGTGGAAGAGGAGGTCTCTGCTAAAAAGAGTTGGTTGTCTGCGGGAGCTGGAAGAGAGTCGGGAGTTAAAATACCATGACATTCCTCCAATAGATTGTCAATGCGATCTAACACACAATTGTTAGCTGCCAGTAGCGGCCCGTGGAGGGAGTTCCGTGGGGCGGTGAGGCGGGGCGGGGAGGGGCAGGGTGGGGGTATTAAACCCCGGAATATGGATGAAAGGTGGTAAGTAAACATTTAAATAAATAAAACGAATTTCATTGCGCGCGCTGCATTCCAAATGCGTTGCAGGGCGCGCAACGAAATTCGTTTTATTTATTTAACTGTTTACTTACCTCCGTTCATCCATATTCCGGTGTTTACTACCCCCCCATACTGCCAATAATAATGTATCCCAATAGACGAAGATGGTAAACTCAGAACAGGAGATTTTAAAACAACAGCTCAAAGCTTTGCTCAGTACAACAGTACTATAACAAGATGATATATCAGGTGCAATAGCAAGAACTTGGAGATAAGGGAGCAAAAATATAATGTTCCAGACTCACAGTTTATGTTTTCATTAAGTATAAGTTCCAATAGGTCCAACACAGCAATGCAGAGCCAAAGGGGGTGGCCCAGCCCAGCCTTGTCCTGCCGCGGACGGGCGCAGATGGGCCCGCCCTTGGCCCGAGTTGTATTTATGCGCCTCTGGGCGCACAAACCGGGCGTCGGCGCCTCCTGGCACGAAGCAGGGCTTCCTGGGGGTTGAAGACCCCAAAGGCAGCAAGGCAGGTTTGGCAGAAAGCGGCTCCCGCGCTGCGGGGGCCGCGAGTTGTATTATGCACCTCCGGGCGCACAATCCGGGCGTCGGCGCCTCCTGGCGCGAAGCAGGGCTTCCTGGGGGTTGAAGTCCCCAAAGGCGGCAAGGCAGGTTTGGCAGAAAGCAGCTCCTGCACTGCGGGGGCCGCGAGTTGTATTTATGCGCCTCCGGGCGCACAAACCGGCACCAATATGTATAATACAGTGAAAGCACTTCATGTTTTCCAGTAAGCCCTACAGGCCTACACTATGAATGCCCGCTCATATTATAAGGACTACCCCCAGTCACCACTAATCCCTTCTGTGCCAAGCTACCTGTGCGCAATTACTGAGCAGTGAACAATGGTAGTCTTACATGCGTAGCCCACACACGTGCACACATAAGTACATGTACAAATGTTCATACGCACATATATATATGCATACATACATTCAGGAAAGCAATGGATCAATGAGCCAAATAGACTGGTATTCAATTTGCATTAGTGTACCATTTCTCCAGCTATTTCAACAGGACATTAGCTGCAACATCTTATGTCCTAGTGGAGGGAGGGGTGGTGACACCTCCATGTGTCACGGTAAAGCGATGATCGAATGGGAAACAGAGGGATGAAACTATAGAAGGATCCACAATCAGAGTGAGAGGAAGTAGGGGGCAATAGATGGAGAAAGAAAGACATGAGGCCCGATTCTCAAAGGCGTTTTAGAGAACATAAAAGCATACTTCAGTAGTAGTGTTTACATACTCTTATATGTGTATATTTGTAAAAGCGCAAAGAGGCCACATGCCTATGTATTTGTGGTAATTGTGTTTGAATAACCCTTGAATTTGCCCATTTTATTATCTTTATAGATGTTTTAGGGATAGTTCAAAAAAAGATATAGGAGTACCTATATAAGAATACTTACAATAGTACCTTTTTACGTACCCCAAAATGCCTTCGTGAAAAGGCCCCTTAGTGAGAAAGCAGGCATACGAAAGAATACAATTGAGAAACAGAAAGAGTAAGTTCACAGTAAGAGAGTGATCGCGAGAAATAGAAAGAGAAAATAGCAGGAGAGTGTGTGAGACAGGAAGTAAAATAGAGTGTAAATAAAAGAGAAACAAAAACATGAGAAAAAATAAGAGGCAGAGAGAGAGGGGTCGATGGGGGGTTTGGAGAAATCCTCGTGGGGCAACAATTCGTATCTTCCAGAATATGCTTTACAGACTCTTTACCCAATAGGTAGCGCAGTGCTGGTGGGAATTTGTTATTTTTTGATTCCTGGAAAAACAATTCTGTAGAAAATACGTTTTTTATATGTGTTGTTAAAGAATTATTTTAGAATTTCACTTTCCTTTAATTGATAGATGAATAAATGGAGGAATAAAAACGCATACTAATCTGGTCTGAGGCGGATATAGATTGCAAGGCACAAGCAATGGTGAGATAACGATGTTCCATATTTGGAAAACAAATCAACTACATGGCAGAAAAGGAATAAATGTGAAAAAAACTATCATCTGGGCGGTTTTTTTAGGGGAACCTTTGGGTACGTCCCATTTGGGATGTTATTATGGGTCGTGAATGCCTCCATGCTGATAATATCCGCAGGCCAGGAGGCCCCAGTTGGGAGGGCACGGCACACAGGTGCAAGAATGTCAAGAAATGTTGTCAAAACGCCTGTTTCCGATGACCAAAGAAAGTAAATAAATGTAGTGATCTGTTAGCGACTCCACCGAACAATGGGCTGTCGGCGCATCAGCCTGAATGAACATCAAAGTGAAAGATGACAGATGGCTACACAATGGCGGCGCACATGCCTCCCCGAGCTTACTCCGCTGTACAAAATAATTTTAATTGGCCTAGTTTAATCTAACATGTTTGGACCAGGGAGACGATTGTTCGAAGCAGAACGAAAACAGCCTTCCCCGACACCGCCAGAAGATTGCCAACGGCTAGAGACAGATTAATCGTGAACTGGAGTGGGAAGCTGCCTACTGAGGTGATAATGGGCTGGCTGCTGAAGAGACACGGCTTCCTTATTAGAGTAACTCCTGCAAATGGGCAACTGGATTTTGGAGAGTGACTGAGAGTGGCTGGTTCGAAAGCATCAGTGGGACCCGGACGTGGCTGCAGAGGCATATATTGCATTAGACCGTTACAGCACTTGAAAAATTCAATTAATGCTTTTAATTTATCGCCAGGCATTGCCTCGAAAACCAGTAGGGCATTTTAATGCAGAACCGATTGCGGACGGTTGCGGCAATTAATGATTTCACAGGCTTAAAAAATGTAATTTAATGTCTGAGACATTAACTAAAAAATTGCATTAGTGCTTTTCAAATGTAGTCTGATGGACATCTATAAGTGCGAGAGTGAGCAGAGTTTTGCAATAGGAAAGGGCTGATTAGGGGTATTTGCAATTTTTGACTTGCTTTTGTCCAATGGTGATGCAGAATTGTTAGCCCCTATTTCCAGAGAAAAAGCGAGAGAGACAGAGAGAGGGATGGGAGAGGGAGAGGGAGAAATACAGAGAGAGAGAGAGAGAGATAGCGAGAGAGAGAGGCACCTTGTGTGTGTGTTTGTGTGCCCATATGTGCCTATTTGTGCATTTGGGTTACAGCAGTACTGATATTCTAGCTCAAGTTCAGTTATTTTCTTTATTTCTCACTAATGTAACAATGAAAGCAACAACGTAAATTGATTTACAGCAAAGCCTTGCAGGCATATAGCTGGACTTTACCTTACTTTCATAGAGTGACCTACTGGGGCGGCTGGCACGTAAATGCACCGATGGGGCAGGCATACGGGCAACTAAGTGGTGGGTGGGTGCATGCATGCAGGCAAGGCGAGTGGCAAATAATAAAAAATAAAGTCACTTACCTTGCCTGCTGCACGTCCGACGTCCTCCTTGGTCCCTCCTCTGTCGGCTCCACAGGCTCCAGCCTCCAGGAAATTCCACTAATCAATCCTGGCGCTATGCTCACCAGCATGAGAGCAACGCCAGGATTGGATGGAGTATCATGGCTGTACGCTTCTTCAGGCACTTTAGGCCTGTGCTTGGTCTCCACCCAGCTGTCAAGAGAGCTGGCCAAACTGACATGCACACTTTGGAGGGTCCATCTTGCTCCTCAAGTCCTCTATACTGCCAATCAGCAGCAGAGGAGGAAACGCCCCCATTTATCCCGGCTGGAGATCGCTGCACGCTAAATGTGAAAAATAAAATGCCAATCAAATCACTTCGTTGACATTTTATTTTTCACTTTTAGCGCTGCTGCAGCAGGCGGGGGCGATGCCCCATCGCCCCATGAAGAAACCGCCGCTGGTGACCTATGTTTTGTTATTTGGTATTTGTATAATACTCACCAATATTGTTCAGGTATTGTAATAAATTCTCTAACTGGGCGTCCCTTTGTGTTGACCTGGGAGTACTATCCAAATATTATGTCTGTTGTTTGTTGGTGTTTGGTTGTGTGTGGTCAGTGTAGAGAGTGCTGAATGTTAATTTCTCAGTTTTATCATGGATTAAGTAGTTGGTTGAATATTGCTCTCCAGGAATAAAGTACTTTATGTGTATCACACAGTAGGGAGATGAGTATGAAGTGATGTGTGCACATGAGTTTGTGGTATATTTTTTGTGGCTTAATTGGGGTGGTTCTTCGGTGCATATTTGTGTGGTATCAATGCTCTTGGCCTGGCAGTAGAATGCCACCTATATGGTTATGTCAAGCACATGCTGATTGAGGATGACTGTTGGTGTGTGTGGAACGATGGACTCTGATGATATTGTTGAGTGGAGAGATGTGTTAGATATTTGATGAAACACAGTCTTTGGGATATCAGAAGTGTATAAGGTGCACGTGGTAATGACTGTCTTTAATGCACTGATTAAAGGATGGATGGTGAGTTTTTAGTTGAGTGGTATGTGATCCCCAAAACATAATTCTGTAAACCAGAGCTGCTGCATTGGCATGCCTAATAATTGGTATAACTTCTTTAAAAAAACTAG
The DNA here is from genome assembly GCA_963921515.1 of Calotriton arnoldi. NCBI lineage: Eukaryota > Metazoa > Chordata > Amphibia > Caudata > Salamandridae > Calotriton > Calotriton arnoldi. Next base: position 216,749 of record CAWUFW010000155.1, on the reverse strand, counting down.
GGCACAAGTAAAGTAAGCATGCCAGGAAATTAGAGCGTGCCATTGCAGTTTAAGAATCATTAGAACCTGGAAGGAAGAGCAAATCTTTGCGAAGCATGATTGCCGTTTACGTGTAATGTTAGAGTGAAGCAGAGGCTGTGAACACCATGATCAATGGAGAGTTAGTGTTGTGAGTTGGACAATGAATAAGGAGATGCTGTACAAATATAGTGTTAGGTTGACACAAAAAGGTTCCTTCCGCTTATTCCCACATCAGCTCCCGTCCCAAGCCACCCCAATGAGAGTCATATATGTGACCAGTGCAGAAGAGCCATCTATTCCCTTACCCATACCCCTTTCCTGAGTCTGACCCTTTTGCTGTCCACTGAATCTTCTGCGAGAAGTGGTGAGGCAGTATCAGACATCAACAGTGAGAGACTCTAACCTTTGCAAATCAGTAGCTGATAAAGACTACTCTTCCAGCAGAAGCCCTGATATCACAGATCTCCAGCTCCTCCTGCCACCTTATTTCCCTCCTTTTGTGGTAGGAGTATCTATCCATTTAGGCCTTCGCATTCTGAAGAAACTCTACTGGCCACCTAAGGTGGACTGGGTGGACCTGGATAGAAAAATAAATCGAACTCTGGAACATAAAACATAAGTTGTTGGAAGCCATGTGCTTGCATGAACTTGGTGTGATCTTTTTCTTGTTTTCTATCAAGCCTATCATATGTTAGGGGTGTGCAAAATGGACGTGACATTACATGACATTTCTGAAAAATTCCCCAAAATTGCACAATATGGAAAACTGGTATCTGCATATTAATGCAATGCATCCTCGGGTCCACTTTGGAAGTGAGGATGCATTTTTCACAAAAAATTGTGCAAAGACCAAAAATACTGCAAACAAAAGCTGCTTGCATCCTGTTGTTACCTTTGTTCCTGTGCGTTCATGGTAAATTGTTTCCACGAATGGCACATGATTACTTGATGTGGTGTGGTAGTGTAATTTGGGGAGTTTCATGTAACAAAAGTAAAGCAAAATGATGGCAGATTACACCAGCATAACAAAGCTTTTGCCCAGGCCTTGTTAAAGTCCACCATAATCACAATTTTGTTGGCCTTGTTTTGGAAGTGAAGTTCTAGTTCCGGAAGTTCTCCTATGAAAGTTGGAGTTTTGGATTTTTGGATTGTGGGGCATTAAAGTGCTACAACGAAGGGAGGGCAGTAGGGGTTACTGAAAACGTGGGCAGCTGCAAACCATGAAAACATTGTTCATTAGTGACAGTGCAGATCAGTTGGCATGAACTCATGCTACGCCTCCCTCTCTCTTGCCCTTTCTGTTCTTTCAGATGATTCTGTAGTAGGGGAAACAAAATCTCAAAGTAACTGTGGCGATGTCTTCAGACCATTTCTTGGTAATATCAAATATACAGTAGTTGGATAAAAGGCCATGGGTTTCTACTTCATGCTTCAGGGCTGAGCGGGTATTAATGAGACTGATCTAAACAAATCAGCCCGGAGCATCCGACTTATCAGGTCGTGCTGTGGTACTTAGAGACAGCAAGGCTTTCTCTTCAGTGTGCAGGAGAATGTGTTTTGTGACATAGTAGAATATGGTGGTACTGAGTGTGTGGGGGAGTCCACCCATGGATGAGGATTTGTCAAAGTTTTGTGGACCACAGAGATATTGGATTCGGTTGATTTGATTTTTGAGATGCTGATATATCTCCTCAAAGGCAAGAAGAGCCTGTTTTTTGGCCTGAACTATTGTTGTTCCATTGTTGTAGATGTTCAGAGTGAGTGCTCTGGGAGTACCTTTGAAGATGGCAGCATTGAGTCTGGACCCCAATTAAATGACACGTTTCTTTCTCATACTGAGCTTCAGCAGGAATATTTGGTGCCATGCATCTAGGTTGTGTGAGAAGAAAAGGACCTTCTTTGTGATCTTCATGCTAAGGCTAGTGTAAGCATCCACAACAAGTGTTTCTGTATGTTCTTGCATGATGAATTTATTTAGTCTTGTTTTTCTATATTTGAATACTGATGTGGTTAAGTTAATGACAGTGAGGTTCTCTGGGCCAGAGCATGGGAGGTATGGTTTAGAGTTTCTGAAATGCATTCATGCAATCTTTATCCAGCCACAATATCACTTTCAGGGAGTGGTAATTGTTTGGGGCGAGTGATGTATCCTTTCAGATTATATAGTGTCACACCTAAATTTCAATTTGCACTTATTGGTTTGGTGCTGATGGGATCCAGAGTGCCTTTTCATACTCTGGTTCTTAAGTCACCTGTTTTACTGCCCATTGGCTACAGCAGTACCTTCCCGCTGGGTTCATACTAACAGACAGGATTTTTGTGCCCCATCTAATATGCAAGAGAAGTTTTTTTGTATTAAGTAGTAAACTACTTCCTGAGGCAAACATGCGAAGCATGGTGGCTGTTCAGTTGTGTGGCGATCCTACATGAAGGCATTAAAACAATTGCTTACTTGTGGTTTGAATGTGTGACTGCGTGTGTTTATGTTTGTGTGAACCTCCTGGTTAGACTTGACAGCCTTAGGGTGGTCTTCCCTCAACTTTATGCCTGCGTTCCTACATTTTTCTGTACTTGTCTTTGCTGACTTTCGGACTCTGCGCACTTTCCCACTGCTAACCAGTGCTAAAGTGCTTGTGCTCTCTTCCCTTCTCTTTTCCCTAACCATGGCAACATTGGCTCATACCCAATTGGCCTAGTTAATTTACTTATAAATCCCTAGTAAAGTGCACCACATGTGACAGGGCCTATACATTAAATGCTACTAGTGGGCCTGTAGCACTGATTGTGCCATCTACACAAGTAGTCCCTTGTTAGACTTGACATCTTTTGGCGTGTTTCCCCTGACTTTTTGCTTTCTGACCTCCCGGTTTTGACTCTGTTTTTGCTTGTTTAGTGTCTCTGCACACTTTCTCACTGCTGATCAGTGTTAAAGTGCAAGTGCTCCTGTTGTAAATTGTTATTTTGGATTGGTGTTTCCATGATTGGCATGTTTGATTTACTTGTCAGTCCCTAGTAAAGTGCACTGAATGTGCCAGGGCCTGTAAATCAAATGCTGCTAGTGGGCTGCAGCACTGGATTGTGCCACCCACATAAGCAGCCTGTAAATGTAACTCTGGCCTGCCATTGCAGAGCCTGTGTGCAGTCTGGGACTGCTATGTCAACTTGGCAAGTGTACCCACTTGCCAGGCCCTAACCTTCCCTTTTCTTACATATCAGTCACCCCTAAGGTAGGCCCAAGGTACCCCTGTGGACAGGGTGCAGTGTAGGTGAATGGTAGGACATGCCCTGGTGTGTGTGGCATGTCCTGATAGTGAATTACTGCCAATTTCGTTTTTCACTATTGCAAGGCTACCTGTTTCCATAGGACAGAATGGGGAGTTTGTTTATAACATCTTGTAAACATATCTGGCCCTGGGAACGAGGTAGAGAAATAAAGTTTAGTATGCCTGAACTCAGAATCTAAAGATGCATCTTTTAGTGAAGGTGATTTTTGCATTCTGTGTTTGAAAATACCACTTTTAGAAAGTAGGTATTTTCTTGCTCTGCCATCCAGTAGGCCTCTGCTGGGTTTGTGGATTGACTGTCTGGGTTTTGGATGACAGGGGCTGGAGAGGAGCAGTGGCTCCAGAGAGTCTAGATGGGTCAGGGAAGGGCTGAATAGACCTGGGCTGCATTGAGAGTAGGGGGAGGAGATTTCCTTTCACCTGAATGGGCCTGGTCTGCCTCTGACAATGCTGTCTCTACCTCCTGCCAGGAAGCTGTACCAGAGAGGACAGAAATGGGTCTGTCTGGGCAGAGACACTCTCTGCCTGAGAGGACAAAGGATTTTGGGCTATAAAAAGTGGGGCCCAAACCCCTAAACTTTAGAACTCTTTTGGACCAAGAAGCCTGCCAAGAAGAAGAGCTGGAGAAGCTGTGAGGAGGAACTACCACTTTTCTGTGTGCTTTGCAGTGGCTGCTTCTGTCTTAGGCAGTGAAACCACTGGACTTGAACTTTCTGCAACTTCTTTTTTTTGAGTTTCTCCAAGGGCTTGAGGTAGAGCTTGCTCCCTGTTCAAGTGGTCTCAGGAACAGCAAAGACTTCAAGCTCTTCTGCCATCAGCACTGGGGACTGTGTGTTTTGAGCTGCAACAGAAGAAAAAGCAACCCAACGCCATCTATGACGCCGCTGCCGACTCCGTGTCCTGAAGGCACCGCAGAGGGAACCGCCACAACGTCACACCGTGACCCTGGTCTCACCGATGATGTTATCTGATGCTGCCACCGAGCCGCTGCTTGCATTGTGACCTGTGGGCACCGCACTTCGCAGCGCCTTGCTTCACGATGCCGCCTTGGTATCCCAGATGACGCTGCTCCACGCCGAAATGGATGCCGCTGCTTGCACCGTGGTTCGAGGGCAGCGCTCGTAAAGTTACACGATGCACCGTCCTCATCCCGCAACGCAGCCTTGGGCTACCGATGCCGGCGCCATCGACTCCAGCTCGTCAGCTGACGACAGCGCTTCAGCAACGACAACGCTGCTGCTTGCACCGTGACCTGCCAGCACCGCGACGAGCACCCCATCACTTCACACCGCAGCCCTGGTCTCACCGACGCTGCTGGACGACCGTCACCGAGCCGCTGCCTGCACCGCGACCTGGGGCACCCCACGCCGCACCGCTGCACTTTGCACCACAGCACCCGACGCCTGCGGACGCCAACTTCAACCGCGAGGAGTTCGATCTTCAAGGGCCCGACGATCCTGCACCGACCTCTGGAACCGACGCCTGCGGACGCCGTGCTTTCGGAGCTCAACGACAGGTCGCTGACGCCCTGCATTTCTAAAAGTACTGTTTTGTGGGTCTTCCCGACACCGTAGCTGGCCCGCGACGCCGTGGTCAGCCAGAACTGTTTGGATTTGTTGTTCACGACACCGTGATAGCCCCAGACAGAGCTATCGACTTCAAGGAACTTTATTTTAAGTTCATTTTGACAACTGAAGATTTCTAAAGTACTGGATTGCGGATTTTTATCGTTTTTGGTCTTGTCTTGAGTATATAAAAATATTGGATATTTTTCTAAACTGGTGTGGTGTCCTTTTGTAGTGCTTACACTATATTACTGCTGGTTATGTGCAAATGCTTTACACACTGCCTCTAAGATAAGCCTGACTGCTCGTGCCAAGCTACCAAGGGGGTGAGCAGGGGTTATTTTTGGAGTGTAACTCCCTTATCCTGACTAGAAGGAAGGGTCCCTACTTGGACAAGGTGCAAACCATTGGCAACTAGAGACCTCCATTTCTAACATCCCTTGACAGTGCCTCAGGCCGCCAAGGCAGGGCAAAGGCAGGGCCTGTGTGTGCAGTTTACTGCCACTTCGACTTGGCATTTAAAACTACTTGCCAAGCCTTAAACTCCTCTTTTATTACATATAAGTCACCCCTCGGGAAGGCCCTAGGTCGCCCAAAGGGCAGGGTGCTATATAAGTAAAAAGTAGGACATATACTTTAATGTTTTACCTGTCCTAGTAGTGACAAACAGCTAATTTCATTTTTCTCTGCTGTGAGGCATACACCTCTCATAGGTTAGCATTGGGAATTACTTAAAATACTTTGAAGCTGATCAGAAAGGAGTAGCATTTTCATGTTACATATCTTTGGAATGTTAATGATAAATCCTCTTTACTGGTAAAGACGGATTTAACGTTACTATTTTAGAAATGCCACTTTTAAAAAGTGGACATTTCCCTGCTCTTACTGCTCTGTGTGCCTTACAGCCTGTCTCTAATACACGACTGGGCTAGGTGACAGTTCCCTTTGTGCATTCCTTCTAGACAGCCACAGTTGCAGGAAGGGCTGGGTGTGATTTAGCACCCATCTGCATTCATCTCCAGTCTGATGGGTCTTCCTGGGCATCTAGGAGGAAGGGGCTTACCCTGACACTTCAAAGTGTAGTGGCCTGACTTCACCACTGGTAGCCTGGAGTGAGGGATGGGTTGAAAGGGATACTGGTGCACTTCAAAACCACTCTTTGAAGTTTCCCTCACATCCAAGGAACATTTGGGTATAAGTATTGGGTCTCTGACCCCTTCAAATCAGACACTTCTGGGTCTTGAACTGAACCTCTGTCAGTGGACTGTGGTGTTGCCCAAAGGACTCAACTGGACTGCTTTTTTGGAAGGACTGCTTTCCTGCTTGTTGCCCTGCTGCCTGCTGCTCCCTGACTCTGCTGGAAGGAGAGCTGGACTCTGCCTTCCCTCCAAAGTGATCTCCAAGGGCTTGTTAGCTTGCCTCCTATTTCTTAAGTCTCAGGCACACAAAAGACTTCCTGCAGTTCTGCTGATGCTGCTGGACTTTGCCTTTCCTGAGTCCAACCTATGCATGAGGTGTCCCCTCCATGTTCTGGGCCTCAGAAGTGGGTTCTACAGCTGAGTTTCTGCCATATCCAATGTGAAGCAATGCAAATCCCCGAAAAGCCTCGCCACACAGCTGATGGCTCTAAGAGCCGACGCCGGATAATGTGGAGCCTCACAAAGCCTTGCCGCACAGCCTCTCGGAACTGACTCCAGATGGCGCAAAGCCTTGCTGCGAAGACTGCGCCCCCAGATCCAAGGTACTGTGTTCAGCGGGCCCAAGTGGGTCCCTGTAGCCAGCCCGCGCTCTATTGCGGTCTGCCTGAACTTTGGATTTGCACCGGTACCTCGTGACCTGAAGTAACCTTTTTAGCGTAACCTGCTTCTAAGCACTTCATTGTATTTTTGTCTACAAAAGTCAATATCTCGACTTTTTCTTGATGGATTTCGATCACTTTGGCCTTGTTTTACCCAGATAAATGTTCTCAATTTTTTAAAACTGTTGTGGAGTCTTTTTGTGGTGTATTTGCTGTGTCATTGTATGAGTTATTGCACAAAAACTTTACAATTTGCCTTCTAAGTTAAGCCTGCCTGCTCTGTGCCAAGCTACTAGAGAGTGATGACAGGATAATTTAGGATGTTATGACTTACCCTGACTAGGATTGTGATCCTTACTTGGACAGGGTGCATACCTCTGCGAACTAGAGACCCAATGTCTAACACTTTCTTTTACCATTTTGGGAGTTTTTCACTTGCAGTAGAGGTTCTTGGAATCTATCAGCGTGTTGGGGCTTTTCTGGTTTTCTATCAAGATAGTAACCCCTCAAAGATGGTTCTTATTGCTCACAATGATGATTGAGGCTTTCTGGTGGTCTGTTCTTGCTCTTAGGGACATATTTCATAATCAGTTTTGGCCTCACTTTGAGCAGTTGTTTTCTGACGTGGTTACTTCTTGGGAGTTTTATAATGGAGTATATATTGTGACCTTATTTTCTACAACTCTTCTAATTTTCAGTACTTATTTATGGGGTCGTCACTCCTGAATTCCAGGCTTGTTTTCTGTTTTGCTGCTACATCCTTTTAAGTATGTAGGTGTGTATAGATTCGTATACATTGTGAACCTAGCTAGGGAGCAATGTAGCACTTCTTTTAGCTCCGACCTTTCCATTTTTGCTTAAGGCTCACACCATGTTAGGCCTCTAATGTGCCTTTCAGACCCAGTAAATCAAAATCAGAAGGTTTTGACACAATTTTTTTAATCGAGGTAGAAAATGATTATCAAGCAACAACTTTGATTTACGCTGATGTATTCATTTGGATTTGCTCCCAGGACATTTTTGTGCCCTCTCCATGCTAGTTTTCTTGGCACTAGTGAGCAAGAGACATATGTCTGTAAAACTGTTGTGACAAAATTTGTGTGCCCTATGTGGTTGAATTTTACAGATTGCAGACTATCGACATCGAGGTCCTGCCTCTCTGAATGGGCCCTTTCTATCATATTATGGTTTCTGTAATTTGCGCTCAGACCCCAAGCACTAAATATTTTTCATCACCTAAGGTTTAATATGTTCCTGTTGCACAACAATAAATGGGCATGTTGTACGTCACAACAATGACAACAAAAATATATGCAACAGAAATACTGTTCCCTAAACATCGACTGCAAATATATCAATTTTTTAACACCTTATATAACATACAATAATATCAACAAAAATAGTTTCATTAAAGATATTTTAAAAACAATAATATCAACCACAAAAATATAGAAAACAAATATATTGTTTTCCAAGCAGCTTAATGAGACAAGACAAACATATCAACAACAAACACATTTTTTGTCAGCAAACTAGCCCTTAGCTAAATACATATTGGCCATTATCACCACAGCAATATACCTTTTCTTCTGACTTTCTTCCAAAATAATAAGCTGCAACAAACCAAGAGTTATTGTCAATAATCGGATGGCAAACTTATCTGGGCTAGAGAATTATTACTTTAAGAAAAAAAGCCTTAGTCCTTAAAGAAGTAATTCTCTTCACACTATAGGTTAGATACGTTTTCCAACCCTTCTCAAGTACCCAGGTGACTTGTGGTTGTAAATTAAGTATGGGAGGGTGTTATTTGGATGTTTTCCCTCTCGTCTCCTTTGAGGTTTAGAGTAATTGATTTCAAACATGCCATGATAGACACCATATCCAAAATCTACCCAGACGCCCAAATAATGGCTGCTACCTCCAAGTCAACCAAGCCATTTGGAGGCATTTATAAAAAATCAACCAAGGACCTGATTCAGAGTTCGGTGGACAGAGTACTCTGTCATTCTGTCGTTTTACCCAGTCAATTGTCAGTCAGGCGGACTGTCAGTTTTCTAACGGTGGTACCCCCACTGGCTCCACCATCAGAAAACTTACTCCAACTGCCCTATGGAGTAGGAGCCGTGGAGAAGGGGCATCAGACCGCCCACCCTATTTAGAGAAGACGGTCTAATGTTGGGTTTTTTAGGGCATCATCAACAAACGAGCCTCAAGAGGGTTGAATTCCGGCATCTCATGCAGGCGGGCCTTATAACGACCCAGGGCATGACTGTAAATATTTGTGAAACTGGGTGCAGGAGAGAGTGAATTGATCCTGGAGGTCAGCGAAGCAGTGCAGATGAAATCCCTGCCACACACCACCTAACACAGTGATTGCAATGGAGTCCCATCGGCGAAATCCTTCAAGGCGCGCCACCTGCTCAAGCCAGCGTCCCCTCCACAGGAGAGTTTGCAAGGTCAGACATCCGTCCCAGCCTGTGAATCGTAGCACCTCCATCTATGCCAAAAAGACCACTCTGGTCATATCCGGAAGAACAAGAGGGATTGGGCGGCCATACAAGTGGTGCAGGACCCATTCAAGACTAAGGCCAGTAAGCTCCAGCTGATATGCCAGGTAGTTCCAGCCATGCATCAGCCAGTCATTTATAACTAGTAGTTGAGAGGCCCATTAATACAAACGGATATCTACCATGCTGATGCCCCCATCGTATACCGAATGGTGACACTTGGCTTGACTGATGTGGGGGAAGACGGCCACTCCAAAGAAAGGACCGCAACAGAGCCACAACTTCTGTAAACCATGTATTGGGTATTTGGAGCAGAAAGGACTGCAAGGAGTAGAGGAAACAGGGTAAAATCAATTTTTTTTTTATCAGCACTACCCTGCCTAAAACATTTGGTGGGTGGTTTTACTTGACTAGAAGATTCCTTCTAGTCCCCTTCAAAAGGGGGAGTGAGATTACGCGCACGTGTGAGGTCTGGAAGTACAGAGATATGCGCCTCTAAATACTTAAAACTGAGGCAGCAGATAGGGATGTCAGGCCGCCAGTCAACCGATGCACTGTCCCCTTGCAAAGGGACGAGCAGTGACTTGCCCCTGTTAATCCACAGACCCGAAGCATCTTCAAAGAGGCAGAGGATCTTGAGGGCTCGTGTGCCAGCTCGTGCCGGATCTGCAAGAAACAGGAGGACATTGCCTGCATATAATACAATCCTGTCTTCTGCAGCACCGCACCAACTCCAGCCCTGCAGCTGGGCATCACAGCGGATCAAACGAGCCAGGGGTTCTATATCATGGGCAAAGAGGAGAGGAGAAAGGGGACAACCCTGGTGAGTACCCTGCCTAACTTGGAACTCGGGGAACAAGACCCCATTGACCATAACCTGGACTTTCGGGTGGGAGTACAAATAGAGTCACCATGTCCCAGAACCAGGAACGAAAGCCCATCAGGCTCAGGACCGATGTAAGATAGCCCCAGTCGACAGTGGCAAATGCTTTTTCAAAGTTGGCAAGCAACAGGGCTGCTGCCTCCCGCCCCCCCCCCCACCTGAGCCATCACCACCTGCAATTGCCGGATACAGTGCCTGGTACTACAGCCCGGTATGAAGCCACATTGATCCAGTGAATCAAGGAACCAAGGACCGGTAGGAGCCTATTCGCCAGGATCTTCACGTAAATTTTAATATCTGCATTAATTAAAGAAATTGGCCGATAAGACGTGCAATCCGACGATGGCTGGTCTGTCTTGTGGAGGACCACAATAGTGGCCAGATCGCGCTCCAGAGGGAAGGCTCCCCACTTCACAGCCTCCAAGTAGAACTTAAGGAGATGAGGGGGTCACATCATCAAGTAATTTGGAGTAGTATTCAAGGGGTAAGACATCTGGGCCCAGAGTTTTCCCAATGTTTAAATCCCGGATAGCTGCCAGGACCCCATCCTCGGTAATTGTCTACTCTAGGGTGTGTTGTTGGGACTGCATCAGACGAGGAAGAGGAATATCAAACATCAGCGGGCGAGCAAGCTCAGGGGAGCCCGCAGTCAGGGGGCATAGAGACGCTCATAATAATCTGTGAAAGTGGCTGCAATATCTTCAGCTGAGGTAACCAGGATTCCCGTGCCGTCCGTAAGGGAAGGGACCAACCGAGAGCCAATATTTCTATTGGCTAGTTGGGATAGAAGAACACTGTTCTTGTCACCGTGTTCATATACACGCTGACAAGTGGCTCGCCAGCACTGACAGGCTTCTTGCGAGACCAGCTGGTGCAGTGAGGCACTGTCGAGTTCTAATTGTTGGGTTAACTCCTCTGTGGCTTGAATCTCCTTGCAGTCTCACACTGCAGTTTATGTGTTTTGAGGTTAATAATTTCTCGCTGTTTGGCTTGATCCTTACACTTGAGGTAGGCCTTAGCAAGGCCTCGCATCATCGGCTTACTAGCCGCCAAGAGCGTACCAGCCATCTGAACCGTACCCAAGTTGGCCTCAAAGTATGTGCTAAGCTCTTCAGATAAGTATTCTAGTAGTTCCTCGTCCATCAGAAACCAGGCGTTTAACCGCTACATGTGCCGCCTGTGATGCAGTGGGGTTCAGACCTGAAGCAGCAACAGAGAGTGGTCCGAGATACCTGGGGAGCATGGTGGCCCCACAGTGCATGTGATATAAACAACAGGGAGGAAAAGGTAGTTGATATGGGACATATGTTTGGTGGAAGCTGAGGTGTGTGTATACGCACATGTCTGTGGGTTCCATGTCCTCCTGGCATCGCAGAGTCTGAGGGGGTCTGTCCAGGAGGTGAGAGCCCCGGAGAGGGCCCGTAATCTCACGCTACGGGCCCGGAGACATCTAAATTAGGATTAACAACAATGTTAAAGTCATCCCAAGGAGCAACACCCCATATGGAACGGTAGGGATCAAGGTCTGGAGGTCGGTACATGTTTGGACCTGTTGCTGAGGAGGGGGGTAGATACTAAACAGGTTATATGGCTTTCCTTCTAAAGTCTTAGTCACCCCCACATATTTATCCAAGGGATTGTGAAAAACCTGAGTAACCACAAGGGGGAAAGACCTGTGGCGGAGGATTTCAATCCCTCTGGACCCCCTAGCGAAGCCAGAGTGATAAACTCGATCATAACCAAAGCTTAGCAAGAAGGGACAGAGGTGTGTCTCTTGTAGAAGAGCCACACCAGGCTGGTGGTGACTGAGGAACTTAAGGACTACAGTGTGTTTGATCAGGCCTAGAAGGCCATTAACGTTCTAGGAGATAAGATGTAACTCCATGCGGGAGATGGCCTAGGCGTGTGAGAAGTACCAGTTGAGTTGGGCACCAGAGGTGCAGCAAGGAAGATCAGGCGACAACGAGAGCAAACAAACATGAGAAGGAAGAAGAAAGGAGGCAAAACAGGAAACACAACCCCCAATTCAACAATACCCAAACATATTGAGTAGTTGAGAGAGTTAATCCTTGTGCAGCAAGGGATCAGCGTCAATGGGGACCACAGGGCCGGCCAATCCGGGTTCCCTGGAAGACATCAAGGGAGAGAAAGGATTGTCAGTTTCCAGCTGAGGCACCATCAGGTCATGTTCAAAGGACGTCGGGATCTGCCATGTCGTCCTCGTCTGCTGCTGGATTTCAGGTGGTTTTGTGTCTGGGAGTGGATGCAGGTCGAGCATGATGGGCCTGGGACCCCTTGGATGGGGATTGGGAGAGTTCATACCTTTGCAGAGTTTTGCGCTCAGTGGCCCACTCCCAAGCCACCTCTGGGGTGTCGAAGAAATGAGAGCGAGAGTTATGAATGGGAAAAGTAACATGTATTGCAATGACATCGCCCTGAGTTTTTGTTTCACGGGGTAAAGGATTTACGCTGGAGTTGAGTAGCTTTAGTGTAGTCCTGAAAAATCATAGTGTGAGAGGAATCAAAACAGAGCTTACCACGGGTGTGGGCTTCTCGAAGGATCACATCTTGATCACGGTAGTTCAGGATCTTGATGATGAGGGGCCGGGGTGGGGCCCGCAGGGGAGGATGATGGGTCAGCGAGTGGTGTGCCCGCCTCACCACGACTCACAGAGATAGCGAGCCCTTAGGTAACCAGGAACTGAGCCAGTCCTCAACAAAAATTGTAGAACGAGGGACCACAACCCCTTCAGGGAACCCCACCAGGTTGCTCCGACGTGAGCGGTTTTGGGCATCTTCGGCCCTGGCCTCAGGGGTGGGAACGGTTGAGATCAGAGTTGCCACCTTGGTCCTCATGTCAGACGAGTCGTCTTCAAGTGTAGAGATGCAGCCCTCCACCTCCTCCACACACCCCACCATGTTGCAGAGATTGTGTCTCAGCAAGGCAACGTCCGCACTGACCTCACCAATCTTGTACTTATGGGCTTTGCAGGATGCTTAAATGGCCTGCTGGATCTGCTGTCCATCCGGGTGTGAAAGGTCTCTTACTGGAGTCAGTGGCGGGTGTAGTGAACTTGTCCATTTTCGATTGGGACCCCGGAACTTGGAGTTTGTCCTTCCCCATCGCAAGACACCAGATAAAAAGTCAGTGGCGGGGTATTATGCAGCCCTTCTCAGTCTGAGTGAAGGGAGTTCCCTCATGTGAAAAAACGGTGGGAGGGGAGTTCTCCCAGTGCACGTGGGTCACAGCAACTAGATTCTAGGTCTCTGCAACCGTCGGCCTGCTTGCCCTCGGTCCACAGGGCAGCACGAGCAGCCGAGGTAAGGTATTGTTCACAATTCCATCAAGACACCCAAGCACCGAACTATCCAAGGGGACCTCAGTTCACCAGGTCTGCATCGCTGCAGCCAGCGCAGAGGGCAGTCACTCCACAAGGTCAAAGGCGGGTGGGCAAGCACCCGAAGTGAATGGCTTGTCGAGCTCCAAAGGAGGGGGGTCTCAGGTCCAACAATAGCAGAAGATATTCTCCAGCGACCTCGGGGTGCACTAGGAAGGAGAGAGGAGAAAGGGTGCGTCACCACAAACAAGGTCGCGGCCCAGGTCGTAGTGCATCCGCATAAGAAGGCCTTCTTGTCGGGGGGTCCCCTATATATATATAAACAAGGCGGCCCGGGTCCTTTTCGTAGCTGAGGGCAAAGCAGGCCTACACAAGAGGAAAAGGAGGGAGCTGGGCCACTCGCTTCTGAAAATCCAAGTCCATTTCAATGGTGCAACTCCAGGGACAAGACCAATAAATGTAGGCAGGCAGTATAAAGGTTGGGGTGGGCGTCCAGCAAATGGGGCCTCAGGTGCACTCACCGGAGTCTCAGCAGTGAGGTCTCTGCACAGGGCCACAGGCCAGACCTCCAGTGCCCCTTGTGGCATGTTCCTTCAGGAGCAGTACAGCCAGTAATTGGGAGAGGAGCTCCATGGCTCGGGAGCCGCTGTCTCTGGACGTCGCTTGGGCCCTCTCCACAGTGGCAAACCTCTTTGAACCTGCCGCGGCTCCCTAATCAGGGCTGGGGTCAGGTGCTACTTGCCACAGGGGAGCCGCTAGCTAGGATCCTGCTGTATCGTCAGGACCCCAGAGACGCAGTTTATGCCAAGCAACAATGGCGGCAGGGAAATAGGGGGGGAGGTCTGAGGCAGCAAGATGCGGCTCACGCATTCCACTCAGTGTCACGATGATTCTGTAGAGCCGCTTGCCCCTGCTGCAGTCTCTTCCTCACTGCTTCAGCCAATCAGTGCATGTGACAGGGGGTCTATTCTTCTGGAAATTCCTGCTTTCAAGAAAACATATACACTGAATCACTCCTTTTCTAGCTGTGCGCCTAAAATTTAAAACTCACTTTTCCATCACATTCAGCTTTCACAAAATCACTGAGAGACTTTCTCCTGATTAAATTCTTCCTGTCTAGTGCTGAGTGAAGTTTCAGTTGTAAGAATATAGCTGCACTATGACAGTCTACCTCCCAATATTCCACCCTGGAATTGGATGGCATGTGCATGTATTGGAGCACATTTTTACAAACACATTGGGACTAATTTCGAGTTTGGTGAACCACTCACTGTCCGGGTGGCCAGGTCAATACCTCCACCACTCTTGCCAGATTATCAGCAACTATATTTAGAGATCTTTGCCAGCCTTGAGGAAACGTCTCTGCCTTTAGACAATCCGCTGCCACTGTGCATCCTCTGAAGGCACTGAAAGTTTGCTAAGCTGCCACCATTTTTCATGCAGTTGCTCAACAAAATTGTTTGTTTTTCATAAACAACATGCTAATGACCTTGACACCCTGGGAGTATTTTTCTGGGTGTGGGGCATTTACATTTTTTCCCCGGTGGTCCCCAACATAAAAAATGTGCATCAGACCATCTGCTCTAAATAGGGCGGACAGTCTCATGTACGTACACGAATGACCACATGAAACATGGCCGTCAGGCTGTTGGTATAGGGTTTCCACCTGCGTCGTCAGTGGAGGCACCACCGTGGAAACACGAAGGCCCATCCAGCTTTAAATAGAGTGGAGTAGAGTGGAGGGAGGAATGTGTAAGTTTGGTGGCTAGGCTACTCTGCCCTTTTTGGGGAGGAGTGTCATGTCCGCAAAGACTCTAAAATAGATTGGTTGTAACTTTTTACTTATTAAGCTTTCCAGCCTTTCAGTGCATTTCCTCTTTCTGCTTGTTGATCTAGTGTTGATTGATTTTCTTTCTATTCTTTTGTAGTTAATTTGTAATGCACGCTGATGCTCTAGATCTTAATACGTGCCATATAAAAAAACTGAATAAGTAAATAAAATAAATGATACTTCTTCAGCCTTCTCGTATGGGTTGAATGTGTGCAAGCATAGCCTTGCTTGGTTGTCAATGCTGCCTGATTTGTGTATAATAGTTAGTATAAGGGCTGGCAGGTATGTAACAGTTGTGATTTGTACTATCCATGAAAAGAGTTGTATGGCTAAAGATGCTTTTCCTCCCTGGAAATAAGACAGATAAAGAAGTCAGGGCTCTTAACACTGACTAAGTCCTTCCACTTCAAATGGTGCATGCATGCTTATACTGGTGATTTTTAGGTCGAGCCTAGAGTAGCGCGCAAGCGCTGCTCTGGCGAAGACTTTATGTAGGGGGCTTCAAAAAGCTGACCAGACGCTCGTGCGTCATGGCCTTTTCCTTGCGGTTACCCGCACGGCCGCCATCTGTTTCCAATTATCGAGCCCAGACGCGGGCACGTTAATTGAAAACACATGGCGGCCGTGCGGGTAACCGCAAGCAAAAGGCCATGGTGCACGAGCGTCTGGTCAGCTCAGCAGGCTGCCACGCTCGCTCGCCCCCGCTCGCCCCCGCTCCTCTCTTCCCCGCTCCTCTCCTCCAATGGTTCGGGCGGATTGCAGGTAATGAATGGGAAGTATTTATTAAGGGCTTGCCCAGCTTGAACACTGGCTGGTCTTGAGGTGATGATCCTGGAGGTTGGCATATCATTAGGAGGCAGCGAGTGGGACTTTACAGGCTGAAAGAGCGAGTCTAAGCAGGGGTAGAGCCCTTCCTTAGGTGCTGTAGCCTGCTGTGACAATTAGCCCTTTTTGCCTGCCTTTGACACAATACACCGCTTTTCATTTTTCCTGCCCCCTCACCACCCTTCCTTCTCGCGCCTCCCCTCGCTTCAGGAGCTAATCGCCAAAGTTCATGCGGCATCGGAATTTGTTCGGCAGGAGTCTCGCTTTGCCCATTTCATACCAGCGTTGTTGCCGTGCAGTATATTTCAGCTGCTGGTGCTCATTACCATACAGCTGGCCCGTAGAAAAGGGGCGCGGAGCCGGCAGAAGCGGCACTGTCTGCGAATGGGGCCCCGCCAGATGGGGCATGTGTTCCAGTGGGTCCCACTGATAGCACACTGCATTAAAAATCATTCTGCCGACGTCTAAGGTCAGCCCCATGAATTCAGAGCTGGAGAGGTATTCAGCATTTTACTGATGCTGTTCAGCATGGCTAAGGGCATTGGCAAAGCCAGTAGTTAAAAAGTGAAACCTATTGGCTTGCCAGTGCTTGTTTTACTTAATCGTGTCAGGTTCTTACTCCTGGAAAGTGTGTACCTTTTTGTTGATGATACTCAATTGTACTTTTGCTTCGTTATATATAATATATAATATTCTATGGGAACTGTATTTGTCTGTTTTTTGGCCTCGTAAAGTGCTGTAATGCCCATGGGCCATGGTCATATTTTATGAATCTGCATAAATTACTGAAGCCTAAGTTTGCAGCAAAATGTTTCTTGCCTGGGGGCAGCATCACACGCATTGATTTATTATATCTTTTTATTCGGGCTCATTAGATTGGCTGCATCTGGGGGATTTTCTATGAAGACGGTAAGAGGAGGCTGATGGGATAGTGGGGTGTTGTGTGGAAGAAGTAAAACAATGATGAGGCACATAAAATCGAGTTGGTGTCAAACCTTAGACATCAAGAAAATGAAATCCTATGCAAGGTGATTGTGAACATGTCTCATGTCTTAGGTGAGATGAATTGAATATTAAAGCGCTCCTTGTGGTAAATTATTTTCTTGGAGAGCTCATCATGAATTCCGCTGCTTAACCATTACCAGTGACCAGTCTATTATGCAGACCAAAATCAGTAGGCTGATATCCCACCACAGGCGCATCTATTTCTTTTACTACTCATATCTTGGGGTTTGAGCAGAGATTTGCATCAAACACGGCTTTCGGTTTGTAATGCATTTATTGGTATCCTTGGAAGGTGCTATAATAGGCCAATAAGATTTAAACAAGCATTGGCATAGCCAATAGGTCTCGCCTTTGGGACCTTATAAGTGTTTAGCCATGCAACAGTTGATGTTGTTGCACCAAGGATATTGTGTTGCATAACTAAATACTTATAAGGTCCCAAAGGCGCGACCTATTGGCTATGCCAATGCTTGTTGTATTTGTGTGTGCCTTGTGCCTCCGTCCCTGCTGGTGTACGCTAGTGGTCTGTTTCCATGCACTTTCTTTGTGAGAGAATGTGTGAGTTTAAAATAAATGTAATCTTGGCTTTTGCTGCTCTCCCATGCACGGGAATCAACACACTGATGCTATTCTGTACGGTTGCCTGGGCCCAGGGAGAGAAAATGTTTGTAATTAGTGCTGTCATTGGAATGCAGTTTGTGGTTTGGTGTCTAAGCACTTTTTTCAATCTTCTTTGTTTATTATTTTAGTTCATTTGTTACCAGATGACATTATGTTGGCGCATCATTGCCCCTGTCGGGTGTTCACAAAGATCAGTAAGGTATTCATTGAGTAGTAAGCATTAATGGTGTATTTACCTGTCCTTTTTGCTCTGGCTTTGTTGTGTGAGTAGTTTCTTTGCTTTTCCTATCTTGAACTTTTTTCTATGGATCTTTACCTCTTAGACAAGGTCAAATTGTTGACTTGCTATTTGCAGTGGTGAAGATCACATTGAAGTTGGGATTTCACATCTCAGTTTGACCTATTTATTGCCCTGACTGACTCATGTAGGTGCTGTGACAATGCACGCTGCATGAATACCTCCCTTTGCACATTTCAAAGTTCTAGTGAAGTCCTAGTGACACATAGGCACGGTTTTTGCTAACAAACAATAGAGAATTACTGTTAGCTCCCAAGCAGGACTAGTTCTAGACCTTTATTTCACAGTACCAATGGGGTACAGCACCCACAATGGAACAGTGAGATGCTCATTCCTTTTTCAGACTACACCTGTAATAAGAAAGTGACACCACTGCTCAATTTGCTACAAGTGAGTAGTAACATCACAATATTGCATTATCTCAAGGCAGCACAGGACTGACACTCTCTTACTGTCAGACACTGAGAGAAAGGAAGGAGTGCTGGTGACTGAGCAAGTCTTTGCAAATCCTAAGCTGAAAGAAAAAAATAAATGATAAATTCCTGCCAGTTCTAGAGCACAAAGATTGTTGTTTGGTGGTCACCACTGCATCTCAGTTCACAAACCTGAGGGAAGATGGAAATCCAAAACTGACGCTGTTGTGCGGCCCTAATTTTTACAGTACTAACACGAAGAACTCAGTGCTGGCCTGAGAAGAAATGGTATTTGCGATTGGGGCTCAGAGAGTGTGCAAAGCACTAGAGATAGAGTGAGAAAAAGGGCGGGTGTTCTTTTTTAAAAAATAAAATGTTTAGGAATATGCATGTTGCATTTCAAACCAAACACGTCGAACGTGTGCGACAGCATAGAGGGTGGCTGGTTATTTGTAAACGCCTCGTGGCGGTGTGAAGCACGCCGAGAGGGCATGCAGTGACTCTCTCCATTCGAGGGGCTCGCATTATTATGACGCTTAGTGCGCAGAAGAGGACGCGTTGTTCTAATGAAGAGACAGCTTGTTGTCAACTTGAATAAATACGTTCCGTATACCCATGGAGATTGTCCCAGTAATGTGGATCGTACCTTTATGTCCAGTGCTGCCCTTTCTGGGCGATGTGTGTTCCTTGTACCCTTGTCCTGATGAGGCCCAGATGAAAGGTCCGAAACGCGTCGACCGCATGAATAAAGAGGAGTCCATTGAATGAAAGATTTAGCATTAAAAATATTTACATACACACTGTGGATGGATTCAGAGGTGGAAGTTTTTACCTCTTGTGTGTACAGGATTACCTCAAAGTGGATTGCTGTTAGTTATAGAGCAAACATGAAACTCCTAGTTTGGGGTAGGAAGGAGTATATAATTATGTGTATTGGTATGTGCAATTGATTGTATGTAATTGTTTTTTGAGGTTGTTGTAATTATTTATTGTATATAATTATGTTTGTACTGATATAAGCCATGTATTGTTTTGTGTCTACATAAATTTGAGAACAATTAAAAGAATTTACTAATTGTTCCTATTTGGAATCAGAGCTGGTATGTGCCTTAATACGAATAAATACAAATAGATAGGGACTGTGCACAATAGAATAGGATTGAATTTATTGTGTCCTATTGTTAATGTTATTGTATTAATTCCTCCACATCACTGTCTTTGTATAGTTTGATGCATTTCAAACCAAACCATGCTTTGAAATGCTAAACATAAAATGGCGTTCTGAGGCGAGGAGGGAATGTGTGGAAGCAGGGGTTCTGTAAAAGCAGCTGAGAGTGAGCTGAGAATGAAGAAACACATTATTTGCTAGCAGCTATATTTGTGAATGTAAAAGAGTGAGGAGACTGGAAAAGCACAAACTGCATTCATTAAGTTACCCCTTCACCTGATTAATGTTGCAATTAACAGTCCCAAATGGACATAACAGAAAAATGTGTTACCTAAGAAATCCATGTCCTTCTACAGCATTCTGTATGTGCCTTATTGCTTCTATATTGTTACATATTTCCTTAATGACTTACAGCAGCTTTGTCATGTACAATTGGGAGTACTTTATCCCATATCTAACTGGCTATGCTTATTCCAATGGCCTCATTACAAGTGCCCTGTGTAATTCCAATATGTGCCTCAACCTATGTTACCGCACATATCAGAATTATGAGTTGTGGGTACTTTGCAAGGCCGGACTGGAGGTATCGGGCATTGGGCGTTTCCGTGGAAGGCTGGAAGGGTGGGGGGCCACTTTTATTACTGTACCAGCTGGAGACAGAGTGGAGTTTTGTCTAGTGGCAGTTTTGACTCATCTAGGGTAGCACAGAGGGTTGATATGCCTGCTGCAAAGAGTGTGTACTGTGCAGATCACAGAACAGTATTTTATGCGCATAGGTCAGTGGTTTACTGATTTTGTCACAGAATTCCTTTTGTTACTGTTACTGTGCAGTTCATAAGTTACAACCGTAATATAGGTTAGAAAGTTATGTTTTTTTCCCAGTCTTTCATTATCCTATTTTGCTAAAAAGGGTTTGTTTGGGTAGAAATTAATTCTTATTAGGAAGTCAACCCTAACCACTGTGTTAAGTATTAATCCTGAGTTTATGCTCCCCCAGACCAAGCACTCTTAAAAAATGCCTACCAGTATGGATGATGTGAATCCTACACCTTGTAGTCCCCTTTGTATTATGTAACATTTTCTATACACTGATTTACACGTGTGATTCATTGTCTCTATATGTGTTTGTGGTGCAAAATGCTCCGACACCCGACTCTGGTATGAGAGGCTCTACGAAACAAATGAAATACATGATAGAGAGGGACTTTAGAGAGATGAGAGGCACTGTTGGAGGGTGATAGTGAGGGAATCATTGAAGAGCCCCCGTAAAGATTGCCATATCCTGGTGCACTGTAAGGTCATTGCTTACTATGCTTTAAAAATGAGTAAATTGAATATATAATGAAAAATGGGTTGTAGAATGTACCATTTTTGCAATTTTTTCCTGACTTTTCTTGGGGGAGAACTCCCCGAAGCTCCCTTGAAGTGGTCAGGCTCACTATGCACCGTATAGGGGCTGGTCTGACAAAAGTTGCCAGGGCTGCTTTGGGGTCCCAGTCTGTCCCCTGTATTTTACCACATCTGGTAAATACTGGGTGTGATAAAAGCTGCATCCCCTGGACACATTTTGGCACCTCAAACCGCCTGAAATTCACTTTTTACAAATATGTCCGGAAAATACTGAAACATGAATTTTCTTGTGATAAGCCCTACGATTTAAATGTCATGCGCCATTTTGTAGGCGGAACTTGTAATATGTGAATTTTTTCACTGGTAATAAGGCACTAAGGGCCATATGTATGAAGCTGTTTTCGATCGCAAACACCGCGAATCGCAAAAAAACGGTGTTTGCGATCGCAAAACAGAGCTCCGCTATGTATGAGACACATACCGATCGCTAATTTGCGAATCGCTAAATTAGCGATTAGCAAATTAGCGAATACTACCAAATAGCGAACTAATTGCGAATTCGCAAATTGTGACAAAAAAATAGCGAAACTCGCAATTGTAGATCTCGCAGTTTGCGAATTTGCAAAACGGGATGCATGAATAATTTGCAAATTGCGATTTCACGAAATTCGCAAAATAGAGAATCGCAATTACCACCAAGTCTGAGCAGGTGGTAACCAGGTGCAACCTATTTAAAGAGACCCACAATGCAACTGATTATTGCCACAATGTCTGGGCTGTACGTGATAGCCAGGAGGCTGCGACTCAGAGCTGCTGAACAGAGAAGGAGACGCCAGGAAAGAATCTTCAGAGCGCGCATAACCCTGTTCCAGCGGACTGAGGAGGAGATCCATACAAACTACAGGCTGGATGAAGAGAGCATCCTGGAATTAATAGCAGAGCTCAAACCTATACTTGAACACCCCACACGCAGGACACACACAATCCCCACCCATATACAGGTCCTGTGCTCACTTCACCTCTTGGCGTCAGGGAGCTTCCAGGGGGTGATAGCCACAGCAGGAGAGGTCTCACAGAGTGCATTGTCGCGCTTCTTCCACGCGTTCCTTGATGCCATGGTACAGAGGCTGCATAACCACATACACTTCCCCAGCACACCACAGGCACTAGACCAGACCAAGCAGGACTTCTATCAAATTGCACAATTCCCCCACGTCATTGGATGCATAGATGGGACCCATGTCGCCATATCCCCCTCCCAGAAGCGAGTATGTGTTCAGGAATCGCAAGTCCTACCATTCCCTGAACATACAGGTGGTGTGTGATGCCAGGCACATCATCACCGACATCGTCGCTAAATACCCAGGCAGCACCCACGACTCATTCATCTTCCGCCACAGTGGGATACACCGCCGACTCACAAGTGGGGAGTTTGGTGAGGGATACCTACTAGGTATTTGCATGTGAAAGAAGGACACACTAGTAATGCACAGCAGTGGCAGGACAGTGTTCAACCATATTTTTCTCGCCCCACAGGTGACAGTGCGTATGCGGTCCGGGACTACATACTCACTCCTTACCTTAATCCTGCCAACGCTGGGGAGCGGAGGTACAACAGTGCCCACATAGCAACCAGATGTACCATCGAGCGGACCTTCGGAATACTCAAGAGCCGGTTCCGATGCCTACATAAGAGTGGAGGGGCACTTCAATACAGCCCCCAGACCTGTTGCAAGATAGTGGTAGTGTGTGCCATGCTGCACAACATCGCCACCAGGAAGGGCACACCAGTGGAGCTCACCGAATCGGAATCATCAGATGAGGAGGGGCCAGCTCCTGGATGCATGCCAGCCGGTGTAATTGGTGCAGCTGCTGGGAGCCAGAGGCGAGATGAGTTCACACAGAACTATTTCTAGGTAAGAAAAAATGACACAATGCTAAAGATCTAATACGAGACTGTGTTTAATTTCCTTTAGTACAGGATATATATCGGCACACAGCCTGTGTGGCAGACAATGTATTGTTAAAAGTCCCGCACATGTGTGATTCACAGTGCAAATTGACTATCATGAGCAAGTGTCTGTGTGCACTGGGTTGATGCACCCATATCCATGCCTATGTCTGAGCGCCTCAACTGCGGCGCTGACGGCCTGTAGCCCCTCGCTGTGGGTGCACAGTGCCCTCTTCACCTGTCTCAGCAGCCCTGCCGTGACGCACACTACGGCGCCTGTCCGGTGGGGGCGGTGGTGTAATGCTGCTCCTGCTAGATTGGGCGTCCTCGTCTGTTGGAGTGAGGACTCCTGGGCCAGCAGTGGCAGCTGCCCGCAGCTGATCCACAGCACATGTCACCTGTACCAGACCCCTGGCCACGTCCTGGCTGCAGTGTGCCACCTCGTGCTGCATACTGATGCTGCGCCTTGACAGCACAGAGGTCGCTGAGGAAAGGTGGTTGACCGCCCTGGTGTAGAGGTCTAGGCGGGTGTGTAGGCGCTGCCTCTCCCTGCGCCTAGCAGCACGGTCCGCTCTTAGTTCAGCACAGAGTGCCTCCAGGGCACCCGTCAGTCCCATGAAGCCAACCCTGATTTGCCTCTGTATTGACTGTATGTTTTTTGCCTGCAGGCGCTGGACCTCTAACATGTGGCCCTCCAGCCCTTGGAAGACTGTGTCATCTCCTGTCACTGCTGCACTGGTGGATGCACATGGTGCCCTGCGCCTGGATGGGATTGGTGGTATTGGATCGGCACGTGCTCAGGGTTGTGGCTCTGACTGTCCCTGGACTGTTTGGACATTGACATCGGTGTCCTGGGATTCCTCCTCCAGTGGGGGCAATGGTGGCACTGCAATCCGCCTGCGGCGTATTGGAGGGATAACTGGGCTGCCCTTGTCTTCCTCTTCCTCCTCCTCTTCTTGCCCTGTTGCCTCTGGGCTGGGGGATTCATCCTCCCCTCCACTGATTGTTCCCTGTGTTTCTGCTGGTGCTGTGGACATAAATGCACACATTAATTTACTGTCCTGCCTTGCATTTGTTATGCATTAAATTTCACTGTTTGGAGTTACATGGGTCCTATCTGTCTGTATTTTGACTTTCATGATGCACACATACTGTTTGAGCCTGGCTGGGTGTCATTGCTCCACTGTTAGGTGCATGTAACTACATCTCCCATGATGCATTGCTGTGTGTGCTTGTGTACCTGCACTGGAATTATAGTTTTGTTGTGCCCCTGGGTCTCTCCTGGGTGTGTGGGGGAAGTAGGGAGGTATCAGGGTTGTGATGGCATGCTTCTTACCTTGTCTTGGTTGTGGGTGGTCGGAGCTGTCCAGGTCTGACACGCCCATTACACTCTCCGGAAGCAGGGTCCCCTCAACCATTTCTTCGAGTGGTGTTGAAGCGGTGGCAGTGGAGGTCCCACCACCGGTCTTGTTGGCCTCCTCCAACCTGGCAGCAACCTTCTCCTTTGAGCGCGCGCGCATATCATACCAGCGCTTCTGTAGGTCTTTGACGCTTCGATGTGTGACGCCAATTGCGTTGACTTTGCGCTGGATGTCTGCCCATATCCTTCTCTTGCGTTTCTCTGGCACACGCAGGGACTTCTTACCAAACAGGAGCTCATGGCTCACAACCATCTCCTGTATCAGGGCCTCCTGCTCACTTTCTGTGAACTTTTGTTTTCTTATTCTGGGGGTCTCCCCCTGCTGCTTTTCCTTGCTGGCCATGTCTCCACTCTCTCCAATGTGTGTAGCACTGCAGTGATGCCTCAGCCTCTACTCCTACTCTCTCACTCTGCTTCTGAGACTCAGGTGCAGCATGGGTAGTCACACTTCCTGGTTGTGATGTCATCAAGCTGCACCTGAGTCCCCGATTTGCAGTTTGCGAATTCGCTAATTAGCGAATTCGCTATTTTGCGATTTCGCTAAATAGAGTTTTTGCTACTAAGGAATCGCTATTTAGCTACTCGCTATTCATTTTGCGATTTCTAGCGATTCGCTAATTTTTTGCGAATTTTTGTTTACATACCGTTTTGCGAATCTCTAATAGCGATTCGCAAAGAATCGCTATTTGCGATTCGCAAAAGGGGAGTTTGATACATATGGCCCTTAGTGATGACAAAAGGCACAGAAAAATTAAATAATAGCGTAAGAATGCTCAAGGTTAATACTAATTATGTCATTAAAGAGCAGAATAAGTCATAGAACTTGGAAAAATACGACTCGAATCGCATTAGAAAATGTAATTTAAAGTGAACTGAAAATATGAAAATGAGATACAAATGTCTCTTACAATCAACGCAGCACAGAGAAACCTTGACATATTCGTCTTGGAACAAGTTGAGCAAAGTATACCTTTTGTTAGGCCCCAGAGGCATCAGGTTCATGAAAGAGCAGCTGCAAACATTACAAGCAAAGCTTACATATAGAAACTAATAGCAAATGCGGGGTTGGAACCCAGCGCTTGCTACCAAGGATAGGGCTGAATATTACGAATTCTGTATGAAACGAACAATAGGACAAGGCGTGAGTAATATTCTAAATGGAAGCTACATCACAGAGACAATCTCTTTCAACTGGCAGGATTTTTTTTCTCGCCTTTAATCTGTCACCGAAATTGGCATTTGGTCAAATTGTGTTTTAGCAAATGTTGTCCTTCATTTAGGATGTAGAAAGGCCTTTACACCGACAGGGGTCTCACTGTTAATGGTCTTTAAGGTGAATGTGTAACCTAGGAGCTTTCAATCGTCTCTCCGGATTCATGATACTAGTAAGGCGCCACCATTTTTGGTTCCTGTAATGTCTGAGTTAACCTTTGGAGAGATGGGAAAAGCATTACACCATAAATTCTGCAGTTCAGCATTGCACTGCTCGCTCTTAATATGCAATAGAACACAAAATGGAGGTCGCCCTTGAAAGAAGTAGACATTATTATTTAAAACATACTGACATACCATCGTGATAGCAAAATGAGAGCACATGTTTGGGTATTATAACGATAAAGGAGAAAAAAAAGAGAATTCCCGCTCACTAAGTTCAAATCTTAGCAAAGCAGGCAGGCAAGAAACATTTGTCATACTTTCAATGTATTTATTTTAGTATTTCTTATATAGTGCAATCGTAACACCAGAGAGCATCAGGGTTCTCTAAAGAGAGCATTTTAATTGCGGCA
The DNA here is from genome assembly GCA_963921515.1 of Calotriton arnoldi. NCBI lineage: Eukaryota > Metazoa > Chordata > Amphibia > Caudata > Salamandridae > Calotriton > Calotriton arnoldi. The sequence goes on along the minus strand of CAWUFW010000155.1, from coordinate 190,684 downwards.
GGATTAAAGTATACATTCAACAGAAGGTGTTTTACATTGAACAATACGGTATATGCTGTTCATCTGAAACCAAAAGACAGAGAGCAAAGTGTGAAGGGGAAGAGGCAAGGGTGAGGCCCTTGTGTCGGGGCCAACAATCTAGATTCTGTTTTCAGATTACACATATATTAGAGGCAGAAAAAGATCACATAATGTGCACTGGATCATGTGATTATTTTTGGTGATGCTTGAAAGGCATTTTTAGAAAGAGGACCTTTGGTTTCCAATGTCGTCAATTTGACCACTGGACCACATCTCATGACTAGCATATCAACTTCTCACTATAAAAGCCTGAAAATTATTCATTTGGACTTTACCTTCCTATCTGTGTCCTTGTCCCGCACCACATACTTAGGAAAAGAACTCCTGACTGTCCAAAGTAATCCAGTCTGTTCAAATAACAGCAGATCATTCTGCAGATATGAAGAGAGTGCAGAGCAACCTGCCCAGGGGTAGAAGGGCCATGCAGGAGAACAATTTACCTAGGCAATTTGGAGGTTATATCTGGTAAAAACCCAGGAATGAGTGGTAAAATTGTGCAATCCGGGCTGATGTGAAAATAGAGTGGACCGATCACCAAAGAGCTCAGATCTCCTCAATGTTGATTCAACATTATAGCCACCAGGAAAATAAGTTTTCCTAGTAAGGAGCTGGATATGTGCTATAGCTAAAGGTTTAAAAACAGCCCCCTGAAAGGAAGCCAACATCGAGGTAAATTCCACTCTGAAGGACAACCAGGTATTCCAAAAAGAAACTACGAAGTAGTCTAGAGGCTAAGACCTCCTAGGGACAAATACCAACGGATGCAGTTGGAAAGGATCTGATGGCTACTATCCATTGTACTTTATAGATGAGGTAGAAACACTAAACTGAAATCCATCTTAGAGGAAATGTAGAAGCCATGGAATTGAGAAAGTTCAGCACAGCTGAGGGCATTTCAGTAGGGAGACTCAGGTTTTCCAGGCCTATTCTCAATATACACATGGATGGGTGAAGTCTCCTCAGAGGCTCTAAATAGAGAAGAGAGGGAATTCGGAAGAACCCTCTGTCAAAACATAGCCCAATGCTATAAAAAGGGAAACCACAACATCCATTTCCAACATGGCAGTACGGCAACCACTATCACCTCGTCTCTGCTGATACAAGCTACACGTCTTAGGGTCAGTCAGAAAAGACGAAGACGAAAGAAAAAACCCAGAGGGTGGGGCAAATAAAGGCATCTGCCATACAAGCCTCTCGTGGTGGAAACCTGCCTAAGAAATGTTTCAGACTTGACAAGGAATCCACCAGAGAGGAAATGATGTCAGAAAACGGGACCCTGAACATCTCACTGAAAACTGGAAGGACTGGGATGATGTTAATCAAGTAGTCTGCCACCACGTTGTGGATCCATATGAGGTGGATTGCTGACAACTAGAGGTGGTGCTTCCATGTCCAGAGACCTGTCTATAAGGTGAGATTCACTAACTTCTAGAGGTAAGTTCCTCATTATTGGTTGTGATGCACTTTTGCACTGTGCACCCATATTGTTTGTATGCATGACCAATGCTTGGACCTAGATGACAGACACAAAAGACTTGACTGCCAATAGCAAAATGGAAAGTTTCTTTAAGTTAAGTGACTGATTTATTTCCTCTCTGGATGATTGTGTCCGAAACAGCTGGTTTCCCTGGCTGTGTCACACCCAGCCATGCCCTGATGTATCTTTCCGCAGTACAAACAGCCATGGAGGGAACTGGAAGAACCAGACAACACAACTGGAATTGACTTGAAATACCAAATCTAAGACACAAACAGCTGGCTGTGCAGTCTCCACCAAGATAACAAGTCATGCCTCAAGGAGTCCAACTGAAAGCAAGCATACAGTAACACAAAAACCACTGCTGTCTGAAAACCAGAAGGAGGGAAGACCATCATTGAACCTCTGATGACTAAGCAAAGCAACCAAGCTTCAAAAAGCTCTATGCTCCAGTTATAATACTGGATATGCAGCCCCAATTTTGCTAATGCTGATGAAAGAGTCAACATTATAGCCAGATGTGCTTGCAACTCGTCTGCTCTGACCAAATGCAATCTGATGGTGATAAGGCATTCTCTGGTTTGAAACCTGGTGCTAAGGATTGATGGTCTATAGCGCCAAGAGACTCCACATGGAGTGAATGCTGTGCAGTAGAAATATCTACTACTACTACTAATAATAATAATAAGAAGAAGAAGAAATCCTGATAAGAGACCTGAATCATTAACTCCAGATGCACCAGTTTTTTGACAGAGCCTATCCACTTGTGATGTCATGGTACACCAGCACTTTGGTTTTTCACCCAAATAATGTACATGAACAATAATCCTTATATCATAAAGAAGTATATTTACTGTAGCCACTATCTTCATGAGCATCACAAAAGCAGATTTCATGCTGGATGAGAAGCTGCCATGAGTGGTCAGTCCATCGCTTGATCACTCTCTGGTACCACATCCATGTATGGACATGCGTAGTATTTATGTACTCGGACATTTGAGTTGCCTAGGTACTTGCCTACTGGTTGCAGAATGAGTGCCACAAAAGAATATTCGCAGCAAACATACTGGTGCCAAAAATGACTAATTGCAATGAGCATGATTTGACTATAACATGTTGTATGGTGCCAAGACTCTCCGTGTATAACTTGCTATGTGCTTACATTCAGGACTTGTTTACTGGCAGCACACTGCAAGACTACCATTATGTGCCTGTGCTGACTCTTAGTTTTCATTCTAGATGCAACAAATGTCGCGTCTCGCAGGCGCGAGATCCAGCGAGACTTACAACTCCTGGCCGCTATGTTGGGTGCAGCCATGCATAAATACGGCACACACATCAACAAGTCCTCGAGATCAGCACTACTCATGGGCAGCAGAACTGGACTGCAGAACCACGGTAGGGCGAACGTGCTCTCAGCGCTTTGTGCGAAGGCATAGTCCTTTGTTCTTAGACCCTTTGGAATTGGGCAAAGTAAGCAACACTCTCAGCACTCTTTGGCCAGTAGTTGTTGCATTTGGAAGCATCAGTGAGGTGCGCGTGAGGTGCGCTCAAACTTAGATGATGCATGAGACCAAATCAGACCAGCGCACTTCTAACTTTGGTAAAACCCCTGGCTGGCATAAACCAAGAGTGTACTATAGGATTACTTAAAGTGTAGCACCAAGCCTAAAAGTATTGTGATACAAACATTGTGTTTTAGCCACAAACTTTGTTAGGAACTAAAAGCTTGTACAGTGGCATATTGGACCCTAACAGTGAAGGATGACTGTTATACTGATTGCTACACTAAATTGTGAACCCTCTATCCTTATACTGATTGAAGCATTCAATTAATATGAACAGTGAAGGAATGTCTGACAGTTAACGAATGAAAGTACACCGCATCTTTAAATCCCTCACAGGTAAGGGTTGTCAGTAACATACTTGCATCAGTTAATAATCTGCACCCATGGACAGGATCCAGCATTAATCATCATGCCTTGCTGTTCCAGGTCTCCCTCCCCTCAGTACCCTCCCCAAAACCCTTCCCCTCATCCTGCCACTCTGATCCTCTGGTGTAATATATATTCACAGTGTCGGTGCTGATTGAAGGGGGCATTGGAGGGTACTGCTCCTGAGGAACTTGGTCCTGACACAAGTCCCTGCAATCATAAAGCAACCTACAGTGATCAAAGTGGTTATAGACATCCAAACACCATGCATTGGTAAAGTCTAACTCCCCTGAACTCAGGTTTTCAGACTCCCTTCATGGCTCCAATGCCACCAATTGAATGGACACGTTGAGTGTCTCAGGGAACCAGGAGACAGAGATAAGAAGGATTCACCTCAACTCTCATGCCTTGAAATAAAATGATTGTGTAATGTGTCTCTAGGCAGACATGAAAAAATGAGGTATTTGAAGGAGTAGTGACCTATTATAAGAGAGGAAGCAGGGCCATGTGGCTGACTTCTGCATTATTATGAAGCATGGTGTTCTGGCAAAATTGATGCTCCTCAAACCAATAAGGACGGGTATATAGAAAGCGACGCAGAGGTAATAATGTGACCCGCAACTTTACACTTCTCCGGATATTGTATTATTATGGCTTAAAAAATATTTTGGGAAGGCAGATTTTGGGAAGGCAGAAGAGTGGAGGGGAATTCAAGGATAAGATCTACTGCCCAGGATATGCCTTGAACTGGGTGTCAAGGAAGAGGAGCTGATGGATTGTTGACCTACCCTCTTTGAGGTAAGCAAGCACGCCTCTCAAAGCAATGTTGACATAGAAAGTGCATGTAAATATTCTACTTCTTAATTAAAATTATTTAATCAACTGTTTGCAATTTTAAAGTTTGCAACCTTCCTGCTACCGTTCATGCAATCCAAGAAAGTCTGGTCTTTATGTATAACATGATGGGGTGATATAAATATTTGTTATGTTATGCTAAATTTCATAGTCAATTCATAGACATTTAAACCTCCTGGTATCTATTACACCCCCAACCTTTGCTGATTCATCCATAACTTGTATGCGTAGAATGCAAAAAATTGCACCAATATGTGAGAGATCCAAAATGCCCTCAGGGCAAATATTTAATGCAACAGAAACTGAGAATACATTTGGAATTTCATAAACTATTTAAAGACATTATTACTTTCAGTATCCACCCAGACGCAAGCCTAAAAATACATTCAAATGGTTGGTTGTTGCTAATACCATCATTATTAGATTTCTCTAAAAAATATTCTTGCATTAAAAAATAAAACCTCATTACAGTGTTAAAATCTAGATTCATGTCAGATGAACTCTGTTTCATTCTGTCTATAAAAAGTGGCAGGAGCTCCATGACCTTCGGGTAGAATGAGGCTTTTAAGAGCCCTCTGACGTGGACCTAATATCGATGAATTAGGCAGTCTAGGCAATGGTTCCTTGAGTGTGAGCGTTGCCCTAGAGGAGTGTTCTCCCTGGGGGAATGTCCTTAGATCATTTTTCCTAGAAATTAGCTAGATGACCTTGAGTAGATGCAGCAGACCCTTGAGGCCATGTCTGTATGTCTAATCTGTTTTCTAACGGTTTATTGAAGATATGACATTTCTGCAATTGTCGGTTTTAGGGAACTGAAAATGTGATAGCATTGAATGAACCACCTGAGATGTGAAGTTGAAAGTGTCAAGTTCACTTTCAGCCCAGCCTCAGTGCTACAGCTTTGAAGCTCCTTGAAATATCTCTATTTTGATTTATTGCACTAATGTTTAATAACACCCATCTGGAGAAGAAACGAGACAGATGTCATAACACTAAGATTGACAACATAGCCAACCGTGTGAATACATCACTCATCAGTATGAAGACAGGACCAGTCTGTTAAAGTTTAGACATTTAATTGAATCTGACCTAATAACACTTTCCAGCAAATTAATATATTAAAATCACAGTTCCAAATTAAAAAGTTAGCACACTCATGTCATTCCCATCTGATACTATTTTCTGTACTTCAATCAACTAGCCTAATAACTATTAGAACACAGCACATGTTGAGCATACCAGTATATTTTCATTTTGCCTTTAAAAAATTTCATCTTTTAGATACTGCAGTGTTAAACGACTAACACGCTGTAAATAAACAAAAATGTCACAGGCAGAGTGTGTCACGAGGCAACACTTTTTCCATACATTAGCATTGCAGTTACTTTGAACATGTTGCATTAGCATTGGCTGGTTGCTTTGTTTCATAGAGGCTGTGAAATGTGCTAAGGTCTATGTTAAAAGCAAATACATCTGGCACCGCTGTAGGGATGGGTGGAAAGGCCTGCGCGTGGGTCATTACCTCTTTCGTGAGGCTATCCATCACCAGAGACTGAACAACCACGTGGAAAGTTAACATCTACAACCTGAATATATTTTTGGATTGTTCTTCATGAGAGTAAATGACCTTGGGCTCGATATACAAAACCTTTTAACGGCCACAAACCTTCGATTCGCTATATAAGAGGGTTTGCATCGGATGGTTTGCAATCACATACAGCGCTTTTGTATTTACTGAACAAATTTACCAATACGGAAAAGTGTTTCAGCATCGATAAATGAGTTTAGAAAAGGATTACGAATCGTTATTTGCGCATTTTGCGGGCATACCTTCCAAATTGCAATTCGTACCCTAAAGTAACAATGGTTTGTAACTGAAATTTTTGTCAGAAACTATTGATCAGTTACCAACTTCCCACTGGCGTAACGAAACTTGAGGGGGCCCTCCTGCGACATACGTGGATGCGCTCCTCCAGGACTCAATCAGGAGCTTTCCAGCCAGAGTATTGTGCTGAGGGGCCCCCTGGAGCTTAGAGGGCCCCCTGCACCACGGGGCCCTCTGTTATGCCACCCACTCCCAAGTTTGGGCGGTGACTGATTCGCAAAGGGGAAAAGGGGAACTGGTCCCTATTAGTCCCCTTCCCCTTCGTGAATGTTAAAAATGGTTACATAGGCAGTGGTCCATGGGACTCCTACCAACTCTCAGTGAAATTTAAAAATTAAAAATAAAAATTTAAAATGCAGTCACCTATCCTCTACGGAAACTGGGCTGCATTTGAAAGGAAAATAACGTTTATTTATACACCATGACAAACATTGTGGTCTGCTGACCCTTGCAGGCCACCATTCCTGTGATTGTAGGCAGTTTCAGGGGGCTGCAAATTGTGACCTTCCCAATGAATATGAAATAGACTTGTCACTCTGTGACCTCCTGCCATTCAGTATTTTGTGATCCGATCTATTTGTACATAGGTCGGTTCACAAAATCCTATGCCGTTTGTAAAAATTGAGTACACAAATCTGCAACCACTTTTTAGAAATGGAAAAATAGTACATCTGGTCTTGTGCTTGGTCAGGACCTGGAAATCTAATGCTTTTATCAGTGTACCAAGATGCACTATCTCCAGTGGGGTACTTTGGGCTAATGAAACATTTACCAGTCTTGTGTGTTTTATTTGTGAAAAGACAAAGGATTTTTTAGACCTAAATTTTGTACTCTATCTCTATTATATGCCTGAAAAATGATTCTGACCTTCAGTATTTCGAGCAGAAGCAAAGCTGCTGTGACTGAGCTCAAAGGGCTCAGGAAAGTTCATTTGCCACCACCAGGCTAAATAGGACAAGCCAAGTTGCCTTCAGACCCACCTTGGCTGCATTTCACGGAAGAGGATGTGTTTTGGGGCTTCATACTGTTTACTCTTTCTTTTGTGTCTCTCAATTCACTTTACTCTCTTTCACAACTTGTAGAACTTCCTACTGCTAATGTTCAGTTATCTTTCCTCCTTTTGCTCTCCTGGTTCGACCCTTTCCTTTCATCCTGAATATTCTGAGGTATGCAGTTCGATCTTCTCCTCCTTTACTCACCTCTTCATTTTAACTTTTACCTTAAGTACTTTTAAGTAGGCAAAGCCAATAATATGCAGTTCCAAAGATGTATACGTTTAGGGGGAGATTTACTAAGATTTTGCGCCGTGTTTGCGTCACAAAAGTGACGCGAATCGGCGCATAATCTTTTTTTCCATATTTACATTCCAGCGCTAAACTTGTTTAAAATAACGGAAGAGTAACGTGAAGCAGCGCATAGCGCAGCTTCGCATTACTTTGCGCCATGGGGGCGTACCAAGGGTGGAGCGTGAGCATTCCCGTGCAACCACCCAAGGTTTCTCACGCTAAACCCAATTTACTAAATGAAGTAGATTGGGTTTAGCGTGAGAAAACTGCACCCTTTTCAAGTATGCGCACGGAAGGAGAAATGCTTTCATTTCTCCATCCTTTTCCGACTTTGCATGCGTGCTGCACTGTGCACCACACACACAAAGTGGGAAAAACTTGCATGTGTATGGACATCGTATTTTGTACAGGAAGAGTATCCTTCCTTTACAAAACATATGCTAGTACTAAGGTGTGTGCATGGCGCACATCAGCTGTCATCAGCACTGGTTCAAGGGAAAGGGGAAGAGTGAGCCATATCTTTGAAGATATGGTGCTCTCCTGCTCCCTCCCTGTCGCGCAACACAGCGCAGCTTCGCGGGGGGCTGTGCTGCATTGCGTGACATTTTCGTAAATCTCCGCCTCAGTGGGTGAGAATACGTATCCCTGTGTCGTTTTATTTTGAAGTATACATTTCGTTATCAAAAGACTGCTTTCTCTCACTTGACCACCAAGTAGCCAGCAATTTTATGTTGCTCAGTTTGCCACAGTGACATATGCCCATAGTTTCCAGGCCAATTCCATTCACTTTTCTGTTTTTGAGATTTGCTTATGATTTGCGAACCAAATTGCGAACATATCTATATTTTCTACATGTTAAGAAATGCATTTTGAAGTGGGTTTCGCATGCAGACCATTTCACAGCTCAAGTAGTTATCCCCTGAGCACACCCTATGGGGTCGATTCCGATTCGGGCCGGAAAAAGCACCGACCGACCCGGATCCGGAAAAAATACCGACCGACACGTACCCGTGGCGCACGATACGCCAAGTACGATGCAAGGCGCGAAAAATCCGACCGACACGTACGGAAACAAAGTCGACCGACCGAGCCGCACGGAAAGCAGCAATCCGGCCGGAAAAACACGCGAATCCAACCGACCGACACGCACCCGGAACAAATCCGACCGAAACGTACCCGCTAACTCCAAACCGCAAAGTACGATGCAAGGCGCGAAAACCACGACCGAGTCGGACGGAGGACAAGCCGTACGACCGACACGCATACAAAACCGAGCCGAAGCAACACAATACACCGTGACCGACGCGTACGCAGCATACAAAACTGCACAAACACAGCGTGAACGAAACGGAGAACACCGTACGAGACCAATGCAGGGTCCGACTCGGTCACAAGAACGTTTCCAACATACACAAACAGCACAAAGGAAAAATCACCCAAAAAAAGGCCAAACAAGCAATTACCAAGCCAATAAATACTGGTGGGGGTGGGGACAGAGAACAAAGACACACCCACAACTCCACCTATATAAAGGACACAAATCACTACCATGAGCCTTTGCAAATGCCATTCCACTGCCAGCACCCAAGAGAAAGCAACCACACACCCACAGCTCATCCCTCACACAAGCCACACACCATCAGCACACCAACAAATACCTACCTCACATACACCCAGCAAAATACACACTCACACACCCTCACCTGCACACCAACACACACATCACCCACCATCACCACCCATCACCATGCCCCCCAAGAAGAATCCCAAGTTCCTAGATAGTGAATTGGAAGTCCTGGTAGACGAGATCCTCAGGGTGGAGCCACAGCTGTTTGGCACACTGGTCCAACAGACCCCCATGTCGCAGAAAACCAAGATGTGGGAGAGGATCATCAACAGGGTGAACGCCCAATCACCATGTCGGCGCACAAAGACCGACATCCAGAACAGGTGGTATGACGTGCGCAGCAGGGTACGGGACATGCTGAAGAAAGACTACATCAACAGCCAACACACCGGCAGTGGCCCTCCTGCCAAGCCAATATACCTCAGGCCCTGGGAGGAGAAGGTGCGGGCCATCCTTCCGCCAGTGAGCGTATATGGACTAGAGGACATCCCAGAGCCTGGTGAGTACACAACAAATGTACACAATATACTGCCACAAAACACACACATCACTGTCAAGGGAGAGTCAAACCATGCACTCATAGCAATTACACAGCAACCAGAACAGAATCATCCCAAAATGTGTATGTCAGTCAGATAAACACAACACATGCCATCAAAAAAGTCACATCCAACTGTGCCAACACATGTACAAACACAACTACAACTACAGCTAGGCAGTGGCACAAATAGAACTAACAAACACATCCACACATGTAGCCACCACAACAACACCAACACACAGTGAAGACCACTCAAAGGAAGGAATTCTGTGTATGCTGGCCAAGTCAGTGTAGCCAATAGCATCATGGGAGTCGCAGTCACACATATTGCCCCCCCACAACTGTCCCATCAACACCACCATGAACCATGCGCACATCACAGGGAGTGGAGAAGGACTCACAAGATGGCTGACACTGGCTACTGCTGTGGGGAGCACAAGGCCCTGCTGGCAACTGTGCACCAACAAACAGCAGGACACCACTGACTGACATCCTGAGAGACAACTTACACTCCCTGCAATGCAAGCACGTTCCATGGTGGGATATCTGGCTAGCTGGGTGGGAAGTAGGACTTGCAGCACTGACCATAGTCACAAGCACCTCCCCACACACCCCCCCCAACACAAACTCCACAGAACCCACCTGGCAGAATGCAATGCCCCCATCCCAACACAAGATCCCACAAAGAACCACCACCCTGGGTCATGTTGTGTGAAGCACAGGGACACTGTTGGGACTCTTAGCCAAACAACTGCCAGGACAACACTCCCAGCCATCCTGTCAGCACAGCCAGCCCACCCCACAGGGAAGCAGAATCAAAAGGAAGGAAGCATGGGCATGCTGGGAAGGGGGTGGAGGCAATAGCATGATGGGAGTCGTAGTCACTGATACTGGTCCCCCCACAACTGACCCATCAACACCACCCTGAACCATGCTCACATCACAGGAAGTGGAGAAGGACTCACAAGATGGCTGACACTGGCTACTGCTGTGGGGAGCACAAGGCCCTGCTGGCAACTGTGCACCAACAAACAGCAGGACACCACTGACTGACATCCTGAGAGACAACTTACACTCCCTGCAATGCAAGCACGTTCCATGGTGGGATATCTGGCTAGCTGGGTGGGAAGGAGGACTTGCAGCACTGACCATAGTCACAAGCACCTCCCCTCACACCCCCCAACACAAACTCCACAGAACCCACCTGGTAGAATGCAATGCCCCCCATCCCAACACAAGATCACACAAAGAACCACCACCCTGGGTCATGTTGTGTGAAGCACAGGGACACTGTTGGGACTCTTAGCCAAACAACTGCCAGGACAACACTCCCAGCCATCCTGTCAGCACAGCCAGCCCACCCCACAGGGAAGAAGATTCAAAGGAAGGAAGCATGGGCATGCTGGGAAGGGGGTGGAGGCAATAGCATGATGGGAGTCGTAGTCACTGATACTGTTCACCCCCACAACTGACCCATCAACACCACCCTGAACCATGCTCACATCACAGGAAGTGGAGAAGGACTCACAAGATGGCTGACACTGGCTACTGCTGTGGGGAGCACAAGGCCCTGCTGGCAACTGTGCACCAACAAACAGCAGGACACCACTGACTGACATCCTGAGAGACAACTTACACTCCCTGCAATGCAAGCACGTTCCATGGTGGGATATCTGGCTAGCTGGGTGGGAAGGAGGACTTGCAGCACTGACCATAGTCACAAGCACCTCCCCACACACCCCCCCAACACAAACTCCACAGAACCCACCTGGTAGAATGCAATGCCCCCATCCCAACACAAGATCCCACAAAGAACCACCACCCTGGGTCATGTTGTGTGAAGCACAGGGACACTGTTGGGACTCTTAGCCAAACAACTGCCAGGACAACACTCCCAGCCATCCTGTCAGCACAGCCAGCCCACCCCACAGGGAAGCAGAATCAAAAGGAAGGAAGCATGGGCATGCTGGGAAGGGGGTGGAGGCAATAGCATGATGGGAGTCGTAGTCACTGATACTGGTCCCCCCACAACTGACCCATCAACACCACCCTGAACCATGCTCACATCACAGGAAGTGGAGAAGGACTCACAAGATGGCTGACACTGGCTACTGCTGTGGGGAGCACAAGGCCCTGCTGGCAACTGTGCACCAACAAACAGCAGGACACCACTGACTGACATCCTGAGAGACAACTTACACTCCCTGCAATGCAAGCACAGTCCATGGTGGGATAACTGACTGGCTGGGTGGGTGGGAAGGAGGGCCGGCTGTCAACCAAACACAACCAATGCAGACCATGTTCACACCCCAGAAAATACATAGAAATGCCCAAATAATGCAGGACAATGTGCCACAACAATATCAACCCCTGACTGTGACGACTTAGGACAATGCAATGTACAGGCACGCACCCAGAGGCACAGTCACAACTGTCATGTGTGTCAACCATTGATGCCTGCAGAAACATAACATACATTGTTTGTGTCTCCCAAAAACAGGTGATGATGGGGACACAGCAGCAGACGCTGAGGAGTCCCAGTCCCAGGCTCAAGAGGATGCCGAGCTCACTGGCGTCGTACAGCCTCTGTCCTCCTCGGACGATGAAGAACAACCTGGCACATCCGGTGCAAGTCAACATGCAGCACCAGCAGGACCACCAGCTGCAGCACCAGCAGGACCACCAGCTGCACCCCCTGCACCCACCCCTCCAACGACTGTCACCACGAATACCATCCCTGCCGACATGGACAGAACAAGGAGCAACACCAGCACAGTGACCCTGGACCAACCTGGGGCCATGGACACCACCACCACCACCAACCCCCAAGGTGGACCAGGGTTATCTGTGCGTGCCACTGCACACACTGCACATGTCAGCAGGGGTGGTGGGAGGGTGGGAGACAGAGGTCGCTGCTTGCAGATGTTGCTGGTGTGCATGATGACCCACAACTGGTACGCATAGCTGATGCGTACCAGTCCAGCACCGGAGAGCTCAGCCAGGTAGTGGGGCTCCTCAGAGACATTAAACAGCAGCAGGCTGCCCATCATGCCCGCTTGGACTCCCACATGTCCCACGTGGAGTCACACATGTCCCGTGTGGACTCACACATGTCCCGCGTGGAGTCCAAGTGGGATGCACTGCATGAGATGACGGCGGTGCACAGGGACATTTTACAATGCCTCCTCCAGATGAACAGCAACCAGTCCACACCCCCCTGTGTGCCAACAACATCTGGTGCCGAACAAACTGCAACTGCCACAGGGAGGGAGGAGGACTCTGGCGGAGAGTCCCCTGCACCGCAGCAGCCTGTACTTGAGGGGCCCCCCCAAGAAGAGGGGTCGTCCGAGGAGGGAAAAGTGAGAGGCCGATGGCCAAGCGTAACTCCCAGGAAGCCTGAACCTGTTCTGGATGTTCGCCTTTGTGCACAGACTGTTCACCCTGTTGACGGCAACACTACTCCCACACATTGCATGGGGAGTACAAGTTGGACCAATGTGTCAGACAACTGTGGCCCCAATACTGGGGATCCTGTCTACCCGGACTTTCAATTCACCTAGGAACTTGGGATTGCAAGATTCATGTACAGCACAACCCATCCTATGCACTATTAACACAAATGTATCACAATAAACACACTAATACACCATACTTGCCTCTGTCGTGATTCCAACGTGGGTGCTGTTATGGGGATGATGAACTGCAAAATTACACTGTGTATGCGAACTGCAACAGCAAGGACAACACAGGCATGTGAGTACAGGAAACGTGACACACATGAGGGAGACACACCACCAGGGCTACACGACACATACACACCTAGGCCATCTGACGCATTGCCTACACTGATGTTGCCAGGGAAGACGGTGCAATGCACAGACACCACACCCATTCCCAGTTGTAGTCAAGTAGCCCACAGGTGCAGTAAGCAAATGGCAGTCAAATGTGTGACCACAGACAACGCACATCACAAAGTGAAGCACAGGTTTATTACACAGTTGCAACATGCCGTAACCACTACAGATGCAAGGTAACCCCACCTGGCAGCGGGCACACAGTCAACAACTGTAGACGGAAGGAAGTCCATGGGTGTGGCGCACATCACCTGTAGGGACACAACAGCTACCAGCCTGGATGTGCAATCACGTCGTCGGTGGACACAGTTGAACAAACGAATCTGAAAGTACCCTGTGAAGGACAGACATGACACACAGTCAAAAGCAATGGAGTACAGGACAGAACAGCAAAACACATGCACAATACATGTTACAAGATACCCACCCAGAACCAAGTTAGCATGTCAACACTGTTGGGGAGTACAGCCCACCTGTCACCACACATCGCAACACACATCCAGTCAAGTGGGCCATGGACACACTCCAACAGCACCAGAGCACCACCCACACATCATGCCAACTCACATCATTGACATGACACCTCAGGATACTCACATTCAGCTAAAGAAGTTGGTGATGAGCTGTGTGCGGACATCACCATCACCATCATCATCATCATCGTCACTGGCATCGTGGTCCAGGCCAGGATCCTCCACAGGTGGCGGATGTTGGTCATTGTCATCCTGGATGAGAGGCAACTCCTTCCGCACTGCCAGGTTGTGGAGCATGCAGCAGACGATGATAATCTTGCACACTTTCGCAGGGGCATATGGGAGGGACCCTCCGGTCTTGTCCAGGCAGCGGAAGCGGCTCTTCAGGAGACCAAAGGTCCGCTCAATCACTCTCCTGGTCCGACCATGTGCCTCATTGTAGCGCATCTGGGCAGGTGTCACAGGGTTCCTGAGGGGTGTCAGCAACCACGGCATGTTGGGGTATCCCGAGTCACCTACGGACAGACAAGTGCACATTAGCTGACTTGGAAAAGTGGGCGGAATACTACAGATAAGATCACACACAATGGCACAAAGTCAGTACACACCGACAAGCCAGGCACGCTGGTTCTGCATCTGTGCCATCATCCTGGGGATGCGACTACTCCTCATCACAAAGGCATCGTGTGCTGAACCAGGGAAACGGGCACACACGTGTGTGATGGTCATGTCTGCAAGACACACCACCAGTGCATTGACCGAGTGGTAGTGCTTGCGGTTCCTGTAGGCCTGCTCCTGGGCCTGTGGTGGTACCAAAGCCACATGTGTCCCATCAATGGAGCCAATGACATGCAGCATCCTCCCCAGGGCATAAAAGTCACTCTTCACGTCAGTGAGTCGTCGCAGTCTAGGGAAATAGATGTACCGGTTCAGGAAGAGCAACATTGCCGCCAAAACATCGCGGAGCACACGGCTGAACATGGTCTGTGACATCCCACCAGCAGTCGCCACAGTATGTTGGAAGGTACCAGTGGCAAAGAAGTGTAGGGCTGCCATCACCTTCACCTTGGGGGTCAGCGCTGTAGGATACGGCCGGCCAGGCTGCAAATGTGGGGACAACTGCACTGCCAAATCCTCAATCAGCTGCCTGGTGAAGCGGTACCGTCGGATGCTGTCCCGTTCCACCATCGTTGCCAGGTCTGGGAATGGCCGATGGACAGCAGGAGCCCTGCAGTGCAGAGGAGAAGTAAGCAAGATTGTCAGTCACCCCACATATGCGGCATTGAACACACTCAAGATCCCAACATACATCATAATGAGGCACAACTACATGAAGTGTGCAGTACTGGAAGGACATGTATGGTACATACATGGCCAACATCTGTCAACACGGTCAAACAGGTGGCATCAATTAGTCCCAGGTTGGCCCATTGGACATCATGAGGCCGTGTCACAGTTCCCATCTCCTGCTGCCGTGTCACAATAACCCCCCACAGGGACATGTGAGGACAGATGTGCCCCAGGCACCATGGCTCAACGACAGGTACATTCCCAGGGACCCTGTAATGCCACATGGACACTGGCATTACATGGAGTATCATGTATACACCACAGCAAAACAACCATGACCCCCACAGGTAGTGTCCCCACTTGCCACGGCAGGACAGACATGGACGTCTGTGACACACACGCACAACATCAGAGTCCATGCACACACAACGTGGATGTGGAGACTGTCTCCCATTGTGCACATGACATCAGAGACATTGTAAACACTACATGCACACAGACTGTGGAGGACCATCACTATTGTGCCACTGGGACACCCTGGCTCAAACATACCGTCCCACATGGGACTCACGGGGTATGTGACATGACATACACATACACCACTGTGAAATGTGACCATGGCACATGCACAGATATGAACAGTTGCACATCACAGTGGTCACGTACACGTAACACCCAGGATCCTGTCCCCATGAACACGTGCACAGCCTGGGGGTGGCTGCCCACAGGTGACACCCACAGGACAACATGTACACCAACATACACACAATAGGAAATGCAGCCTTACATGCCTTATGATAAAGTTTGGACAGGCTGTCGTGATGTAGGTGTGCCCCTCACTCCCTGGGAGCTATCTGTGGCTGGCATATGTCCATCTGAGACAGGCATGCTGACATATGCCAGTCACATGTACAGTGATGCGTTGAACAGCAATGGACCGATCGGTGCCTCCGGCCGGCCCATTGCTTTCAATGTGTGCGGGTACGCGTTGTACCCCTGTGCGCGTTGAACAGCAATGGACCGATCGGTGCCTCCGGCCGGCCCATTGCTTTCAATGTGTGCGGGTACGCGTTGTACCCCTGTGCGCGTTGAACTGCAATGGACCGATCGGTGCCTCCGGCCGGCCCATTGCTTTCAATGTGTGCGGGTACGCGTTGTACCCCTGTGCGCGTTGAACAGCAATGGACCGATCGGTGCCTCCGGCCGGCCCATTGCTTTCAATGTGTGCGGGTACGCGTTGTACCCCTGTGCGCGTTGAACAGCAATGGACCGATCGGTGCCTCCGGCCGGCCCATTGCTTTCAATGTGTGCGGGTACGCGTTGTACCCCTGTGCGCGTTGAACTGCAATGGACCGATCGGTGCCTCCGGCCGGCCCATTGCTTTCAATGTGTGCGGGTACGCGTTGTACCCCTGTGCGCGTTGAACAGCAATGGACCGATCGGTGCCTCCGGCCGGCCCATTGCTTTCAATGTGTGCGGGTACGCGTTGTACCCCTGTGCGCGTTGTACCGCAATGGACCGATCGGTGCGCACCCATTGACAATGGCCTTGCCTGGCAACGGACGCGTTTCGAATTTCGAACGAGTCGGTTGCTGGAAAATCAGTTGGTCACCCACAACAATGTTGCAAAATCATGTATGTCATGAAGTTGGAGATTTGAAGGATGCTGTGGGCGTGTTTTGGTGCTGCTATTCCATGGATTGGCCAGATTCAGAAGATGCAAACGACTTGGACCTATCACTTTGGACACAAGGGACAGTATCTGCCTCTCCAGCACATATATATTGCTGGCTGTTCCCCTGAGAGCCCACTTGCCTGCACTACATGCTCCAGGACAACATCTGCCACTGCACTGCTGCTGTCTCTGCCCCTCTGGACCCTGCAATGGCACGTACTGTGGAGAGAGCCCCAGCCTTCAGCCTTGAAGAGAACCAGGCCCTGCTGGACAGCCTACTTCCACAGTACAGCAAGCTGTATGGGACACCAGGGGAGCAGGTGAGTGTTCTGTGCACTGCCTTTCTGAATGTGCATTTTGTCTGACTAGCAAGGCTGGGAGTCTGCACGCCACTGGCTAGCAGGCTCACTGAGTAGTTGTCACCCCCCATAGTGTGTAGTGACTTGCACTGGACAGGTATGGTGCAGTGACAGTGCATTTGAACATGGTTTTACTTCCCATGCAATGATACCATGTAGTGACGTCTGGCAAACTGTCCATGGGCAGCTTTGCACTGCCTGTGTACATCATGTGCCCCTGTGATTGAGACATGTATATACAACTGTGTCATGCACGGATATGTTGCATGTGTGGTAATGGCCTTTTCACTTTGTCATCCGGACAGGTTAATGCCCATCGGAAGCAGGAAATCTGGAAGGACATCGTCCGGGCTGTCCGGTCCGTGGGGGTCTACAAGCGCCGGATCCGCAACTGCCAGAAGAGGTGGCAGGACCTTCGGGCTGGACCCGGAGGATTGCACGGGTCCAGCTGAAGCTGTCGCCTCCTCGCAGGAGGGGCGGAACACGGACCCTGACCCCCACATGCTCCAGATCCTGGCGGTGGTGTTTCCAGACCTGGATGGGCAGCTGAAGGCCAGACAGCAGCAAGGAGGGGTGAGTCAAAGACTGCACTGTGAACTCTGTATTACATGCTTTGTGCCCTCCTCTGGCCTGGTTCAACTGCCACAGTGCAGCAGTCATGTTGTCCAGGAGCCATGTCCCTCTATTGTGCACTGCCCACTGCTCATCTGATACCCAGGTGTGGCCCTTACAGTCAGGGAATTGTGTCACTTGGGACTGTGTCCTTGCAGTTTGCTTCACTAAAGGTGGGGGACAGCATCTGTTTCACTAACTCTGTTGTGGGCATCATGTGTGGGTCCATTGTTCACACAACGCCTGTGTTTGGACATGTGATCTGCGTGTTGCTTTGATATGCGGTCCACTTGCTGAGCTGAGCCCCCACATGTGCCTGGGGTATGTGGCACACGCCCATGCAGCGGGTGGGAACAATGTTTGGGCCCCAGGAGTGTGCAGATTACGTGTGTCACACATACATAGCCAGCTGTCCACTGTCCAGGGCACATCCCTCATTCATGTGGAGCAGGACAGTCATGCCTACTCCAGGCCATGCAATGCACTCTGTACTCCCACTCCCGTGTATCAGCTGACACATTGTGCACAGTGATTTGACCCCTCCGTTGTCTGCCTCTGTGTCAGTGTGCTGTGGATTAGTTGCCAGGACTGCTGGGGTGTTTCTTGGTAGGGGCTCAGCATGCCCCTGGAGATGTGACCATAGGAGACGATACTTGTGTGTCACATAGGTGTTTGATCAGCTGCCCGTGCAGACTGGGGTGTGCGAATGTGATGTTCAGGCAGCTGTTCCCCATTCACAGCAAATTGTGAGGGGCTCAGGTTCAGAGGGTAGTGTCACAGGTCTCCCATATGTCCAATAGGTGTGACCTGGACAGATGAGGGTTGAGATGATGTGTTGTGTGGGGGATGTACATGTGCACTTGTGCAGCTCCAGGACTTGCATTCCCCATGACCTACTATTGTGACACAGTGCATAGTGTTGTTGTCTGGCTGCCAAGTTATACATCACTGAGACAGTGATGTATGACTTAGCAGTCATGCCTCTGCCATGGCATGTGTCAACTTATTTGTGGTCCTGCAGGGGAGTGACATGTGCTACATGCACACCATAGTGGCGCTGGCTATCAGGACATGGGTGCATCATGGTGTCTGTCGCTGGTATGCATCACATGCATTTCCTATTTGACTCTGGGCATCCCTTTCATCCGGAAACCTGTACTCACTCAGTGGCAAGAGCTGTGATGTGTCCACACCGTGTCCTCTGCAGTGTCCAACTACTGTGTACTTGGTGCATGTGTCCACACTGGGGTGTTGCAATCCAACAGACACCAGGCAGATGGGTGCAAGGCCATGTGGGATGTGAGTGCCATGCTTGGCATCAGACTGACAATTGGCTTCTCCTGTTCAGTTAGGGCACTTTTAGCAATGTACAACTAATGATGCCAGGGCTTGCTCTGTAATGTGCTGTGCTCACAGTGGTGTGTGCGTTTGGTGCAGGTGACTGATGTCTGTCTGTTTCCCCATTGTTTGCAGATACATCCACGGCCACGGAAGGGGACAGCTCCACGGACCAGGAGGAGCCAGAGAGCCAGACTGGGTCAGCAGCCGAGGAGTGGTTGGAGGGACCCAGTGGCACGGAGGGCGAGGGGAGCCACACCGAGGAATCCTCAGCACCATCCACCTCAGCTGAGGACCAGAGCAACTCGGAGGATGACTCCCTTGTGGAGGCGGGTGTCAGCAGCCACCACACCCCAGCTAGTGTTGCTGTCCCCGCCACCACCAGCACCACCACCGCCCTTCCATCGGCTCCCATTCCCCAGGTCCGTGGAGGCTCCCATGTTCGGGAGCGTGTCTCCTTTGGCCCAGGCATTGCACCCCCTGCCCCTGTGTCCCCTGCTGCCCTGAGTGAGGAGTCTGTGTACCTCCTTCGCCAGCTCCATGTAGGGCAGACAGCCATGCTGAGTGTCCTCCATGCGCACACCGCACTGTTGACTCAGCTGGTGTCGTTCATGGAGGGCATCTCATCGGGCATGTCGACCTACAGAGGGGCAACAGGTCCATGGACTCCTCCCTGACGGCAGCAGTGTCCCTCCTCAGACAGTCCCTCACCCCTCCTGCCTCTGCTCCATCCACACTCCCCAGCACCTTGCCCGTCCCAAGCACACACACACCGGCACAGGCACACACCAGCACACACACATCCAGCACACAGACACACACGCCACAAACTAAACGCACACGCACGCACAGTCAGGGGACTGAAATCAGACTCACAGGGGATGGGGCCCTGGTACACACACACGCATCCACGGGCACTGCACAGTCCTCAGTTGCCTCTCCCTCCAAAGCACCCTCCCTTGCCTCACCTGCAACCCCAAAGACCCAGCGCCTCTTCCTCAGTGACCTCGGCCTCTTCCCCTCTGATCCAGCTGCCCCAGCATCCAGGGGGAAGAGGAAGCCCCCCCACACGGAGCAGAGTGCCCCTCGCCCCCGGACACCCTCCCCCAGGCGCAGACAGACTGAGGCCCCCACCCGCAAGTCCCCCCGGAGTGGTAAGAGCAAGACCCCGCTGCCGCCCTGCAGCTCAAGCACCAGGTCACCTTCCTCCATCCCTCAGGCCCCCACTCCACAGGTGCCCCCGCCACACCCTGCCCCAGGTTCCCCCACCCACAGATATACCATCCCCAAGAGGCTCCGGCCTTCTCCCCTGCCACTTGCTCTCCCGGCACCACACCCCCCGCTGCGCTTGTCTGTGCCACTGATGTGGTGAGGGTGTCCTCCCCCTCTGTCCAGCCCACCTTGCCTGTTCCCCATTCTCCTCCCCTGGTGGTAGGCACTGCAGTGGAGTCCACTACCACCCTGTCTGACTTGGGCACTGCAGTGGCGGACCTGTCCACTCCATCTGCAGGGTCCACTGCAGTCGTGCCGGCACCCACAACATCTGAGCCATGCCCCCAAGTTGTGCCGGCACACACCATGTCAGACACCTCCACTGCAGTTGTCAGTGGCTCTCCAGCACCCACCACCCCTTCCCTGCTTCCTCCTGGTGAGCCCTGATCCTGTCCCTGCGGTGCCTGGCCTACCCCCTGGTTGCCCCTCCTAGTGGATTGTCCCTGGTTTTGTGCAGGCATGTGTAGGGTGGCATCTGCCACTGTCACCCACTTGTGACTTTGTTGATGGACTGGCCATTGGCCTTTGTTTATGTTCTACCGGACTTCTACTTTTAATGCCACATATGCTGAATAAAGCAACTTTCTGTTCTCTAGTGCTTTTGCTTCTGATGTACATAATGTTGATGATGCTAACAATGCCCTTGCTGCAGTGATGGTGATATTTGGTCTCATGATTATGAAGTGTTACTGTGCAGGAACCCATGTGGTCCAGGGGTTATGTGTCCTATCCTGTGGTGTATCCATGTCATCCATAGCAGCATCTGAGGGTGTCATGTGTTCAGTATTTGGCAATGGGATTTCCTACTTAGATTAGCTATTTCACATCTGTGGCTTCCACCCCTGCACATCTGTTGTGCCTGCCATTGTTCAATTCGTCTACTTCCCTGACCGTGTGGCCATCTCCACTGGACATGCAGGTTTGGGCATCAATGGGGAAGTACTCATCCGTGTAGTCAGTGCAACATTGCTATACATGTGTGTTGGATCTGTGCTGATGATTCCGTTGGCACTTCCATGACCAGGCTGATGTGACGGGATCCCTCATTTGGTGCGAATTGTTGATTGTGTGACCAAGTGCTCAGCTGACATGATGGGGCCCTACTGGGGCAACATATGGCACAGCTTTCCTCACACAGGAGTGGAGTCCCCTCATGCCAGTGTGTACTCCTGTGACATTGCCTGCGCCCAAGGTGTGTGTTGTATGTGCATGTCTGTGTGTTCACTTCCGTTTAGCTGTGCATGCTGTGATCCCTAGTGTTGTACCTGTTTGTGATGCTTGCTGAGTTGACCTATGTTCCCCCAAAGTCTTCTCCTGGGTTCTCTGTGATGTGGGTGCATGGCACATTACTGGTCATCAGGGTGTCACCCATAGGTGTGTTTGCTGTCAGGGCTGAGTTTGTGTGCAGACGCAGATGGGTCACAGTCAGGTTTCCCCTTGGCACTTGTTGTTTGCCCCTGTCATGTGATTTCCAGTTTGTGTTATCTTTCAGTGATTGTGACACGTTGTGTGTGTGACTTCTGGCACTCCTCAGGGTCCGGGCTGCAATGTTGGTTGTTGTCTGTGTGTTTTCTTTGTGGGTGACCTTGGCTTCTTCATTGGTGTGTGACTGTGGCTGGGATCCCATTGGTTGGTGTGGTATTGCCGTCATGTCCATGTACAGCGTAGTGTGCAGTGTGTCAGACATTCAGGAGTCTTGTTGAGTGTCCATGTGTGATGTGTTTCTGCACCTTGGTTCCCACCCACCACCCTGGAATAGTCATGGGTGCATGTGCAATGTCACCAGTGCATGTGTGCTTCACTGCTGCACATTGTTGGAGGTCGAGGGGTGTGGTGTTGAGTGTGTGCAGATGAGAGTTGTTGCCCGGCTAGGCCCCTGCCTCCATGTTGGCCTTGGCTTACTGGCCATGCTGATTGATTTGTGCTTGTGTAGGTGTGATGGTAGTTTGTTGCTCAGGACACATGAATGTGGTTCACAGTGTGAACGACATTTAGCTTTGTCATCAGAGTGGGATTGTAATGCAGCCCAGGGTCACCACATTGTGGGGGCCCTGGGGGTGGTGCTGTGGTGTGTCTGTGTCTTGCTGTGTCAGTTGCTGCTCCTACGTGCCTGTGTGACATGTGTGATTTGTGCTCCCTCTCATCTGACAATGCCTGCTTGCCCACATAGGGGATTTGGATCCATGAGTTACCTTTGTGTGGCACTGTATGCACATCTGTATGATTGATATTCAGGTCTCCTCATGTGTTGTGTGGTTGCCTGGGGACACTGGCACCCCCCACCTGTTGTGTATGATGTGCAGTGTGGGTCTGCCTGTTTGTGTTTGTGCATCTGCACCGCTGCATTGGCATATCTTGGGTGTGCCATTGGCTGTATGTAGTTTGGTGGGTTTCCCCTGCTGTCCCTGGGACTCCTAGGTCATCGGTCAGCACAATGATCATGGTTTGTGTGTCCCATTGCTGCCATGGTATGGTATCTGTTCACCTCACATCTGCAGTCTCCACAGGGTATCTGCATTTGTGTGCCCATTGGTGCAAATATGTGGGTCTGCATTCTGATGGTCACTTCTGTCATTGTGTCATTGATGAATGTTGACAGTGTCAGCCCCCATGGGTGTGGTTTGTCTGCACATGGCCAAAGGTATGTCTTATTTGCACTGCAGTATTTGGCTCACCCAATTCATGTTGCAATGGGACACATACACTACTTTGCCACTGATGTGTTTTTTGTTCTGTGACCAGGAATCATCCATGCAGTTTGGCAGTTGCAGCTCTTTCTTTGTCAACACTTACCTTTTGGTCACTGTGATGATGGGGGTTTAGACCCCATTGCCACAATGTTCAAAAGGTGCTTCAGCTATGGACCCCACACTTACATTTTGGTCACAGTGATGATGGGGGTTTAGACCCCATTGCCACAATGTTCAAAAGGTGCTTCAGCTATGGACCCCACACTTACCTTTTGGTCACTGTGATGATGGGGGTTTTGACCCCATTGCCACAATGTTCAAAATGTGCAGCAGCTATGGACCCCACACTTACCTTTTGGTCACAGTGATGATGGGGGTTTAGACCCCATTGCCACAATGTTCAAAAGGTGCTTCAGCTATGGACCCCACACTTACCTTTTGGTCACTGTGATGATGGGGGTTTGGACCCCATTGCCACAATGGTAATGGCCTGCTTGCGTTGTGTGTGCCACACACATATTTGTGTGGCACATGTGCTAGGGGGTCACATTGTATGTTAGAAGTCATGTTCGGTGTTGTAGGCATTTGACACAGTCTACACACGCTTGTCATGGTGTTGGGGGATGTCTTCTTCTTGCATTCCCTAGGTTGTGGTGTGCTGGTTGTGTCATGCATTGTCCATCCTATGGGTGGGGGTGGTAGTGGTGGTAGGCATCCTGCCCCCCTGGGTGAGGGTGATAGTAGTGGTGGGCATCCTGCCCCCTGGCTAAGGGTGGTAGTAGTGGTAGGCATCCTGCCCCCCTGGGTGAGGGTGGTAGTAGTGGTAGGCATCCTGCCCCCCTGGCTGAGGGTGGTAGTAGTGGTAGGCATCCTGCCCCCCTGGCTAAGGGTGGTAGTAGTGGTAGGCATCCTGCCCCCCTGGGTGAGGGTGGTAGTAGTGGTAGGCATCCTGCCCCCTGGCTGAGGGTAGTAGTAGTGGTAGGCATCCTGCCCCCCTGGCTGAGGGTGGTAGTAGTGGTAGGCATCCTGCCCCCCTGGCTAAGGGTGGTAGTAGTGGTAGGCATCCTGCCCCCCCTGGGTGAGGGTGGTAGTAGTGGTAGGCATCCTGCCCCCTGGCTGAGGGTGGTAGTAGTGGTAGGCATCCTGCCCCCCTGGGTGAGGGTGGTAGTAGTGGTAAGCATCCTGCCCCCTGGCTAAGGGTGGTAGTAGTGGTAGGCATCCTGCCCCCCTGGGTGAGGGTGGTAGTAGTGGTAGGCATCCTGCCCCCCTGGCTGAGGGTGGTAGTAGTGGTAGGCATCCTGCCCCCCTGGGTGAGGGTGGTAGTAGTGGTAAGCATCCTGCCCCCTGGCTAAGGGTGGTAGTAGTGGTAGGCATCCTGCCCCCCCTGGGTGAGGGTGGTAGTAGTGGTAGGCATCCTGCCCCCCCTGGCTAAGGGTGGTAGTAGTGGTAGGCATCCTGCCCCCTGGGTGAGGGTGGTAGTAGTGGTAGGCATCCTGCCCCCCTGGCTGAGGGTGGTAGTAGTGGTAGGCATCCTGCCCCCCCTGGGTGAGGGTGGTAGTAGTGGTAAGCATCCTGCCCCCCTGGCTAAGGGTGTTAGTAGTGGTAGGCATCCTGCCCCCCTGGCTGAGGGTGGTAGTAGTGGTAGGCATCCTGCCCCCCCTGGCTAACGGTGGTAGTAGTGGTAGGCATCCTGCCCCCCCCTGGGTGAGGGTGGTAGTAGTGGTAGGCATCCTGCCCCCCTGGCTGAGGGTGGTAGTAGTGGTAGGCATCCTGCCCCCCTGGGTGAGGGTGGTAGTAGTGGTAAGCATCCTGCCCCCTGGCTAAGGGTGGTAGTAGTGGTAGGCATCCTGCCCCCCTGGGTGAGGGTGGTAGTAGTGGTAGGCATCCTGCCCCCCTGGCTAAGGGTGGTAGTAGTGGTAGGCATCCTGCCCCCCTGGCTGAGGGTGGTAGTAGTGGTAGGCATCCTGCCCCCCTGGCTAAGGGTGGTAGTAGTGGTAGGCATCCTGCCCCCTGGGTGAGGGTGGTTGTAGTGGTAGGCCTCCTGCCCCCTGGCTGAGGGTGGTAGTAGTGGTAGGCATCCTGCCCCCCTGGGTGAGGGTGGTAGTAGTGGTAAGCATCCTGCCCCCTGGCTAAGGGTGGTAGTAGTGGTAGGCATCCTGCCCCCCTGGCTGAGGGTGGTAGTAGTGGTAGGCATCCTGCCCCCCTGGCTAAGGGTGGTAGTAGTGGTAGGCATCCTGCCCCCCCTGGGTGAGGGTGGTAGTAGTGGTAGGCATCCTGCCCCCCCTGGATGAGGGTGGTAGTAGTGGTAGGCATCCTGCCCCCCCTGGGTGAGGGTGGTAGTAGTGGTAGGCATCCTGCCCCCCCTGGATGAGGGTGGTAGTAGTGGTAGGCATCCTGCCCCCCCTGGGTGAGGGTGGTAGTAGTGGTAAGCATCCTGCCCCCCTGGCTAAGGGTGGTAGTAGTGGTAGGCATCCTGGCCCCCCTGGCTAAGGGTGGTAGTAGTGGTAGGCATCCTGCCCCCCCTGGGTGAGGGTGGTAGTAGTGGTAGGCATCCTGCCCCCCCTGGGTGAGGGTGGTAGTAGTGGTAGGCATCCTGCCCCCACTGGGTGAGGGTGGTAGTGGTGGTAGGCATCATGCCACCCCTGGGTAGGGGTGGTGGTGCGCATTCAGGCCCCTGTGTGCATATGTGGCATTGGTGATGGGCATCCCGCCCCTATGGTGCTGCTGTTGCTGGTGTAAGTATATTCTGCATCCCTCTGTGTGTGTGTGATGTGTCGTGTACGTGTTGTATGTGTTTTGTGGTTGGTGTCTGGCTTACCTTCTGCGCCTTACGCGTCCGTGCCTGTTCCGGTAGTAGATGTAGAATATTGGTATGATCGGGACGAAGGGATTCATGGTTGGTTCGTGTCGTTCGTCCTTCTCGTTGCTTCGCGTCGTCCTCGTCGCTTCGCCTCGTCCTTGTCGCTTCGCCTCGTCCTCGTCGCTGGCGTGTTCGCCTCGTAGCCGTGGATCGTGTTGTGGCGCAAATCGGAGCTTATGTGCGCCTCTCCCGGATGCTTTGACGTGCCGTGCGTAGCGACGGGTTCGGGCGCGTACGGAAAGCGCATCGTACTTGTCCGGCCGGACGGGGCTGCATTTTTCCTTCCGTGCGACTCGATTCGGCGTTTCCGGAATCGCCTCGGTCGGAGAACAGGACCTAGTTTGGGTGAGTACGGCTCGGCCGGAATCTTTGCTGTTGTGCGCATCGTACTTGCTCGTTCGGTGTGCTGTACGGATCGGTCGGGAAACAGGCTTTCGCATGGCTTTTTTCCCGACCGAATGGTATTGGGTGCGCCTCCGACCGAGATCGGAATCGGCCCCTATATGTTCAATTTGTTATTTCAAATAATCCAACTCTAACCTCAAATATTTCATCTACTTCCATGTGCACATAAGGGTGAGTTCCATTGACCATTTGGCTCCATTCATGTAGTAGCACTTTCCCTAATGGCGTGAGTCGCCCCTCTTCGTGGACCCCTTATTCTGTTGAAAGACCTTATACTTTAGTTTACCATTTCTTTGTCTTTTTCATGCAGTTACTTTAATGCTGTTAATTAAACCAATACTCCACAGTTCTTTTATTCTCTCTTTACGTAAATCAGATTCCATGAGAGTTGGTGAATTGCCCCAATACCAGGGGCGTAGCTAGGCCTTAGGCTGCCCGTGGCGGCCCCTGCGTTTGCCGCCCTCGGCAAAATGATAGAAGAGCGGGGGGTGGTAGCGGCCGCGGGTAAGAGCGGAGGAAGGGGGCCCGGCTACCGCCCCAAAACTCGTGCCGCCTGGGGCGGTGCGCCCCCATCGCCCCCCCCTAGCTTCGCCACTGCCCAATACCCAATGCATTTCAGGCTAACCAGAAGCCCTTTATCAGGGTGTTATCGTCTCAACCGTAGAAACAGCAGAGGATTTCCATCTTTCTGAAAACGCTCTTTCCTTCTTTTGCAATGACTATCTTCAATCAATCAATCAATCAGGATTTATAAAGCACCGCTAATCATCCAATAGGGTATCCAGGAGCTTGCAGGACCTGGAGGCTTATTCGCACAGCCAGGTTTTGTGGGTCATTCAGAATTCTGGAAGTGAGGTGATGGTCCAGAAGTGTGTGGGGAGGCTGTTCCAGGTCTTTACTGCGATGTGGGAAAAGGAGCGTCCTCCACTTTTGCTTCAGTAGATGCCAGGAGTATTGGCAACTGAAAGGGAGGTGGAGCGTAGTCTTCTCGACGGTTGGTGGAAGTTCAGGCGGTGGTTAATGTACACAGGTCCTTGGTTGTATGGAACCTTGTGTGCATGGGTCAGCAGCTTGAATTTGCATCTCTTCTGTACAGTGGAGTTTCCTGAGGTGGGGTGTGATGTGGGTTCATCAGGGAAGGCTGAGGATAAGCCTGGCTGCTGCGTTCTGTATGGTCTGAAGTCTCTGTAGGAGGTGTGCAGCAATTCCTACATAGAGGGCATTGCCATAGTCCAGTCCGCTGGTGATGAGGGCTTGTGTCACGATACATCTTGTGTGAAGCGGTAGCCACTTGAAGATCTTATGTAGTATGTACAGAGTGATGAAGCAGGCGGAGAAGACGGTGTTGATCTGTGATTTCATGCGGGCTTGTTGTCAATGATTATTCCAAGGAATGTGCTGGTGCCAAAGATCAGTACTTCGGTCTTGTCTGAGTTCAGCTGCAGGCAGTTGTTCTTCATCCACTCGGTGACGTTTGTCATGCATCTGTGGAAGTTGCTTCTGGTGGTGGGGTCATCGGTGAGTGAGAGGATGAGTTGAAAATTATGTTGAGACCATGGGCTCTAACGATGGTGGCGGGAGGGGTCATATATGCATCAAAGAGCATGGGGCTGAGGGATGAGCCCTAGGGGACACCACAGGTGATCTTGGGTTGAGAGGTAAGAGGTTGGAGGTGGATCCTCTGGGTTCTTCCAGTGAGGAAGGAGGTGATCCATCTGAGCATGTCTCCTTGAATGCCGATGTGGTAGAGTCTTTCAATCAGTGTGTGTTGGAATATGGTGTCGAAGGCTGCAGAGAGGTCAAGGAGGATCAAAGCTGCTGTTTCTCCTCAGTAGAGGAGGGTATAGATGTCGTCGATGGCTGCGATCTGGGCGGTTTCGTTGCTGTGATTGCTGCAGAAGCTGGATTGAGAGGCGTTGAGCAGCTGGTCCTGCTCCAGGTGTGTCATGAGTTGATTATTGATGATCTTTCCAGGTAGATTGGCCGGTAGTTTTTGAGTTTGCAGGGGCCGGCAGAGGGTTTTTTGTCTAGTGGCCTGACTTTGGCATGTTTCCAGGCATCGGGAAATGTTGCATTGGTGATAGTGGTGTTGAGTAGGGTGTTGAGTTGCTGGACGATCCTTTGGTTTCCGAGGTTGAAGATGTGGTGTGGTGTGGTCATTGGCCTGTGGGAGCTCCTGAGTGGATGGAATATATTGTGCAGGTGGTGTCATGGTTGGAAAGGATAATCCAGGTGGTCAGTGTGTGATTCGTGTTAGGTACGGTGGTGGCATATCTGTCCAGGAAGTCCATAGGTGCGGGTTAGGGTTTGAAGTTTCTGTATATGGTCGCGATCTTGTCATGGAAGAAGTGGGCAAGGTTGTCACACAGCTCATGTGAGGGTGTGATGTTGTTTTCGCTGGCAGCCGGGTTGGAGAGTTCCCTAACAATGTTTTAAAGTTCCTTGGTGTTGATGGTGCTCATTTTGATGTGTGTGGCAAGGGCTGCCTTCTTTGGTGACCTTAGCAGGTGATGGTAGTGGTT
Organism: Calotriton arnoldi; assembly: GCA_963921515.1. Classification (NCBI taxonomy): domain Eukaryota; kingdom Metazoa; phylum Chordata; class Amphibia; order Caudata; family Salamandridae; genus Calotriton; species Calotriton arnoldi. Next base: position 161,648 of record CAWUFW010000155.1, on the reverse strand, counting down.
AAGGGAAGTCTTGAATGCTGCCCTGTTGGAGGTGTCCTTGCTGGTGCGCCATCTCCTCTCCCACTGTTTGCTGTCTCATTTCACTGTTCTGAATTCTTGGGTGTACCAGCTGGTCTTTTTGGAGGATTTTCTCTGGATGTTGCTCTTGATGGGGACAATGCTGTCTGTGCAATTGGTCATCTAGGTGTTGAAGTTTTACACTCCCTGTTTGAGGTTGGTGATGGTAGCAGGGTTGGAGGTGTTGAGGGCATTTGCCCAGCTGGCCTAATTTTGTTTCACCTCTGGTGGGGGGCGTTGGTCATCTTGGGAATGGCAGCGAGGGGGCTGGAGATACTGAAAAGGACAATAGAGTGACCGGTTCATGTGAGGTCTGTGACATGGCTTTATTTGACGTGGTTACTGGAGGTAAAAATTGGGTCCAGTGTGTGTCCTGTGGTGTGTGTAGGGTTGTGGATGATCTGGTCAATCCGAGGCTTCTCACACTGTTGAGGAGGTGTGCAGTGTTTTTGTCGTTGGGGTCATCGATGTGGAAATTTAGGTCGCCGAGGAAGATGTAGTCCTTGGAGTCTAAGGCTAGGGCGAGTAATAAAGTTTGCAATGGTGTTGCAGAAGCTGGAGCGTGGGTCTGGGAGTTGGTATGCGAGGGTGCCTTTGATGGTTGTCTTGTCGTCCGTGTGGAGCTGAAGTTGAGATGTTCCATGGGGGTGGTGGTGTTGTCGGTGGTTGTGGTACACTGTATGGCCTCTTTGTGGATGATGGCTGTTCCTCCTTCTGGCTTGTTGGTGTGGCCCTGGTGAATGATTTTATATCTGTTGGGGATCGCTGTGTCAATGTCTCGTGTGTATGTGGGGTTGAGCCGGATCTCAGTGAGGAAGATGATGTTGGGTGCGAGGGTGGCGATGAGGTCCCTTAATTCAGTGTAATGCTTGCATAGTGAGCGTGTGCTGAGAAGGGCACATGCAAGTTGGTGTTTTTGTTCAGGTGGTATCTGTGGTGCGTTCCGGCTGGGGCTGGTCAGTGGGCTGGTGTGTGTGCAGTGGTAGGTGAAGTGGCAGTGGATGCAGGTGTAAGGTCCTACTATGGGGTGTGGGTTGGCATGGTGGCAGTGTGTGTTGAGGTGTCCGGGGTCGAGGGTGTAGAGCTTGGCAATGGTGTATCTTTGGGGAGAGGGAGGGCCAGGGGTCATGGCGCTGGGTGCTGTCCAGGTGTGGATGGGTTTGCCTTTGGCGTGTCAGTGGCACATCCGCTGTGCGTGTCACTGGATCAGTCTGGAACAAGCAGGAACTGGAGGCCATAGACAAGTGGCAAGCTAGTTCTCCAGTGCTTACACATAGTGGTAGTGACAACGACTTATGGTTAGCCTAAAATGCATTGGAAATTTGGGAATTTAAAGACAATATTGTGGTGGAGCTTCGTCAATTCCCATAAAAACATTTTTAAGAATCTGATTTATTTAAAGGAACACCAAAGTAAATTGAAATTATCTGTGGAACAGGAAGAAGAACGACACTCACCCCATTAGGGAAAGTGTAACTATTTCACTGCTGCTTTCTGTGGTGCTAAAACACATTTTGTTTACTAATGTTGCATTTTATTTTCACATAGGGCATCCATGGGACCACCGAAACTGCCAGGGATCCATGATCCCTGGTGTTGACACAGTGGTCTTGAGGCCGCAATATGCTTGGTGGTGCCGCTGCGGCACCGCCAAGCATATTACGAGTTTCCTCACTATCTGCAGTCTCACGCCATGTAAATGCTGTCAGGGAGGAAACGTAAGGGGCCCTACAGGGCCCCCTGTTCCCCCAGGGCCTAGGGATGCATGCTGCATGCACCCACAGTTCCAGCACGGCATGGACTTTACAGTCCATGCTGGGCTGGAACGCACTGTGGAGGGCCCACAGCGCTGCGTTTCTAAGGCTGTCTTATGAACCTTTGAAAGGCAGCGCTGTGGGCCCGCTGCCGTAAGACTGCCCGCCCGGATTAAAAATTGTAATCCGGCATTCGGGGGGTGGTCAGCAGTCTGCTTTGGCAGTGTGGGAGCCCACACCGCCAAAGTCGTAATCAGGCCCTTAGTCCAATAAAGGCTCCATTTAATATAGAGTTTCTAACTTTTAAACTACACAAATGTTTTATTTATACCTTCTTTAAGCATAAGGTGGCATAACAATTTAACAATCTCAAAGTCTTTCAAAGTTCACAGTGCTGTGCCTTTGGGATGTTGAAAGAGTAAGTCAATTAGTGTGAAAGTGAGTGAGTTAGTCTGAAAAAACATATCTCATTTTGCACACAAACGGAATGACCTATAGGGCTCAATGAAGCATACCACTGAAATATTCATAGTGAAGATGTTTTATAAAGAGGAAGGATTCCATTATACTCTAAGTAGACGATTATCTGGTGGGATTGCTACTGTAAAGAGGAATACATATAAACATGGAATAACATATATGATCTGCCACTGTTGTATATCTGTGTTTCCAAAATCCATATTGCAACCACAAATGCATGAGATAGTCCTATTGAAAATTAAAATGCTCTTAGAAAAGAAAATATCAAAGACAATTCAAGGCAGGAGGAGCATGCGGCTGGTCAAAAAAAAGTAATGACAAGTAGAAAACAAAACAAATTACTTTCGGGCCTTTAAAATCAGCACATATACTAAGAGCCTTATTACGAATTTGGCAGTCCAACCTCCGAAAGGACTGTGTCCATGAATGCTAGGAGTCTGCTGCGCTGGTGGTCTCCAACCCTTCCATATTACGAGTTGACAGAGGGAGCCAGCAGTGTGGTGGCTGTGGCAGTCTTGCGAAGGTGGGCAATGTTTTTCCATATCTATCAATGCCTGTGTGTACATTTCAACTACATATGTGTCAAATGCATACATATGCATGATACATATGGAAAGTTACCACCTACCCATTGGTGGAGTCTGACCCATATGTGGGCAGTCCTAGCAATGGGTATATGGTATAATGTTTACTTACATGTGTATCGCCCCACATGGGGTCATATTCCTCAGGGTGAAGATGCTTCATTGTAGGGGGGACCTGGAGGAAGGGATCCACATCAAAATCTGTTGGGAAGAATTGGAAGGTGGTGAGTATGCGTCTACGCTGTCTTTTGGGTGGCAGTCAGTCTGCTGCGGTCAAGTTGTGGAAAAGACAACCCGTAATACGAACGGCAGTCTTGCTCCTCTGGCGGTGTGCTGGCAGTGCTGGTGGTCCAGCCGCAGTCTCTGCACTGGCAACACTCCCAACTCATAATACGGTGGACGGACCCTGGAGCTCGCTGCGACTCGGACCACCTCCGCTGGTAGGGCAGTCCACGGACTGCCAAACTCGTAATAAGTCCCTTACAAAATAAATCATAGAAGTTCACAAAACAATAAGAACATGCAAAGATTGAGCTTTGGTGAAGACAGCACTAGAGAAATACGAATGTGACACTACTACTCAACAAATAGTACAAACATGCTTCTATAGTACTTGCAGCAAAACTTCAATTTGAGACTAAGGTCAATAGTGTAAATTGCTCAGAATGACCTTATTTTGGGCCAAGTACTGAAGATCGTTTCTCTTTGGGTTACATTGACAAAACAATTGTCCACTAGAAAACACCCTTGCCCTCGGCGTGCATGAGAGTGCTTCCCATGATGCAGGAGATCTTTACACATATGTGGACACGCAAGGTGGCTTTGTACTTATAAAAAACATAGGTCTCTTTCCTGACACCCCTTCCAAATGTACCTGTATACTGTCCAGACAATGCCAGGCACTGGAGCGACACAGCCACATAAACTGTATTAAATGAAGCTTTTATTTAAAAGAATGTATTCCCCGTATATCAGGGACGCTTCCTGAATACATTAGTATCTTATCTTCTACTTTCAGAATTTCTCTGTGTTGTTGTCAAGGGTTGCCCCAGATTCCACAGAACAGGGATCGAGACAGAATAAGCTCACCCCTTCCTTTTTAAATTCAGTTATGTATTTATGGCAGAATAACTGCCTGCTTTTTTCGTTTGCAGTATTATTCTAAACAGAATTGCAGTGTTGCAGAATTCTGTGGGCAGATAAGCAATGTCATTTGATCATTTTGAAGTTCATTGTGTGTCATTCTGATAATCGTGTCCCTTGGGCATGAGTGTGCATGTGGTGCAGAGATTTAGGCTTTCTGTTTTTAGTCCTTTGTTTGTTGCCCTTCTATTTTCCTAATGGGCATTATTTGTCAAGTAACGATGAATCCCTGGCAACCCACCATACTTTCTAATGTTTCCAGTTACAGCAACTTAATCTAACTTGCTGCTGTTCACAATTTAAAGTATTATCTGCTTCTGCGCAAAATCTGACTAATACTGCATACAGTTTAAAGTATTCTCTGCTTCTGGGTAAGAACTGACTAATACTGCATTTAGCACTGCGGTCGACAGCTGGTTCAGGTTCAAATAAAACATTATTTAGATTAAAAAAGTCTGTTGAGCACTACATCACTCAAGACAAGTTTTCAAATGCAGATTATATCATTATAATACATTTGTTTATGCAATCTCTGTATAAAAACCTGTCTCTAATTTCTTTATAATAGGGGAATGGTTACACACCCTGTCACCTATTATAAAGAAATGACAACAGAACTCAACTGTAATAACTTATTGCAGTTGAGTTCTGACATTACAATGTCTGCTAACAGAACCAGCAGATGAGGAGAAAGGTATGCCATGTCATGGAACATAATTAAAGCAGCTGTTTAAGGAACAAAATGAAACATTGGGGCCGATTACGATCTTGGTCAGAAATCCTCCGTCCTTAGGTTGGAGGCTTTGTGACCAAGATCGTCGGTTTCACTTGTGACAGCCTAATTACAATTTAGGCGGTCAGAAGCGAAACTGGCTGGTCATTCCGGATGGATTCTGATAGGCTCAAGGAGACCGGCCCGTATCCATTTGGATGGTGTTTCACGCCTTCCGGATTACGATGCTCGGTTTCTGGCAGGCTGTCCATGCCGGGCTTTTCGACATGGAAAGCCTGTCGGAAAGTGAGTTTGGGGGCCCCTAGGAGGGAGGCCTCCGGTTGGGGGCCGAGGGGGCACCATAGGTGCTCCCTTGTTGATCCCTGCACCGTGTGGCAAGCACCCTGAGGTGCCTGCCACGTGGTGCAGGGATGAACATAACCTCCTATTTCCCTGTGGGAGCTTGTGTTACGACCAGTTTCTCGTGGTAGCACATGCTCCCATAGGGAAATGTGAGTATGTGACCGCACCATGTGCGGTTGCATCGTAATTAGGCGGTCGGGACCGCCGACCGGACGTCGGTCGGACCCGTATTCGTGACGGTTGCGTCCGCCCGACATCACAACATCAGAATAAGCCCCATTGTGTCTCTTTCTTCAGCTCTGTTTTTCTGGCTGTATAATGACTAGCAGAAATGAGATATATATGGCAACATGTTTATTTTTTGTACTCCTTAGGTAATTATGTAAGAACTAGAATCTTTCTGCGTGTTTTACGCATTCTGAGCTACTGCACTTTAAAAAAAAACGGACTTGTATTTAACTGATTTTAATATTTTTTGCAACAAATATCTAACAGCTCTTTTATGTGGTTAATTTTGCACTAGAGATTCTATTTTTGTTCTTCACGTTTACAAACATGCGCTCTCTTTCATATGAAAGAGCTAAGCACCAAAGATTTACATGATTTGTGGGAAAGGTGATGTTGTGATCATGTTTTATACGCAATAAAGTACCCCCTACTGTATGTGATAAGGATATTACAAGTCACTTTAGAGGTTCATAACCTTATAAAGAAACTCAGTCCACGCCCTTATTTCTCTATATGGTCATCAAACTCCTTGGTGACTTGCAATATGCTTATAATGTGTGGCAGGAAATGCTTTATCCCATATCTAAAATAAGACAGTGCTTTTATGAAGGAAAAAATAGCCTACATCTTGGAAGATGGCTCAGTGAGATATCTGTCATTGCTGGCTTCTACAGTGATCTTAAATTTTGAATCTAATCAAGATAGTCTGTTTTCTATCCTTCCGCATTTAAATCACTGCTTATTATTATTATTACGTCAGCTCAATTCCTGGTACCATATATTTAGTTACATTTCCTTATTCTTAATAAATTATTATATCTATGTCTCATATATATTCGAAAAATAATAGAATTTGGCAAGAAGATACAAATGGAACTTAATTAAAATCCATGCTTTAAATAGGGGAAAGAAGTGTAGGTACTCACCAACTTAGGATGTGAGTGAGGGGGCAAAGAGAAGGGGCATGGTTAGGAGGTGGACGTAGGGCAAATATTTAATGGGATCCAGGTGATAAACATACCTACTATCTGTAGCGTATTCTTGCCCTTGCATGTACAAAAGGATACTTTTAATATTTCACATATGTGCAGATTGGCACATGAAACACAGTTAAATTTTGACTCTTTACACAAGTGTGACTACTGTGGGCAGTTTGAAGAAGAAACTTGGATAATGATATACCATGAGAGATTGTTCAATTCCTTGAGGCCTTATCTGTAAGATATCCTTTTTTGTCAATGGCAATGATCCATTTAAGGTAAAGTTTGTTAAAAAAAAATTCTTAGGAGCCTCCTACCTATGCTACACAATCCAGGACTACCTCTTTTGTCCACCAACCTGCACTTCCAGACTCTTTATTTCCCTCTGGCAGAATTTGTTCCAGTCCTTCTAGCTCCCTTTATCACTGTTTTTGAAACTTTCTCCTTCCCCTTTCACTGTTTCTACCTTTCTTTCTCTTCCTCCATGTGTATGATGATTACAAATAAGTACTGGTCCCAAAAAAATAATTCCTGTGCCCACGACAGACATAAATCAGTACAAAATAAGCACTTGTGTGCATGTTTGTGTGCACAACAATGATTTTGATATGAGTAATTAAAATTGAAAATGTTTCAGGTCCGAAAATATGAGATTGGGAATTAGACATTAGTATGCTCTGAAAGGGGGTGTTCAGCCAAAATATTGAGAAAAAAATATTGAGATGCAAAAATATCGAGTTGTAAATGTCATGATGAACAAATATCATGTGCAACAATATCATTGGCAAAAATATAAATTTTCTAAGGTAGGTAATATCGATGTTAAAAATATCTATGGTGTTAATCTTATTTAAAAAAATATCTATGTTGGTAATATCGATGTAAAAAATATCTATGGGCCCAATTATGATGTTGGGTGCAAAGCCATCCGACAGCTCGTCGGAGGCTTTTTGCCCTACATCATAGGTTTCCATCCAACCGCCGTATTACGATACAGGCCGCCGGAGTGAAACACAAGGGGGAATCCCATTTTGCTTATGATGGGCTCACAGAGTCCGTCGGAATAGTAATCCCAAATTGACAGCAGAGTCAGCCTTGACTCCGCCGTTGGGGTAAAATATCGGTTTCCGCCTTCCCTTTCATGGCAGTCTGCCCGCCATGAAAAGGCAGGTGCAAAGTGACTTTGGGAGCCCCTAGCAGGACCCCCTTCCCCCCTGGCCCTCCGCTATGGTGCCTGCCACACGGTGCATGGATGTTTTGGAAGTGTATTTTTTCTATTGTGGCTTGTTCTGCAGCCCGCAGCACAAGTCACAATAGAAAACACACACATTACGACCGCAGTGAAGGCGGTCGCATTGTAATGATGGCAGCTGGATCCCTGACTCCTTATTGTGTGGCCCCATTTCTGCTATGGTGTCGGTCGAACGCTCATCTGACCGGCATCGTAATTAAGCCCTATGTTGTTAATATAATTTACAAAAATATATATTTGTTAATAATATTATTTTTAAATTATTTTTATGTATTTTAGTATATATTTCAATTATATTTTATAAATATTGTTCATGTTTTTAATACAGTTTGTAAGTTTTTAGTTGTTTTGAAATGTAATTTAATCGTTTATTGTCACTTAAGTACCGTAGCGGGTTGTGAGGTTTATAGGGGTACAGGTGGGAAGTAATTTAATTACAATTAATTAATATTTAATTTTTAACTAATATTGATTATTTAATTTATAATTATGTAAATTGTGTAATAATTTTTTTTAAGTTAAGTTTTAGGTGCAGGTTGTGGGGTTTGTAGGGGTACAGGGTGGGAAGGAATTTAATTATAATTAATTAATAATTAATTGTTAATTATTATTAATTAATTGATAATTATGTAAATTGTGTAGTTAATTTAATTTCTAATTTATATTTTTGGTGTGGTTTGTGGTTTTTGTAGGGGTAAAGTGTCAGGGAACTTTGCCTCACATGCACGGGAGCAGAATGATGCCTGAACCCAATGCCCCTCTCTGACTTCCCCGGCGCCAAAGTTTAACCTGAACGCCAAGATAACTCAAAGGGGGGAAAGGGGTAGGGGACAGAGAAGAGACAGCCAAGTCTTCAGTAGTTCTTCTCCCGATCTTCTTGCTCACTCCTGCTTTCTAGTCTTATCTTCTGTTTTTTGAGTTAGGGTGAAGAACTGCAAATAAACATTCAAACTTACTTCTTACTCTATAACATTTGTCTTCTGCTTATTCTTTTTTAAAATACATTTATTCTGCTACATACCCAATGTTCACTTGACTTTTGCTCCTCTTCTTTCATTGTTGTAACGTTATGAGCTCTTTATTCTTATATTTTATAAGAGCTACTTACTCTTTGATAGCATGTAACTACTGGAAATGATATGCTTGCATTAATGTTGTTTCTATTCTCATTTGTTCTAGAGTGTATTTCCAGAGGAAGAGACAAGAGCAAAGATACCAGTGCTTCAATCTTCCTAAGGTAAGTGTAGAGTACTAACAGGAGGGTCTAGTATAAGAACTATTACTTCCTAAGTCACTCTTCTGTGCCTGCTAATGTGAGATAAATCACCTCGACAGAACTACAGTAAACAAGTGGGCACCAAAAAGCTCTCTAACAATCTTTTCGCTGAATTGCTTTTAAAAGATCAATAGACGTACCGGGGGACTGTTCGCGATTGCGACGAGAATTCCTCCGCTTCACTAAATTCATGAAAGATGGCTAAATATTGGCTAAAAGCATCTACAGTAAACCAAAACTATTTACCATCCAAACTGACATGCGCAAGCAGAAAAAATGCGGGTGTCGTTTTACCAATTCATTACACTGCGCAAACTCTAAGAAAGAGCACTAGGTTATGCGCAGGCTCAAAAGTCAGATAACAATTACTGCGCAATCTCCAAATATCAACACTGCGATAATGCGCAGACTCCCTCAGAATTCTGAATATAAGGAAAAACCTTACTTGGCATCCACAGAAGAGACCAGTGTCTCCAGGTACAATATTTCTTTCAAGCGCGACGAAACTAAAACGTCGGGTAACCACACGACGCCACTACCTTAACCTAACATTCGCGCCGGGTTCAAGAAAAAGGGTCCTTCTCCTCAAGAATCTCTGGTGAAGTGCAAGATTCTAAAGGAGACTCCCTTGGACATTTCAAACCAACTGCCTGCATTGAAACACTAGAACGCTGTTCTGCGCTTCGCTTCTTGGTGGCCATCTTGGACTTCTTTTTGCCAGATACTTGTCTGAACAACCTTATTCTCTTTGAGCGAAGAGGGGTTTTTATAGCCACTGAATTAACAGACTCACTCCTATGACTTGACTGTGGCAAGGTTCTGGCATAAAGGGTGGGAAGGAAATTAATTATAATAATTCATAATTAATGTTAATTATTAATGATTATTTGATTGATGATGAATTATGTAATTTGTGACATTAAAATATTTTTTAAGTTATATATCAGGTGCGGGTTGTTGGGTTTGTAGGGGTGAAGGGTGGGACATTAATTCAATATAATTAATTTATTATTAGTTAGTTAATTGTTTAATTGATAAGTAATTATGTGAATTATTTAATTAAGATATTTTTTAAAGTTGGAGTTTAGGTGAGGGTTGTTGGGTTTGTAGGGCTAAAGGGTGGGAAGTTAATTAAATGTAATTAATGTATTAGTTAATTATTATTAATTGTTAAATTTATAATTATTTTTGTAAAAAGTGTAATTATTAGAATTTTAAAGATATATTTCAGGTGTGTGTTAATTAGTCTGTAGAGGTATAGGGTGGGAAGTTATTTAAGTAATAATATATGTAAAATAGTTATTCATTAATTAAACATGTGTTATTTATTATGTTATGTGTTAATTGTGCCATGCTTTAATAACTGTAAATACCATTATTTGTGTTGGTTGTTATGATTGTGAGAATATAGTGTGGTATTTTAATTATATTAATATTATTTGTTTTAATTTAGAATATTTATTAAACATTTTAATAAATATGTAATTTGCTTAAGTTTTAAATTTATATATATCCATTTTATATTTAAATGTTTATATTTCTTGTTATTTAATATAGTTGTTAAAATATTTTATTTATTTGAAGTGAACTACTCTCTCTCTATTCTTGCACAGACTGGAATGAGAATAGTAAATTGTACCCCTCCGCAATCCAACACTTTTTCTACTGTTGCACTGACTGGAGTGGGAATAGTAAAATGTACCCCTCCTGTGCCCAGCGCTTTCCCTACTGTTGCACAGACTGGAGTGGGAATAGTAAATTTTACCCCTCCACAATCCAACACTTTCCCTACTTTTGCACTGACTGGAGTGGGAATTGTAAATGTTACCCCTCCTGAGTCCAGTGCTTTCCCTACTGTTACACAGACTGGATTGGGAGTAGCAATTTTTACCCCTCCTGAGTCCAACGCTTTCCCTATTGCTGCACAGACTGGAGTGGAAATAGCACATTGTTACCCCTCCTGAGTCCAAACCTTTCCCTACTGTTGTACAGACTGGAGTAAGAATAGTAAAGTTTACCCCTCCGCAATCCAACACTTTCCCTACTGTTGCACCGACTGGAGTGGTAATAGTAATTTGTACCCCTCCTGATTCCAACGTTTTCCCTACTGTTGCACAGACTGGACTGGAAATAGTAAATTTAACCCCTCCTGAGTCCAACGTTTTACCTGCTGTTGCACAGACTGGAGTGGGAATAGTAATTTTTAGCCCTCCTAAGTCCAACCCTTTCCCTACTGTTACACCCACCGGAGTGAGAATAGTAATTCTTACCCCTTCTGAGTCGAATGCTTTCCCTATTTTTGCACTGACTGGAGTGGGAATAGTGAATTTTACCCCTTCTGAGTAGAATGCTTTCCCTACTGTTGCACAGACTGGAGTGGAACTAGTAAATTTTACCCCTCCGAAATCCAACACTTTCCCTACTGTTGCAGTGATTGCTGTGGGAATATTAATTTGTACCCCTCTTGATTCCAACGTTTTCCCTACTGTTGCACAGATTGGACTGGAAATAGTAAATTTAACCCCTCCTGAGTCCAACGCTTTCCCTACTTTTGCACAGACTGGAGTGGGAATAGTAATTTTTAGCCCTCCTGAGTCCAACCCTTTCCCTACTGTTGCACCCACCGGAGTGAGAACAGTAATTTTTACCCCTTCTGAGTTAAATGCTTTCCCTAATTTTGCACTGGATGTTGTGGGAATAGTAAATTTTAACCCTTCTGAGTAGATTGCTTTCCCTACTGTTGTACAGAGTGGAGTTGGACTAATACATTTTACCCCTCCAAAATCCAACATTTTCCCTACTGCTGCAGTGATTGCCGTGGGAATAGTAATTTGTACGCCCTCCCCCCGAGTCCAACACCTTCCCTACTGTTGCACTGACTGGAGTGGAAATAGACATTTTTACCCCTCCTGAGTCCAGCCCTTACCTTACTATTGCACCGACTGGAGTGGGAATAGTAATTTGCCCTTCCCCTCAGTCCAATGCTTTCCCTAGTGTTGCACCTACTATAGTGGGAATAGTAAATGTTACCCCTCCTGAATCAAACGCTTTCCCTACTGTTGCACAGACTGGAGTGGGAATAGTAAATTTTACCCATCCTGACTCCAACTCTTTCCTTACAGTTGTACAGACTGGAGTTGGAATAGTAAATCTATTATTCCTACAATTTTATAGTTTTGTTTATATTGTTTAAATTTATATTATTATGATGCTTCTGAAAATTGAAAATTATATTATTTTTAAATAGTAGTGTTTGTAATATGTAATATGTTTTTAGTAAAATGTAATTTGTTAAATTGTGTACTTTTTGATATGTAACTAAATTGGCATGTTTTTGAATTTGTTTCCAGTTTATTTGTTACATTTTATAATTTATATTTATATATATATATATATATACATATATATATATGTATATCTATATATATGTATATATATATAGATATACATATATATATATATATACATATATATACATATATATATATTTGATATATTAAAGTTTACAAAACATTTGTAAATTATAATATAAATTAAAATTATTTTAATAATAGTTTGAAATTATATATGTCTAAATAAACATGCACATATATATATGTCTGTGGTTTTTTAAAATAAGTATAACATTTATATATTTTTAAATTATTTATATATATATTTAATTTACATTACTGTTACATGTTAATATATTTAATATTTACTATTTTAAAATATATATATGTATATACATATATGTTAAACATTGACATTTTTGTAATCAATATTGGTGTACAGCGGTATTTTTTTGATATTTTTGCCATTGACATTATAAGTATAGGAAAACAGTATTTTTGTGCTCGATATTTTTGACTCGATATTTATATACCACGATATTTAGGGTTTTGATATTTTGTCAGTGAACCCTGAAAGGGATAGTGGTCTTTGGAGTATGTCAATCAATCCCATTCTCCCCTTCACATCATTTCACTGTTAGACACACCATCTTTCTCCTTTCTGATATCCTCCATCTCTCACATATTCTCCATCTTCATGACTGTCACCTTACTCTGTCTTTCTGCATCCTTGCTTCACCTTCTCTTCACCCTGCCCTCTCACACTGACAAACATGTACACATTCACTGCCTTTCTTCACCTGTAAACACAGCATTTTATTTTCCTGTTGTCAATATCAGCTGCATACCTCCTTCACACTCCTACCTACAGAATCATAATTAAAACTGGCACATATGGAACTATCTCTCTGTACATTCCACTGAGAGGCCAACGTAGATGTGCATGTTGTCTGAACACCTTTGTGACCAACTAGCAGGCACAATGAGAATTCCACACTACCTTCATCCTCAAGTACAAAGCTCCTGATCTCACCACACTGGGAGGATTTATGCCATTCTTTCATCTCATTATACTACCTATTATCTTATGGACACTCTATAAATCTTTTTGTTCTCTTCCCTTTGTCAATTATTTCCCCCCTTTTTCCTTTTCTTCGCACTCCTCACCTGCCATTCGGGGCACAGGCTGGTCCTCCTATCAAGTGGCAACCACCTCTAGGGGATATGAATATTTGAATAGGACCCGCTATTGCACACATTTCAAAGCCCCTTGAATCCCTGGCCTCACCTGATCTAGAGCAATCCTTGTATGTGCTGGAAGGTTCAGGGCTCTATACATTAGGATTTTCACTGGCATGGCCAGTGCCCCAGCCAGTAGAAAAATGAAGAAAAAAAAACAAAAGCTGTTTTCCCCCCCTTACAAATACATAATTAAAACAGGAAATATAAGAAGGAAGCACTTTAAAATGTGTTCTCAAGCTGTATTGACTATTCATGACTGATAAATAAAGTAGAAAAAAATACAAGAAAAGTAATGTATTAATAGCGACAAGTTTGTATGGAATCCCATTTAAGCACCATGTCGGGCCTTTGAAGCATCTTAAAATATTAACAATTGGCCTGAATTTTCTCTGGGAAAGGTTGCAACCCACTTCGTATTGCAGCAGGAATCTGAGCCTAGCTCCCTTGGTTCTATCTGGCACTCAATGGAAAGAGGGTCCTGCTGTAAATTCTGTGCTGGCTGCCTGGTGATGGCCCTCCCAACTGGGTCCTCAATCTGGCTGCTGCTGGACCACAGGGAACAAAGACGGACTTCTTCTGTGCTCCTCGCTGGTCTGGGCTGGCTGGAAATGTACGGTCCTCTCCATTTGCTGGTGTGTTCTGACACTCACAAAATAAAAACATAAAAAGGGCTGGTACTCAGTACCTGTGACTACTGACCCATTTAAAGCACTGATTAAAATACAAAGCACATACATATTCCAGCAAATTCAATGATCGGGCTATTCAAGTCATACCTGTCAAGGAATGTGCCTCTAAATTAGTCTATAGTCCTTGTATTGCAGTGGGTTTAACGCTGATGGCAAGGATTCTCCTTCCACTGCTTTCCCATATCAACGTTGGCAGCTACATTTAGGGGCGCTATGTACAGAGGAGGTCTTTTCTTAGGGTTCGAGGCCAGTCACAGGTTACTGGGCAATATATTGTTGTTTGTCACTTGTGCCCTGAGGCCACAATGATGGTGCACCCTGAACTGGAAAGCCTATCTTTAGGCCTTTGACCCTCCAGATGTAGAGTGGGTAAGAAGATAATGGCTTACTCCAGGATGGAAAGACTCAGACTGACAAAACAGACAATACTCAATTTCTGCGATATCCAGTGAAAGCTCTGCATTACAAACTGAAAATAATTTTTAAATATTACTCTTACAATTCAGATGTAAATCTAAAAGTAATAGCACCTTCTCTCCCAAATTACAGCCAAAATGTTGGTTTAAGCTCCTTGGCATTGACATTATGTTTCCATTTAACATTGATCCCTATGGCCAAGCAAGATGCCCACTTCTTAGAGCAGCTCCTGCCATCTATCAACACAATCACCTAAAAATCCATTAAAATATCTGTACTCTGTGGCGAGCAGACCTAAGATCTGCAAGCGGCTTGCCATGTGGATACCAGTGCTCTGACCATTTTTGCTCGGAGTCAACCTGGGGGCGGACATCAAAGCCAGGCCTGTGCAGTTTTCCAAAGACCAGGCCTTCAGTGTGGAGTGGGCTGTGGCTGACATAGTTGGTGAGAGGGCGAGGTCTAAATACGAGAGTTGGCAGTTCTCTATGGAGCTGCTCTGAGGCTTCGGAGTCTGTGATCCCCCCATCGAGCTGCTTTGATATGTGCAGGGCTGAAGGTGCCCCTGGGGAGATCGGTGGCAGAGAGGTGAGGCTAAGTGGTTGCCTCCGGGCACGAACAGTCCACACTTAAGAGTGGAGATGACATTTGTGCTGTGGGCAACGGAGCAGCGGCAACTCCGGTGGGCAGCCCCAGAGAACTTCTATGTGTCAGCCCGCAGTCAAGGGGAGAAATGTACCCTGAGGACGAGTGAGACCCTGAAATAGAAATTGTGGCCTACGAGTAAGGGCAGAGGCTATGGGTTGGAGGGAGTGAAGACCCGCAGCAGTAGGAGCCATTGAATAGCTGCATATAACGCGGCCAAGAGAGCTGAGGCTTCTGGCACAGAAGGATTGGCGGGAAGGACCGCGCACATCAGATGGGGGGGTGCCCCGCTGAGTCCCCTGTACGGAGCTCCTGTGAATCCCTCTGTGCCCAAGTGGGGAAGATGTGCTGCCATAAACTCTTCCTATGACCCTGGGTGGTTTCCATCGAGTGAGGTGAGCGCGGGGGATGCTTCAATCTGCAGCCCCGCAATGGAGACGTTCTGCCTGGCAGGGGCTATGTGTGCCATTCAGAGAGTGCTGCCCACATACCTGCTGGACTTGGAGGGCGCTCGAAGTGCTGGCGTCCTTCCATGGTGCACTACCCTGAACAGTGTGACCTTGCCACAGAACCTTGCAGGAGGGCACCGGGTGATATGGGACGCCACCCGCTACTGTGAACCTGAAGCCATCACACCAAAGACTGGGAGGGGTCGGTGCAATCAGTGGGAAATCCAACAGGCCGTGGAGTGAATCCCTTGTGCCCCTGGGCAGGCGCAGTAAGTACTGCGACAGCCCCTTCTTCCCCCTTCCCCAAGCATTTGACCTCTGTGCAGTCGGAGGAGAGATATCACAGAGCTGCCAGCCAATGATGGCCAGAGCCAGAGGAGCTCAGGGTGCTTATCAGTCTAAGGGCCTGATTATGAGTTTGGCAGTTCGATGGACCGCCAAACCCACGGTGGCGGTGTGGCAACCACCGCACCGATGGTCTGTATTATGAGTTTAGAGGTCGGACTGCCATAGGACCGCTGCTACCACCAGGGATCCATGATCCCTGGCGGTCTTGTGAAGGTCTGACACCACAATATGCTGGCAGTGCAGCTGCTGCACCACCAAGACTATTGTGAGTTTCCGCACTGCCCTCTATTTCATGGCTGTGAGCCCACCATGAAAAGGGTGGCGGTGAAGAAACTAAGTGGGCCCTACAAGGCCACAAGGTGTCTCGGCGCACAACAGTGCATGCAGGGGGGCACAATGTGGTTTCCCTGTCTTTCTGCACCCCCAGTTCCTGCACAGCATGGACTTTATAGTCCACGACATGCTGGAACGCGCTGTGGCGGTCCCACGGTGCTGCCTTTCTAAGGCTCTCCTATGAGCCTTCGGAAGGCAGCGCCGTGGGCAGCTGTCGCAGAACTGCCTGCCTAGATTATAACTTGTAATCCGGCGTACGGTCGTCAGTGGAGTTTGGCGGTGTGGGAGCAGTGCGGTGGTGTGTTGCGCCGCTCCCACACCATGAAACTCATAATAGGGCCCTATATTGACAAATACGTGCTCCCTAAAGGGCAGGGCCGGACTGGCTACCGGGCATTTCTAAGTAAAGAATGGAAAACCAAATGGTTTTAAAGTATGCTTTAAAACCATTTGTTTTGCTTTCTTTACTTAGAAGCAAATGCAGGTCCCCATCACCATAAATCAGCCCCCACGGCAGTAAAATCGGGCCCCAGCTTGGCAGCCGACCAAAACTCCCAGTAGCCAGTCCGGCCCTGCTAAAGAGGTGTCTGCAGTGGGGAAGAATCCGGACGCACAAGCTCCAACAGATCTGGTGTCCCCAGAGGGCAGCCGCTCACACGCCATGATATAATGACAGCAATTCAGGGCATACGCACCTCCCTGGAGGCCAGAATTGACTCAGTCACGACAAAAGTCATGCTAGTGAGAGCAGACCTGGGGAACATTGGAGCTCAAGTGAAGAAGGTGGAAGACTCCACTGCTATCTTCAAGGTGGACACGGTGGCCCTGAAAGCACAGGTCAGTGAGCTGAATACCACCGCCAAAGCCCTGGAGGCTCAACTGGAGAACTATGAAGGCTGTTGAAGGTGCAACAATATTCATAGAATTGGAGTGCCTGAGTGCTTGGAGGGGCTGACAGTAGATCTGTTTGTCGTAGACCTTATACTAAAAATGTTGCAGCCCCGTGGCTTTCAAATTACTTCTTGGTGGAATGATTGAGTCCCTGGCACCCAGCTGAAGCCGGGAACACCACCTCACCCAATCATAGCCTGAATATTTAACTACCAAGATCGCAATGTCATATTACAGATGGCCCGCAGCGTCCCACCGCTTACCTTTGAGAACGCCCCCATCACCTTCTTTCCGGACTTTACGCTAGAAATCCAAAAAATGCACCGCAGCTTTCTCAAAGTTAAGAGAGCCCTGAGAGATCACAAAATCAAATACTCAATGATCTTTCCTGCGAAGCTATGAGTTGTGGCTGAAGGCGCGACTTGGTACTTTTGAACCTCTGAGAAAACATGGGACCGGCTTGATGGTTGGAGGACAGTTGGTGGGCATGAACCTCGGGTACACTCCAGGAGGCAGAGGCTGGAAACCAGCACCAGAACCTTTAAGCGAAGTCGGCAGCCAACAGGGTCGATGTGACTCCCTGCAGCAACAGATACCGTGAGAGCCTGCACTTTGAATCATCTATGGGGACTACCCATGGGGCAACTTTTGACTGTATACACATGGACTAATACTGTCAGCAGACAAGGACATTTGAATTGCACTGCTATTGGCATTGCTCACCAAATATGATATGGCTGTTGAAATAGACGGCCAAAGGACTCCACAGGACCCTACATAACATTGGTCAAACCTTTCCATTTGATTTAAGGGGGGCAGATGGAGGGCACCTTGACATTGGCCCCAGCTACCTATAGTTAAACATGTTGTGTTGGGGTGGCAGTCGCAGTGCAAAGATGGGGGGGTGGGCAGTTTCAGGTCCGCTATTCAGGGAGGCAGGGAGGGGGGATTTGTTGGGGTTTTTATATGCTCTGTTTTTTTAGTTCTCGATACGATGTTTTACTTGTAGCACTTTGCCATTGATGCGGCTGTGACTACCTCACCGGAGACTCTGTCTTTGGCCCAGGCCCTACCCACCACGAACCGAGTCCATACACTGCCCATCACTTCCATACACCCATGGCCACTACACTAGCGGATCCTAGCTTTAAAGGTGCTCTCCTGGAACATCAATGGGCTGAGGGGCTGAGGGGTGTAGTACACTCCAGATGTGGTTCTCCTTCAGGGCATTGGATGCATGGGAATTCAAAATGGTGGCCCATACGGGCTATACTACGGGCTCTAGAGGGGTGAGCATCCTTCTGCGTAAGTCAATGCCGCTCACCATAAAAGACACCTGGCCTGACACACATGGGAGGTATGTGGCACTCTCAGGGAGTAGGGAGGGCAAAACACTCAACATCATCTCAGTATATGTCCCCCCAGGTCCACATGACACTGCTTTCCTTGAGCTAAGTGTTCTCCTACTCCGCCTCCCTGAGCATGGATTAGTAAGGGGCGGGGATTTTAACACTTCCCTTTGTGACACCAATGACCTCTGGCCTTCCAGACAGGATGCAACCCCCATCGACCTCTGACTGATCTCTTGATTGCCCTGGGACTACTTGACACATGGCATGCCCACAACCCTTTGGCACTGGAATAAACATTCCATTCAGGGGTTCATGGAAGCCTCTTGTGAATCGATTACATTCTCACCCTGTCTCATCAACTCCCTCACATTAGAGAGGTTCTGCATATCTCTCTAGGGGTATTTCTAACCATTCCCCGTCTGAGCAGTCTACAGTCTGTCTGATCGCCACGACTGCTGGCGAATTGTACTTAGCCCCAGGTACCTAAGGGTGTCCCTCATCCATGCTGGCCTCCATTAAGCCACAGAGAGATATTTTGATCAGAATGGTTTGGAGGACTCATCACAGACCCTGTGGGAGACATACAAGGCAGTCAAAAGGTCAGGGCCTCTCACTGATAGTGGGGCACAAAATGGAAAAAGGGCCCGTCTAGAGACATTTGAGCTGGTGATCCATGAGATAGAGTCCAAGCTTGCTGATACAGAACAAGAGGATTTGTGCTACAATTTAACATTAAAACAAAAAGAATACAGAGACACCGCCATGGAAGCCGCTGCAGTCAGCCACTGAGCAACTCAACATCGCCTCTATGAGGTGGGTGATAGGGCTGGGAAGCTTCTGGCCTGGTTTGGCAGGAGGGATAGGGTCAACCAATGGATCCTTGCAATATAGACTGATGGAGATAGTGGGTGAGAGACAGACAAGGAGTGGCAAATGTTTTTGTGGCCTACTAAACACACCTCTGCTCCCCGACACCCACAGCCACGGCTGAGGAGTCTTGTGATACTGTCAGACATTCAACTCCGAGAACTTTTGCATTCGGACAGAGCACTCCTAGAACAGGAGCTCACGGAAGATGAAGTAGTGCAGGCAATCCGTGACTTGAACTCTGGCAAAGCAGTGGGTCCCAATGGCCTGCCCTTTGAGCTCTACATGCTTACAACCTTTAAAGGTGCACCCCACCTCCTACGAATGTTTATGGAAAAACGCGAGTCGGGCTCCTTGCCCAGAGACCAGAGGCTAGCCAATAAAGTAGTCATACAGAAAGAGGGCAAACCTCCAGAGGACTGTGCCTTGTATAGGCCTATCTCGCTGTTAAACACAGAGGTTAAAAGTTTAGCAAAACTACTGGCTTCCCGACT
This sequence comes from Calotriton arnoldi, assembly GCA_963921515.1. Lineage (NCBI taxonomy): Eukaryota > Metazoa > Chordata > Amphibia > Caudata > Salamandridae > Calotriton > Calotriton arnoldi. The sequence continues at coordinate 141,763 of CAWUFW010000155.1, read as the reverse complement.
GGTCCAGGTGGTCAAAACATTGGTCCATCCAGATCAGTCTGACTTCATGCCAGGATGAAGCACCTCTCTTAATTTACGGTGCTTGCATGGTGGAGATTTTTGTGGATGCCCTTGTGCTCTCATTTGACATGTGAATGGTTTTTTACATAGTTGAGTGGCCATTCATGTTGAAGTACTAGCCAAGCTGAGCTTGGCCTGCGCTTCATGGCATGGGTACGACTTCTTTACACTGCTCCCCTTGCTCAGGTGATGGTAAACGAGGGCACATTCTCAGTGTTCTGTCTCCGGTGTGGCACAAGGCAGGGATGCCCACTCTCCCCTTGATTTTCGTCCTGGTCTTGGAGCTGTTGGTGGCTTGAATTAGGCGTGATCCTCTGATCAGAGGACTGAAGTGGACAGAGGACTGGGAGGATAGGATTTCTCTTTATGCAGATTAAAGTTTTGTCTACGTCTCAGACCCGGTCCCTACGCTTGACAGAATAATGTACATACTCACTCTGTACCATCGGTACTCAGGCTTCACTATCAACTGGAACAAATTCTTGATTTATCTCCTTTGCGGAAGTGCACCGCGTCTGCCCCATGATTGTGCGGCTAGCATAGAGAAGGGGTTTTGCTACTTAAGGATCTATATCACTGCAGACCCGGGTATCTTATTCACTCACAACCTGTCGCTGCTTGGGAAAACTGTCTTATTATTAAAATGATGGCACCATCCTGTTTTCTTTATGCACTTCAGACAACACCCTACCCCGTCCCGGCATCCTACTTTCAGGCAGTCGAAAGTGAAACCCGTACACTACTCTGGGATGAGGGACCAGAGCGAATAGCCATTAAAAACTGATGAGGGGCTGGTACGATGGCGGATTTTCCCTGCCAGACATACAGAAATATTACTAGGAGGTGCAGCTCATTGCCATCAACCGCTCGGTTCATCTCCCTGAGGGGGAGCCAGCTTACCAGGACATGCAACCAGGGAGCTATTTCAGGGCCATTTAGTGAGGCGCTCATTGCACGTCCTTCCCGAGCCCAACAGCAGTCACACTCACCATTTGGCACACAACACTGAACGCCTTGGACTGGCGAGAAAGGATGTGGGACACTGCACCGCTGAGTATACTGGGCACACTTAGAGGCTTTGACAAATAGGACCTTATTGGTCTTTCCAGGGTGGGAGACCTGTGGACACAAAGGCGTGATCCCATTCGCTGGACAGCAAAGCGAGTTTCAATTGGCACCCACTGAGACCTACCAAAACTTGCAAATACGCCATGCATTACAAAAGGCATTGCCAAAGGTAGAGGAACTCCCTGAATCATCACCGCTCGAGGATAGATTATAGGATGATCACATGCCAAGAAAGGCAATCCCCCTTACTTACCTTAAACTGATTAATAACTAACCTGATACCTTAACTAAACTATGGGAACAATGGGAGAGAGACCTTGAGGGTCTGGAGGATGAAGAGTGGCCTGAGGCCCTGGCAATCCCCCGGGAGGTGGGTATATGTTCCAGGTTTCTCCTAGTGCAATTAAACATTCTACATAGATGCTAGTACACATGCATTACTATGGTAAATGGGCAGGGAGGGCAACAACTGAATTGTGTCTTCGGAACTGTGGCCCAGTGGGAACATTTTCTCACATGATATGGAGCTGCCTGGCCACTCAGCAGTATTGGGAGTCAATGGTTACTTGTCTGAACAATGTTTGTGGGAGCAACATGGAGGCCTCTGCAAAGTGGTGCCTCCTAAATGTCTGGGAAGCAACTGACCTTACCCATGTGGGCTAGATCTGGATGACATTGGGATTGATGGTGGCTAAGTGCAATATTGCATAGGTCTGAAGGGCTGAACTAGCATCGCAACTGAGTGATTGGAAGTGCGACATGGATTGGTGCCTACTAGCAGAGAGGGTAGTCTATAAGAGCTGGGGCTGTCTGTCCTAAAAAATGGGCCAAGATATGGGGGAAATGAAATGATTATCGGGTGGACTATGTGCCCCTATTTAGAGTACCCGACTTGATGCTTTGTGTTTGGAGCACCCAGCCTCTAATGCTGCCTTGTAAATTGTTGTTGGGGGGTAAGTGGAGGGGCAGGGGGTTTCTAGAGACTGTTGGGAGATTGCCTTTGCATGGTTGTGTCTTGGTGCTACAGAGTATGATGTTTACTGTCATTGTTTTTTTGTTTGCATTACCTGCAGTAAAATGATCTCTTAAAAAAACAAAAAACATTGAGCCTTATGGCCACTGTTATTCAGTGATGGTTTTAGTTCACCTTGGTAAATTTGAGAAGTGCTCTGGGCCGTTAGTTAAAAGATTGGTTTGATTTAGAGGATAGAGGCAGGCAGGCTGTGAGCTTTACTTTAATGTATCAACTTCATAACAATAGGGTGCTGAAGAAAAGAGTAAATACCCAAAATACAGCCATAAAAATGACTATCTTAGAAATCCTTCACACATACAAAAAGATTCCATCCCGGAATCCATGTTGGATGGAAAAGATTCCACCCCCGAAGTAAAAGGCTTGGTGGTCCCCAAAGGTATCAAGGTGACCACGTCAAGATGGGATTTGCTAGTGCGGAGCTGAGCGCCTATTTTATGCACATGCAGTGCATAAAGTGAAAATAATATCCCAATATTTCTCTTTGTTGGTGCTTTATTTTCAGATAGTACAGCTCGGAAATAGTACGCAATGATTCTGAGCTGTGTGCTTGAAAATAAAGCCCTAGCTTTGAGAAATATTAGTCTAAACAAATTCAATGTATGCACTACAGGCGCTTAAAACAGGCAGTCGGCTTTATGTTGAGCCAGGAAAGTCCATTATGATGACCCCTGTGGCAATAATTTGGGGTGTACAAATTAAGTGTTTCCCTCGGATTCACAGTTGCAAGTTGGGGACAGCGGAGTATAGTGGCTTGGTTTCCACTATTTCTTCCAAAAGGGGATAGCTGAAAATTCTGATGCCTCCAACTTAAAATCTTCTCATCAAAGAAAGAGGTTTCTGGTTGCAGGCCACTGACGTAGGCTCGGATCACCCATAGTTCACCCAAAGAAGTTGAACACACCCTCGGCATTAGAACTCATCCTGTTAGTGACAAACTACACATATCCTGGATATGCGATGCTTCTAGGAAAACCAACTGATAACCCCCATCTCAAACCTGAAAGCACCAAAGATTAGCTACTGTTGAGCCACAGCTTTTTCTAAGGGAGGTGGATGGGAGATACATACCTTCTCAAAGCACCACAAAACAAAATGCCAAGGGAACGCAGTGCATGAAAGTGGCTGCATTGATCGGACACAGGAGCACATTTTCCGGGCAGAAGCCAATGTAGCTTGCTGTTGGTCCAGTCCCCAACCACAACTGCTCCACCAAGGCAGATGGTTGAGCCTTGGGACCTATCATTTCTTTGGTTTGTGCACTGCCAAAAGGAGCTTAGTTAAAATCACCCTCACATTGTTTTTCGCCTTTTAATGCCTCTTTTCATTGTAATTTTAAACATTTATAATTTTGATGGTGATCCGAGTAGATATTCTTCTCTGAAATACCAGTTCCTTTTTACATTTGTATCCATTATTTGATGGCCATGCATACATTTTAGCTCTTCATGTATTACATTGTCCAATATTACTTGCTTCAGGGCTGTCTTCACACGAATATTAATTAAAAATGATGTGGCATGTAAACTCTGTTGTTGCTTGAAGCCTTCCGAGGCTCCACAGCACAGCGTTTTTTGGCTTTTTCTCTATTTGGAAAGGATGAAGAGCTTTCTCAGATCAAACCGGACAATTATCCACATTACGGAAAAAACACCAATTATGTCACCGTAAAAGCCCCCTTCTGGTGACAACAAACCCATGCTCATTAACTTTTCTTTGTATTTTAATTACTGAAATCCGATATAATTTCGGCTCTGCAAAGAGCAGGACCCCAAGGCTATTATATTCTTTGTGAAGTGTAATGACTAGCACGAATGGATGAAAGGCGTCCTACCGAAGACTTCAGGCCCAGAAAGAGCTCTGCTGCACTTCCTTCCTTTTCTGGTGCTGTGTTCTTGCTACTGTGTGCAACCTGCAGCTGCATCCTGTTGGCTTTCTTCTAAGCAGCAGCACACTGCGGTAATCTTTGAAATAACTGTAATTCTCTCTCCCTTTGTCTGCACACTGTTGTACCTTCCATTTAGATTTCGGCGTAAATTTCTAATTGCACTTGAAAGCAGCTGCAATGTGTTAGCCGAGCCATAATCATGTAAGTATTTCAGCATGTGATGTTTTGCTCTACACCAAATCTCATTTTTTCTTGAGAAAGGGTACATTTGCAACTTCTGTATTCCTTAATATAGCAATTTGAAACTTTAGTTTTAGACCAATTTGTAACATTCTGTAACATTTTCTCGTCTGAGACTACTTCTATGTTTGGAGTACATTTGTGACTTTTATAGGTTTTGTAGAGGATTCTAGCAGTATTAAAGGATCTCTCCACCACTCATAGAATCCATTGAGTACTCAAATACATAACATATATGCATGCAGTCTTCGGGGCTGGACTGGCCGCAGCGGGCGCTTTCCTGGTAGACTGGAAGGGTGGGGGAGGGTTTTGCAGCAGCAATATCGGCCACCCTATAATCAGTGGCGTAGCTAGGCACTTGGCTGTCTGTGGTGGTCCCTGCTGTTGCTGCTCCGCTGAAGAGCGGGGGTGGGGGGGGGTGGTGCTGGCGTTATTTCCTGCACCGCCCCCAAAACTCGTTTCGCCTCCCCTTGCTAACCAAAGCAGCAACAGTGCTAGAGCAGTCGGTGGCAGCAGTGCTTCTCATTATCCCCAGCACCCCATCCCCCCCCCCCTGCCCTGGCCGGTCCAGCTGTATTGCCAGGGCTGGTTTGTGTTCCCAGTCCGGCCCTGGCAGGCTTTCTGTCTGGTGGAGACCTGAATCCTGACCCTTTTCTCTTCATATTTATGCCTATTTCCTGCCTAGGGTTACACCACAATTTCCAAGTCTGTAGTTGTAGCTTACTCCAAGCTTATGTGTGTCCTGCTCATGTTGGATTTTTAAGAGTAAGACATGGATACAGAGAGAAAGTTTTACGAACCTCAAAACCTTTTTTTCATTTGATAAAAATTATCAGTGTCTTATTTGCTGTTGAAGGCCGGACTAGTTGGTTGGTGTAAGTCGAGGTTGCTCAGTACCACTCTCTTTACAGTCTTTACTCATGCATTAAGTGGCTATCTTCTGTTTTCCCCTAGGAGCCGGGTACACTACCTTCAAGAAGCGAACAGAGTAATTATACAGGAAATTCAAGTATGATTCTCTAGAAACTGTTTTTGTGTTTTTCACAGGAAAACAACAAACCAATCACTGCAGTTAGAAGCAGGGTATAGGCTTATTTCTTTGTTATTTGAAACCAGCAAATCAGCAGCAAATCATCTGTGCATCATGTGAAGTAAAGTGATTGTAGGGTAGAGGACTAGACCTATACGAAGTGGGCATTACACATTGAGGGGGGGGGGGATCTTTTGACCTAGAGTCTGTCCCAGTAATTGGAGTGTAACCTCTCCCTCAAAAGGCGGAGATACTTATTAAAACCTCAACACCATCAAAGTTAAACTCAAACATGGAGCAGGACCAGGGATTGAAAGCTTAAAAACGAATGGCCTCTCTGGGCCCCACAACAGACAGCTCATATTGAGCGTAGTGTAATTCTTCCAGTCTCTGTGGCTGGCATGTGAAGTGATGAAGATTCCATCGGGATGCACACTAGAGGCTCCTCAAACTCCTCAAAGTTGCCAACTAGGGTGTGCAAGGTGGATGGAAGTTTCAGAAAAAAACGCATAACTGGGATAATATACTTCAATTTAGCACAGTAAGACAATCAATAACTACTCGGTGTTCCTGGGCAATATGCTACCAGGGACCATAGGCCAGAAGGCAAAAAGTTAGAGTATAAAATATAGAAGTTGCATTCTATTCTAGGCTTTACTTCAATGCTGTTTCCTCATGTAGTATGATGGTTAAGATGCTCGCAGGCTTCAAATTGGGCACATTACCCTTTGATGTTTACTGGCTCTGCAGTAATTTGTTTGTTTATCGTTCTCACTACTTATACTCTTTTTAAATTAATTCTATTTTCTTGTTTGTTTACCACTTTACGTTTGAAAATGATTGGTTTAAGTTCTAGGTAGCTGTTATTTTTTTATGTGTTACCATAAATGGAGACTCTAAGGGGGTGATTACGATGCGGCCCGTAAAGGCTCCGACCTTTGGTCAGAGCCTTCAGGGCCGCATCATAATGGGCTGCTTGTTTTACTTTGCAACCGCCTCATTATGATGGAGGCGGTCGGAAAGTAAACAGGCAGGTCATTCTGGCTGGCTTCTGACGGGCTCAGAGAGCCCGTCCACCAGTCGGAAGCCGGCTAGTAAACTCAAGGGCGGGCTTTTCCGCCCTTGGGATTACGATGCATGGTTTCCGACATGATTTCCATGCCGTACTGTCCGACATGGAAACCATGTTGAAAAGCTTATTTGGGGGCCCCCAGCAGGGCCCCCTTTGGTGCACGTCCTCCGGTTGGAGCCCCTGTTGATCCCTGCACCTTGGGGCAGGCACCTTGTGGTGCCTGCCATGGGGTTCAGAGATGAACTGCACCTCCCGTTCCTCAATGGGAGCTTGTGTTACAGCTGGTTTAAGGTTGTAAAACGAGCTCCCATTGAGGAAAGGGAGCATGCGACCAAACAGTGTTTGGTCGCATTGAAATGAGCCGGTCGGGACCGCTGATAGGGTGTCGGTCAGTCCTAGGACCGAGTCTGCCCGACATCAAAATAAGCCCCTTAATATTTTTATGCTGTATTTATGATAAAGTTTCTATAAATATCCTTTTCACTTTGGACTGCTGTATATTTTTTTTGTTTTAAAGTACATTTTGATGCTCATAACAATTTTCTAGCAGTTGATATGTTTCTACGAATGTTTGTGTAGTTTTACATTTGTTTTAGTGTATTAACCCTAATTAGATAATCACGTTTGTGTTCAATAATGCAGGTTTTCTGCTATTTGAATGGCAATATTTTATAGTCAATATTTTTGCTATTTACTTAGGGATGTAAAAAAGTGAATATTATGGCTATCGATGCTTTTGTCATGACAATTTTGTAACAAGATATTTTGTTCTTTGTATTTTGTCATACATCCCATCTGGATATAGTCCTACTTACTGTATGGATCGTCCAGATGGGGAATAGACGCCATCTTACAATATCACTTAACTAAAACCACAAAAAGTAAGTTGCTGACTATTCCGTAACAGGACACTAAAAGCACAGAATCAGGGGCTGGCAGAGGGAACCTGGAAGGGGAACACTCAAACTGTGAGATAGAATTGTATATTGGGAAACAAAATAAGAGACCCTAAATAATAACTACACTGGAGGAGAGCACAGTTGAGGAACCAGAAGGACTTTATGCTAACATGAATGCTTACAAAAACATTTTCTGGCTTATATAAGAGTCCTGCAGAACTGGTGTGAAGTTTTTTTGCGGCTTGCGAGTGAAAGAAAGATATTCTTGAAATGAAAAAGGTGCTATAAATGAAGCTTCAAGGTCAACCCACAATGGCCTGTTGGATGCTTGGTCAGAAATCCAATGTGATAGATGCTTCAATTGAAATGCTTTATGATAGCTGGAAAAATGGGGGAAATTAACGCTCCTTCTGATTTGATCTTGTTAGTTTTTGTAGTGCCATCCTTGGTTTCTTGTTATTCCATAAGAATGTTGCCAATAAAGAATTAATCTTGTGAAAGTATTTGGCTGGTACAGGTAACAGTATATTAGAAATGATATAGAGGATTATAGGGGTGAGCATAATTTTGATGGTGTCTAAACGACCCCACCAAGAGAGATGAAGCGGATGCCATCTTGCAGTGAGCGTTTTTAATTTATCTGTACATTTATCTAAGTTGAGAGATATAGATGTGACTATGGAGGGAGAGAACCAAAGTCCAAGATATTTTATATGTTTGGAGTTCTATGTAAATTTGGAGATCTGAAAATCTTCCTTAAACGTGCATTTGGTTAAGGGCATAATCTCACATTTGTCAGTATTTAATTTATACCCTGATACTAAACCGTAAGCTTCAACCTCCAGTAAAAATGCAGGGAGTTAGGATTGTGGCTGAGAAAGGAAGACCAATATATCATCAGCATAGGCGGCTAATTTGATGTGTTGGAATTTGGATGTAAAACCCGTAATGGATTGATTCTGTCGCAATCTAGAAAGAAAAGGTTCTAACGCTAAATTAAAAAGAAAAGGGGATAAAGGGCAGCCTTGGCGGACACCTCTGTGAAGAGTGAAATAAGAAGTTACAAGACCATTGGTGGAAATGGCTGCTTTAGGTTCTGAATATAGTAAAGCAATCAAGGAAATAATTTTTGGGCCAAAGCCGAACCATTTACATTTATGTAAATTACTACAAGCCACCCTTTCTCTGATCCCACATGATCTTGATACTTTTCTCAATTCCACAATTTGGCATAACAAACTTGTATTAATTGAAAATAAACCGATATACTGGAAAACTTGGAGGAATAAAGGCTTAATCTGGGTACACCAGTTATTTGACCAAGGCATACCCCTTCAATTTTCGCAAGCACAGGACCTGTATTACTTACCGACTTCCTTCAAGCATACATTTTTAACCCTGCAAACTGCGATTTCCGACACATGTGCTCAGCTCTCACATACGCCCTCACCATCTTCCCTATCTCATAACACTTGGAACAGTTTTCTACATGTACACCCTAAGGCCTCTACTATTTATTCTCGCTTAACACAACCTCCCACAAACAGAGATAAGTCTAAAACAGAACTCTCTTGGGAGACTGACTTGGGTGTTGATTGGCCCGTCTCTTTTTGGAACAAAATATGGCTAAAAATATGGAAATCCTCTAGAGCGGCAAGCACCACCCAAACAATTTTTTTTATTTATAACAGACTGCTTTTTACACCTGCGCATCTACATAGGATACATGTCGCTACTCCCAGTTCATGTTGGACCTGCTCTCATGACATTGCTGACCTAAAACACATGCTATTTACACGCCCACATGTCTTTAAGTTTTGGGAACAGGTTTGGTCTCAAATTACCACAATTTTTAATACCATAGTTCCCCTGTCCTTTATTAATATTTTCTTAGGTAGCTTGTCCCCTGATTGGCAGAAAAGTCACTCACAACTACGAATCATTGATTTACTATTAGCAGTTGCTTTTCAACAGATGACAAAGAATTGGAAAGACACCTCCAAATTGTCATATCTCGCCTGGTGGTATGCTATTTGTCACAATCACAGATTAGACACGACTCTTGTTCATCCAATTTCACTCGCCACAAAACGATTACACCTATGGTCTCCTGTCACACAATTGTTAGATGGTAGTGCGAAAAAATCCTTTTCTCCCCAACCTTCATTACAAGAAGTTGCTAAGCCTCCTTGACTTCCTTTATTTTGTATTAACATTGTTTAATATCTCCTCTTAGTAATATGTACATGATACTATATTAAGATAACATTGTATCTTCATTTTGTTCTTTGCTGTTGTTTAACATGAACCAGACTTTCTATACCTTTAGATTTATATATCTTCCAATGTGTTTTTCTTTTCAATTCCAATGTAACTATGTATCATCAATATCCTTTATTTATTTATTTATTTATTTATCTTTCCTTCAATTGATTATCTGTACGAAGTATTATTGATTAATTGCTATTCCTAAATAAACTTACTTTTGAAACTTAAAAAAGAGTCCTGCAGAATTCTTTTTTTAACAAAGCAACAATCAAATTTTTTCCAACAATTTGTATGTTGTTAGATTGTGAGTTCTGTGATGGGCAAAGTGTCAGATTATATATTAACACTCTGATTTTGAGAGTTCCTATAACACAAAGACCTGTTAGTCAAGGCTGAAATCTTTATCTACTTAGACGGTGATACATGTCACTCCCATGAAATCCTTAAATATATCATCAACACCTCATATTTCTAACACAAACTGTATTCTGTCCATTCAGTGCAAGAAATTGCTAAGTGGTTTAAGCACAGTTCCGAACTAAGGTCTGGTTTCTTTAATGAGCCGAGCAGGAATGTACTTAGAAATGAGCTTATGGTACAGTCTATTAAAGAGGTAATGTTTCTCACGAAAGATAGTAGAAATTACCAAGAACATATGCAAGTATAATTCACCCTCGCATGAAGTGGGATAATTTGGAAGGAGGTTGAAAAATTCAAGTTGTTTTGCCACTGTTGTAACTAAATTGGTGTTTGTGACTGGATATTCATACTCTATATTCTGATAGCATATCAAAACAGGACATGGGACTATAATCAATTACATTCTATAAAACCATCTTATGTTATGGTCGTGTGACTCATTTAAAACAGATTAATTGGTGGTGAGTGACCATAAAGTTAAACTGGCACCTTTATGTTCTTAGATGCTCTGTCACAGGAATAGTAAGTAAGTAAGTAAGTAATCTTTATTGTATAAAGTTAATTAAAACTAGTACAAAAATGGAAGTAAAAAGTTCACAATTCACGTGAGTAGCTAAAACAAGTGATTAAAACAGATAAAAGAGCGTTTGCTAATAAAAAGCTGTGGCACGAATTGCCAGGGCCATTGAGCCTAATGTCCTCAAGTCCTTTGGCTGTTCACTCTAAAAGCATTTGCAGATAGTTTGCCATCCTGCGTGAGCAGAAATACGCTTGGATTCCAGAGCGCGTATGTGCTTTCCCCGTCAAACGGGCCATCCATGCACTTTCCTGTTGTTTTTCCTGCGTTTGACTGTTTTTCGTCTATCAGCGCTAGGAATTTCACTAGCTTGCAGTTCATCTGCGGGTCATCTGGATTAAAACTCTTGTCTCTGTGTTTGAATCCCACTCTGGTTGAATTGATGTTTGAGCAGGCGGGATCTTTCCCCAGTCAGGCTGGAGCAAGAGCATATCAGGTGAGCCTTGTCTTCAACTCCGTAGTTGCACAGGCGGCAGTGTGGGAGCATTTTCCCCCTTAGCCGTGGTAATAGATGCTGAATGTCTAGCAGTTTTCCAAGTCGATGTTTCAGAAAGTTCTCCTTGATGGTCCGGGAGTATCCTGCACTGAAGTAAGGCTGTGGGCTAATAGATGTGTAGCCATTAATTATCATCCAGGCGTGTTTTCTCGACGCAAAGGTGGCTTTGTCTTCTACTAGTGACATGCTCCTTATTGTCTTCCGCACTATTTTCTTAAAGCCCGCGTGTGTGGTCGGAACTTTCCGAGCCTGGCTGAGGCCAGTATTTGTGAGACAGTGATGTAGGTGCTTTCTTGCCGGTGCCGCTATTCTTTGCTGAAGCTCTAGCCAGAGTAGATGGCTTAAGCTGTTTAAGGGGGCGTTCTTGATTTTGTGCCAACAGGTTATGTACGCCCCCTGTCTTGCCAGCTGTTGTTTTATGAGGGCAAATTCCAGCCGGATCTGAGCTGCGGATGCATATGTAGAGATTTTGAACATAATTCTGTAGGCCCTGATTAGGGTGCTGTCCAGGATTTGTGCGTCTCTACCTCTTAAAGCTTCACTGCCATATGTAATCGTAGGCAAGATTTTGGCTTGCACAATCTGGAGAAGAGGAGAGGGCCTCGGGCCCGAAAGCTGGGATTTTCTATGCCTCAAAGTTATCGCAAGGGCCATCCCTTTCCTTTTTATCGTCTCCAGCTGGCTGGAGAATTGGCTGCCATTGTCAAGGATTACCCCTAAGTATTTGTAGCCTGTTGCGTTTTATATTTGGATGTTTCCCAAGTGCCAGTGGTGGGGTTTTACCCGCATCTTTTTATGGACATTGTCTTGGTTTTTTCCAAGTTTACTTCCAGGAAGTTATCTTTTGAGAAATATGGAGAGTATTTAAAAGGCGTTGCATTCCCACATGCGTGTGGCTGATTAGCACTACATCGTCGGCGTAAAGGATTCTAGATAGGGCCTTACCGCCTTTCCTTGGGGCATGTGCGTTGCATAAGTCAAGGGTCTGCATCAGGTAGGCCATGTAGAGATTAAACAGGGTTGGGGCAAACACACAGCCCTGTTTGAGCCCTTTGGTGGCTGGAATATGCCTTGACAAGCATGTGTCATAGCCCAATTTAACCTGCACCCAGGTGTCTGTATCTAGGGTTATTAGCGTGCCCAGTAACGCATGCAGGATTTTCCAGCATGCCAGCTTTTTCCAGAGATTAGCTCTCTCTATGTTGTCAAAAACAGCCTTGAAGTCTACAAAGCAGAGATGAAGCGACTGTTTTGATGACTTTGTCTTGTCTATAAGCAGTGACAGTGTTAGGATGTTGGTTAGAGTCCCTGTGTTTTTGGAGAAGCCGGATTGGTTGGGTGGTATGATTTCCAGCATGCCAGCTTTTTCCAGAGATTAGCTCTCTCTATGTTGTCAAAAACAGCCTTGAAGTCTACAAAGCAGAGATAAAGCGACTGTTTTGATGACTTTGTCTTGTCTATAAGCAGTGACAGTGTTAGGATGTTGGTTAGAGTCCCTGTGTTTTTGGAGAAGCCGGTTTGGTTGGGTGGTATAATTTCCTGCTCGGCTGCCCATGTCTGAAGTTCTTCTAGTAGGGTGCCTGCAAAATATTTGGCTTTTTTGCCTAATAGCGCCACTAGGCGATAATTTCTTGGCGCGGATTTCTCACCACTTTTGTAAATGGGTGCAATGATGGAACCTTTCCAAGAGGCCGATAGTTGACCCAGATATCTGGCTTTCCGGAATAGAGGGTTCAAGGCCGCTGCCCAATAATCGGGGTCCTCCCTAAAAAAGACAGGTGGTATCCCATTTGGCCCTCGAGCTCCTTCTCTCCTGCCTTTGGCAATCTGGCGATTAACTATTGCGATGTCAGGCGGCACTTTCGTTTCATTGTAGTAGATGTCGGTTTTGATAATGACATTTGTCTGAGGGTCTTCTTTAATATTAGGGACCTGTGTTGCATGACACAGCCTGCTCTCGCCCTGGTGGTTGAAATGGGTTGTCAGAAACTCCGACCATGTCGCTTCTGTAATGTGCGAAGTTATGCCTCGGTGTGATGGACGCATTATTTTATTATCCGTAGTCCAGAAGTGTGCACTATTTTGGGATTAGGAGCATGTAAGATTTTTGCCCAGAGCTCCTCTTCCCTGGATCTTTTGTGTTCCCATTTCAGCTTCTTGAGGGTTTTCCTCTGTTGTTGTAGAGAAGATTTGAGATTAGAATCTTTCGGTTTGAGCCTCAACAGTCTCAGCGTTTTATTTATTCCTTTTTTAATTTCCTTTATTATTAATTATTATTAATTAGCATTTATAAAGCGCATGGCTACCCTGAGGCATCCCAGCGCTAGCGGCAGTTAAGGCTGATAAGGGAAGGCTAGCAAGTACTCTTCTGGAATAGCCATGTTTTAAGACCCTTCCGGAAAGAAAGGTGGGCAGTTTCATGTCGGAGATTAAGAGGGAGGGAGTTCCACAGTCCAGCTATATTATATGAAAAGGAGCGGCCTCCGCTCCGCTGCCTGTTAATTTTAGGAGTGCAGGCTAAATTTAAATTCTCCAAGCGAAGAGATTTCCTGGGGAGGTAGGCGGTGATCAGAGGCTGATTAATTCTGGGGCCTGTGCCCCTAAGGGTCTTATGAGCAGTACAAAAGGCTTTAAAGGAGATTCTTTCCTTTATTGGTAGCCAATGAAGGGCTTTCAGACTGGGGCTAGCTGACTGCGTGCTACTGCAGCCTGTCAGAAGTCGTGCTGCGCAGTTCTGGGCCACCTGGAGTTTCCTTAGGGTGGACTTTGGGGCTCCCAGATACAGTGAGTTACAGTAGTCCAGCAGCGAAAGAATCAGGGCCTGGACTACTATTTTTTAGCTTCAGTGGGTAATAGGGGAGGACCTTCCGTAGCTTTCTAAGGATGCCGTGACAAGCCCCCGTCACTGCCACTGCCTGCTGGTCAAATTTAAGTGAGTCATCCAGCCACACACCGAGGCTCTTGATCTTGGGCTTCGGAACTGGAGGGGCGCCTAAGCACTGAGGCCATGATAGTGTGGGAGTTAGCTTGGCAGTGTTGCCCACATACATGATTTCTGTTTTTCTCCATTCATTTTGAGACAGCAGTGTTGCATCCAGGTGGCTACTTTTCCTAGGCAGAGCTCCAGGTCTGCAGGGTCAGTCCGTGGATGATTTAGAGATATCACCAGCTGGGTGTTATCCGCGTAGGTGACCACTTTGATCCCATATGGCTGGATGACCTCCGCCAGTGGCCTCATATATACGTTAAATAACGTAGGACTTAGGGAGGATCCCTGGGGCACTCCATAGTTCAGAGGGAGAGGGCTGGAAATGGATTCCCCCGAAAAGACCTGAAAAGTTCTGCCATTAAGGAATGATTGAATCCAGGAGATAGCACTTCCTGATACCCCGACTCTCCTTAGCCGTTCAATGAGAACATTGAGGTTGACCGTATCAAAGGCCGCACTGAGGTCCAGGAGGACAATGGCCGCCACTCCTCCCTGATCCACTATCCTCCTAGCTTCCTCAACCACAGCCGTTAGTGCGGATTCCGTGCCATGTTGTGGGCGGAAACCCGTCTGAGATTGGTGAAGTAGCTCATGGGTTTCTAGGAAGGCTGATAGGGTGGAGTTTATATGTTTTTCTAAGATCTTACTAAGCAAAGGAAGGAGGGATATGGGCCGGTAGTTGCTCAGTGCTTCGGGGTCCAGGCTAGGTTTTTTAAGTAGTGCTTTTACCATGGCATGCTTCCATATCGATGGCACGAGTCCGTTGGTAATGGACATGTTAAGCACCTCCTGGATAGCTGGAAAAATCACATCTTTGGCCTTAGATAAGATATGCGGAGGGGCGGGGTCTAGAGGAGATCCAGATTTTATTTTAGCAAAGATTTTAGCAAGAGTCTCCATATCCAAGAGAGGAAATTTCTCCAAGGTGGGAGTAGCTGCTACCACTACTCCCTGATCCTGTTGCCCAACTACTTCCGTCAAGGGGATATCTAAATCACTAGGTAGTGGGGATACAGGGAGGGTCTTATAGATAGCTTGTATTTTTCCCTGAAAGTAACTCGCCAGTTCATTGCACTGTCCCTTGGATGAATTTCTGGAAGTATCATGGAGAGTGGGCTCAAGGAGAGATTTGGTAATTCGGAAGATTTCTTTGGGTGCGTTAGATGCTGCTTTAATTTTGTCCTCATAATAGGATGACTGTGCCCTTTTGATTTCTGCTTGATATCGCTTTATGGCTTCTCTGTAAGTATGTTTTGTGCTTTCACTGAAATCCTTCCTCCAAATCCTCTCTAGTTGTTTGCATTTCTGTTTAAGCGATCTAAGCTGGGGTGAGTACCATGGGGAAATATTTTCTCTCACACTATGATTAATTTTTTT
The DNA here is from genome assembly GCA_963921515.1 of Calotriton arnoldi. Lineage (NCBI taxonomy): Eukaryota > Metazoa > Chordata > Amphibia > Caudata > Salamandridae > Calotriton > Calotriton arnoldi. The sequence goes on along the minus strand of CAWUFW010000155.1, from coordinate 126,346 downwards.
TACCGGAATGACTTTATCCAGTGTAGATTCTAACCAATGGTTGAATGACTCAGCCGCCGAGGGAATGTCAGTCTCAAAAATAGGTTTTGAGTTTAAAAGTTGTGTTGACCATGTCTCAGCGGAAAGCTTGGACCATGGTCGGGCTTTCGCCGACTTATGCTCCTTGGCTTCGCAGTGAGGGGGGAATTTTAGCGAGAAAGGGATCATTAAATGATCGGTCCATGGTAGCGGAGTCTCTACTGTCAACTCCAAAATATTAGTGAACACTGGGTCCAAGGTATGACCTTTTATGTGCGTGGGTGCATGAACTTTTTGTACAAGTTGTATTGCGGCTAGATCTTGCATCAGCTCAAATGCCTCTCTTTTACTAGGGTCCTCAAAGTGAAAGTTTAGGTCCCCTATCAAAGTAAAATTGCTGGCTGATTTTGCAAGCGCCGCTGCCACTTCTGGGTGTGAGCTAAAGAAAGGGCCCCCTGGACCCGGCGGCCGATAGATAAGAATTCCCGTGAAGGACAGGGTAGCTGACAGGGAGAGAGAGAAGAAAAGGCTCTCAGAGTTAGGTACTAGGTTGGGTTTGGTTCTACAATTAAAAATATCTTTAATTTTAATTAATTTAATAGTTGCCTTTGTTGGGCTCCAGAGAGCCAGCCTTTTTCCATTGGGTCGTTTGGCGGCCTATATTTGGTTGCTGTTGAGAAAGTGCTTGATAGACTTGAGGTAAATTTTTCCCATTTGCTTATGGTACTGGTTGTATGATCTTTTTGGTTCTGTAGTAGGGCTTTTGCAACCTGAAACACCTCCCCAGTATTTACTAGGGTGGATTTAATTCTTTTAAGATTGATTGTGTGGTTAGAAAGGGGCCCCCCTGATAGGGGCTCAAGTATTGGTAGTGATGCCAGGAGGGTGATTTCCTGTGGTCGGTGGTCGCTGTCTGCCTTGTCGCCCAGCCGAAAAGTGACTATACTATGGAAAAATGAGAGGGAAATCAGAGTATAGTCCAAGGTTGAGGATGCCTTTTTGGAGTAAAAAAAATCTGTGGGTGCCGAGTCATCAGGAAATCTGCCATTGAGTGCCCTGATGTTGATGTGCTCCAGATCTTCCAGCAAACGTTTGGCTACTGTGCTCACTCTGCATTGGGGTGTGTTGTTTTGTTGTGGGATGTTCCATGCCGCAGACTTGGCTCGTGTCTCTTCGTCATCTGAGGAACATAGGAGATGAAGGTTAAAGTACCCTGAAAGCACCAAGTTGGGGGTGTTGTGCTTTTTTATGTGTGTCAGTAGACAGTCCACCAGGAGTTTTGCGTTCGGGTTAATATAGGTGTTGAAGATTAACACATCTTTCTGTTTTCCGTGGAGTTAAGGCTGATCTTGATTGCATTGACATTTGACGTGGTAGAGGGGATTTCTTTTATGGCAGTTATGCTGGTTATTGATACGTAGGTTGTCAGCCCGCCCGATAGGTGGCCGTATTGTGAGTTCCTGGTTGCTGGCGTGTGGAAACAGGTGTAGCCCTGCATTTGAAGTGGTTCAGTCATCCATGTTTCCTGCAGTAAAATTATATCATGTGTTCTAAGATACTGGTTAAAAGCTGGGTCTGCTATTTTGTTTTTTAGGCCGTTCACATTCCATGAGCAGAGTCACAGGAATAGGAAGAAACTGCACAGGAACATCTGAGACTTACCAGTGAAAGGTTCTGTGCATTTCTACAGGAAGAAAAACTGTTATTTTAGAGATGTAATCTGTGATAGAAAAGTGGCATATAGCAGGTTTTACAGGCACAAATTCACATGCTGTAATTGTGTTTTTGATGCCCTCTCAGGAGACCTCTCAGAGGGCAGTGCAATTACAATTCCAGTTAGCGATGCCAGTAATAGACTTAAATATTGAAAGAAGTCTAATGAAGTGGACAATTAATGAAATTCCTTTAATTCTAAGTAAACAAGCAAGCATAAGATGACACCCTTATATCAGAGAAATTAAAATGACTGTAAAGACAAAATGGATAGATAAGAATTTAAAAAATCTTTTAACTGTAAAAATAAAAAAGTAGGAACATGAAAACGTTTTGGATTCTGCTGGCAAACTGTTCTTCAACGAAATATTGCATTGCTGCTATACTAGTACTGCCATGTTATCGACTATTTTTTTGTTTGTGTACTTTGAGAAGTTGGACATCTTGGTCTTCCCATTTATGTTAGATTTTATAAGTATATAGGAGATTCTAGAACTAGGAAAGGTAGCTATTACCGATGATTTGCCAACGTTTCCCTTTGATGGCCAAAATTATGCCAAATGTTAACAGGGCAATTGAAGCCATAAAAGGAATTCCACCATAATGGAGAAATGGTGTGATAATTCCAATATTTCAGAAAGGGTACACAGTGACCCGATGTCCAACATACCTACTAGGCTTTTAGATATTCCGAGAAAATTGTAACTAAACTGCAGATTTGGAAAGGGCGAGGAGCACATAGGAGATAATACAGTTATTGTTTGGTGGTAAGGACCTAATCCAGAACAATTCAATTCAGGTGGAGTCTTTGTGAATTGGCTCCAAGTTAGAAAGGACTGTGTCCTCCGTGCATGTTGACTAATAGGCAGTACATAAAAGAGTAGTATTGTTTCCCATACTTTTAAATGCTTCTGTAAATTGGTCTCTATAAATCTAAATAGTGCTAGAAGGTCAAGTGACAACCCACCCAGAAAAACACCCAGAAATATATAATCAAGTGGAAAACAGCATTACAAATGATTGAGCCTAGAAAAATAATACATAGATGTTAAAACAGGAAACACCTGCAATATTACAATCACAGCACTATCATTCACTTAACTGCTTACATTAGAACCTCTACACTTTGTAAAATAAAATAGAACACATATGCCAGCATTTCTAGCACTCAACCAGCTGAGCAATCTCTGCTCTCAATGAAAGATTAAACTGAACCTGCAAGAAGAGTTGAACCATGTGTCAAGCACCGCCACATTGCACACATATTCTAAAAGATATCAGGTTAAGGAAAAGAGCAGACAGAAGTATATCCCAAAAATGATCACTCCACAATGTCACTGGCCAAAAAGGTCTACAGAAACTTTTCTTGACTGAAGACATTATCAAATGCCTACTACACATGATGACATATAATGCCCAGAAAAATAACAAATCATTTGTCATGTCAGCAGATCCAAACCTGCAATGCACAATACAATACTATGCTACACGTTTCCTCCAGAAAGTAATCTGAGACACACTAAGGCCCCGATTACGAGTCTGGCGGTCCATGGACCCCCAGACTCGGGTGGGGGCAGCAGTCTCCTGACTCGGGCGGTGGGACCATCACAGCCTCGCCACAGTCACCAGGGAACCGTCTTTCCCTGGCGGTGTTGCGGCGGTCAAGAGGCCACTATATGCTTGGCAGGAATGCTGCGGTCCCGCCAAGCATATTACGAGGTGCCTCTCCACCGGCGGTGTCATCGAGGTTCCTCTTCCATAAACACTGTGATGGAGAGGTAACAAAGGTGGCCCTGCAGGGCCCCCTGTGCCTCCTCCATATGGGGATGCACACAGAGGGGCACAACATGTGCCCCCCTGTGTTCATGAGCTCCAGTTCCTGCACGGTATGGACTATTCAGTCCATGCCATGCAGGAACCGTTTTTGGCATTCGCATTGCGGTGCCCAATTTTAGAGGCATTGCCGTGGAAATGCCAAAAACCAGCCTGCCAGACAGGAGGAAACTACTAATCTGGTAGACGGTCTGACCACGGCTTTGGTGGTGCAGCAGCGGGGTGGACCTGGCGCTGCACCACCAAAGTCGTAATTGGGCCCTTAGTATTTCACAACCATTAAGTTACAAAGCAATAGCTAAGATCGGTTACACTTAAACCTCAATTGGAATGTTTTGCTATATTTAATTAAAGAAGCACTGAGATACATATGCAGTATAATTGATTCCCTCTTACCAGACAAACATCCATCAGCTGTGCCTGCCGAAAGGAGTCATGCCATACTAAGTTGCAATAAAGTTTAAAAACTGAACAGCGGACCCACAGTAGTGTCCGTGCCTGTATCATAGACGAGCAGGAGCTGTAAGTAACCCTTCCTGTTATAGGCCCAGTTCCTTGGTGGAGGTAAAGATCATAGGGAGGGTCATACTAAAATGATCAACTCAATGAGTTGAGGAATGGAATATACTGTCTTATATCCAATTCAGGGTTCACTCTGGGTGGGGCACTGTGGAGCAGAACCTACTTATTAATAAATATGTCGGGGCAAAAAAGGGTTTCCTTCATCTAGCCTTAATGGACTTCAGCTCTGCGTTTGATTTGGTTAACATACAGAAGCTCTAGGCAGAGCTAGGGTCCATGGAGGTGGATGTGACTTTGGTTAGCTTTCTCAAGGATCTTCATTGTGGGTTGACGGCTTCAGTCCATTATGGCAGTAACAGCTAATGCACTAAGCACTTTGCTCTTAGAAAGGGGATCAATCAGGCTTGCATCTTGGCCCCCTTTCTTTTTATTATGTATGTTAACCGACTAGAGAAAGCACTCCTTGTACCGGGCATAGATGTGCCAAGAGCCGGGGGCAGATTGCTCCTGGCTCTTTTATATGCTGATGATTCTGTTTTAATTGCCCACACAGCTAGAAGTCTACAGCAGTCTTTAGATTTTCTGAGGATTTTCTGAGTAGGCTTGATTTGCGTACTAATTTTAACAAGTCACAAGTGATGGTCCTGGGCCGAAAAATACGAAAAGTGCCACCTTTTCTGTTTAAGGTTGCTAATTTTACATACCTAGGTATCTTAATAGATTCAAGACTCAGCTGGCAACCCCTAATAAAAATAAATACCGAAAATATAATGGGTGGTGTGCCGGAGTAAATGATTTTTCCTCCCGATTGGGTCATAAGCTACTGAAAACTATGTTGGAGGTTTACAGAGCTAAATGCATTCCCATTTCTACCTTTGGTAGTGAGATCTGGGGTTATGTGAATCTAGATCCTCTAGGAGTTACAGAGAACAAATACTTTATGGGTCTTTAGGGTGTTAGATAATATACCCCGCTGAAATATTATATGAAGAGCTAGGTATGAGTTACCTTGTAGATTATATTCAGCTGCGACCTCTTTTGTTATGGTGTACTGTCTGACTAAAGGATGCTTTAAAGCTGATCAGATTAGTTATTTTAGACTGTATGAAACTGGACAACATGTGTAATATTCCCTGGTTGGTATATATTAGAGAGAATCTTAGAATTTTTATGAGTGATGTAATATGTGCTGTCTTAAGCAGTGCATTGCGGGGTGTATGCTATAGTTAAGTCAGGTAACTATAACTGCTGAATTTCACTGGTTTTGTACGAGTGAAATATGAGCTAAACTATAATGTCCCTGTAATCTTTGTTTTTTTCAGGGAATTTTTAAGTTTTTCTAAATTATATTTCCTAACTATAATGTCCCTGTTTCAGTGAAGTTCTAAAGTTTTTGCAATTCTATTGCTTAACTATAACATCCCTGTAACCTTTGTCTTTTTTGTCATTGAATTTTTTACATTTTTTATATTATTTCCTAACTGTAACCTGTAACCTTTGAGAGTGAGTGTGTGAGTGAGTGCATGAGTGTCTCAGTGGGTTTGTGAGTGAGTGCATGACTGTCTCACTGGGTGTGTGAGTGGGTGCATGAGTGTCTCAGTGGGTCTGAGTAGGTCTATGAATGGGTGCGTGAGTGTCTGAGTGGGTGTATCATTGTCAGAGTGAGTGCCTGAGTGGGTCTGTGGGTGGGTGTGAGAGTGTCTGAATGGGTGTGTGAGTCTGTGAGTGGGTCTGTGAGTGGGTGTGTGAGTCTCTGAGTAGGTCTGTGAGTCTCTGTGTGAGTCTGAGTAGGTCTGTGAGTGGGTGAGAGTATGAGTGATTCTGTAAGTGGGTACATGAGTGTCTGACTGAGTCTGTGAGTGGGTGTACATGTCTGAGTTCATCTGTGAGTGGGTGCATGAGTATGTGAATGGGTCTGTAAGTGACTGTGAGAGTGTCTGAGTTGTTCTGTGACTGGGTGCATGAATGCCAGAGTGGGCTTTGCTTGTTTTCTACTCAATTTCTGACTTTTTTCTCCTCACTTCTCACCTTTATTTTGCCTCTTTCTGCTAATTTCTGACCTCTATTTTGCCTCTTTCTGATCGACTCTGACCTTTATTTGACCTCTTTCTGCTAGTTTTATACCTCTATTTTGCCTCTTTCTGCTAATTTCTGACTTGTATTTTGCCTCTTTCTGCTCGTTGGTGGCCTCTATTTATTTCCTCTTTTTGCTCGTTTCTGACCTTTATTTTCCCTCTTTTTGCTCGTTTCTGTCCTTTTGCTTTGCCTCTTCTGCTCATTTCTAACCTTTATTTTGCCTCTTTCTGATCGTTGCTGACCTTTATTCTGCCTCTTTCTGCTAGTTTCTCACCTTTATCTTTCATCTTTCTGCTCATTGCTGACCTTTATTCTGCCTCTTTCTTCTCGTTTCTGACCTTTACTTGACTCTTTATGTTCGTTTCTCACCTTTATCCTGCCTCTTTCTGATTGTTGCTGACCTTTATTCTGCCTTTTCTACTCGTTTACGACCTTTATTTTGCCTCTTTCTGCTAGTTGCTGACCTTTTACTTTGCCTCTTTCTGCTAGTTTCTGACCTTTATTCTGCCTCTTGCTGCTTGTTTCTGACCTCTATTTTTCCTCTTTCTGCTTGTTGGTGGCCACTATTTTTTTCCTCTTTCTGCTCATTTCTGACCTATATTTTCCCTCTTTCTGCTCATTTATGTCCTTTTACTTTGACTCTTTCTGCTTGTTTCTAACCTTTATTCTGCCTCTTCCTGCTCGTTTCTCACCTTTATCTTGCCTCTTTCTGTTTGCTGCTGACCTTTATTCTGCCTCTTTCTGCTAGTTTCTCACCTTTATCTTGCCTCTTTCTGTTCGTTGCTGACCTTTACTCTGCCCTTTTTCTGCTTGTTGCTGACCTTTATTTTGCCTCTTTCTGCTCGTTTCTCACCTTTATCTTGCCTCTTTCTGCTGGTTGCTGACCTTTATTCTGCCTCTTTCTACTCATTTCTGACCTTTATTTGGCTCTTTCTGCTCATTGCTGACCTTTATTTTCCCTCTTTCTGCTCATTTGTCACCTTTATTGTGCCTCTTTCTGCTTGTTTGTCACCTTCATTCTGCCTCTTGCAGCTGGTTTCTGACCTCTTTTTTGCCTCTTTCTGCTCGTTTCTCACCTATATTTTTGCTCTTTGCGCTCGTTTATCACCTTTATTTTGCCTCTTTCTGCTCATTTCTGACCATTATTTTGCCTTTTTCTCCTCGTTCCCCTGGGACCGCAGTGGGAACCTCAAGGACCATGCGGTCCCAGCAAGCTACCCACCTCCTACAGGAGCTGGCATTGCTTTTGAATGAAGGGTGGTGCTGGAAATGCAAATCCCTGCATGTAAAAGCAAGCAGTTTCATCTCTTTCCCTGCCCACATGTCTGTAGGCAGAGAAAGAGATGAAATCTCCGCTTCCAGCGGGCGGAAGCACTTTGACAGCTCCTGCCAGCTAGAAGCAGACTGTTTGCTTTTGCTTGGCGGGAGCTGTCAAAGATTCTGCCAAACAAAAGCAAACAGCTATGAGCCCGGGGTGGGTACCCTGGGACATAGCAAGAGCCGGCCCTGTGGTGTGGCGGTCCCCAGGGCCATATATGGCTCCTAGAGGGGGGCACACGGTACCCTTCTTCTGTTTGCACAGGCTGCCCTGGGGAGGTGGTGGTCACCGGGACCGAGAACGGCCTTGGATGGGTGCCGCGCAGCCCCCCTCCTGCTTAAAAAGAAAAAAAAGACCCGGGGAGGTGGTGGCCCATGGGGCCCGGGGTCCACGTGACCCCCCCACTAATTGTTTTAATTGCCTGGGAGTGGTGGTCTGTAGGGTATCTAGAAGCCCAGGAGAGGAGTACGCATGGCCCCCCTTCTTTATTTTAAAAAAACGCCTCAGGAATTTGGTGGTCCCCAGGGCTTCTAGAAGTCCAGGAGTGGGGCACCGTGCACCCCCTCCTTTTTTTATAAGATGCCCCCGGGACCTGGCCCACCTGGGGGCCCTTTTGAGAACAAGAGCGGGAGCCAGTGCTTGTTTTTTAATTATTTTTTTGCTGCGATTTCATGAATTTCACGAATTCGCTGCAAATTACTGTTTGAAAAAAGCTTTTATATATATATATATATATATATATATATATATATAACTAATCCTGGCAACATCCTTAGACAGGCACCGACCCCGTGAGAATTTGGCACAGAAATTTTATTTCCAACAAAAACCCAGACGCGTTTCGACGGCGAGCCGCCTTGATCACTACATCAGGTACTCTGCCATTTTCACCACTTATTTATATAACCATCCAAAATTCGCACCATTTGGAAAGGGCCACACAGGTGAGCTATACCATCCTTTTTGAGAACGTGCAGTGGGTGAGACAGCATCTGTGCAAAACATTTTCTCGGCTGTACGCGTTTCGGGCTTGCACCCTTGTTCACCAGCAAGTCAGGATGAATCACGGAAGAGCAATCACCATTTTATTCAAATTAAGCCTGGCCCCTACAGGCCTCAAGGCATTATGTTCCTTGTAGTGCTCTCGTATTACCTCAGTGGGTTCCGTGTTATTCACCCGTAATTGTGACAAAATAAAAGACCCCAGTGGGTTTGCATCAAAGTCCGTAAATCATATATATACATATTTAATTATTTTTTGGCAAGAAACCATGATCAGGACAACGATACAAGCAAGACTCACACTCTGCAGCTCTTAATTTCAAAGAGTTTAATCAGCAATGTGTTTAACCCACACAGGGGCTTTGTCACGGCCAGTCAAGTTGCATTGTGCCCAACCAGCTTCTAAAAAAATGTTTCAAGACAACCATAGACATGGAAAAGTTACGACAGTAGTGTTGAACGTGGAGTGTTTTTACAAAAGGCCAGCTTCAAATTATATACAGTTGCAAATTATATAGCACAAATTGTATTTGATAATAACATATCTATAGATGCATAATGAAATATATAAATTTGATTCAATGCAGAGACGATGGTCACCCAATTCACTGGCCCTGTCATCAACAGGTTATATAATATCCCTAATTGCTGCAAATGCAGACTGTCCTCTCATTGGCTTACGCTCCCTACCAGTTCTATTATACACGGATGTCGCAGTGCTGATGGCTAGAACGGCCAATGGTCTACAAACCCTCTTGAACACTTTTCACTTTTTTATGAGGGATTTAGACCTCTCAGTCAACCTCACTAAATCATATGTCATGATGGTGGGGGCTAAGACACCTAGATCGAAGACCTTCAGCTTGAATGGGCACCTTTTGGTGAAGGTTGAGTGTTTCTCTTATTTAGGAGTGCTAGTTGACTCCAAACTGTGCTGGAAACCATTGGTCATTGCCAAAGTTCAGGAGCTCAGGAAGACTATAGGGGTGGTTTTTAGTTTTGCCACCAGGTTGGGAAGCAGACTCCTCAAAGCCCTTGCAAGATTTATCAAGCCAAATGTGTGTCTAAAGCTTTATATGGGAGTGACATTTGAGACTTTCTGGCCAAAAACTAAGCTCCAGATAAAGGAAAAAAGATTCCTCTGGGGCTTTCTTTGTGTGCTTCAGAGTACACCGACTTTTTGCATACAACAAGAGTTGGGGGTCAGGTATTTCAGTGACCAGATCGCCTTGAGTCCTTTGCTGAGTTGAGTTAGGATCTGGTCTAAGGAGGAGCTAGGTCTGAATCGTCCAATTATGAGGGACTACATGGCACTTTGTCAAGCCCATAAAATAGCGTGGCATAGGTATGTAAGGTACTCTCATCCCAACCTGCGAAGGAGGGAGATGTTTCTTAACCCTGAGGACATTTGCTGAGGGGATTATAAATGCACCATTTTATGAAAAGGGCAAAACTCTCTAGGGAAGAGGTAGAGTTGTTGAAACCCTCAGTTAGGAAATATGTTCTGACAACTCCCACGTTGGAAATGGAGCCATACCTAACCTTTGTAAAAAACAATATGGACAGATATCTGCTCGCAAGACTTAGATTTAATCTATTGCATCTGATATTTCCTACTCAAAAAATAATGTTTTTATTTAAAATCTTTATGCCCTTGGGACTGTGACAAAAAATCCCTCCATGATTCCTTGCACTTTATGATGTCCTGTACTTTTTATGCGGAACCTAGGAGAATTGTTATTGTGCCTCTTTTAAAAGGAAGAGATTTTTTACAAGTTCGCCCTGTTTTTTTATATTTACAGATGCTACCAGACGAACAAGTAATGGCAAATGTTGCAAGTTTTTTAAGAACTGTAGTTTTTATATGGAGCATCCGGGATGAGTAAACACATCTTTTAGCACCTGTATATTCACCCTTCTTGTGTGTAATGGTATTATGTACAGACTTTTTCATGAATTTTGTTTTATGTACGGTTTTTATATATTGTTGTATTTTATGTTTTCTTTCTAAAACAAACCGAATAAAGAATTTGATTGATTGATTGATTGAATAGCACATATTCAGTATTGTATGCACATGTAAATATGCAGGTGGATGCAAGACCACTGACTTATTGTCAGTGAAATTGCTCTCCCACCCTAGCAGCTCCACCATCAAGTGAGGCCCTCCTGAGCCCCTGCACTTTTGAGTGTTGGTGTTCGAGGCCCTCCTCCACCCACAGGCTATACCTGCGCCTCATCCCTGGTGGTCCAGTGGACCTCTCACTCTTTCTCTCGCTCCGTTTTTCTGCTTGCTTTTTCCTTTCACCTCTTTCCTTTCACCTTCATTTTTCACCCTTTTACTGTCACTCTCTTCCTATCACTTTCCATCCTCCTTTTCACTTTTACTCTGTTTTCACTCTACTCTTTATTCTGTACACCTCTCTTCCGTTTTTTCCTGCCGCTGCTGCCCCCGCGACCCCTCCCCCCAGCGTGACCAGCCCAAGCCAGTTTCCCCTCCCCGCCTCCCAGCTCTCCAGCCCTCCCCGACCCCTACTTAATGGCGGCGGCTGCGCGGGCGTGCCACTGGCGCGCCAAAGGCAAGCCCGTCTGCGCCCATCCGCGACCCGAACGCGACCAGCACCAGGAACCCTGGACCTCTGAACCGCCAGCGCTACAACCCAGCACCACTCTACGCACTCAACCCAGGTCGCAACAACAACTGCAAGCTAGCATCACCAGCCGACACCCGCGGACTCTTCAGCTGTCACCGCTGCCGACACTCCTGCAGCACTGCCAAGACCACGGATCCATCACAACCCGCCTGCAACAACGCGAACACACCAAAGACCCTGCAATGCATCCTCCTCAACGTCCGATCCCTCCACAAACACGCCACCAAAATCTGGGGCCTCCTCGACAGCACCACCCCGGACGTCGCATTCTTCACTGAAACCTGGACCAACACCACCTCGGGACCTGACATCGCCATTCCCCAAGGATACAAGATCTCCCGGGAGGACCGCCCCACCCACGCTGGTGGGGGGATCGCCATCGTACACAAATCCACCCTCCGACTGAGCACACTTTCCGACAAGCCCACAGACCTGATGGAACACCTACACTTCAAGATACAGGCCAGCCCTACCACCACCCTCCGGGGAACCCTCATCTACCAACCCCTGGACCCCGTGGACCATTCACCAACTCCATCACAGACAGCCTCACCCCGCAGGTCATCGCGTCCACCAACTACACCTTGCTGGGAGACCTCAACTTCCACCTCGACAACCAACAAGACCCCAACACCACATCCCTCCTGGACAACCTCCACAACATAGGACTCCACCAGATCGTGACTGAGCCCACGCACTCAGCAGGACACACCCTCGACCCCATCTTCACCACAGGAAACTCCATCACTTTCAGCCACACCACCGAACTCCCGTGGACAGACCATCAGTGCATCCATTTCACCTTCAGAACACCCACCATCCACAGAACCCAGCACCTGCTCCCACGCAGAAATTGGACTAAAATCACCGACGACCAGCTCACCACCTCACTCGGCAACTCCACCTCAACCATCGCGGACAACGACGACCCCAACACCGCAGCCCGTACCTTGCACAGATGGATCTCCGACTGCGCCAACACCATAGCCCCCCTCAAGAAGAACAACAACACACATGCCAGGAAAGCCAGCTGGTTCACCACCGAACTCTGAGAGTCCAGACGCACATGCCGCTGCCTCGAAAAGGCCTGGAGGAACTCCAAATCTACAGAAGCCCAAAACAACTTCGGAGCCGCCACCAATGCCCACCACCAACTCATCAGAAATACAAGAAAGAAAGTGATCAAAGACAGAATCTCCACGCACGCGCACAACAGCAAAGAACTCTTCAGCATCATCAAGGAGTTCGCCCAACCCATCAGCGAGTCTACAGACATCCCTCCCTCACAAGACCTCTGCGACAAACTCAGCACCTTCTTCCACCACAAATTCAAGAACATTTATGACAATTTCGACGAAGTCAGCCAACACACAGAACCCTCACCAACCACCCCGACACCTTGAAGCCAACGATTGACAGCTGGAGAGCCCTCACCACCGAAGACACACTGAAGACGATGAAGTCAATCCACTCCGGCGCCCCCACGGACCCCTGCCCCCACCACATCTTCAACACAGCTGCCAACACTATCGCCCCCATGCTTCGCCACACCATCAACCGCTCCCTCGCGAACCCCTCCTTTCGCCACAACTGGAAGCACGCTGAGATCAACCCCCTCCTGAAGAAACCCTCGGCGGACCCCACCGACCTCAAGAACTACAGACCCATCTCCCTGCTCCCGTTCCCAATCAATCAATCAATCACGGCATTTATAGAGCGCGCTACTCACCCGGGAGGGTCTCAAGGCGCTGGGGGAGGGGGTAAGTTACTGCTCGAACAGCCAGGTCTTGAGCTGCTTCCTGAAGGCGAGATGGTCCTGGGTTCGCCGAAGGTGAGTGGGGAGGGAGTTCCAGGTCTTGGCCGCCAGGTAGGAGAAGGATCTTCCTCCGGCGGTGGTTCTGCGGATGCGTGGTACGGTGGCGAGGCGTGGCTGGTTGATCGTAGCTGGCGTGTGGGCGTGTAGAAGGACATGCGGTCGTTGAGGTACTTTGGGCCCAGGTCGTGGAGGGCCTTGTGTGCGTGGGTGAGGAGTCTGAACGTGATTCTCTTGCTGACGGGGAGCCAGTGCAGGTCTTTCAGGTGTACGGTGATGTGGCTGTGTCGGGGGATGTCCAGGATGAGTCGTGCGGAGGCGTTCTGGATGCGCTGGAGTCTCTTTTGAAGTTTGGCTGTGGTTCCGGCGTAGAGGGTGTTCCCATAGTCCAGTCGGCTGGTGACGAGTGCCTGGGTGACGGTCTTCCTGGTTTCAGTGGGGATCCATCTGAAGATCTTGCGGAGCATGCGCAGGGTGTTGAAGCATGAAGATGAGACGGCGTTGACTTGTCTGGTCATCGATAGGGAGGAGTCCAGGATGAAGCCCAGGTTGCGTGCGTGGTCCGTTGGCTTGGGTGCGGTGCCCAGGGCCGGGGGCCACCAGGAGTCGTCCCAGGCGGAGGGTGATGAGCCCAGGATGAGGACTTCCGTCTTGTCTGAGTTCAGTTTAAGGCGGCTGTTCCTCATCCAGTCGGCGACGTCTCTCATCCCGTCGTGCAGGTTGGCTCTGGCGGTGGTGGGGTCGTTGGTGAGGGAGAGGATCAGCTGGGTGTCGTCGGCGTAGGAGATGATGTTGAGGTTGTGTCGGCGTGCGATGGCTGCGAGGGGGCTCATGTAGACGTTGAAGAGGGTCGGGCTGAGTGAGGATCCTTGTGGAACGCCGCAGATGACTTCGGTGGCTTCGGATCTGAACGGGGAGAGGCGGACTCTCTGGGTTCTTCCGGCGAGGAACGAGATGATCCATTCCAGTGCTTTCTCTCGGATTCCGATGTTGCTGAGGCGCTTCACTAGGGTGCGGTGGCAGACGGTGTCGAACGCCGCGGAGAGGTCCAGGAGGATGAGGGCAGCTGTTTCCCCGTTGTCGGTTAGGGTTCTGATGTCGTCGGTGGCTGCGATAAGGGCGGTCTCGGTGCTGTGGTTGGCCCGAAACCCGGACTGCGAGGGGTCGAGGATCCATTCGTCTCGAGGAAGGCGGCAAGCTGTCTGTTGACGGTCTTCTCGATGACTTTGGCCGGAAACGGAAGGAGCGAGATGGGGCGGTAGTTCTTGAGGTCGGTGGGGTCCGCCGTTGGTTTCTTCAGGAGGGCGGTAAGCTCGGCGTGCTTCCAGCTCTCCGGGAAGGTGGCGGTGTGGAAGGAGGAGTTGATGATGTCCCGGAGATGGGGTGCGATGGTGGCGTCGGCTTTGTTGAAGACGTGGTGTGGGCAGGGGTCGGTTGGTGATCCGGAGTGGATGGAGTTCATCGTGCGGGTGGTGTCTTCGGTGTTGATCGGGGTCCAGTTGCAGAGGGTGGTGGTGGCGGGCATTGGTTCGGCGGTAGGGTGCGTTGTTTGTGCGTCGAAGCTGTTGTGTATGTCGGTGATCTTGCGGTGGAAGAACGCGGAGAGTGAGTTGCAGAGGTCTTGCGAGGGGTGATGTCGTTGTTTCCGGCGCTGGGGTTGGAGAACTCTTTGACGATGCTGAAAAGTTCCTTGCTGTCATGGGCGTTGTTGTCCAGTCGTTCTTTGAGTGCCGACTTCTTGGTGGCACGGATCAGCTGGTGGTGTTTGCGGGTGGCGTGCTTGAGGGCGGTCCTGTTGTCTGTGGTCTGGACGAGTCGCCAGGTTTTCTCGAGAGTGCGGCAGTTCTTCTTGGATTCCTTGAGTTCGTTGGTGAACCAAGGGGTTTTCTTGCTTCCGGGTCTGCTGGGAGGGTTTTTAGTGGTGCGAGGTCGTCGGCGCAGGCGGTCAGCCACTTGGCGAGGTTGCTGGCTGCTTCGTTTGGGTCCGTTGTGTCGGTGGGTGTGTTCTGGCTGAGGGAGGCGGTGAGCTGCTCGGCGGTGATCTTGCTCCAGCTCCGGCGGGGAGCCTGTTGCGGGTGGTGGTGGGTCGCAGTCTTTCTGAAGCTGAAGTGGACGCAGCTGTGGTCGGTCCAGTGGAGTCCGGTGGCGTGGCTGAAGGAGATGTGCTTGCTGGACGAGAAGACGGGGTCAAGCGTGTGGCCGGCGTAGTGGGTGGGCGTGTTCACCAGTTGCTTGAGTCCGAGGTTGGCAAGGTTGTCCAGCAGGGCGGTGGTGTTTCTGTCGTTGTTGTTCTCCAGGTGGAAGTTGAGGTCCCCTAGGAGGATGTAGTCGGTGGAGGGCATGGCGTGCGGGCTGATGAAGTCTGCGATGTCTTCGCTGAATAGTGTGCGTGGTCCCGGGGGTCTGTAGATGAGGGTGCCTCGGAGGGTGGTCTTGGGGTCCGTGTGTATCTGGAAGTGTAGGTGTTCGGCGGCGGTGAAGGTCTCGTCGGAGTTAGTCGAGATGCGGATGGTGTTCTTGTGTACGATGGCGATGCCTCCTCCCGTCTGGTTGACGCGGTCCTTCCGGGTGATCTTGTATCCATCCGGGATGGCTATGGCGATGTCAGGCGCTGAGGAGGCGTTCATCCAGGTTTCCGGTGAGGAAGGCGATGTCCGGTGCTGTTGCGTCGAGCAGGTCCCAGAGTTCCACGGCGTGCCTGTGGACGGAGCGGGTGTTCAGCAGGATGCATTTCAGGTGGTTGCTGCTGTTGCTCGACTTGGCGGAGGTGGTGCACGTCAGGGGGCAGGTGAACCGGCAGGTTTGGCAGGTGAAGGGTCCGTGGGTGCGTCTCGGTGGCGCTCGGTAGCAGGCAGGGTTCCGGCCGGCATTGAGTGCGGTGAGTGTGGCGGCGTCGTAGGTCCGTCGAGTGGTGTTGCATCGGTGGGATCCAGGGGTTCTGGCGCTGGGCGCGGTCCAGTCGCGGACGGGCGCAGACGGGCTTGCCTTAGGCGCGCCTTCGGCGCGCCAGCGGCGCGCCCGCTGCGCACGTCCGCTGCGCGGCCGTGCAGCGGCCGCCATTTATGGGGAGGTGGGAGGGAGGAGCAGCTGGGAGGCGGGAGGCAGGGGCAGCGAATGGGCAGTCAGGGGCGGGGCCGCAGGGAGCGCAGCGGCGGGAATGGCGATAGGCAGCGAGGGGCACAGAAGGAAAAGCGGGGGAGAGCAGGTAAATCACGGGCACAACAACAGTGGGGCAGCGAGGGGCACAGAAGGAAAAACGGGGGGAGAGCAGGTAAATCACGGGCACAACAACAGTGGGGCAGCGAGGGGCACAGAAGGAAAAACGGGGGAGAGCAGGTAAATCACGGGCACAACAACAGTGGGGCAGCGAGGGGCACAGAAGGAAAAACGGGGGAGAGCAGGTAAATCACGGGCACAACAACAGTGGGGCAGCGAGGGGCACAGAAGGAAAAACGGGGGGAGAGCAGGTAAATCACGGGCACAACAACAGTGGGGCAGCGAGGGGCACAGAAGGAAAAACGGGGGAGAGCAGGTAAATCACGGGCACAACAACAGTGGGGCAGCGAGGGGCACAGAAGGAAAAACGGGGGGAGAGCAGGTAAATCACGGGCACAACAACAGTGGGGCAGCGAGGGGCACAGAAGGAAAAACGGGGGGAGAGCAGGTAAATCACGGGCACAACAACAGTGGGGCAGCGAGGGGCACAGAAGGAAAAACGGGGGAGAGCAGGTAAATCACGGGCACAACAACAGTGGGGCAGCGAGGGGCACAGAAGGAAAAACGGGGGGAGAGCAGGTAAATCACGGGCACAACAACAGTGGGGCAGCGAGGGGCACAGAAGGAAAAACGGGGGGAGAGCAGGTAAATCACGGGCACAACAACAGTGGGGCAGCGAGGGGCACAGAAGGAAAAACGGGGGGGAGAGCAGGTAAATCACGGGCACAACAACAGTGGGGCAGCGAGGGGCACAGAAGGAAAAACGGGGGGAGAGCAGGTAAATCACGGGCACAACAACAGTGGGGCAGCGAGGGGCACAGAAGGAAAAACGGGGGGAGAGCAGGCAAATCACGGGCACAACAACAGTGGGGCAGCGAGGGGCACAGAAGGAAAAACGGGGGGAGAGCAGGCAAATCACGGGCACAACAACAGTGGGGCAGCGAGGGGCACAGAAGGAAAAACGGGGGGGAGAGCAGGTAAATCACGGGCACAACAACAGTGGGGCAGCGAGGGGCACAGAAAGGAAAAGGGGAGACAAGCAGACAAAACTGGCACCGGGGCCACAAGCGGAGGGCGATCTTACCTACAGGAGCAGCGGGCAGACAGCACAGGCGGAGCTGTGTGGTGGGGGAGCGACCTACCTGGCAAGGTCAAGGGTTCCCAGCAAAAGTCATCGAGAAAGCCATCAACAGCCAACTCGCCACCTTATTTTATTTTATTTATAAAGTTTTATATAGCGCGAACTTGACCCTAGAGGGTATCAGAGCTCTTTACATTTAGGATCGTTGCGTTACAAGTTACATCAGTTACAAGAGCATAGTAAGGTACAGTACACAAAAAGAATGTTGCGAGAATTCGTAGGAGGGAGGGGAGGAAGGAGTCATAGCAGGGAGCCGAGGATGAACTGTGCCCAATGTCCAGCTGGGTAGGTGACGTTCGAGGGGGAAACCAGGGCCAATCTCCTCAATAACTGACTAGCAGCTCCACCGGGCATCAGCCATGTTGCTCAGGAAAATCAGTATTGAGTTGCTTTGATTTGAAAAGTTTTATATAGCGCTGGCTAGACCCGGAGGTATCAGAGCGCTTTACCAGAGGATCGTTGCATTACAAGGTACACCTAAAAAGTTTTATATAGCGCTGGCTAGACCCGGAGGTATCAGAGCGCTTTACCAGAGGATCGTTGCGTTACAAGTTACATCAGTTACAATAGCGTAGTAAGGTACAGTAAACAAAAACGAAGTTGCGAGAATTCGTAGGAAAGGAGGGGAGGAAGGAGCCATAGCAGGGAGACGAGGAAGAACTGTGCCTAATGTCCGGCTGGGTAGGTGACGGTCAAGGGGGAAACCAGGGCCAATCTCCTCAATAGCTGTCTAGCAGCTCCACCGGGCATCAGCCATGTAGCTCAGGTCTCAGCGTTCAGGAAAAACAGTTTTGAATAGATACATAGGCTACAGTAGCATAGTCAAGTAGTGGAAGAGCATGTCCCCACTAGAGGATAGAGGTAAAAGAAGGGGGGGGGAGTATAAAACAATCCAGAGAAGGAGCTGGGGCTGCCATTTAGGCTGCTGAGGAAACGAAGGCAGAGGCGGCGCTGCCATTTTAAGGTCAGGCACGTCAAGTCCTGGGGGGTCAGCGCCACCAGTAGCGCCGGCAGTACTCTCAGTAGCCATCTCAGTGGGTTGCCGGCTGTCTTCCTTTGCAAGAACCTCAAAGGGCAGTATTTTCTGCTTCAAATTCCTACGCACCATCCCCAACTGACGCAGAATGCTCCAGCCAGACCGCCGTGTTGCACTGGGTATTATACAAGCGAGTCGCCAGATTTCCCCTCCCCGCTTCTCTCACTTTGCATACACAGGTAAGTGGTGGGGCTGTGCTCAGATCTGATATTAGCTCACGAAGGCAGGCGCGGGTTCCTTGACTGCATAGGCCCAGACTGGTAATATCCTGACTCTTCCGCCAGCTGGGCAACCCTCTACCCAGATTTCCTCACCTTCTCATAGGATCTGAGGCCCCTCCAGTGTCTTGCTGACAGATTGAGGGAGGAGAGCACTCACCAGTTCGTATTGCGGCACGAGAATACTGCGTGTCCGTGCTCCTATGCCCAGTGACTGTAGGCCCCTAAGTGTTGTTCGCACTGTTCACTGCAGGCGCTGCTCTCAGATGTGTGGGGTCTCGCCCGCGCGTCTCCTGGGGGATCAATGCCTGTTATCCAATTATCCAGGTGTAGGAGCCCGTGTGACAAGGAAGCAAAGGGTCAGAAAAAGAGTTCCAGTTTATTCTGCACTCAACAACATGCAGTGTTGAGCTGGTGAATCGACCCCCAGTGCCCCCCATATGCCGATGCAGGCCAGGCCGCGCGCAGTTGTAGATCCCTACAGGGGGCCCAGTACATGCGGGGACGGCGGCGTAGGCTCTCCACACGGTGCCGTAGCCACAGCACACATCATGCAGGAGCCGCACCCGGGCCGTACCTCAATGCCGCGTCCTCTTCCGGCTTCACCCGTTCCAGATCGCAACGTCAGGCCCCGCTCCTTACTACAGTGCTGAGGCAGGGGCACCTTCAGTCCTCAGGTAGTGTGACGTTGTTCCGGGGTCCGCACTAGCACCAGGGACACCTTGTGGAGGCCAGGCAATTTCCGATGCGGCCGCAGTCGGGCCCGTGATCAGCCGGCGCCATTTTACCCTCAGAGTTCCGGATCGCGTCACTGCTGGTTTTTAGCTCATTTAGCGAATTTGGGCAGCGATCTGAAGCTCCTCCACACCAGCTTACTTTCCGATCCTGGGCGTCCCAGTTTTCATCAGGATTGGAGGAATATAGACAGCTCTCTAGGCCATGGCGCGCAGGGCCCACACGGAGCTTCAGCTCCAGGCAGCCATTCTGGACGCCGAACCTTCATCGAAGAGCACAACATCCTCGACTCCTCCCAATCCGGCTTCAGAAAGAACCACAGCACGGAAACTGCCCTCCTCGCCGAAACAGACGACATCCGCTCCCTCCTGGACAGAGGAGAGACAGTAGCCCTCATCCTCCTCCACCTTTCAGCGGCCTTCAACAAAGTCTCTCACTGCACCCTAACACGCAGACTTCACAACGCAGGGATCTGGGACAAGGCCCTCAACTGGATCCGCTCATTCCTCTCCGGCAGAACGCAGCGGGTCAGACTCCCTCCCTTCCTTTCGGACCCCACACCGACCCCCAGCGGAGTCCCCCAAGGATCCTCCCTCAGCCCCACGTTGTTCAACATCTACATGGCTCCGCTCGCCCCATCGTCAGAACCCACGGACTCAACATTGTTTCATACGCAGACGACACCCAACTCATCCTCTCCCTATCCAACGAACCCAACGCAGCCAAACACAACTTTCAAGAAGGCATGGAAGCAGTCGCCATCGATGTAACAGGCTTGATATATATATATATATATATATCACCAGAAGAGCCACACACAGTCAGAGTGTGAACAGACAAGCCCTCCAGTCGAGAAGCACTGAACCACAATTGTTTTAATGGTAGCAGGTAATCCAGGTAACATAGCATAACGCGTTTCAACCCTTGCTGGGTCTTAATCATATGCAAAAACCGAGGGTCAGTTGCTCTTAGGTTTAAATATGTGCAACCTTGACAGTGAAGAAAGACTCACAATGCAGGTGATGGAGCAAGGTTTCAAAAATGAAACTTGCTTGTACGCAATCCTCCTCATAGTATTAATTTATTAAACTTGTATTGTAAATACTAACCTTTGCATTCACAAACACAAGAGGGACAGAAGCTTGCTTATGTGTTTTACTAATGAATAACGCTTGTCCATAAACCAAGATGGCCGCTAAAAGCGCGGGACTTTATTGCGCATGTCACAACCTGATCACATGGTGTGACGTCTTTCTTTGCTTGGTGGGAAACTTCTGCTTCTGCGCAGTGTGTATTAAAATGGCCGCTAAATGTTTTCACATGCTTAAGCTTGCTCTTATGTCATTATTAAATTGTCGTTTTCTTAACGCTACTAATGCAGGATAGTATTATGATTAAATGGGAATAGAGTTAGGGAAAATGGGTATACAGTGAAACTTTTTATTTGTGATTTTAATATTTTCTTCTTGCACTTTTAGTAATTCGTAAACTTGGGCCTGGGTTGGTGTTTTGAAACTCGAGAGACAGAGGGTTCTGCGCATGTGTCCTGTATGCCTGCCAAGTGAAGTCAACTTGGACGTCTCCCAAGGCCACGACCTATTGGCCGAAGATGATGTACCCAATGTTTCCGGCGGAACAAATTGTTACTTTTCTCCTGTAAAATATATAACATTTGTCATGAGACGGGTGGGAAATAAAGCGAATGTATTAATTTGAAGGGGAGGGAACGTAAAGACAATAGGCTTTACAATTTAGGCCAAATTGACATGGTGCGAGAATCCACCTCCTGTCCCTGTCCAATAAGAAGTAGTGGTCCCATATTTTAGCAACATTAAGGGGAGGTACATGGGCGTAGAAGGGTATAATAGAATATAGTATTAGTAAATTAGTCAGAGCAAGATTCCAGAAGAGCATGCGTTCATGAAGAACAGGCGTCCATACTGCCAGAGCGCTCTCAACTCCAGACTGCCCAGCTGATCGGTTGCTGACTGAATTTCTGTCCGGAAGAGGTCCTGAGGAAGGGGCGGCGGAGTCCATTAGACGGGAGAATCGAGAGAAGTCGAGTATCAGAGAGGGGAACGGCGCAGGCGTCGTTGTAGAGAGGTCACCGGTCCTGTCCGATCCTGGAAGAAGTCTTTACTCTTCATCCTTCCTGGGTCCTATCTTTTCCAACTCCTTGGCTAAGGGGCTTGGTTCTCGCATTTTAGGTAATTATACTGCAACCTTTAGTTGCGCTGCTGTTTCTATCTTCTCCTCTTCCTTAAACACCGTCATTTATTAGCAAAATCATTTCTATGCTTTTTCTTGGGTATTTCAATCAAGTACCGTGTTTTCTGTATTTTACTCTGCTAAAACTTTAGATAAACATTTTAAAACTTCCTGACTCAGTGATTATTTCAGGATTATGTACTATAATGAACGTCACTCATTTTAAACTTCCCAATTAGCAAAAGATCCATTGGTAAGTTATTACTCTTCAATCAGAAAGTAATTGGTAGCAGGGACTTTGATAAAAGAGTACATCTGACACCCAGCGTAAGTATTAGTGTAGTGTGAATGTATGGGCCCAAGTGAGTATATGGTGTATGAATGTTATTGGCTAATATTGCGCTGGATCAGTTTTCTGGTAAGCAGAGGGCGGTTGTTGTTACTCTTTGTTAATTGGGTAATGAGAAGTTTATTTGTATTTTTATGAATTAACATCCGCTTATTTTTGAGTTTGGTTACATGTTGTCCAGAATACCCCGGGGTAGGTAAAAAGAATAGTGGGTGGCAAGTGGAAGCCATACTGCAGTGAGGTTATCTGTCAGGCAGAAATAGTACTGAGAAGTTAAGCAGGACTTCAAGTACTCGTTAGGGACTCTATGTGTGTAAGTAATAGCAAAAAGGGTACGCTGATAAAAATTTGATGTTATATCACCTAGTAAGGGTAACATTGGAGAAGTAACAGGTACTTCTGGAGCTTGTGTGAAGAGTAGACGGAAGTGTTTTACTGCGTAGTGTATGTATTAGTAAACGGAAAGGTTTTACTAAAGTGTGGAAGAAACTATCTTTTTCGAAATTAGTGGAAACTGGCACGATAGCGAATGTTTTATGTTGTTACTGAAATTTAATTAAGATTTATAGAGAAAATAAGTTTGCGTAAATTTTGGAAAGGGAGGGTCAGTTGCCGGAGATGGAACTGACGTCACAAAACGCCGCGCTGTGATAGGTTGAAACAGCGGGTGTGGAAAAAAAACCCTTGTAAAGGAGGGGTCAGTAGTCAGGAGTAGTACTGACGTCACAGGTGCCGCGCTGGGATTGGTTAAACCAGCGAGGACAGAAAGGAGCAGATTGTAAAGGAGGGGTTGACAGAGAAACGTCACCAAAAGAGCCGCGCAAGGATTGGCTCGGAAATAAAAGATAGCAGACATTTGATTGGTCTAAAATATAGAAGCAAAATTCTTAGTGGATAAGGATTGCATGTTAAAACGTGATCCGACTTTAACAGGAACTCGTCCGGATAGGAGATTCCTAGGTTTTGCAGAATATAATTTTGTACACAGAAGATTAGATAGAATGTACGGAGAAAAGAGAAAAATTTCATTCTTACAAAAGATTAAGAATTATTTTAAAAAGGACAACCCAATCAAAACTAGAGAAGGAATTATTATTCCACCAGCTAAAACGCCAGCATCATTTATGATGATGGAGAGAGGTTATCATACCTGTGTATGGATGGAAAATTGGATAGAATACACCAAAAATGATGGAGTATTAGCATTTCCCCAGAATGGCACGTTCAATGGGCGAATTCTTCAGAACTTGAGATTGAGGATGAATGACTTAGAACCCAGACCTAGATTAACCCAGTACGAAGCTCTAGAAGAATGGGAAACCGAGGCATTTGAGCGGGATAGATCTAGAAGTAATAGGAGTTATCCAGGATTTTACCCCAGATATTTACGTGAGTCAAGAGAGGGTCAGATGAAACAATGGAGAAGGACAATGATTACAGAGGGACTGTATCCATTATTCACAGAAGGAGAGAAATCAGGAGGAAATGTACGGAAAAAGACAAAACATTTAATGAGAAATAAGGATTCAGAAGACGAATTTATGGAAGAAATGTTAAGAAATCCCCCACCATATCAGTAAGGGACAAGTGGATGTCCTCCTAGTGCACCACCACAAACTCCCATGGTACCAAAGGTAATGCATGAGTTCACCCCGACTAGAATACTTCATGACAAAGAAAAAGAAGCCCTAGAAAAGACCAGAACAGAATTAATACAGAAAATAACTCAGATAAAAGTACATCCTGATTCGTTGACCATACCAGTAACAATTGGTCCAGTAGTTCCATTATATGGCACTCAGGTAAATTGTCCTCAACCCATACTTGCACCTACTCCTGTGAGTAATCCCAGACCTGAAGCTCCAGTTATAATTGAGGATCAATTTAGTGACTGTGAATCCACAATATCACTTATGGATTTGCCTATTCGAGGTTCTGTAAATAGTACTCCAAGAAAAGATGTGCCTGGAGGTTCAAAAGATGTAAGTTTAGTAACTTCATCAGGAGCAAAAAGTGCTACCATAGTAACACCTGAAGATCTAGAAAGATGGGTACAAGGGTCAGTTAAACAGTGCACACCTCCAAAAGTACTGGATATCCATAAATTGAAAGTTGAATTAGAAGAAATAATAGCAGGAAATGTAGGAGTAGAACGCTTGAATACCTATGATGAAGAAGAATTATTATTCTTGTGCAGGAGTATCACTAGAAATGTGAAGATATTCCATGAAAAATTGTCCAACTTAGCATTACAGATGGGAATCGAAATAGGGAGATCAAAAGTATTACAGAAACCCTATAGAGCAGAATTTGCAGACAAAGATTTAGAAAATATGAATGCATCTGGAAGAAGACTACAAATAAGAGAATTAATGTTAGTTTTACAAAAATGGGGAGATCTAGATAAATGGAGATCTAGATGGGCCAAGAAAAAGGAAGAAGCACGAACAAGTAGAACAGCATCAGAATATGTGATGAAGGAAGCAGGAAAAGCAGACCAGATGTATCCAATGCGAGAAGTTGCGAGAGGAGGATATGTACATGTCCCATGGAGCAGACAGGATATTTTATCATTTACGAATGATTTTCCAAAGCTGAGAGAAAAACCAATTGAATGGTACAAGCAGGTTGAAAAGTTTGTGAAAGTGTCAAAGGTATTGTTGAAGGATTTAGATGGTTTGTTTGACATAGTGGTACCTGCCGATTTATGGACAGATTGTAAGATCACAGTCGATTGGCCTAGTGATGAATATCCTAGAGATCCGAAAACAGGTGCCCCGTCAAATGATGTGATGAAAAAGTATCAGCAGGTGATAACATACCTGAAAGGGAAAATACCCCGAAAGAAACAGATTGGGTGAAAATAGATCGAACAACCCAAGAAGCTAGTGAAACAGTACATTCCTATTATGAGCGTTTATTGCAGGTGTTTAAACAGTATAGTGGATTCGAGGACATTGGAGACAAAAACATGAGTCAGTTTGTGTATCGGTTTGTTTACGGTCTGAAGCCAGAGATTTGCCAGATGATTAAACAACATATGCTGTGTTGGCAGGGAAAGCCCATAGATGAGATTCTGAAGTATGCAAAATATTGTGGAGACGATATTGAGGATAGACACAAGAAATTGCAGGAAAAAGTGATGTGGGCTCAGGTGAAAATGGCAGAGAAGCAGGGAATTAATTTGGAAAATCCGAGTGAAAATCCAGGAAAAGATTCTGGAACGAGTGGTGATACGGGAAATGGTGGAAAATTTAGAGGACGAATGAGTAGAGAAGAAGCTAAAAAGAAATTTCCTTGTCATGGATGCGGAAAATTGGGGCATTGGAAGGATGAATGTAAAAAGATTCGGAATAATAATGGCCCAAATCAAAACTTAAATCCACAGACGCAGAATGACTCACAACAGTTTGTAAATCCCCAGAGTCAATTACCACCTCCACCTGTTCAGGGTAATGTAAGCAGAGCAAAACTAGGTACAGACATTGGATACCCAGGAGGGAGTGGTAAGAATGATTATATGACATCACAATTTCTTTTGCAGGACAATTATTGTAAATTCGACTCATGACGGTGCCTAGGAGAGGGGAAGAAGGAGTGCATACTTGGCGCATCCTTACAGGTAGATCAGTCTGGTCCATATGTTGAAGGAAATGTGAAAGGTAATGATATTACTTTCCTTTTGGACACTGGTGCTACCAGGTCTACTGTGAGATCAGCAGACATCCCAGACCTTCCTCTCTCTGGTGAAGATATCCAAGTAGTAGGGGTAGCTAATCAAAGAACTAGAACACCTCTTACAGAACCAATGGAAGTCAAAATAGGAAACTTCAGAGAAATGCACCAATTTGTAGTGTGCGATTCTAGCCCAGTAAATTTATTAGGTAGGGATTTATTGTGCAAAATGAACTGTACAATTTTCTGCACGCCGGATGGTGTGGCAGTTCAGACACCAGATGAGGACCATGTTTATAAAATTATGGTTGCAAAACAAGGTACAGAAATAGATGAAATGTTTTCGCTGATAACAAAAGATGAGTTGCCAGAAGAATTAAAAGGTACAGTAAACTCAATAGTATGGGATTTCACCGGAAAAGAAGTAGGACTTATGGCAAAAATAGATCCAGTTCAAATTACACTAAAAGAAGGTGCAATTTTCCCAAATACTAAACAATACAAAATGAGTGCAGAAGTAAAAGCAGGAGTCATTGAAGAAATCAATCGAATGGAAAAACAAAACATCCTAAAAGAAGTAATGAGTAGCCCATGTAATTCACCAATCATGGGACTAAAGAAACCTAGTGGAAAATATAGGATTGTTCAGGATCTGAGGAAAATAAATAAGATTGTAGAACAATGTTGTCCCATAGTACCAAATCCTGCAGTAATTCTATACCAGATCCCTTGGAATGCAGGATGGTTCACGGTAATTGATTTGTGTCAAGCATTCTTTTCAATACCATTGCATCCAGACAGCCAGTATCTTTTCTCATTTAAATTTGAGAACAAAGTCTATGTGTGGAACCGTGTTCCTCAGGGGTACACAGAAAGTCCTTCAATTTTCAATCAGATACTGAAAAAGTGCCTTGTAAAACTAGTGATGCCAGGAAGCTCAGTTTTAGTTCAATATATCGACGACTTGTTAGTAGCTTCGACCACCAGAGAAGACTGTGTTGTTGATTCCATAGCATTATTAAATCTTTTGGCTGAGGAAGGACATAAAGTCTCACCTGAAAAGTTACAGTTTTGCAGGACAGCTGTTAAATATCTGGGACACCAAATTGAGAGGGGAAAAAGAATAGTAACCTCTGAAAGAGTAGAATTAATAAAGAGAATGCAAATGCCTGTAACTCAAAGACAAGTGAGAATGTTCCTAGGAATAGTAGGATACTGTCGACAATGGATACCAAGTTTTTCCATGTTGGCTAAACCCTTAATTAACATGACGAAAAAGAAAGCAAAGGACCCTGTTGAATGGGAGGATGAAAGTGTAGAAGCTTTTGTAAAATTGAGAAACGCACTTTGTTCAGCACCTGCCTTAGGCATGCCTGATTATAAAAGAGAATTCACATTATTCTGTCAAGAGAGAGAAAATTGTGCACTTTCTGTCCTAACTCGAAGACATGGACTAGACAGACGTCCTATAGCATATTTTCCTGCTACATTGGACCCAGTAGCAGCCGCGTTGCCAGGATGCTTAAAAGCAGTAGCAGCGACGTGTTTGAGCATTAAACAAAGCGAGTCAATTGTGATGGGACATCCTGTAAAAGTGTATGTTCCACATGCAGTTGTCATTCTGTTGACAAGAACCCAAACTCAGCATCTTACTCCTAGTCGGCTGACTAAATATGAGAGGATAATAATGGGTGCTGAAAATGTGACCATGGTAAGGTGTACAATAATAAATCCAGCAACTTTATTGCCAGACCCATATCATGAAACAAATAAAGATGATGAAGAAGATGAACATGATTGTGTACAAATTACAGAATTATGTACAAAACCACGCCCAGACATAGAGGAACAGCCTCTTAAAAAGCCAGACAGGGAGCTATTTGTCGATGGTTCATGTCAAAGACATGAAGATGGTAAACTAACTGCTGCCTATGCGGTATGTGAATTAACTGGAATAGTTGAAGCATCCTATTTACCAGGAGTCAAATCTGCACAAGTAGCTGAATTGATTGCTTTGATAAAAGCTTGCAAAATTGGGAGGAATCAGAGAGTGACCATATTTACTGATAGTCAATATGGTTACGGGGTCGTGCATGATTTTGGCCAACTGTGGATGCAGAGGGATTTCATGACTTCTTCAGGATCCCCATTAAAAATTGACAATTTGTAAGGGAATTGCTAGAAGCAATACAATCACCAAAAGAATTGGCTGTGGTGAAATGTGCCGCACACCAGTCAGGAGATGACTGGGTGGTAGTCGGCAATAGATATGCAGACTTGGTGGCTCAACATCGTGCCAAAACCAGAACGTCAGTCAATAAGAGGGTGGAAAGAATGGGAATCAGCTGCCAAGTTATGCTGTATATGCCACCTGAAACTTGGAATGAAGTGAAGAAATTGCAAGATGAGGTTGATGAAAGTGAGAAGAATTTGTGGATCAAAGTGGGTTGCTCCCAAAGAGGAGAAGATGAAGTGTGGATCAGTGCAGATGGCAGACCAGTCATGCCAGACTGTTTACTCTCACAAATGGCTAGAATGCACCATGGAGACTCACACATAGGGAGAGATGCAATGATTAGGCTGTTCAGACAAAATTGGTACAATCCCAAATTCAGGGCTGTTGCAGAGAGTCTTTGCCAGAGATGTCTAACTTGCCAAATGCATAATCCAGGCAGGAAAACGATAATTGGGATTGGGAAAATTGGAAAGGCAGAGGGTCCATTTATAAGACTCCAGTTCGACTTCATACAGTTACCCCCATGCAGAGGACTAAAATATGTACTAGTCATAGTGTGTCTGTTTTCAAAGTGGGTGGAGGCTTACCCTACTAGGAGAAATGACAGTATTACAGTTGCAAAACTGTTGTTACGTGAGCTCATACCTAGGTTTGGTTTCCCAGTATCTTTGGAATCAGATAGAGGAAAACACTTTAATAGCGAAGTGATCCAGATAATCTGTGAAGCATTTCAAATCAAGCAGAAATTGCACTGTGCATATCGCCCAGAGGCTTCTGGAGTGGTTGAACAATTAAATGGCACTATAAAGTCAAGATTGGGAAAAATGTGTGCATCAACATCATTAGAGTGGCCAGACGCATTGCCACTTGTCTTGATGGGACTTAGAAGTATACCTGACAGAACAACAGGATTGAGCCCCACGAAATAATGATGGGAAGAGCAATGAGACAAACACATGTTCCCACAAACAAACTGGTGAATATATCTGATGATATGGTTTTGGATTAGTGCAAAGGATTGGCTGACCTAGTGCGTTCTGTCTCTCATCAGGTTGGAGAAGACGCAGTTTCCAGGCGGCCTGAACTAGAACATGATCTGAATCCTGGTGATTGGGTGGTAGTGAAGAATCACACCAGAGAAACGTGTCTATCACCCAGGTGGAGCAGACCTTGTCAAGTCATATTGACCACAAATAAAGCAGTGAAGTGTGCTAGATTTCCTAATTGGATTCATGTAAGCCACACAAAAAGAGTACCAGAACCTGAAGAAGAGAATCCACAGACAACGCCAATCACTGAAGAAGCTGAAGGTTGCCCAGCTGAGGAATCTCAGGTTAGAGGTTCGAGAGAAGCTGACGGAGAACAACCGAGCACAAGTCAGGATTGGATACCAGTGGTAGAAGTTCCTGAAGTATATTACAGAACGAGAAATCAAACAAAATTGGAAGAAATTGAAGAAGATCAGTTAGGTGAAGAAGAAGAAGTTCAGGATCAAGAAGAAAAGATAGTAAAAGATCCTGAACTAAATCAGATAGGGAAAGAAAATTGGACTAAAAACAGTGAAGATTTAATTGATTTTACACAGGGAAAGACAGGTTTAGAAGAATCAGGTCAGGCTGCAGAAGTTCACAGTGCAATAAGCCCTGATCAGAAGCAGTTAGATCAAGACGAATTCACTAAAGAAAAAGGGGTTAATACAAATGAACATAAAGAAATAAAAAAGGAACAAAGCCAACATCTTGAAAGTCATTGTGGAGCTACTGAAAAGAAACCAATCAGACCTGAAAAAGAACAAACAAAAGAAACAGTAATCAAAGAAAACAAAACAGTATTGAGAAGTGAAAATAACGAGATCTTTGAAGACGTAAACAGAGAAACAGTGCCAACAAAGAAAACAAGAAAAGGAGATCATTGGCCAAGTGTCATCAAAAGAGTAAAATACCACATAACAACCAGAAGTGAAGATCCAGAACAAGTACCTGAAGTAACAAGTCAAACTGAACAAGAGAAAAAGTCAGGAAAAAGAAAAAGTAAAAGACTGAGACTTGTGAATAACAAATTCAAGGGTCCTGACTGGACTTATATCATTCTTGAAGATTTTGAAAGCTCAGAGTCAAGTGACAGTGGTGGCGAAGGAACAAGTGCAGAACTAACATACGAAGAAGAAACAAGACCACCCTGACTAAACAAAAGAATCATCTAAAGAAAAGAAGAAGAGATAAGAAGAGCCATCTTCCTTGTCGAAAAATGCCTGATGATAGAGTTACTGGGAGACCAAAACGAAATTGTTGTAGGAGATGCTGTGCAATCTGCATATGTAGTCTAGTATTGGTGCTTATAGTATGGTTAGTCCTGATTGTAGCA
This sequence comes from Calotriton arnoldi, assembly GCA_963921515.1. NCBI lineage: Eukaryota > Metazoa > Chordata > Amphibia > Caudata > Salamandridae > Calotriton > Calotriton arnoldi. The sequence goes on along the minus strand of CAWUFW010000155.1, from coordinate 96,219 downwards.
ATTCCTTACCTTATGATAATAGATAAGAAAATAAACAATGAAACTAAAGGAAGGACAGCAAACATGAAGGGCAATAGAGTAGAATTAATGGCAGAAGATGAGGCAGAAATTCATCATGAAATAGCTGATAACGACACTAGTTTAAATGTTTTCACAAAGTTATTGTTTCAGTATGTAGATACAATGGAAGTTAGTAATTGTTATGTCTGTATGAAGTTACCCGAATCAGTAGCAGAAGGATTAACATACCATCATTTACCACTGACATATGGCATCTCATGTAGTGTATTAACAAGTTTATTTTATAGAACAGGTAGGCTACAATATTATTATTCAAATTTAGATGTGATATTTTCTGAGGTTCCGATTCGCAAGAGTATGAACCCAGTGCTTACTAGTCAAGACGCACAGTTAATTGGGAGAGTTTTTCTTAACAATGAAATCGATAGATATAACACATGCACATAGACACAATCTAACATGTTCTTTACTAGAAGAAGAAAAGATATTTTTGAATTTAGTAGAAGATAGAAGACATGATTTTCAAAAGAAAGCTTCAGAACATAAGGCTCAGTTGCCACCTTGGGCGAAGAAGGAAGGGAGTTATACACCTGGTAAAGCTCAAGCTGCAATGGCTCTGGATTTCGTAAAGAAAGGGAAAATTTGTCTTCATAGGTTAAAGACTGATTATAACAATGTTTTCATCGGTACCAGTGAATGTGAACACAATTTTTTAATTATTGGAGGATGGGAACAGATTCAGTTTTTCCTGGAATCTATTATGTATGTGGGAATAAGGCTTACTTTAGGCTTCCTGCAAGGTGGTATGGAAGTTGTTATTTTGGAATAGTTTTTCCAAAGATATACCACGTAAAAAGAAACACTGGAAGCAATGAAAACAATAATGAGTTAGTACGTAGAAAAAGAGCTAGTTTTTCAGAAATTGTAGGTGAAATATTTGGTGCATTGATACCTTCAGTGGGAATAATTCTGAACTCAAGGAAAATATGTAAATTGTCTACAGTGGTTGATCGTTTATCAACGGATACTGCTGGAGGTTTTCTAATGATTAATACGGAGATGGTTGCGATTAGATCTATGGTGATGCAAAATCGACTTGCTCTTGACATTCTATTGGCAAAAGAGGGAGGAGTCTGTAAATTATTGAAGACGAAACATTGTTGCACTTACATTCCGTGTGTGCAGAAATTGGAACGTACATTCAGAACATAACTAAACTTGAGAAAGAACTTAAACCACTGGAAGTTGATAGTGTATGGGAAAGATTGACAAATAGTATATCGTCAATTGGAACCTGGTTTGCTAATATAGGGAAAGGACTTATAGGTCAAATATTAGTACCCTTAGCAGGGATAGCAATAATAATTTTAGCAATAACAATATGGTGCAAATGCTGTAGAAAGAATGGGACATATAAAGTGACAGGAAAAGGAAAGAAGAGAAAACTAGATGAAATCGAACTAGAAGAATGGAGAAGTGATTTATACAAGAAATTAAAAGGAGAGTGTAAGAATAGAAAAAGTAAAATTGAGAATGAAACGAATTGCTAGAAGTTGGCATCTGATTGAGGGTAGTATTTTGATGGCTCAGAAACGCCATCAGAGAGGGGATTGATGGAGCAAGGTTTCAAAATTGAAACTTGCTTGTATGCAATCTTCCTCATAGTATTAATATATTAAAATTTGTACTGTCAAAACTAATCCTTGCATTCACAAACACGAAAGGGATAGACGCTTGCCTATGTGTTTTACTAATGAATAACGTTTGTCCATAAACCGAGATGGCCGCTAAAAGCGCGGGACTTTATTGCGCATGTCACAACCTGATCACATGGTGTGACGTCTTTCTTTGCTTGGTGGGAAACTTCTGCGCAGTGTGTATTAAAATGGCCGCTAAATGTTTTCACATGCTTAAGCTTGCTCTTATGTCATTATTAAATTGTCGTTTTCTTAACGCTACTAATGCAGGATAGTAATATAATTTAATGGGAATAGAGTTAGGGAAAGTGGGTATACAGTGAAACTTTTTATTTGTGATTTTAATATTTTCTTCTTGCACTTTTAGTAATTCGTAAACTTGGGCCTGGGTTGGTGTCTTGAAACTCGAGAGACAGAGGGTTCTGCGCATGTGTCCTGTATGCCTGCCAAGTGAAGTCAACTTGGACGTCTCCCAAGGCCACGACCTATTGGCCGAAGATGATGTACCCAATGTTTCCGGCGGAACAATTTGTTACTTTTCTCCTGTAAAATATATAACATTTGTCATGAGACGGGTGGGAAATAAAGTGAATGTATTAATTTGAAGGGGAGGGAACGTAAAGACAATAGGCTTACAATTTAGGCCAAAACGATATGGTGCGAGAATCCACCCCCTGTCCCTGTCCAATCAGAAGTAGTGGTCCCATATTTTAGCAACATTAAGGGGAGGTATATGGCGTAGAAGGGTATAATAGAGATAGAATTAGCTAATTAGTTAGCACAGGAGAACGGAGATGCTGACAGAAGAGCTCCAGACTGCCCAGCTGATCGGTTGCTGACTGAATTCCTGTCCGGAAGAGGTCCTGAGGAGGGGGCGGCGGAGTCCATTAGACGGGAGAATCGAGAGAAGTCGAGTATCAGAGAGGTGAATGGCGCAGGCGTCGTTGTAGAGAGGTCACCGGTCCTGTCCTGATCCTGGAAGAAGTCTTTACTCTTCATCCTTCCTGGGTCCTATCTTTTCCAACTCCTTGGCTAAGGGGCTTGGTTCTCGCATGTTAGGTAATTATACTGCAACATTTAGTTGCGCTGCTGTTTCTATCTTCTCCTCTTCCTTAAACACCGTCATTTATTAGCAAAATCATTTCTATGCTTTTTCTTGGGTATTTCAATCAAGTACCGTGTTTTCTGTATTTTACTCTGCCAAAACTTTAGATAAACATTTTAAAACTTCCTGACTCAGTGGTTATTTCAGGATTATGTACTATAATGAATGTCACTCATTTTAAACTTCCCAATTAGCAAAGGATCCATTGGTAAGTTATTACTCTTCAATCAGAAGGTAATTGGTAGCAGGGACTTTTGATAAAAGAGTACATCTGACACCCAGCGTAAGTATTAGTGTAGTGTGAATGTATGGGCCCAAGTGAGAATATGGTGTATGAATGCAGTTGGCTAATATTGCGCTGGATCACTAGGGTTCAAAAACTACAGCTAGGCACTTTGCAAAAAAAGGGTCATTTTTCACTGTGAAAATGTGGTGTGTCCACGTTGCGTCTTGGGCCGTTTCCTGTCGCGGGCACTAGGCCTACCCACACAAGTGAGGTACTGTTTTTCTCGAAAGACTTTGGGGAACGCGGGGTGGGTGGAATTTTGTAGATCCACGCAGATTCCAGAACTTTCCACCACAGAAATGTGAGGAAAATGTGTTTTGTTTTACACTTTTTTAGGTTTGCAAGGGATTCTGGGTAACAGAACCTGGTGAGAGCTAGTCAAGTCACCCCATCCTGGATTCCCCTGGGTGTCTAGTTTTCAAAAATGTATAGGTTTGCTAGGTTTCCCTAGGTGCCGGCACAGCTAGGGTTCAAAAACTACAGCTAGGCCCTTTGCAAAAAAAGGGTCATTTTTCATTGTGAAAATGTGGTGTGTCCATGTTGCGTTTTGTGCCGTTTCCTGTCGCGAGCACTAGGCCTACCCACACAAGTGAGGTACCATTTTTCTCTGAAGACTTTGGGGAACGCGGGGTGTGTGGAATTCTGTGGATCCACGCAGATTCCAGAACTTTCCACCACAGAAATGTGAGGAAAATGTGTTTTTTTGACAATTTTTTAGGTTTGCAAGGGACTCTGGGTAACAGAACCTGGTGAGAGCCAGTCAAGTCACCCCATCCTGGAAACCCCTGGGTGTCTAGTTTTCAAAAATGTATTGGTTTGCTAGGTTTCCCTAGGTGCCGGCACAGCTAGGGTTCAAAAACTACAGCTAGGCACTTTGCAAAAAAAGGGTCATTTTTCACTGTGAAAATGTGGTGTGTCCATGTTGCGTTTTGTGCCGTTTCCTGTCGTGGGCACTAGGCCTACCCACACAAGTGAGGTACCATTTTTCTCGGAAGACTTTGGGGAACGCGGGGTGGGTGGAATTTTGTGGATCCACGCAGATTCCAGAACTTTCCACCACAGAAATGTGAGGAAAATGTGTTTTGTTTTCAATTTTTTAGGTTTGCAAGGGATTCTGGGTAACAGAACCTGGTGAGAGCCAGTCAAGTCACCCCATCCTGTATTCCCCTGGGTGTCTAGTTTTCAAAAATGTATAGGTTTGCTAGGTTTCCCTAGGTGCCGGCAGAGCTAGGGTTCAAAAACTACAGCTAGGCACTTTGCAAAAAAAGGGTCATTTTTCACTGTGAAAATGTGGTGTGTCCACGTTGCGTTTTGGGCCGTTTCCTGTCGCGGGCACTAGGCCTACCCACACAAGTGAGGTACTGTTTTTCTCAAAAGACTTTGGGGAACGCGGGGTGGGTGGAATTTTGTAGATCCACGCAGATTCCAGAACTTTCCACCACAGAAATGTGAGGAAAATGTATTTTTTTTGACACTTTTTTAGGTTTGCAAGGGATTCTGGGTAACAGAACCTGGTGAGAGCTAGTCAAGTCACCCCATCCTGGATTCCCCTGGGTGTCTAGTTTTCAAAAATGTATAGGTTTGCTAGGTTTCCCTAGGTGCCGGCAGAGCTAGGGTTCAAAAACTACAGCTAGGCACTTTGCAAAAAAAGGCTCATTTTTCACTGTGAAAATGTGGTGTGTCCATGTTGCGTTTTGTGCCGTTTCCTGTCGCGGGCACTAGGCCTACCCACACAAGTGAGGTACCATTTTTCTCTGAAGACTTTGGGGAACGCGGGGTGTGTGGAATTCTGTGGATCCACGCAGATTCCAGAACTTTCCACCACAGAAATGTGAGGAAAATGTGTTTTTTTTACACTTTTTTAGGTTTGCAAGGGATTCTGGGTAACAGAACCTGGTGAGAGCTAGTCAAGTCACCCCATCCTGGATTCCCCTGGGTGTCTAGTTTTAAAAAATGTATAGGTTTGCTAGGTTTCCCTAGGTGCCGGCAGAGCTAGGGTTCAAAAACTACAGCTAGGCACTTTGCAAAAAAAGGGTCATTTTTCACTGTGAAAATGTGTTGTGTCCACGTTGCGTTTTGAGCCGTTTCCTGTCTCGGGCACTAGGCCTACCCACACAAGTGAGGTACCGTTTTTCTCAAAAGACTTTGGGGAACGCGGGGTGGGTGGAATTTTGTGGATCCACGCATATTCCAGGACTTTCCACCACAGAAATGTGAGGAAAATGTGGTTTTTTTGACAATTTTTTAGGTTTGCAAGGGATTCTGGGTAACAGAACCTGGTGAGAGCCAGTCAAGTCACCCCATCCTGGATTCCCCTGGGTGTCTAGTTTTCAAACATGTATAGGTTTGCTAGGTTTCCCTAGGTGACGGCAGAGCTAGGGTTAAAAAACTACAGCTAGGCACTTTGCAAAAAAAGGGTCATTTTTCATTGTGAAAATGTGGTGTGTCCACGTTGCGTTTTGGGCCGTTTCCTGTCGCGGGCACTAGGCCTACCCACACAAGTGAGGTACTGTTTTTCTCGAAAGGCTTTGCGGAACGCGGGGTGGGTAGAATTTTGTAGATCCACGCAGATTCCAGAACTTTCCACCACAGAAATGTGAGGAAAATGTGGTTTATTTAACAATGTTTTAGGTTTGCAAGGGATTCTGGGTAACAGAACCTGGTGAGAGCCAGTCAAGTCACCCCATCCTGGATTCCCCTGGGTGTCTAGTTTTCAAAAATGTATAGGTTTTCTAGGTTTCCCTAGGTGCCGGCAGAGCTAGGGTTAAAAAACTACAGCTAGGCACTTTGCAAAAAAAGGGTCATTTTTCACTGTGAAAATGTGGTGTGTCCACGTTGCGTTTTGAGCCGTTTCCTGTCGCGGGCACTAGGCCTACCCACACAAGTGAGGTACCATTTTTATCGGGAGACTTAGGGTAATACAGAATTGTAGAGCAACTGTTATTACCTATTCACTTTCGATGCATTTCTGCCTTCCAAATGAAAGACAATGTGTAAAAAAGAAGTCATTTTGAATAATGACCTATAATTCTCATGCTAGTATGGGTACTCCCAATTTCGGAAATGTGCAAATATCTACTGTTTCTAAACTCTATATTTTGTTCCCATTTCAGAAATACATAGGTGTCTTTCATACCGATTTTTCCATGTATACATTTTCCCAGAACAATTGCTATATACCCGGTACATAATAAAAAACCATTGCAAGACGCTGCTCAGTTATCGGCTCTGGGTTCGTTGGGTTCTTGGTGAACCTACAAGTCCTATATATCGCCACAACCAGAAACGTCCAGCGGATGTAACGGTATATTGCTTTCAAATAGCTGTCATAATTAGAAGGAGTTACAGGTGAAAACGTTGACACAAATGCCTGTTTTTGTCAACTAATTTTCAATTTTTCCTATATTTAACTGTTAGTTTCTATAAAGAAAACTTTTAGGATCTACACAAATGACCACTTGTTTAATTCAGAATTTTGTCTACTTTTTAGAAATGTATAGCTTTCCAGGATCCATTATTGCTTTCATACCCATTTCTGCCATTAACTGGAAGGAGGTTGAAAGCACAAAAATAGCAAAAATAGGCTATGTCCCAGAAAAATGCCAAAACTGTGTAAACATTTTTGATTTTGTGACAAAAGTCTGCTTGTCCCTGAAATCTGGGAAGATGGTGATTTCAGCACCACAACCCCTTTTTTGATACCATTGGCAGGGAAAAAACCAGACGCTTTCATCTGGAGCCCTTTTTTACCATTCCCCCCCCCAAAAAAACAAATTAGCTGTATTTTGGCTAATTTCTGGGTCCCCTCCAGGGGAATCCACAAACCCTGGGTACCTTTAGAATCCCCATGATGTTGGAAAAAAAGGACGCAAATTTGGCGTGGATACCTTATATGGTCAAAAGGTTACAGGGGCCTAAGCGCGATCTACCCCAAATAGCCAAAAAAAGGCTTAGCACAGGGGGGGGAAAGGCCTAGCAGCGAAGGGGTTAACACTAGTATCATGCCTATTGATGAACCAGCTCACAAGGACCCTTGACATCACTGCCACATCATTAGTGAAAATCATCCCTGCTGCAAACTACATCATCTTGAACTGGACAATGAGGGTCAGTAAAGTGGACACAGGAATGATCAAACTACCAGGAATGTCCACTACAGAAGTGGGAAGTGGGAGGAAGATGGTGCTGGTAGCTTGTAACAGCTTAACAGAAAACCAAACAAGCAAGATTGGAAAATCAGTTATAGATGTTTAATAAGCACATCACTAGAGGTGCTCAAACAAAAGGCCATTCTGGTATAAAGATGGAGCAGAGAAGATCTTTGAATAAACAGATGTGTTTCATTATCACTGTCTGGATAATGTGTATGATTTAGAAAAGATATTTCAACACTCAATTATTCCCCATGTGTGTATCCCACACAAATAAGTTGTTGGCATAACATACTTCATCTCTTTCAATACTTCTAGACCCTTTCTTGGCACTACCAATACAATGTCCACTGTGCATGAGATTTTCAGCATTGGCTTTTGTGTTCAAATGATTACCCTCTCAGAAGTGTGCTGAATTTTGTGATTTACTGCCAACTCTTATTGTGTTTCTCAGCCTGCCTTCTACAGGAAAACATTGACTGAATCTAACTTCCTTTAGCAACCTTTCTGTCAACAACATTTGAGCCGACTTATGTCTAGTCCTGCAAGACTTTCCACTTCTGAACTTGACGGCCATCAGTGTCTGTGTTCTCTTTCATATCCTCTTCTTCCTTGATATGCATCTTAAATCCATGTCCTATAACGGTAGTACCCTTAATAAAGAGACATACTTTTCTTCAAAATACGGTCTTCTCTCTGTATGATCGCAGAGACAGTACAGACTCAACAATCCCTCATAATCATCGAACCACCCTCCAGTAGACCAATACATTGTGGGTAGAACAATAGCCCCCCCCCCCCATAAGGGACAGGTGATCGGGAACAAACAGTAAACCAAAATAACGAAATAAAATAACAAAGAAGACAACTTGTGCATTCACCTGTAGAGAAACAGAAATCGGAACCCTTCAGTGAACTGACTTTTATTAATTGACTTAAATATGAAACTCTCCTTCCTGAAGCATGCTCACCCTGGGTGGATTATTGCAGGTTTACTGTAATGAGCAGAAATGGGATTCTGGGGAAAAGTCATATTTGATCATTGATATGCACATTCTTTACATACCTTCCAAACTTGTCCTTCATAGAGTTGGACACATTTTTACAAATTACTAATTTTTTTCGTTTCTCACTCAAGTATTTCTTCTTAAAGCAAACACATAGATCAATTACTTTATTTTAGGTTATCATCTAAACATTTCCTTTCATTCGCCTTAAATAATGGAATCCCCAGATGCCAATATTTGGGTATTTATTTGCAATTAACTGCACTGCAAATATAAAGCTTTACGCTCCATTTATGGGTATTTAGTTCTGTAAACAAAAAGGTTGTTAGTACTATAGTTTCCAAGCAGAAGTATTTTCTAAAAAAAAGTTCTTCAGTCATAAGTTCAAGAGCCTAAAACAACTACAAGTGTACTGTGCTAAATGAAAGTAGATAGGGTTAATTGACTACTGAAAACGATCTAGGCAACACATACTGTTCCCTATTGCCCTCCAAAATAGCCCCAGTGACTAGATGACTCGGAAGTAGACCGTGTCCTCTTTGGGTGGAGAAAGGCTCTCTGCAGTTTCCCTAAGGCTCCTCAGTTCTCCTGCCTGAACCACAATGCCCGCAACAACCTCCAGCTCTTGATGTTTCTCATTGTAAAGCATTGAGAAATGCGGGTACATTCTTCATAGTTGTGATCCCAACCTGGTGGCCATAGATCATGGTTTTTGTGGAAAACAAGAAATCTGATGGGACTCCCCAAAACTTTGCCAAGAGAAAGGATCTCACTGCTGCTCCTCCTAATACTCAGCTGGCTTGTGTTTTTTTTTGAGGCAGCAATGTAGGATTTTCAAGATGAAATACCTCACCTAAAAAGTAACAAAGACAAACCAATAAAGGAAGCATCGCATAATAAGATAAAAATTAGAATATGATCTAAAGACATGAATGCTAGGTATGTCATACACTAACATTTACGTTCCCAGAATATTTTCATACTTATCTATAGGAATGTGTTTTTTTCCCTACCTTACCTTATGCACAATAGTTCTGTCTGGGGCACCATACTTGCTATAATTCTGTCCAGAATGACACAGTATTAATCATGTGTTGGCAATTCTTGACACCCTGCAGATCTGCCACTCCTCTATGTGTCCTGCATTTCATGAAACTGTCTCTGAAGGACAACTGTGTCACTGAAGCACTATTGATGGAGCAAGAACTCACAAATGAGACTTGCTCGGAAGCAATCCTCTCACAGTATTAATTATTAATCTTTGTAAAGTTCGTACTAACCACTGCACACACAAATACAAGGAGAAGGAAGCTTGCCTATGTGCTTAAACTAACAATGAACGCTTGTCTAATCTAAAATGGCCGCTAAAACGCGGGAAACCTATTTGCGCATGTGTCAACCATATCACGTGGTGTGATGTCTTTTCTTTGCTTGGAGGGAAATCCTTGCTTCTGCGCAGTGTGTATTAAAATGGCTGCTTAATGTTTTCACGTGCTACAGCTTGCTTACATGTTGCAATTAAACTGTGATATCCTAACGCTATTAATGCGGGATAGAATTTATAATTAAATGGGAATAGAGTAGAAAGAGTGGGTATACAGTGAAACCATTTATTTGTGATTTTAATATTTTCTTCTTTGACTTTTATTAGTTCGTAAATGGGCCTGGGGTTGGTTGAACTGAAAACTCGAGAGACAATGGTTCTGCGCATGCGCCCTGCGAGGCTGCCCAGAAGAGGATGAAGTCAACCTGGACGTCGTCCAAGGCCATGACCTGATGGCCAACATTATTGTACCCATGATGTCCCTACGGAAAGAAACAAATTATATAAACATTGTAATAAACGTTGTCATGAGACGGGTGGGAAATAAAGCAAATGTATTAATTGGGATTGGCGGTATTTTAAAACAATGGGCCTAAAGAAATTGAATTAAATCAATATGGTGTGAGGATCAACCCCCTGTCCCCGTCCAATCAGAAGTAGTGGACCCATATTTTTGCAACATTTAGGGGAGGTACATGGGCGTAGAAGGGTATAATAGATATAGTATTAGCTAATTAGTTAGTTCGAGGTTCGAGATCCATGACGAGCTGATCGATTGCAGACTGAACCGCTGTCCAGAGAGGTCCTGAGGTGGGGGCGGCGGAGTACATTAGAAGGAAGACACGGGAGAAATCGAGGAGAAGCGAAGTATCAGAGAGGGGAACGACGCAGGCGTCGTTGATAGAGAGGTCACCGATCCTGTCCTGAACCTGGAGGAGGTCTTTGCTCTTCATCCTTCCTGGGTCCTACCTTTCCAACTCCTTGGCCAAGGGGTTTGGTTCTCGCACTTTTAGGTAAATATAAATGCAAACCTTAGTTGCGCTGCTGTCTCTATCTTCTCCTTTTCTGAGGGACTGTCATTGATCGATAATTGATTATTATGCTTCATCCTTGATATACGATTTAAGTATCATGTGGTTCTGTATTTTACTCTGCTAAATCTTTAGATAAACATTTTAAAACTTCCTGACTCAGTGATTATTTCAGGAATTATGAATTGTATTGAATGTCACTAATTTTAAACTTCCCAATTAGCAAAGGGTCCATTGGTAAGTCATTACTCTTCAATCAGAAAAGTAATTGGTAGCAGGGATTTTGATAAAGAGTACAACTGACCCACCAGCGGAAATTGCTAGCGTAGTATGAATGTATGGGCCCAAGTGAGTATTTTGTGTATGAATGCTTGTTGCTAGTAACCCGCTGGATCAGTTTTCTGGTTATCAGAGGATAATTGCACTTTGTTAATTGGGTAATGAGAATTTTATTTTGTATAAACTAACATCCGTGTGTTTAAAGTTTGTTTTATGTTGTCTAGAAAATCCCCGGGGGAAAGAATAGCGGATGGTAAGTGGAATCCATACTGCAGTGAGGTTATCTGTCAGGCAGAAATAGTACTGAAAAGTTAAGTAGGGCTATCAGTACTTGTTAGGGACTCTATGCATGTGAGTAAAAGCAAAGGAATATGCTGGTAAAAATTTGATGTTATATCACCTAGAAAGGGCAACATTGAAGAAGTAGCAGGTATTTCTGAAGCTGATGTGAAGAGTAAATGGAAGGGTTTTACTCGTAGTGTATGTTTAGTAAACGGAAAGGTTTTACTAAGTGTGAGAGAAACTATCCTTTCAATTTTAGAGAAACTGGCACGATAGCGAATGTTTTATGTTGTTACTGAATTTTAATAAAAAGTATAGAGAAAATAAAGTTTTGCGTACGATTTTGTAAAGGGAGGGTCAGTTGCCGGAGAGGAAGCTGATGTCACAAAACGCCGCGCTGGGATTGGTTGAAACCGCGGGCTTAGAACGACTCTTGTAAAGGAGGGGTCAGTAGTCAGTAGTCAGGAGCAGTATTGACGTCACAAACGCCACGCTGGGATTGGTCGAAACAGCGAGGGACAGAGAAGCGCAGATTGTAAAGGAGGGGTCGTCAGAAAGGACGTCACTGAAAGGCCGCGCTAGGATTGGTTCAGAGACAAAAAGCTAGCTAGAATTTGATTGGTTGTTACCATAGAAGTCGGAATTCTAGCGGATAGTGGAGATCGTATGCTAAAACGTGATCCAACTTTAATAGGAACTCGTCCGGATAGGAGATTCCTAGGTTTTGCAGAATATAATTTTGTACATCGAGATTTATCCAAAATGTACGGAGAGAAGAGGAAAATGTCATTCCTACAAAAGATTAAGAATTATTTTAAAAAGGATAAAACAATCAAAACTAGAGAAGGAATTATCATTCCACCAGCTAAAACGCCTGCTTCATTCATGATGATGGAGAGAGGTTATCATACTTGCGTATGGTTAGAAAATTGGATAGAATATACCAAAAATGATGGAATATTAGCATTTCCCGAGAATGGTACTTTCAATGGGAGAATTCTTCAAAATTTGAGATTGAGGATGAATGACTTAGAACCCAGACCAAGATTAACTCAATATGAAGCCTTAGAAGAGTGGGAAACCGAGGCATTCGAGCGCGACCGATCCAGGAGTAATAGGGGTTATAGGGGATTTTTTCCTAGATACCAAAATGAGTCAAGGGACGGTCAGATGAAACAGTGGAGAAGAGCGATGCTTACAGAGGGTTTATATCCAATATTAATGGCAGAAGAATCGTCAGGGAATAAATGCACAGAAAAGACAAAACATTTGACTAGATTTGGAGATTCAGAAGATGAGTTTATGGAAGAAATATTAAAGAACCCGCCACCATATCAGGAAGGGACAAGTGGATGCACCCCAAGTGCACCACTGCTAAAGACACCATTGGTACCACAAGTATTGCATAATCCCCCCGTTAGTAGGGTACTTCATGATAAAGAAAAGGAAGCAATAGATAAAAACAGAGCAGAATTAATACAGAAAGTAACACAATTGAGTGTCCATCCTGATTCGCTGACCAAATTGGTCCAGTGGTTCCCTTATATGGTGACAAAGTAAGTTATCCGAAACCCTTAGCAATGCCCACATCTGTAGAAATCCCAAAACCAGATCCTGTAATAATTGATGATCAATTTAGTGATTGTGAATCTATGGTCTCCTTAATGGATTTGCCTATTCGAGGGTCTATAAATAGTACTCCTAAAAGAATAACACCTGGTTGTTCCAAAGATGTACAACATCTAATTGGGGTGACTTTTCGCCCCAGAACCAATGCATTTGCAATTTTTCGGGCCTCTACGTTGAGGAAACGGGGGATTATCTCAGAAAAGTATATTATTGAATTGTATGTGTTAACTACTAAGGAATGGACGGTATTTTATAAAACAAAGATTTTTGATTGAGACTTTACACATAAATTGGAGGATTATTTTGTAATGTATGTTTTACTGTTATTTTCAGTTTCCCCTGACGAAGGGCCCATAGAGGCCCGAAATGCATTGGGTTTAAATAAACTGCTTCTGAAGAATACAGCGCTTGTACGTGTTCTCAATTAGAGGTTCGGATGGCCCATTTTGAACATTAGAAACCCAGGAAATTGCTTTCCTTGCATGATGGTTTGAAGAGCTACAAGAGTGGAAGAATGGATTATTATAAACAAGAGAATTATACAGAAAGGAAAGAGAAAAATTGCAAATGCAGTATTGGCAGTGCCATTGGTTCTGGGGCGAAAAGTCACCCCAATTAGATGTTATGAAGTTTTAAACGAGCAGTTTGGGCTTAGCACGTCGCCAATGAAAAAGCACGCAACGATGAACTTAAAGGGTTAATAATGATGAACGAGATGAAAAAATAACGGTGTGCAATCCGTTCCAAATATGATGTTCCAAAGATGTAAACATAGTAACCTCATCAGGAACCAAAAGTGCCACAGTAGTTACACCAGAAGACTTAGAAAGGTGGGCACAAGGATCAGACAAACAGAGTTCACCTCCAAAGATTATGGACATTTACAAATTAAAGGTTGAATTAGAAGAAATGATAGCAGGAAATGTAGGAGTAGATCGTCTAAATACTTACGATGAAGAAGAGCTATTATTTGTATGCAGAAGCATCACTAGAAATGTAAAAATATTTCATGAGAAGTTATCAGATTTGGCTTTACAGATGGGAATCGAAATAGGGAAGTCAAAAGTGTTACAGAAACCCTATAGAGCAGATTTTTCTGACAAAGATTTAGAAAACATGAATGCCTCTGGTTGAAAATTACAAGTAAAGGAATTAATGACAGTTTTACAGAAATGGGGAGATTTAGATAAATGGAACGCTAGATGGACAAAGAAAAAGGAAGAGGCACAGTACAGTAGAACAACTTCTGAATATTTATTGAAAGAAACAGGGAAAGCAGATCAGATGTACCCGATGCGAGAAGTTCCAGGAGGAGGTTATGTACATGTCCCATGGAGTAGGCAGGATATTTTGTCATTTACGAATGATTTTCCAAAGTTGAGAGAAAAGCCATTAGAATGGTACAAGCAAGTTGAGAGGTTTGTGAAAGTGTCTAAGGTATTGTTGAAGGACTCAATGGATTGTTCGACATAGTGGTACCTGCCGATTTATGGACAGATTGTAAAATCACAGTTGATTGGCCAAGCGAAGAGTATCCTAGACATCCAAAGACAGGTGCCCCGTCAAGTGATGTAATGAAAAAGTATCAGCAGGTAATAACTTACCTGAAAGGGAAAATACCACCAAAAGAAACAGATTGGGTGAAAATAGACAGAACTACCCAAGAAGCCAGCGAATCGGTACATGCCTATTATGAACGTTTATTGCAGGTATTCAAACAGTATAGTGGATTTGAGGATATTGGAGATAAAAACATGAGTCAATTTGTTTACCGATTTGTTTATGGATTAAAACCAGAGATTTGTCAGATGATTAAGCAGCACATGTTGTGCTGGCAAGGGAAACCGATTGATGAGATTTTGAAATATGCGAAATATTGTGGAGATGATATTGAGGATAGGCACAAGAAACTGCAAGAGAAAGTGATGTGGGCTCAGGTAAAAATGGCTGAGCGACAGGGAATTCATTTGGATAATCCAAGTGATAATCAGGGAAAAGATTCTGGAACGAGTGGTGACACTGGGAATGGAGGAAAAGTAAGAGGACGAATGAGCAGAGAAGAGGCTAAAAAGAAGTTTGCATGTCATGGGTGCGGAAAATTGGGGCATTGGAAGGATGAATGTAAAAAGATGCAGAATAATAATGGCCCAAATCAAAATTTAAATCCACAGACGCAGAATGACTCACAGCAGGGTGTAAATCTTCAGAGTCAGTTGCCACCTGCACCTATACAGGGTAACGTAAGCAGAGCAAAGCACGGTACAGACGTCGGATATCAAGGAGGAAGTGGTAAGAATGAGTATGTAACCTCACAATTTCTTTTACAGGACGACTTTTGTCCATATAGTCAATGACGGTGCCTAGGAGAGGGGGAGAAGGAGTGCGTCCTTGGTGCATCCGTACCGGTAGATCAGTCAGGTCCATATGTTGAAGGGAATGTGAAAGGTAATGATATTACTTTTCTTTTGGACACTGGCGCTACCAGGTCTACTGTGAGAACAGCAGACATCCCAGACTTTCCTCTCTCTGGAGAAGCTATCCAAGTTGTGGGGATAGCTAATCGGAAGATTAGAACACCTCTTACCGAACCAATGGAAGTAAAAATTGGAGATTTTAGAGAATTGCATCAATTTGTAGTGTGTGATTCCAGTCCAGTAAACTTATTGGGTCGAGATTTGTTGTGTAAAATGAACTGCACAATTTTCTGCACACCGGATGGTGTGACAGTTCAGACACCGGATGAAGACCATGTATATAAATTTATGATTGCAAAGCAAGGCACAGAAGTAGATGAGATGTTCTCATTGATAACAAAAGATGAGTTGCCAGAAGAGTTAAAAACTACAGTAAATTCCATAGTATGGGATTTCACGGGAAAGGAAGTAGGACTTATGGTCAAAATAGACCCGGTTAAAATTACTGTAAAGGAAGGTGCAATTTTCCCAAATACCAGACAGTACAAAATGAGTGCAGAAGTAAAAGCAGGAGTCATTGAAGAAATTAACAGAATGGTAAAACAAGGCATACTAAAAGAACTAATGAGTAGCCCTTGTAACTCACCAATAATGGGTTTAAAGAAACCTAGCGGAAAATATAGGATTGTGCAAGACCTGCGAAAAATAAATAAAATTGTGGAACCTTGTTGTCCTATAGTGCCAAATCCTGCAGTGATTCTATACCAAATTCCTTGGAGTGCAGGATGGTTTACCGTGATTGATTTATGCCAAGCATTCTTTTCAATACCATTGCACCCAGATAGTCAGTATCTTTTTTCATTTAAATTTGAGAACAGAGTCTATGTATGGAATCGTGTTCCTCAGGGGTACACGGAAAGTCCTTCCATCTTTAATCAGATATTGAAAAAGTGTCTAGAGAAACTAGTGATGCCAGGAAGCTCAGTCCTAGTACAATATATAGATGATTTACTGGTGGCATCTAACACCAGAGAGGACTGTGTTGTTGACTCCATTGCATTATTAAATCATTTAGCTGAAGAAGGGCATAAAGTTTCACCTGAAAAGTTGCAGTTTTGTACAACAGCAGTTAAGTATCTAGGACACCAAATCGAGAGGGGAAAAAGAAGGATAACCTCTGAAAGAGTAAAATTAATCAAGAAAATGCAAATGCCTGTCTCCCAACGAGAAGTGAGAATGTTCCTTGGCATAGTGGGTTATTGTTGTCAATGGATACTAGGGTTTTCTCTGCTAGCAAAGCCTTTAATTCAAATGACGAAAAAGAAGGCAAAGGACCCAGTTGAATGGGATGATGAGAGCGTAGGAGCTTTTGTAAAATTGAGAAATGCTTTGTGTGCAGCACCTGCCCTAGGCATGCCTGATTATAAAAGAAAATTCGCATTATTCTGCCATGAAAGAGAAAATTGTGCACTTTCAGTCCTAACCCAGAGACATGGTTTGGACAGACGTCCTATAGCATATTTTTCTGCTACATTGGACCCAGTGGCAGCCGCATTGCCAGGCTGCTTAAAAGCAGTAGCGGCTACATGTTTGAGCATTGAGCAAAGTGAATCAATTGTAATGGGACATCCTGTCAAAGTGTTTGTTCCACATTCAGTTGTGATTCTATTGACAAGAACCCGAACTCAGCATCTTACTCCTAGTCGGCTGACTAAATATGAAAGAATAATACTAGGTGCTGAGAATGTGACTATTGTAAGGTGCACAATAGTAAATCCTGCTACCTTACTACCAGACCCATATCATGAGGAAGTTAAAGATGATGAAGAGGAACATGATTGTTTACAAGTCACAGAATTGTGCACAAAACCACGTCCTGACATACAAGAACTACCCCTCAGGGAACCAGACAGGGAGCTGTTTGTTGATGGCTCGTGCCAAAGGCATGAAGATGGTAAACTAACTGCAGCATATGCAGTATGTGAATTAACTGGAATAGTCGAAGCATCCTATTTACCAGGAGTAAAATCTGCACAAGTAGCTGAATTAATTTCTTTGATAAAAGCCTGCAAAATTGGGAAGAACCAGAAAGTAACTATATTTACAGATAGCCAATATGGTTACGGGGTTGTGCATGATTTTGGCCAATAATGGATGCAGAGGGATTTCATGACTTCTTCAGGAACCCCCATTAAAAGTGGACAGTTCGTAAAAGAACTATTGGAAGCAATACAATCACCAAAAGAATTGGCTGTGGTGAAATGTGCCGCACACCAGTCAGGAGATGACTGGGTGGTAGTCGGTAACAGATATGCAGATTTGGTGGCGCAACACTGTGCCAAAAACAGGTTATCAGTTAATAAAAGGGTTGAAAGAATGGGAATCAGCTGCCAACTTATGCTGTATGCACCTCCTGAAACATGGAATGATGTGAAAAGACTACAAGATGATGCTGATGAGAGTGAAAGAAATGCATGGATTAAAATGGGATGTTCTCAAAGGTCAGACGACGATGTATGGATTTATGCCGATGACAGACCAGTCATGCCCGACTGTCTGATTTCACAAATGGCCAGAATGTATCATGGAGACACACATGTAGGGAGAGATGCAATGATTAGGCTCTTCAGACAAAATTGGTACCATCCAAGGTTTAGGGCTGTAGCAGAGAGTCTTTACCAGAGATGTCTAACTTGCCAAATGCATAATCCAGGAAGAAAAACAGTAATTGGGTTTGGGAAAATAGGAAAGGCAGAGGGTCCATTTGTGAGATTGCAGCTTGATTTCATTCAGTTACCACCATGTAGAGGACTGAAATATGTACTTGTCATAGTGTGTCTGTTTTCAAAGTGGGTGGAGGCTTACCCTACCAGGAGGAATGACAGTATTACGGTCGCCAAGTTGTTGCTACGAGAACTCATTCCTAGATTTGGTTTCCCAGTAACTTTGGAATCAGATAGAGGAGGGCACTTCAACAATGATGTGATTAGAATAATCTGTGAAGCTTTCCAAATTGAGCAAAAATTGCACTGTGCATATCATCCAGAGGCTTCTGGAGTGGTTGAACAAATGAATGGCACAATAAAATCCAGACTGGCAAAAATGTGTGCATCAACATCGTTAGATTGGCCGGATGCATTGCCACTTGTTTTGATGGGACTCAGAAGCATTCCTGATAGAAATACCGGATTGAGTCCACACAAAATAATCATGGGAAGAGCAATGAGACAAGCGCATGTCCCTACAAATAAACTGCTGAATATAACTGATGATATGGTTCTGGATTATTGCAAAGGATTGGCTGACCTAGTGCGTTCTGTCTCTCACCAGGTTGGGGAAGACGCAGTTTCCAGGCAGCCAGAACAAGAGCATGATCTGAATCCCGGTGACTGGGTGGTTGTGAAGCATCACACCAGAGAAACGTGTCTATCACCCAGGTGGGGCGAACCTTGTCAGGTCATACTAGTTACGAACACAGCAGTGAAATGTGCAGGATATCCTAATTGGATTCATGTAAGCCACACCAAAGAGTACCAGACCCTGAAGAAGAAAATCCTCAGACAGCATCGATAACTGAGGAAGCTGAAGGTTGCCCAGCTGAAGAATCTCAGGTCCGAGATTCGAGGAAGCTGAAGAAGAACAACCAAGCACAAGTCAGGACTGGATACCGGTGGTGGAAATATCTGAAGTCTACAACAAAACAAGAAGTCAAGCAAATTTAGAAGAAATTAAGGAAAGTCTGATAGGTGAAGAAGAAGCAGCTCAGGAAGAAGAAGAAGAAACAATAAGAGAACCTGAGCAGGATCAGATAGGGAGAGGAAATTGGGCTCAAATCAACAACGAACCAACAGAATTTGAGCAGGGACAGACAGGTCTAGAAGAATGCGGTCAGGCTGCAGAAGTACAAAGTGCAATATGCCCTGATCAGAATCAGTTAGATCTAGGAAAATACAATCAAACAGAAGATCTCGAGAATCTCGAACATGAAGACGTAGATTCTGAACAAGGTCAGTTATTGGAAACTCACAGTGGAACAGCTGAAAAAAAACCAATAAGACCTGAAAAAGAACAAATAGAGGAAACAGAAATTGAAGAAAACAAAACTGTGCCACAACCCGAAAATAAAAGAATTCCTGAAGAAGAAATAAAAGGCAAAGAGACAGTGCAAACAAAGAAGGTCAGAAAAGGTGATCATTGGCCTAGTGTTATTAAAAGAGTAAAATACCACATAACAACCAGAAGTGAAGATCCAGAACAAGTAAATGAAGTGACAAGCCTAACGGGACAAACAAGTGGAATAGAAAAACGAAAAAGCAAAAGACTGAAACTTGTGAACAACAAATTTAAAGGTCCTGATTGGACTTATATAATCCTTGAAGACTACGAGAGTTCAGAGTCAAGTGAAAGTGGTGACGAAGGAACAAGTGCGGAACTGACTTATGAGAAAGAAATAAAACCACCTTGATAATGTAAAGAGACTTGAAATAACGATAAGAAGAGAAATCTTCCTTGTCAAAAATGCCTGACGATAGAGTTTCTGGGAGACCAAAGCAGAAAGGTTGTAAAAGATGCTGTGCTATATGCATATGTAATCTGGTAGTGGTGCTTATAGTATGGTTAGTTGTGATCGTAGCAATTCCTTACCTTATGATAATAGATGAAAAGATTAGCAACGAAACGAAGGAAAGGACAGATAACTTGAAAAGTAATAGAGTAGAACTAAAGGCAGAAGATGAACCAGAATTGCATCATGAAGTAACAGATAACGACACTAGCTTGAATGTTTTCACAAAGTTATTATTTCAGTATGTAGATACCATGGAAATTAGTAATTGTTATGTCTGTATGAAACTACCTGAATCAGTAGCAGAAGGGTTAACGTATCATCACTTGCCATTAACCTATGGCATATCATGTAGTGTACTAACTAGTTTATTTTATAGAACAAGGCAACTTCAGTATTATTATTCAAATATAGATGTGATATTTTCTGAGGTTCCGAATCGAAAGAATATGAATCCAGTGCTTAGTAGCAAAGATGCACAGTTTATGGGAGAATTTTTCTTAACAATGAAATCAATAGACATAACACATGCACATAGAAGCAATCTAACATGTTCATTACATGAAGAAGAAAAGATATTTTTGAATTTAGTGGAGAGTAGAAGACAAGATTTCCAAAAGAAAGCTTCTGAGCATAAGGCTCATTTGTAACCTTGGGCTGAGAAAGAAGGTAGTTACACACCTGGCAAGGCTCAAGCTGCTATGGCTCTGGATTTTGTAAAGACAGGGAAAATTTGTCTACATAGGTTAAAGACTGAGTATAACAATGTTTTCATCGGTACCAGTGAATGTGAACACAATTTCTTAATTCTTGGAGGTTGGGGACTTAAAGGAGGAACAGATTCAGTTTTTCCTGGAATCTATTATGTGTGTGGGAATAAGGCTTACTTTAGGCTTCCTGCACAGTGGTATGGAAGTTGTTATTTTGGAATAGTGTTTCCCAAAATATACCACGTAAAAAGAAACACTGGCAGCAATGAAAATACTAGTGAATTAACACGTAGAAAAAGAGTTCGTTTTTCAGAAATTGTAGGTGATATATTTGGTGCATTGATACCTTCAGTGGGAATAATTCTGAACTCAAGGAAAATATGTAAATTATCTACAGTGGTTGATCGTTTATCAACTGACACTGCTGGAGGATTTCTAATGATTAATGCGGAAATGGTTGCGATTAGATCTATGGTTATGCAAAATCGACTTGCTCTTGATATTATATTGGCAAAAGAGGGCGGAGTCTGTAAATTATTGAAGACGAAACACTGTTGCACTTACATACCTGACAAAAGTGCAGAAATTGGAACATATATACAGAATATAACTAAACTTGAGATGGAACTAAAACCACTGGAAGTTGATAGGGTATGGGAAAGATTGACAAATAGCATTACGTCAATTGGTACCTGGTTTGCTAATGTAGGGAAAGGACTTATAGGTCAAATATTAGTACCCTTAGCAGGGATAGCAATAATAGCACTGTCAATAATAATATGGTGCAAATGTTGTAGAAAGAATGAATCGTATAATGTGACAGGAAAGGGAAAGAAGAGAAAGTTTGACGAAATTGAACTAGAAGATTTGAGAAGTGAATTATACAAGAAACTGAAAGGAGATGTGACAAATAGAAAGTGTGAAAATGAAGCGGAGACAATTTTATGCTACAAGTTGGTATCTGGTTGTGGGTAGTATTTTGATGGCTCAGAAACGCCATCAGAGAGGGGATTGATGGAGCAAGAACTCACAAATGAGACTTGCTCGGAAGCAATCCTCTCACAGTATTAATTATTAATCTTTGTAAAGTTCGTACTAACCACTGCACACACAAATACAAGGAGAAGGAAGCTTGCCTATGTGTTTAAACTAACAATTAACGCTTGTCTAATCTAAAATGGCCGCTAAAACGCGGGAAACCTATTTGCGCATGTGTCAACCATATCACGTGGTGTGACGTCTTTTCTTTGCTTAGAGGGAAATCCTTGCTTCTGCGCAGTGTGTATTAAAATGGCTGCTTAATGTTTTCACGTGCTACAGCTTGCTTACATGTTGCAATTAAACTGTGATATCCTAACACTATTAATGCGGGATAGAATTTATAATTAAATGGGAATAGAGTAGAAAGAGTGGGTATACAGTGAAACCATTTATTTGTGATTTTAATATTTTCTTCTTTGACTTTTATTAGTTCGTAAATGGGCCTGGGGTTGGTTGAACTGAAAACTCGAGAGACAATGGTTCTGCGCATGCGCCCTGCGAGGCTGCACAGAAGAGAGGATGAAGTCAACCTGGACGTCGTCCACGGCCATGACCTGATGGCCAACATTATTGTACCCACGATGTCCCTACGGAAAGAAACAAATTATATAAACATTGTAATAAACTTTGTCATGAGACGGGTGGGAAATAAAGCAAATGTATTAATTGTGATGGGCGGTATTTTAAAACAATGGGCCTAAAGAAATTGAATTAAATCAATATGGTGTGAGGATCAACCCCTGTCCCGTCCAATCAGAAGCAGTGGACCCATATTTTTGCAACATTTAGGGGAGGTACATGGGCGTAGAAGGGTATAATAGATATAGTATTAGCTAATTAGTTAGTTCGAGGTTCGAGATCCATGACGAGCTGATCGATTGCAGACTGAACCGCTGTCCAGAGAGGTCCTGAGGTGGGGGCGGCGGAGTACATTAGAAGGAAGACACAGGAGAAATCGAGGAGAAGCGAAGTATCAGAGAGGGAACGACGCAGGCGTCGTTGATAGAGAGGTCACCGGTCCTGTCCTGAACCTGGAGGAGGTCTTTGCTCTTCATCCTTCCTGGGTCCTACCTTTCCAACTCCTTGGCCAAGGGGTTTGGTTCTCGCACTTTTAGGTAAATATAAATGCAAACCTTAGTTGCGCTGCTGTCTCTATCTTCTCCTTTTCTGAGGGACTGTCATTGATCGATAATTGATTATTATGCTTCATCCTTGATATACGATTTAAGTATCATGTGGTTCTGTATTTTACTCTGCTAAATCTTTAGATAAACATTTTAAAACTTCCTGACTCAGTGATTATTTCAGGAATTATGAATTGTATTGAATGTCACTCATTTTAAACTTCCCAATTAGCAAAGGGTCCATTGGTAAGTCATTACTCTTCAATCAGAAAAGTAATTGGTAGCAGGGATTTTGATAAAGAGTACAACTGACCCACCAACGGAAATTGCTAGCGTAGTATGAATGTATGGGCCCAAGTGAGTATTTTGTGCATGAATGCTTGTTGCTAGTAACCCGCTGGATAACTGTGACGATTGTTCCCAAATGTCTGTCTCCTCCCAGTGCATTCTGACCAAAGTCTAGGTCATTCTGTGATTATATGTTTCAAGAATAGTATATTGGTCTGTCTCTAGGACTGTGTAGTGGCACATGTCTAGTATGAGCTTAGATAGAATATTGTCGTGTGGTTTGTGGACTCATGGTCTGCATTGCTAAGTTAGCTTAGGCCTGGCTGCCATGATGCCTCTCTGCGCACGTTACTTTGTGCATTTGTTTTTCCAGCCTCTGCTATTTTGGAACTGTCTGCCTTTCACCTTTCTTCCTATTCCCTTTGGGTTTCGTCTGCACATCATGTACAAGGTCGATAAACAATGTCACTTGTTCTTGCTGATCTGGTCAGCCCCTCGCACTTAGACATAACACTGACTGCAGCTGCACTGGAGAAATTCATGTGCTTTTAATATTGTGTTTTCACTGTTGGAGGCACTTGGAGAAAAACCTTTCCAGAGAGAAGAGCTGTGCTTGTCTGATGATGTAAACCTAGCATCTAGATATTGAGGTATGAGGGTCCGCCTGACAATGCCCAGAGGTCTTCTATTTTTATAATAAACTAGCTACTAGCACGGGGAGGGTGGCATGGTCATTTAGCCCTATATCCACTGCTTTATGAAATGCTTTCCCTGTTTATATTCTATGGAATTGTAACTATGCTTATTGTTTTATTCTTATGCATTATGCTGATAGTATTGGCACGTGTACTGCATCTTAGAGCACGGTAGTTGAAATAAACATTTTAAACTATACAGTGACTCTTATTACGCACGTTGTGGACAAGTATGAGTGAGTTATGAAAGGGTGTTCTTGCTCCTGCGAGTCCTGAGAGAGAGAGAGACCGTGTTCTGGGTTGTCTAATCATTGGTAGCATCGTTGCTAATGAGACGCTAAAGCTAGTCGGGTTGGGATTGTGGGTACAAAGGTGTATTGTTGGCTCACCACTATACTCCGAGGTCCTATTATCCTGTGCATAGCTCTGTGTATGTGCAGAATCCCTACAACATGGCGCAACCAACGAGTGGGCTGCTTATCTGCGAGACACTTGAGTAGTTCTTGTGCTTGTCCACAACCCCCTTCGCAGACGCTTCCGGAGGCGTGTGTGAGGGCGATACCTCCTATATTGACGTTTTTATAGGTTCTTTCAAGCTTGAAGTTGTTAAAAAAGGTGTTTAAACAAAACCCTATATTGTGCTGCCTCCTACTAGGTTGTAGGATACTTGTTAGCCTTAAATGGCTGTCCAAATTGCGGCACATAGCCGCGCAGCGCTCCGAGCTCACTTGACAGTGTATGTAGTGCCTGACGCGGGTGTCGATCTGATCTTTGTGGTACAAGCAGATCCTGCTTACCGCTTTGAGGTGTTTTACTCTTGGATCACCTTTCCGGCGGTGGATGGGACTGATAACTTGTTCCATGAATATACGGCCACCGCTCTTCCTAATGTCTATAGGCCTTATAGGAATCTTGAAGTACCGCTCACGGCATGGCAACACCGTGTTTGGTTTGATGCGCCCTCCCCCAACCAATTACCTCGGTTCGTTTAGGCCCCTTATCGATTGAGGGGGCCACTTGGCCTGTTTTGGCAGGGTATACCCCACATCCGCGTTATATGACGCTGCCGGTCGCTGACCTGCGTAATTTACATTCGTCTTTGATACGAGTGCATAGAGCTTTAGTACAGTATGTTACAGGCAACATCCAGGCAGCCCCGCCTGGAGTTGCAGCGCATCCAGCTGGACCGGGCGGTGTAACCATAAGTCCCGCCATGGTTAATTCGGTGATGGGCAAGCGCCCACAAAATAAGGACGATTTCCTTATTGGCTTGCAGAGAAATTTGACCAGCTGGAGGCAGTTTTTCCAAATACTTCTCCTGTGGAAAAACACAGGATATTGACGATTAGTTTGCCAAAAGACCTAGTTCCCGAGTTGGCAGAATGCAACAACTGGGGTAAGGTATTCGCAGCAGTATATGCGAAGTGTTTCGGCACTCCTTCCATGACGGTTCTCCCCTCTGTGATTAAACGAGTACAGGATCAGCATGGCCCTGAGGCGGCTGTGGGATTAGGGATGAGACTGGTGGGAGTGTTCGATGTAGTAGCTGATTTGATCCTTGCGAATGTCAAGGGCGATGCAGTTAACTTCCAAGTAGCTAATGCTTTGGCTTTAGTCCCAGAACCGGACAGGCCGCGTGAATTACCCAAAATTATTGCACAGGCTTACAAAACCATTGGCCGTAATAGCCTGGGAGTCAAGCCTTTTGCTAAGACGCAAACACAATCGCAACCACAACCAAAAACTCAGTCTGAGAAAGATGAGAAACCGTTCTTTACTAAAAAGAGCTGGAGGTTGAAAAAACAGGGTAAGCAACAGAAGAAGCCGGTGTCGCGAGGCGCTTCCCCAGTTTCCGTCTCTTCTGAACGCACATATGATTTGCGCGATAGAGCGAGAATTAAATCTCCAGAGAGATTTCAAGTCCCTGATCCGCGTTCTCCTCGTTCTTCACAGGCACCGTCGACCTCCCAGACAGGTGGAGGGGATCGCCAGGATAGAGGCAGGGGTCGAGAGGCTCCACAGGGACGAGACCAACTTCGACAACAAGTCCGAGGGAAACCAGAAGAATTTCAACGTTCTCGCCCACAGTTTCAGAAGAAAAAAGTTGCAGCTGTAACAGCGAGGTATGCCACAGACGGTGAGAACGAGACTCCTGAATTGGACGTGGGCAGTGACGCTCCTAGACAGCGCCACGGAAGTTACCATAGTGCGGGAGGCACTACGTCCTCATGTGGAGGTGACAGCAACTGATACATTCATTACTGTCGAGACAGCAGACACCAGAGTGGCACCCCATGACAGACTATATAATATTGTCATCCAAATTGAGGGTGACAGACAGCGTGTTATTAAAGGGATTTTTTGGGAGAATCTGACCTCTTCTTACGACATTTTGTTGGCGGAGGCGGATTGGCCGCCCCCATTCGTACTTGCTGCACGTAGAGGGGAGGAGGTAATCCTTCCGAGCTTTTCTCATCATGTCCCCAAGGACAAAGCGGAGGCTCTCGCAGCTGAGTGGGCTGTGTCCCTGGCTCCAGCGTTATACCGCAACCATGTGGGCTGGGATGAAGACTCACCCCCCCATGATATTCCTTTGCGGTCACTGCAACAACCCCAATATCCCATCAAGCGGGAAGCTAAAGGTCCCATTTCCGAAATTCTGACACAGTTAGAATATCAAGGTGTAATTGAAACTTGTGTATCACCCATGAATAATCCCCTTTTCACGGTTTCTAAACCCGATGGATCGTACCGCCTAGTTTTGGATTACCGGCATTTGAACTCTCATTATCGGACCTTTGTGGTGCAAAATACCCATAGTTCTGCGCTTGTTGACAGTCTTGTTCGTAAAAATATAAAACGACGCTTGACTTATCCAATGGATTTTACAAGCACAACTTAGCCCCGGAGTGTAGCCAATGGAGCGCTTTTACCTCCGGTGGTAAACATATCAAATTCCGGCGTTTACCTATGGGCTACAAAACAGTCCAGGCGTATTCACTGCCCATGTTGTCTCTTTGTTAGGCGACATAGACCCAGATGCATGTTCGTACGTCGATGATATTTATCTGACAGACGACGAATTATACCCGCATCTTTCCAGAGTGGACCGCATTATTCTAGAATTTGCGGTTTTAGGTTACAAGTTTAACTTTGCCAAATCTCACATTGCTGAATTTACCGTTTTGTTTTTGGGCTATGAGCTCAACAATGAAGGTAAGGGCTTAGCCCCTCATTTCTTGGAGAAATGTGCACTTTCGTGCCCTCCAACCACACTGAAGAAACTTCAGTCTTTACTGGGTTTTTTGAACTTCGGGCGTACTTACATCTCCGAATATGCCCAGCGTATCAAGCCACTGTATGCCCTGATACAACCTAACTTTTCGAAGTCATGCTGGCTTCCGGAGCATTCCTCCATACTGCAGTCTTTGCAGACAGACCTACTTGAATCTAAATTCTTGTTGACTCGTGACAACCACACAAACCTGGTGATTAGAATCATTCCAGGGGCAGTGGGTTTCACATACTTGACCTTTAACGAAGGTGACACAGTACCGATTGCATACAAGTCACATCTAATCACCTCTGCAGAAATGCGCTTTTCCTCTGTGGAAAAAGTTTTGACTGCAGTGCAAATGGCGATTCTAAAAGAACGCGCACTGTCACAGGGAAAACGCATTTTGGTGGTAACACCCTATCCTGCCCTTGAGGCAGTGACGAAAGCAAGTGTACCGAACTCTAAGGCTTTGCACCCCCGTTGGATACAATGGGCAACATCTTTGACGTCCCCGGATGTCACTTTTATCTTTGATTCTTCACTTCAAACACAGGAGTTTTTACAGTATGAATTTGTTCATCCTCCTCCTCTGTCTTTGCTACCGCTTGAGGAGTACGAATGTATTATCTATACCGATGGTTCAGCACAACCGACCAAGGGTTCCAAGCATGCTTATTCCACGGCATGTGCTATTGTTGCAGGTGTTATGGTGAATGGAGAGTTCAAACAGACTGTAGTGCACACTCAGGCACTTGGAGACAGTACTGCACAATTGGCCGAGCTGCGTGCTTTGGTGCTCGCACTTGAGTTCGCAAATCGTGATGTGACCACTCTTATTGTATGTGATTCTTACTACTGTGTTCAGTCTTTCAATGACAATCTATTCTTTTGGTCACAAAATGACTATAGAGATGCAAAAGGCAGCACAATTAAGCATAAAATGCTTTGGGTTCGAGTGGCAGATCTGAAACAACGTTTGCCTCTCACACAGGTGATTCACACCCTTGGCCATCAGCGTGTGGGCGCACACGCTGTCGGTAACGGTTTGGCTGACGAAGCTGCCAAATCAGCAGTAGCCACGTGCTCAGTCGCAGCAGTTACAAGATCCATGACTAAAATAGATAATGATATTTTGGCAGCTATTGCTGCGACAAAGGAAGGTGCTAATTACCCACGGGGTTTACCTTCCAAATACTCTTATCAATTAGGTCCCGAACAGGCTCTTTATGTAAGAATTCATGGACGTTGGTGATTGGCTGATTCCCAGCGCGGACCGCAGACTTTCCTTGATAACGGCCGCACAAGAAGGCATGGCTTCAGCACATGCTGGCGTGTCTGCGACGGTTTCCATCTTGCAGCAGCGTTACTGGTGGCGTGGTTTATATAAACAGACCCGTACTTATGTGCTTTCTTGTGACGTTTGTCAGCAAATTAAGCCTTCTACGGTTGCACGGCCACCACAGACACCGCTCTGCATTTCCAACAGACCTTTTGGGTGTGTTTACCTGGATCACTGCGGTCCATTTTCTTCTGACACTGCATATAAGTACATCTTGGTTGCAGTGGATTCGTGCACACGTTTCATCTGGGTCTGGCCACAACGGAGTGCTGACGCTCGAAATGTCATCAGGGATTTGCGTGTCTTTGTGGGAGTTTTCGCCTGCGGCACCTTCCATTCTGACCAAGGTCCAGCGTTCGCCTCTAAGGCTTACAAGGACGCAATGGGGTCACTGGGGGTGCGGGTGAAATTTTCGTCTCCATATCGGCCTGAGGGCAATTCGATTGTTGAACGAATGAACCGTGACTTAAAGCAATCCTTGACAGCTAGAGTCTTAGGTACTGGCAGGAACTGGCTGGCCCACTTGTATACCGTACAACGTGCACTTAATAATCTCCCTAGAAGACCTCTGGGTGGGCGGACCCCATACGAAATGCTCTTTGGCATAAGAATGTTTGTGCCTGACCTTGATGGTCTAGACATGGCGGCGCAATCCGCAATCTTTGATGTAGATAACCATTCTACTATGTTACAGGACTTACAAGAAGCCCGAGACAAACTTGCAATCGAACATTTACCTTCAGCCACAGACGCTGCTCTGCAGATTCTGGTTGCCGGCTGGCTTCCGAAAGATGGAGACCTGGTCCAAGAGAAGGTGGAGAACAAAAAAGAATTTGGCCCCTCTTATCGTGCACCGCTTCCAGTACTTGGCTTGAAGGGTACTTGTACAGTCATCTTACCACCGCTTCCTGGTCGCAAGGAAAACAGATACATCTCAGTGGAAAATGTCAAGCTACAACATCTGGCCGATCCTGAATAGTGTAACACCAGCGGTCTCTTGTCCAGTCATTTCCAGGACGAATGTTTGTGGCCTTCCAGCCCGAACGGTCACTGATGTTGCCATTGAGATGGTAGATTTGCCTGATCGCCTGCTCGACTACCCGGATTCCCCTGCAACGAGGAGACCGAGTATACCTACCCCGCTACCGAGTCCGTGGCTCATCTACCAACAACGCCACTGAGCCCAACACGTTATTCTTTTGACTCGGATTCCACCTCTGCACTTATCCCGTCCAGATTCAGTATTTTTGTATCCTGGTTCAGAGACAATTTTTTGATCCCGCCATGGACATACATCTGGTTGGTACTATTCCTGATTTTTCTGTTCATGTCCATTGGCTTTGTCATAGTATTTTTTCTACTCATTAATGGTCACTATTTACCAGAACGCTCTGCTGTAAACTGTGTCGCTGGAACTTTGGCTCCGCATTCTTCATCTCACATCATGAAGCGTGACCACACATTTGTGAACATTTCAGCTTTTCCGGTCGCTGATGGCATCGTATGGGATGCGGTAAATTTCCAAATTCATGGACCAACCGAGATTATTAATGTACCAAATGTCCTCCGTGTTTCAATGGGTGATGTCGTTAAAAGTAATATTCATTCTGACGATTGGGATGTACATGCAGTTGAATCGTTATTTACTGATTTGAAATATTATGCTGCTTTTAATGCTGAAGATTTATACATGAATTCTGCAAGTTATGCCGATTTATATTGTTACCAGCATTGGGGCAACCACTTCCTCCATAAACCAAGTTCCCTTCGGAGTCCTTTTAATTACACCCAAATGGGAGCATTGTCCAACCCCTGTGCCAGGTAGCTCCCAGACCCTTAGAAATAAGTTTACTTATTTTACGGACTTTGATAGATCAAACCCTGGGTCATATTATTTTAAGTTAAACACTTCTTCCACTCAGAAAATCATGTTGACCCACACCAAATTGCTGTATTCGGGTTCCTTTTTGAACGCCTTAGCTGTGGGTGGTTATGAGTACTGGCAGGACACCATAGACTTGAAATCTATTTGGGGCTCCAAATCATGGCAGGTACAGGGCACAGAAGCCTTGCACCATGCTTGCCTAATCCCGACCCAGATTTTATTTTTGAATCAGACCATCTATCAAACGACCTGTTGGGGTTTGGCTACGTCCAAACAATTAAATGCCCCATCCATTCCTGTATTGTTTTCCGCTCCCAACGAAAGCTTGCACTTCAATATGTCCCTTACAGATTTGCAAGTTTTGTTTCAGAACAATTCGTTTAATGTCTCTACGTTTGTTCAGTCACCCTGGTTGGCTTGGCCCATAGCATCTAATGCCTGCCAAATGCGTTTTCATGAGACAGATCCTGGTTACAAACAGGATAGGCCGGACCCCAGGTTTTCTGACTCTCGTACTGTTACAACATATTCTGTTGGTAAATTGTGTAAACAGTGGTTGCAGCACTCTTCCTTAGATTCTGTTAAACAACATTTATCCCTCCTATCAGGCAACATTGATCGGACAGACTTTGTTCTGGGGCCTCGTGGTCCTCGACCAAAGAGATTCATTTATGAAACTTACAATGAACTCTGGAAGCTTTCGCAAATTGAGGCTGCTTCCCGTCTTCGGGAAATCGATCAAGCAAATTTAGTGGACTGGATGGCATCTCTTTTTTCTGACGATTCCAACGATGTCCTCTTGGAAGGTGTGGCGTTTTTCTGCACCTACACTTTTTTGGATTAGGGGGCCTCCGCTTTCGGCATTCCTGCCTCCCTGGACGTTTTTATCTATTTTTTTTCTCTCCCGTTTATTGTCCTTCCCTTGGGCACATTCAGTCACAGACGTTGCCGTTCTGCTCCATCTATTTGAACTCTGTCTTCGTCCTATGTCTTTGCCGATGGACTGACCAGGGGAGGGTGTCGTGTGGTTTGTGGACTCATGGTCTGCATTGCTAAGTTAGCTTAGGCCTGGCTGCCATGATGCCTCTCTGCGCAGGTTACTTTGTGCATTTGTTTTTCCAGCCTCTGCTATTTTGGAACTGTCTGCCTTTCACCTTTCTTCCTATTCCCTTTGGGTTTCGTCTGCACATCATGTACAAGGTCGATAAACAATGTCACTTGTTCTTGCTGATCTGGTCAGCCCCTCGCACTTAGACATAACACTGACTGCAGCTGCACTGGAGAAATTTGTGTGCTTTTAATATTGTGTTTTCACTGTTGGAGGCACTTGGAGAAAAACCTTTCCAGAGAGAAGAGCTGTGCTTGTCTGATGATGTAAACCTAGCATCTAGATAATGAGGTATGAGGGTCCGCCTGACAATGCCCAGAGGTCTTCTATTTTTATAATAAACTAGCTACTAGCACGGGGAGGGTGGTATGGTCATTTAGCCCTATTTCCACTGCTTTATGAAATGCTTTCCCCGTTTATATTCTATGGAATTGTAACTATGCTTATTGTTTTATTCTTATGCATTATGCTGATAGTATTGGCATGTGTACTGCATCTTAGAGCACGGTAGTTGAAATAAACATTTTAAACTATACAGTGACTCTTATTACGCACGTTGTGGACAAGTATGAGTGAGTTATGAAAGGGTGTTCTTGCTCCTGCGAGTCCTGAGAGAGAGAGAGACCGTGTTCTGGGTTGTCTAATCATTGGTAGCATTGTTGCTAATGAGACGCTAAAGCTAGTCGGGTTGGGATTGTGGGTACTAAGGTGTATTGTTGGCTCACCACTATACTCCGAGGTCCTATTATCCTGTGCATAGCTCTGTGTATGTGCAGAATCCCTACAACAATATTCATACGAAAATTACTATTATTTCAACATTGGATGGTACAGAGGCAATACCTTACTCATGCTGTCTGTGTGTGATTTTGGTGTCAATGGTGTGTGCCTTGAGGCCTTTACCACTTGTGTATTCATCTCTTAGTTTGATAACATGCCAAGTGCCTGACGGTTAGTGATAGTCTGAGTGTGGTGTTGGAGGTTCTATGGAATGTCTCAACTGTGTAAGATTATTTCTACTGTGTTCTTTGTGTATAATTTATTTATGTATTTATCTATTCAAGTTATCTTTAGATTTTTTAGTCTGTACAAGGCCTGAGAGCAACAAAGAAGGAAAGTGGTTCTATGTTGCTGATGTGTCCATTTTGTATAGTGAATGTATGTATGTGGAATATTCTTTTATCCCATTGTGGCTAATGTCTAAACTAGAAATGTAATAGTCTTCAAAATATCATCTCTGAGCTGCATTTGATGTGTGTGAACTGTTGTCAAATGTGTTCTAAGGCATTATGTGATTACAAGATTTAATATATCATGCTGTGTTTTTGTGTAGGTATTCCAGTGGATATTGCTATTTGAAGCAACATGATAGCCATCAATGTGGTGCATCTGTGATGTGCTGGGTGTATACTAGAGGTTGTGCCTCATGGACTGTTGGATGTGTATGTGTGGCCTAGTTTGGTGGCAAGTGTTTTAGGGACCAACAGGATAGCTGACAATATGGCATGTCTATGTTGTATTGAAATATGTGAGGTGCTTTGTATAATAAGTTCAGGTGGATGTTGGTTGAAGGCATACCTTGGCACCATGTGATGTGGAGGTCAGTGTAATAGTTAACTATATGGCATGCCTCTGATGTTTTGGTTGTATGAAAGGTGTTCTAGATAGAGAATTCTGTTGGATCTTTCTGAGTGGTGTTTCTTGGTGGCTCGTGTTGTTGGGAGCAATATAATAGTGGATTAGAAAGTGCAGCTGCTGTGAGTTGAATTTATTTCATATGTTCTACCCAATATGTTCTATTGGAAGATGGTGTGAGCACAATAGAAACAATGTTAACTTTACATTATTTAGGTGAGATAACTATCACACTTACAATTGAGTTGCAATAATAATTCGATGAACACCAGTTAATTATTTACCAGCTACTAAGAATACAAGGGTAGGACTCAGGGTGTTGGTATCTGATTGTACCCCATGCCATGCATGCGCAAGGGTATCTTGGCACTGAATAACAGATGTTTTGTTACCCAACTCAATGGTACTCAGTAGATCAAGAATAGTTCTTTGTATGGCTTCCATTCTGTGGAGCTCTATTGAACTATCTTTCCACTCTTCTTTTCATGTTAGAAAACAAAAGGTTTTCTTAAAATAACCCTCACCCACCAAGATTTCCCTTGGTGGCATGTTTCATCATAGGGTTCTTCCCGTCCCGCTGCGGAACGGAGCGTGCTGCGACAAACAGAAACGTGGGAGCACTTTTTGTCATATACTATGAAGTGTTGGGTGCTATAAGAGTGGGAGGGTCTTATTTAGAGTGAAAAATACCTGGCTAAGTAGGAACAAATGTTTTATTCAGACCTCTTGCTGGTAGGGTTAAAAAAGGGGAAGATTGAAAGGCATATGTTTATGTGTGTGCATCTCAAAGTCATCGTCGGAGCCGCGGGCAGGCTATTTTCCACTGGCAAGGGAGTAGCTTTGAGGAAAGCCTTACTATAAGCATCCCTTCCCCCGTTTGAGCTCATGAGGCCCTATTATGGATTAACACATATCTAAAAAGAAAACACTACTGATTGTGTATTGAATTGATTGTATATATATTTTATTCCTTGACATTTATTAAGGAGACCCATTTTGAGTCGCTCACTAGTAGGAGTGGCACCAGGGATCATTTTGAGGTCCTGATGAAAAGCCTTAGGGTAATGGCTTGAAACATGTAGACCTTGAGATGCACACACATAAACGTATGCCTTTCAATCTTCCCCTTTTTTAACCATACCAGCAATAGGTCTGAATAAAACATTTGTTCCTACTTAGCCAGGTATTTTTAACTCTAGATACGACCCTCCCACTCTTATACCACCCAACTCTTCATAGTATATGACAAAAAGTGCTCCCACATTTCCATTGGTTGCAGCACGCCCTGTTCAGCAGCGGGCCGGGAAGAACCCTATGATGAGGCATGCCACCAAGGGAAATCTTGGTGGGTGAGGGTTATTTTAAGAAAACATTTTGTTTTCTAACATGAAAAGAAGAGTGGAAAGATAGTTCAATACAGCACGGACGGACTCTTTTTGGTTTGTTACAGTACGCACAGGAGGCCAAGACCTCTGTTTCCTGACCTCTGTCTCCCCCAATCTTGATTTATATTCCATTCTGTGGTGTCACACAAGAGCTTGGTTTTCCATATACAAACATGAGCTAAAATGCAGCAAATTAATACTTCAGTGGTTCAAAGGATAGCCATGGGGTAACTGAAGACCCAGGTGCCCTCATCTCATTGAGCACAAAAGTGTATAAAAAGATGGGGTATGGAATGACATGTCAGAGAGGGGAAAAGACAGTTGCCTCAATGAGGGAGGGAGTACACGAGGGATCACCTTGCATGCAGTCAGAGGGGACACCATATTAATGTACCTAAGGACACACAACATTGAATCTGAAGGGTTAAGAGTGTTGAAAATACCAATTGCCTCTACTAGCCTACCTCTCTAACAATAGACTGGAGAAAGGGATGGCTTGGTCTACTATCAGATTACCACTAGCACAGAGCACAAGGAGAGAAGGAGGCAATATGTGCATTGTGGAAATGAGACAAGAATGGTCAGTGAGGCAGCAATCCACTTGTGATGGAAAAAGCCAGCAGCCACACTGGTGAACAGCACTGGGAAAGACTGGATGCATAGGCTTTCAGCCGCTGCCCGTGCAGGTAATAGCGGTGGGGCCCGGTGGGGGGGGGAGGAGGATTTCGACATACGACCACAAGAGAAAATTCATTATTTATTTAATTTTCCCTCGCACTCGTATGTTGAAATCACCCCCACCCGGCCCCACCGCTATTACCTGCATGGGCCGCGGCTGTAGGCTTTGAGCTGCTTACTTTGCAATCGCATTGATAGAGAAGGATCCACCATCACCCAGCTCTATGGTATCTAGCATACAGCATTTTGAAACTGAGAAGTGGGCGTTTTTGGAAACAAATCGAGGGATTGTATTTTCCCTATTCTTAATTTTGCAGCAGAGGCACTTTTAGGTGTGAGACACTTAAATTAAAGCCATTTTTGCTTCACAAATCGGTATTCTCCTGTCTGAATCAGGCTTATTGGCATGTGTGTCCTAGTCTACTATGTGCTGAAGGGCACAAGGTCTTGGCAGGACCCCTCCAGGAACATGAAGCTGAGATATGAAGTCCATTCAAGGTGCCAGCAGCAAACACACAATCTACTCAAGTACTACCAGCATGCTTCAGTCCTTCCCCGCACAATCCTGTTCTCACAATTTCAATGCCATACTGATTCTTCATCTCAAGGCCATTATATATGAGACCTTCGTATTATGTGACAGACACTTCGGTACAGTGATTGAGTCAGTTTTGCTGCTGTCCTTGCTGTAACCACTCAGTGTATGAGAACTGAGCCCACACGGTCTTTGCATGTGCTGTGCCTGCTCAGTTTTTTAAAGGAATAATTGCACGGCTGCTGCCAATGTAGCTGCTGAATGTATGTGTGTGAGGCAAGCAATGCTGACTATGCTATACTTGTTCTGTTTATGTGATGTAAGGCTTTCACTTCTCCTACACTGTTCCATGCATGAGGGGGAGACATATTGCTGCCTCCTGGGCAATACATGATTTATTTATTTAAGAAGTTTTATCTACTGCTAACATGTCACCAAATGCCACGTTGGAGCACTGTGTGAAAGGGAAATTAAGGTAGCAGACTATGCAATAAAGGTAAGTAAATATATGAGGTAACCCACATCAGTAATGGGGATAGAAGGAAGTATTAGATAGAAGGAATAATTATTCATGGCAATCAAAGGAATGGAGCAACTTACAGGAGCTAGGGGCAGTCCTTTGACAGGAGTAGGCCTTAAATGTTGATGTGCGATATTTTTTGAAAAGGAAGGTTTTAAGGCCTTTCTTAAATTGGAGATGGTCATCCTGGATTCTTAAGGCAGGATCAAGGTAGTTCCAGATGCAGGGAACAAGGAACTTTATTCGCCTTTGTTTAAGTCTTCTTGGCTAGTGTGGAATGCGCTGAGATGCAGTGACTGACCTTACGTTTCTCAGAGAGTAGGGAAGTGTAGCCAGGTTTTTTAAGGAATATAAGGTGTTTCATAGGGATGCCTTGTGCATGTACATATGAACTTGAATTTGTCCCTTTGTTGTGCAGGAAGCCAATGAAGACATGATATGTGTGCGTGAGTATGTGCGTGTGTGTGTGGGTGGGTGTGCGTGTGCATGCAAGTGTGTGTGTGCAAACAATACTGCTCCTGCTATACCCACTATATGTGTGATAAGCAAGCAAGGTACATTCACACTGCTGCTGTCCCTGTTGTATACAATTTGTGTGTATGTGTGACTTGTGGGTGAAAATGAGTGCTGCAGGGTGCACACTGCTGTCCCATTGGTGTACCTCCTCTGGTGATGAATAAAATAGTGAAATGAGCAAGCTGATTTGATCCCGTGTGAGGGGGGCATCAGTCGATAGCCAGAGGAAAAATAATTCAATAACGTGTTTTGTTTTTTACATTCCAAACATCAGCCTCACAGCAGAATGTTGAACTGTCTCAAAAATATCTCATACTTTGCTAAATGATCAAAGAATATCAGACATCCCCGCTTTTTGTCTGCTGTTATCCTTGCTTCTTCCCTATCACACTTTCCTTAGCTTAACACTTCACCCAAAAAAAAAAATCTCACCACCATATATAAATATTTCGTTCTATTTCACAAGACATCAACAAATTCTTTTTATGCATGGCTCTCGCTGAGAGGCAGTAGCATGAATGATAGATTCTAAATTTGGAAACAATAGTTGCTTCCCACTGTTGCTGTGTCAGAAAGGAATTCTAGGCCACTTGAAAGGGCTCTCTGGGAGCCTGTCAGTGCAGCGCAGCGCAGACTCTGCTCTGTTGGAGAGCAGAGAGCAGAGCTTCGGAGGGGGGAGGGGGGGGCTAGAGGATGGTGGGGTGAGTGGCAGGAGTGCAGGTATTCTTTTATTTGGACTGGGAGGGGTGAATTGATGAAAGTGTGATGTGGGTTTTTAGCAGGGCACAAGTTTGTTTTTACATTAGTTGGGGAATGGAAGGTAATTAAACACAGTGATTGGTGAGGATGGGTAGCGGAGAATCAGGTATTTGTTTTATATTTGGGCACTGATGTAATGGAGGGTGCTGTAGGAGGATGGCAGGATGCCAGATACTGTTTTTGGGAGAGTGTGATGGAAGGAGGGTTGTGCTCGTGGGTAGCAGGACACCAGTTGTAATGTGATGAAGAAGTTGAGGCTAACTTGTAGATGGCTCTCCCAAGTCTCCGCTACCCCTGCAAAGCAGTTGAAAACAGTGGCATGTAATTTCTGAGAAACATCTTCATTATTCAGTTACCTATATGTAATTCGACTTGTTACCACCTCATTTGTTAAATATCACTGAAAAACACAAAAACAACGAGGAACTCCTTGGAAAAAGTGGAATTTACTGTGCATGGGGAACACATTGTAAAGTTACGAAAAGAAAAGAGTGGGCAAAATTTGGCACTCGATGAGTTCATTAACTTAATTTAGTTGGAGATAGTTGTGCTAAGTAGAGTGGTTCTGGCAACTTGTAATCCACTCGGTTCCCCGCATGCGGATTTCCTGCCTGATATTGAAAATAGCAAATCTGACGGCACTTGGCTGCATGTTACCGAGGACCTTGGAATCGTGGTCTACACGTTTTACATTTACCAAACCTACACATTGGTGGAATAAATGTTAAAGTTTGTTTTAAATGCAGTATGTTTAGATGACGTTATTTAAAAGAACCTAGAAAAATGGAAAATGAATTTATTGTCATTCGTTTTGCATAACGCTGAATTTTCTGAATTTCGTGCATAAAACTCAATCTCTGTGATTTTAGATACTCAAAAAAATGGCATGGAGTTACTGGGGCATATGACCCTCATTTCATCTAAGAAATTAGCAAGGCTATACACTGTCTGCACTATTAGGCCTCCCACAACTTCCATTAGGCCTGTCCCGCTACATTACAGTTTTCTAATCTCTACTTTTTAAAATAAAGCCTTTTAAAGATAGGTCTATCAAGCCCAGTGATCCCTCGGTTTCTTTCTTCTTTAATCTAATTTGGTTCCACTTTAATGCATATTTCGCTCGCGTTTTAATTTGAAAACGTTAGATCCAATGTAGCCTGACCACAAATCTCGTCGCCATTAGCATGCATTAGGTTGTTTCAGGTAATGCAGTGCTTAACATCGCTTTTGTTCTTTGTTGAGCATGCAAATGCCTTTCCTCCCCATACAAGATGTTACAATAGCTGTTAGGATACATCTTTTCTATTCGCAGAGTTTAAGGGAACTAAAGTCCCATGGTATCTCATTAGAAAGAAATTGAAGGATTTTTAAATTAGTGATTCATCATTCAAAATGGCAGCATCACCTGTTTCATTACTGACAGGCCCTCTGGGGTCCCAGGCTTTCTCGTTCTTACTGTATGCTTTCATCACCTCAGGAAAACAAAACAATACAGCAAGTCCCTGCAAGCGCAGTGCGAGGCCACTGAATTATTTTTCCATGAACACAGATAGATGTTCAGTGACATCCTTAGTCTTATAAATAGTATTGTATTATGTTGCAAGAAATGGGCTCACTGCCTGCGGCTTGATTAGAGTGACTCTAAATGGAAATGTGTTCTAGATCATAAATAGGTTTGTTAATTGTTTGGAAATTGAAAGAGCCATATAGAATCTCTGTAATAGTAGTTGCAATATTAAACATTAACTCATGGGTGCTATTTATAACTTACATTATTCCCGTACCTCTTCCCCTAGCACCACCACAGCCTGATCGTATTACAAAAATATGTACTTTATATTTCACTGGAGGG
Source organism: Calotriton arnoldi (assembly GCA_963921515.1). NCBI lineage: Eukaryota > Metazoa > Chordata > Amphibia > Caudata > Salamandridae > Calotriton > Calotriton arnoldi. Next base: position 57,082 of record CAWUFW010000155.1, on the reverse strand, counting down.
TATGGGCAGAGAAGAATTTCCATATAAACTTTTGAGGCGCGCATGAAGTAGGTGGAATCCTCTGCAGAGCTGTCACCTGCCATTGCTTGGGTTCTGTCAGGTAAATGTCATTCACGGTTTTAAGAGAACAAAGCATATGATCATCCTTTCGGTGCTTGTGCGCCTGTCACAGACAGAACCTACTGTAATGATGATAATAGCAGATTGAACTATTTCTGTTTTTTTCACTTAATGACAAAAAGTCCCTGGTAAAGGTCAGACGGTATGAGCCCTGCTGCAGACCTGTCAACTCACACAGTGCTACTGTGTGACACCCAATATCGGCTCTCTTAACACCGTCACCTAGTGAGTAGCCGATATCACACAGTGGCAGGGAGAACAAGAAATGTAAAATGTGGATTTCCAGCTCCTTTTCAGAGGCTTTGGACTGCTGACGTCCACTAAGGGGTGTGAACACCCCAGGGCATCGGCACCAGCCTCAGCAAGCTTTATTGTTTTTTTGAGGAGTGGGTTTAGGGATGGGGCAAAAGTGTCTCCTAGGTACTTTTTGGCATAAAGCCCCACCACCTTCAAGGCCCCGCCTCCTCCTCATGCAGTGCGATTTTCGTTTTAGTTTGCAGGTTTGATGTTGGTAGGGTAGATGAAATACAACCAGAGGTATCACTTACCTCATTACAGAAGGGTGCAAACTGCTCACAGTAGCAAAAAATATAACCTATATCTGTTAGCTGGTCTACCAGTTGCCAGAAGCACACAGCTGGCAGGAAAATCCAATCCATTCTGTCATCAAAATGCCACATACCATTGTGTGTTCAGCGACTTCCACCAGAAAATGCTGTTATGCAGACACTGCCCAATCTGTCACAATAAGGGCAAAATGGTGACACATCTGCTGGTGTTTAAAGAATTGAAGGGGAGACAACCACAAGCAGGAGTGGATCCAAAAGTTTTAATAATACAGCAACTTTATTGAATATAACTTGGTGTCCATGATAACTGTAATAAAGAACCCCTGTAATGTGGTTACAACATAAGTAACTCACAGTTTCACATGTAGCAATTTTACTGCAGAGGTTCACACAAAGAAAACAGATTGTAAGCACTTGTCATTCAATAAACCGGAGATCATCAAACAAGAAGATAAAACAGAGGAGGGATACTCCAACTGGGCTAGGATAAAATATATTTGGCATGACCATGGAGCCAGTCTGGTCTGCACAATAAAGAGATTATAACCACAAACAATACTGAGTGAGAAACTGGAGGAGCTAATACCACCCAATCAGAAGGTCATCCAGAAGGCCCAGACTGTCCCACCTTTATTAAAACTCATAACAGCCGTGTATATATTGGCCTCTGTCAGATTTCAGGCCACTGTGATTTCACCCATGCATGCATTATGTGGTGCAGGCCATCGCCCATCTACTCCAGGCCCACGCACCCATCCTTACATATCTGAGGAGTTAATATGGTCTTCATGTCATTTAGATATGACTAAAGCCCCATAAGAAGTATATTGCATAATATCTCCCTAGGGCACATAGTATCAATCCAAGGTGTGTGACCATCAGTGCAGTAAACACCGCATCTTAAATGCTGTTCAGCAATGTCTGCATATGACTGATGTAATCCACTCACTATTTAAATTCGCTGGATTCTTGAGCAATGTAAAGATATTAGGGACAATCCTGGTTTCAATGTAAGTATGAAGAGATGTTCAATGGTGATGTAGACAATTCTAACACCACAAATATCACTGAGTGAACTGCAAATCCCCATTTCTGAGGATCTACTGCACTGGTGTCACTACATGGATGCCATTACATAGACTGAAAATGCCACTGATAAGACTTCGGCTAATGAAAATACAACTACGTCAAATGAGGTAAGGAATAGGCCTGTACAAAACTACACAGTTTTGCGAAATTTCATACAAATTATTCTCAATTACACTAAATTCTCTTTAATCTATGTTGTCTTCCATGAAAAGTGAATGCAAGACACACCTTGTGCTCAAAGTTGTGAGATGCTAGCAATGGGAAGGATTCAAGGCATAAATGTCTTTATTTTGCTCAAACCATTCTCCAATGGATCGAATTGTCTGAAATTTTACATAATGTAAAATGTATTAATATTGCAAGTTTAATGAAAATGTTATGTGGGTATAGAAATTACAAGGTAAGTGTAATGCTCGACTTAGAGTGAGAGACAATATTAGGTTTAGGAAAGGGGCAAGGGTAGGGGCAGTGTTAAGATCAGTGGAAGAGGTTGGCAGTAGGTTTGGGTTTAGAGTAGCGGATATGCCTCACCTTAGGTTCAGGGTTAGACTAAGGGATTGTGCTAGGTTGAAGTTAAAGGTAGTATTAGGTTTTGGATTAGCTTTAGTGTATGGGAGATGGGATTTAGCCTTCCACATAAGATCATGCATGCTTAGTGTTATGGTTAGGGTAAGGATTTGAATTAAGGTTAGTCTTAGAGTCTGATTTAGGCTTAGGGGTAGAATACAATAAAGTGTTAGGGTTTAGAGACTAGGTTTAAAGTTAGTACATTTATGCTTATACTTAGCATATACAATGTATTGAATTGGGGCAAAAGCTAATTTCCATTTAAAGGAAATGTAAAAGTAATTTTGGTCGATTCCCTGGTGCTGTATGAATAGAATAACATGATGCTCAAAATTATTATGATACAATGAATGTTCATCACGAGCTAACTTTATCTAGGAATGTCACTTCATTGTACTGATAAAATATTGGGTACCATCTTAATTTTTTAACTGAATTTAGAACAATATTGAATCCTTGATAAAAACTACATTTGCTGTACCTCTGTCATATCTCACAGTAGTTGTGTTTGGGTTGTACCATGCATTTTCAGAGTAATAAAAACCTTTACATGAAAATCAGCTTTTGCTTTCCATGAACACTCTTAAAGATAAAATACATTGCATTAGAAAATTACTTCTTCTTAGTAGCTGAAAATCCTGTTACTTGGATGAATGATAATTTCTTCTTTGAATTCATGAGAAAGGTAAATCTAGTCAAAACTAGGATTGGTAAAATAGTTAAAGTATACAGTATTTGTTGAAAAGTAAATGCCTCCTACTCCTTAAAAATTACTTTTGATGTAAGTTATTTATTCCAGTGCCCATGTAAGCCTCACACTCAAATGTATTGAACCTGGAACTGATCACAGGTTTAGAAGGACAAATTAGATTGGTTGGAACATTTGGGCAACTCTACTGAAATCATGGCTAGGGAGGGATGTACGCTGTTACCTCCCCACCCCCCCCACCCCCACACAGACATACACACACATATATAGTTATAATGTACAAAAGGAGGCAGGGAACTCTGGATAATTCCCAAGTTTAGGTGGAGAGAAGCTCCTTTATACGAAGCACCCTACAAATGTTATTTAAAACCCTGTATTCACCTAATCTTTTCAAGAATGTCTCCTAAAAGTTCAAATATAGATTTCTGAGAGAACACCCAGCTATTTGTATTGTGGACCAATTTTTATAGTGCAAGAGATACCAGCTTTAAAGCTGACCTCCTGTTGTTCTCTCATAACACACCTACCTCTTTGGAACTATTCTCAAATCATGTGAAAGTGTCCCACAATGTGAAAATATTGGATGGCCACAAAGTTTCCATCTTCTCCTCTGTGCATGTGATACCAGTCTATCAATCCTCATATTTGGTAACAGCAAGATTGTGATCCAAGCCAACGAGAAGAATCTCAAAGAATTTGACCTCAAGTTCTTCACTCTTCTCTTAGCCAAATTGTTTTCCTCCACTGTGGTGTGCCACCTTACCAATTGTCCTAGTTCCCTTCCTTCATGACATCTGTAGCTTATCCTCTCTCTGCTTCTCCCAATCGAGCACACTCTCAGATATTACAAAACCCTTCCACCCAGGTTTTACACCCTTTAACTTTTCCTCCACCTCCTTTGCCAGTCCTCAATTCAGCACACAACCCCTTTTTTTAGAGAGTCCCTACTTTGAACCGTTAGCCTCCCATTTACCCCTACAGAAAGTCAGTTTGATCCTACCAATGACAGATGTAACTCTGCAGAAACCACAGGCACAGAAATACTAGACAGTGCAATCCCTTCCCCACTTGCTTCAGGAGCACTATTCGAATACATCCAGAGACATGATGTTCCATAACATTTGTCTCATAATCAAGGGCTACCAAATAACCATTATGATAAGGAATATTGAAAAGGAGCATACAGTTATACATAATTCATTTGTAAATTATAAATAATTTGTCAGTATCCACGAAATCCAAACAATATATTGCGCAAGGAGTCTTGAAATCTCTTTTTTCAATTATTCTTTATTTGTAGTCAAATGCATCCACACAGCCAACGCGTTTCGTCCAACATGGACTTCATCAGGGCTGTAAAAACAATTAGATGAACAACATTTAATTTTAAATATACACAAAAGGTTTAAAAGAAACCTAAGTTGAAAAGACCAGATAGACATAAAAAAGAAAGGAGAAAAAACCATTTGACCTCCTATTATACATGCATTAATGTTAGAAGAGATTGTTTACTTTCTTATGTGACTCCCTGCCTATATACATTCTTCATGCAATATTCCAATATCTAGCATTTGATGAAAAACAGCAACCTTATTAATTCAATAAATAATTCCAATCAGTATGAGTAAAGCATGAATAGTATAGCTTCATTACAACATTATATCTTTTGTTATTCTTAAAACTCCCAATTTGCATACAGCCCGCCTCCTGATACTAGGACAAAGTTTACATTCAGAAGGATAGAGAGAGATAAACATATCCTTCATTATCCTTAAATACTCTCAATTGGCTTAAAGCCCACATATCCATATAAGGTGACACTTTATTTACAGAGGGATGGTGGCTCATGGGGATTCAGAACCGAATTTTCCTTCAAGTGGGTGCTTAAAATACTCTGAACCAAAAATAGATAAATCACAACAATGAGTGAATTCTCAAAGGAGCCTAATAAACACAAAACTCACTTGGAAATATTTCTTAAAGATAGCTGAAGCAATCTTCTTTTATAATTCATAGTTCGCATATGCTGGGAGCCTCCGTAGCGTCTGATCAATCAAAACTTTCAAGGATTATTGCCTTACATCCATACTAGAAACAAAAAAGATCATTTGCTGTTAGGACCAATACCTCTCAAAAAACGGCATTCTCAATGAAAAATAATGTAATAAATATATATACATCTCAGAGTTTATAAATACAATAATAATAAAATTTAAGCTCATGTAAAGTTTATAGACCTCTCAGATTTAAGCTCATGTGAGTTCAAAAAGTCTTTTCTATAAATTATCCACACTATCCCATTTCTTCACATAAATCCTAGAGAGAATAGTATTCCAACAAGGCTCCCAAGTATTTTGAAGACCAAGTATAACGTCATTCAAGTAGCACAAATTTAGAAAAAAGAGGGTCCATCAACCAACTGAATCCCAAAGTTCCAAACTGCAATCCTTTCCATTTACAAACGACTTGAACCATACAAAGCTATCATTCTAACCACTCCATAAGTATCCCTTCTGTTAGTGTGGCTCACCTGGCGTGTTCTCCGCTCGAGTTTAGAAGCCGTCTGACTATCCGTCGTAAGTTCTACCACTTCATGTCATGTATTTAAACACTGTATCAACCAATCACAAAGAGTGATCTAGACTTAGTCGCACAGCACCAATTTCCCGCTCCATAGTCATTCAATTCCGATCCACACAAGTAAATTCCCTATCGGTTTCGCCGTTACAAAATCATGTTTGTAACCGCGTTAGTATCAGAACGCGGGCTGTATGCAAATTGGGAGTTTTAAGAATAAAAAGAGATATAATGTTGTAATGAAGCTATACTATTCATGCTTTACTCATATTGGATTGGAATTATTGATTGAATTAATAAGGTTGCTGTTTTTCATCAAATGCTAGATATTGGAATATTGCATGAAGAATGTATATAGGCAGGGAGTCACTTATGAGAGGAAACAATCTCTTCTAACATTAATGCATGTATAATAGGAGGTCGAATGTTTTTTTCTCCTTTCTTTTTTATGCCTATCTGGTCTTTTCAACTTAGGTTTCTTTTAAACCTTTTGTGTATATTTAAAATTAAATGTTGTTCATCTAATTGTTTTTACAGCCCTGAGGAAGTCCATGTTGGACGAAACGTGTTGGCTGGGCTGATGCATTTGACTACAAATAAAGAATAATTAAAAAAAGAGATTTCAAGACTCCTTGCGCAAAATATTGTTTGGATTTCATGGATACTGACAAATTATTTATAATTTACAAATGAATTATGTATAACTGTATGCTCCTTTTCATTATTGGATTATTTGGAGAGAAGTTCTCTCTCTTGTATTTGTGACTTCTAAGCGGTGGGGTCACGGGAAGTTGAGCATCATCAATCTATACATATATGAGAAATATTATACTGGTGCAGCCTACATTGCCTACAATGCTGTCTTCATAACTCTAAGCATTATGATAAGGAGTTAAGATACAAGCACAGGCCCCTCATCATAAGTGAACTCTCTGTCAGAGATCACACACAACTGTCCTATAAGGAACCTGCTTAGCTGTAGGACCTCCTGACATATCATGAAGCAAGCATAAACTCCACACATATTAAGCATGGTCCTCTATATAGTCGAATGATAAAGATCCTCACACATGCTGAACTGCTGCCCTACTAACCAATAAACCTTCTTTAGGACTGAGAAATGAGAAACCCTTTGTGATTCAAAGGGATTACTGGCATCCCCATCATTGTGAACAATAGAAAAAGAGCTGCACATTGCAGTAGTAAGAACTTGATGGAATTTAAATCCCCTGGGTTCCTGCTCTCCCCTGGGTTCCTGCTCTCCCAGTGCACAGCCCCGTAGCTCCCCCAGGCAGTGCTCTGCCTTTTGACCTCACGGACCACGTTTTGAGGCCCTGTGCCCCGCTCTGGACTGCTCTTGACTTCTTTTTCTTTTTCTGGCGACTTGTTCTCGATTTATTTTTGACCTTGTTCGTTTCTTTTAGCCACTCTCTCTTTTATTATCCTTCTGCCCTTTTCTTTCTTTCCCCCGTGTCCTGCCCCTTCTGCCGGTCCCTGCCCCTGCTGCCCCTGCGGCCCCTCCCGCTCCTCCCTTTTTCCCCGCTCCCGCCTCCCAGCTGGCCAGCCCTCCCCGATCTCTACTTAAGGGAGGCCGCTGGCACGCCAAAGGCAAGCCTGTCTGCGACCCGACCGTGACCAGCGCCAGGACCCCCGGTCCTCCGACCCACCAACGCTACAGCCCAGCGGACCTCCGCACTCTCAACGGCGGCAAGAATAACAACTGCAAGCTCTCCTCTCGACACCCAGGGTCCATTCACCTGTCAAAACTGCCGCCACTCCTTCAACATCTCCAAAACCCAGGACCCACCTCTGCCAACCAGCAAGATCCCCACCGCAGCCCAAAACCTGCACTTCATCCTCCTCAACGTCCGCTTCCTCCACAGACACGCCACAGAAATCTGGGACCTCCTCGACAGCAGCTCTCTTGGCGTCGCTTTTCTCACCGAAACATGGACAAGCGCCACATCGGGCCCTGACATCACGATCGCCATCCCCGAAGGATAGAAAATCACCTGGAAGGACCGCCCAAAGCGCCCCAGAGGCGGCATCGCCATCACCCACAAGGCTAACCTCCACCTGAGCACCTACACTGACGGACCTACGGACCTTGTGGAACACCTCCAGTTCAAGATACAGGTCAACCCGACTACCACCCTACACGGCACCATCATCTACCGACCTCCCGGACCCCGTGCACCCTTCTCCGACTCCATCACCGACATAATCACCCCGCATGCCATCTCCTCCACCGACTACATTTTGATGGGAGACCTCAACTTCCACCTCGACAACCACCAAGACTCCAACTGCATCTCCATCTCCCTACTGGGTAACCTCCACCTCATCGGACTCAATCAGATCGTACCAGGACCAACGCACTCAGCAGGACACACCCTTGACCCTATCTTCACAGCAGGAAACTCCTTCTCCTTCAGCCACACCTCCAAACTCCCATGGACGGACCACCGCTGCGTCCACTTCACCTACAAAGTGAACATCCCCCGCAGACGCCCACCCCAGATCTAACTCAGGATTGGAACAAGATCTCTGACGAGCAACTCACCACCACCCTCAGCGGCTACGCGCCCATCGACTCAGACAACGACCCCACCACCCCCGCCCGCACCCTACACAAATGGATCACCGACTGCACCAACACCATCGCCCCCTCAAAAAACCCTCCAACCCTCATGCCAAGAAGGCCAGCTGGTTCTCCACTGAACTCCGGGAATCCAGACGAACCTGTAGACATCTTGAAAAACTATGGAGAAACTCCAAAACCCCAGCGAGCCTCGACAACTACAAAACAGCCACCACTGCCCACCACAAACTCATCAGACACTCAAGATAGAAAGCACTCCAGGACAGAATCTCTGCCCACGCGCACAACAGCAAGGAACTCTTCAGCATCATCAAAGAGTTCGCCCAACCCAACAGAGAGTCCACTGACATCCCACCTCCCAGGACCTCTGCGACAAACTCACCACCTTTTTCCATCACAAAATTAAGACCATCTATGACAACTTCGACAACAACAACCTCCACGAGGGACCCACTCCCACCGCCTCCTGCACCACACACCCGTTGCTGGACCACCCTCAGCATCGAAGACACCATAAAGACCATGAGGACCACCCACTCCGGGGCCCCCATGGACCCCTGCCCCCACCACATCTACCACAGAGCCGCAGACATCATCGCCCGAGCTACAAAAAAACATCAACTGATCCTTCGAGACCGCCTCCTTCCCCGATGACTGGAAACACGCCGAGATCAACCCTCTCCTAAAGAAACCATCAGCGGACCCCACCGACCTCAAGAACTACAGACCGATCTCCCTACTTCCCTATCTGGCGAAAGTCATTGAAAAAGCTGTCAACATCCAACTCGCCTCCTTCATCGATGAGAACAACATCCTCGACTCCTCCCAATCAGGCTTCAGGAAGAACCACAGCACAGAAACTGCCCTCATCGCCGCGACAGATGACATCTTCTCCCTCCTCGACAGAGGAGAGACTGTGGCCCTCTTCCTCCTGGACCTCTCTGCGGCCTTCGACACAGTCTCACACCGCACCCTAGCCCGCAGACTCCACAATGCAGGAATCCGGAACAAAGCCCTCGACTGGATTCGCTCCTTCCTCTCCATCAGAACACAGCGGGTCAAACTACCTCCCTTCATCTCAGAGCCCACGCCAACCACCTGCGGGGTCCCCCAAGGATCCTCCATCAGCCCTACTCTGTTCAATGGCCCCTCTCGCCTCCATCATCAGATCACACGGACTCAACATCGTATCATACACAAACGACACGCAACTCATCCTCTCACTATCCAATGAACCCAACATCTTGAAACACAACTTTCAAGAAGGAATGGAAGCAGTCGCCGGGTGGATGAAGAACAGCTGCCTACAACTAAACACAAATTACCAATGAGAGAGAGAGGGAAGTTATTTAAGGTGAGGAACACTCTCAATCCCCCGATCAGATATGTTTAAACAACGAAAGAGTGTGACTCTTCAAATCAGTTGAGCATCTATGTGAAATCACTTAGATTTTCTATGAAAGCCCTCACCCACCAATCTCAGGGAAGTGGCAGAGTGTACAGGTAGTTTTAGCAGTGTAATACAGTGCCCCAGGGGATATTATCATTCAAGCCCTGTTTATGAGTGCCCAACCGGTACACCCATCTTTGCTCCTTCTCAAAGAGGGCTTGCTGTGTATTCATTTGGGTATTGACTTGTTCAATTATGGTCCACCTCAGGTCGTTGGTGGTGTGATTGGCCTGCAAAAAATGCTCACTTAGTTTAGTGGTGATGCGTTTGCATCTAATGTTGCTCCTGTGTTCACACACACGCAGTTTGACCTTGCGTGTGGTCATACCCACATAGCGTAAACCACAGGGGCAGACAATCAAATAAACCACATTTGTGGAGTTGCAGTTAGTATGGGCCCGCTGCGTCCATATCTTCCCTGGTTCTAGGTTTAATGTTTTTGTGCTTGAAGTAAGGTGGCAAATGCTACAGTTGGAGCAGGGGAAATGGCCTGTCACTTTAGGCAGGCCCCATGCTACTCTAACTGAGGGAGCGTCTTGTGAGCGGTTTTCCAGAGGGCGTGTGTGGACCAGGGTATCTCTTAGACTCCGACCTTTCTTAAATGAGAACAAAGGTTTTGTCCATTCCCTATTATTGCTCGTGAGGATTCTCCAGTGCTTATTAATGATTTTTTTCACCAGATTCGACGCATTACTATAGGTGGTAACACAGGTTAGGGGTATTTCACCAGGTTCCTTTGGACTGTCCTCTAACAGTGCCTCCCTTGGTTGGTTGCGTGCCCTTTTGTAACCTTTTTTCAGTATTTTCTCTGGGTACCCACGATTTTTTAGCTTCATTGTTAGGTCCGCTGATTGTGTGCGGAAGTCTTCCAAATGGCTGCAATTCCTCCTTAGTCAGATAAGTGCACTTGATACAACACCACAGCACCTCGTTGGTACTGTTCAAGCGCACTCTGATGAGCACGTGAGCATTTATGTCTTTGGCAAAACGTACACCAGAACAACAGGCTAACTTTTTCTGTTTGTTCTTTTTCTCCTTTCCCCTACTCCCTTTGTGTATGTATGTCCGTGTGTTGTATGTTTTGCTTTTTTTGATTTTTACCTCATATTTTGGTTGTTCTGTATCTCAGAATAAACTCGGTTCCTCTCACTACACGAGGATAACCTATTTTAACATTTCAACCCCTGGTTAGGGTGGGCCTTAGCGTGCCCATACCGCCGGGGTTCACCTTTTTCCTTCTTGGTCCTGACGAAAGCCTGAGATAGTTTCAACACATAGGCAGAAACATGTTGACCATTTATTAATGGACCTGGCTGAACAATTTATTTAGTCGTAGTGTCCTACACGTCTTTTTTATCCTTGACTGATTGGCCAACTATTAAACTGGATCTTTGAGTTCAACCAGTCAAATTTAAATCACTCACACATATCACCTTTTCCACATTTTTTTCCCTGCTCCGCAGTAATTCTGGCGTCGAAGCACACCAGGGTGGCACTCGGCCTCTCCTGGTGGGCCCAATGATGAAGCATGTCACCAACCAGGTTGGTGAGTGAGGGCTTTCATAGAAAATCTAAGTGATTTCACATAGATGCTCAACTGATTTGAAGAGTCATACTCTTTCGTTGTTTAAACATACAACTAAACACAGACAAAACCGAAGTACTCATCATAGGCCCACATCCCGATGCCTGGAACGACACCTGGGGTCCCCCAGCCCTCGGCAACCCACCCCCACCCCCACCTGCGGACCACGCACGCAACCTCGGAATCATCCTGAACTCCGAACTCAAAATGGACCGCCAGATCAATGCCGTCACCTCTTCCTGTTTTCACACTCTCCGTCTCCTACGAAAAACTTTCAACTGGATCCCCCTAGAACACAGAAAACCCGTCACCCACGCCCTCATCAGTAGCAGACTGGACTACGGCAACTCACTCTATGCCGGGATCAACAAGAACCTCACCCGCAAACTCCAGAACATCCAGAACGCCACAGCCAGACTAGTCCTCAACCTACCGTGCCATTGCCACAACACCCAACACCTGCAGACTCTACATTGGCTCCCCGTCGAGAAGAGAATCACCTTCAAACTTCTCACCCACGCCCACAAAGCCCTCCACAACACTGACCCTGCATACATGAACCACCGCCTCTCGTTCCACACACCCCAAAGATCCCGCTGCTCAGCCAGGCTCTCCCTCGCCACGGTACCACGCATCAAGAAGACCAGAACAGGAGGTTGTTCCTTCTCCTTCCTCGCGGCAAAGGCATGGAACACCCTCCCTCTCCACCTCTGCCAGACTCCTACTCTCTCCAAGTTCCTGAAAGACCTCAAGACCTGGCTCTTCGACGAATCACCATGAGCGCCCGGCACCGCACGTACCCTTAAAGGCCATGGAAGACCTCTGACCCACTTGGCCTCTGACAACACTCTGGGAATGCCTAGGAGCTGCGCCCCCCCCTCTACCCCCAGCATCTTGAGACCCATCCGGGTGAGTAGCTGAGCTTAACAAACCTATGATTGATTGATTGAAATCAGCATAAAACTCTCCAAGTAGGTCTATGTAGTCTTCCCTTAAATGCCTCCTTCATAACCTCATGCCATCAGTAAAGGATATTCTTGACACTGCATATCAGACCCCCTCAAATAGCCTCAATCTTTAATTCCTTCCCGAAACATTGGTAAATGATTCACCCTATGTAATGCTTGCCGTCTCTGTTCCATTAGAATGCTCAATCATCTAACTTGAGCACACTGACAAATCAGTGCAGGGGTTTGCAATTATTCACAAAAACTCTGTTAACTATGCGAGGATAGAAACTATCAATTTGTATTATTTAGAATGTCTCTCAATTGATATTAGGTAGAGTGACCCTATCCCCACAAAATTATTTGTCATTTATCAATTACCTTATTGCAACAATATCTGTGCGGATCAACTTACTGATTTTGATAACCATAAATGTAGTCTCTACAGTCAACAAGATCGTTCTTAGAGACTTGAACATACATTAGTGATATGGTGATGTTGCAATTTTCCATATTCCTATCAGATAATAACTATACTTAAGTGTGCAAACATTTGCTCACCTAATAAAAGGCTTCACATTAGACTTCCTCTAATGACTGGAGAAGAGAAGCTTAAGCTGAGGAACTGGTGCTTGTTGATTGGTCTGATCACTTATGTCTTTTCCTATCCCTTCTACATAGGTCCTGATTCAACTGAGATGAGCTTAAGAGACTCAACAAGTAACATGTCTTATTATCATTAATCCTACCCATTGAGATGATAACATAGCCTTATCTATTGGGGCTATTTCCTTAGAAAAAGAAACCAACAGACTTGTAACCTGGTATTCAGAGACCCTGACACGAGTCAAAGTATACAATAGCTCCACCACCCAAAAATTAAAAAAGAATAAAATAAAGCTAAGTGGTATTAAAAATAATTGGCAATAGAGTGGAAGACTCCCAGATTTAAAGAGCATTTATGTCACAATCATCTTAACACTTCTGCTGTAGCCAAAGTGATGACCGGGAGAGAGGGATATAAACAACACATTATCTAAACTAAGCCTCCTTTACTAGTAGGAAATTAAACAATAAAAAATCAGATTTTTTAAAATTAGTTACATACACCTACTCTAGAATACTGACTACTCCTTAGAAAAACGTGATGTTTTCCATCTTCCATAAGGATAACGTGAAAAAATCTAGTTTTCTAATCATTGGCTCTCTTGACAGCTGACAAGCAATTTGTCACATTCGAGAACCCCAAGGTATCTTGATCATGTGTCCGAGCAGTAACATCAATAAAATGCTCCCAATATTATTGTGAAACCCAAACATTCCTGTCATTTCCTTAAAGCCCTTCCCACTACATAACTCAAAGAGCTAAGTTCATCAGTGAGACCCTTCTAGGCAAAATAAATTAGCCTCTACTTGTCACAGACCACAAAATATAGGCTGAGTATATCTCACTGAAAAATTCCAGAGCCGACCCGTATGAGTTATATGATTCCTACGCAGTTTTTATCATCCCTCACCATGTGAAATACCTGGAGAGCTCAGTTGAAGCTCTGCTGAAGGATTTCATAACCGAATATAAACTCCCTAGTTAGCTTCAATCAAGATTCAGATATGCAGCATGGAAACAGCAATTCTAAAAATACTGTTCATCTCCTGCACAAATCTGAATCTTGACTCCTCATGCTTCTGGATCTGTCAGCATCATTTGTCACAATAAAGCACTCCAACGTTCATTTTAAAGGTTAGAATGGGTCTGTAGGGGCAAGTTTTCAATTGTTTGTGAACATACCTAGAGATCCTGGATCAACTTGAAACTAGTCAACTCTAGAAACCATCAGCACTCCAACAAGGTGTCCCACCATAGTCAATCCTCTCTCCTACCTTTTAAAACCTTTATGTAGAACCGCTTGCCTCTGACCAAAACTCTCAATCATTTCTTATCTGATGACACCCAACTCTGTTTAACCCAACTCTATACATTTCCTCTCCCGAAGACATCACATTTATAGCCCAATATGTCACCTGAAACTTAAACCATTGAAAATGGAGATACTTCTGGTCTGCCCTGCAAATAGTACCATCCAGGCCTGCATTTTGGCTCCACCCCATCATTGTGAAATGCACCAAATCACTTGACGTCTTCTTGAATAAAAAAATGAACTTTGAAACTGATTAATGCGTTGCCTAATTGGGAAAAGCATCAGCACAGGCTTCTTCAAAGTATGAAGCCTTTTGCTATACTTACTGATTATAAAAAATAGATTCGTACTCTGATGCTATGAAGGCTGCACTGCAGAACTTAGTATTAGTAAGAATTCCTAATTTACTACATTGCCTCTCTCAAAGTGGCGCTATATGCAGGGGCCATGCAGGCAAAAGAAAGTTTGATCCTATCTCTCCTATCTTGATTACTGTAATTCTCTAAATTATGGCTAACCAGCCTACCAAATAAATAGGCTCCAAAAGCACAGAATGGCAGAGACTGCCTCATACATAAACTAAAAAAAAACACCACCACACCATATACCAGAGCAGTAAAAAATCCACAGCAAAGTAATGCAGTTCAGTATAGTATATTAAATTATACCATTGCATTGAGTGCCCAGTCTAGTCATGAACATAGAAACATTCATGCCCCCACCACCACTCTCCTGACAGCAATGCTATTAGTGAACCATAAGGAAGGCCATCTGTCTTTTGCACCCTCTATGCGTCTTAGAGTGTTACTGTAGATGGAGCAACCTTTTGCTTTTGTGCAGCACGCACTCCAAACTGATGTATTTCAAGGTGCTCTCAAGTGATGATGAGGGAAAAGAAGGCAGCGTGAAAAAAAGTAATTTCCCAGGATCACACAATGTGGTCAGGTGGAAGCCAGGATTCATGTTGTGCAATTCAGCCCCTACATGGTTATCTCATTCTCTGTCCCATCTTAGATCAAAGATCAATGCTTTGGGGTCGATTATCATGCCGGTCCAAAAGCATTCTGACCGAATCGGTCTCAGAATGGTTTCCGACCGAATCGGAACCAGGGAGTCCGACCGACCGATTACGATGCTTCTGAACACCGTTCGGTCGGACTCCCATTGACTTCAATGGGAGCCTGTGTTCCGACCGAATGCACAGGCTCCCATTGAAAAAAGGGGTGGGTGGGGAAAATTGTGCACCATGTGGCGGACACCCCTTGGTGCCTGCCACACTGTGCAAAGTTGGAAAGGGGGGTCCCTTGGGTACCCCCACGTGCCCAATTTGGAAGGCTCCGGGTAAAGGGGGCCTGCTATGGGCCCCCAAAGTCAGATTCCGACAGCTGATCCCAGTCGGAACAACGGATTTGGAAAGGCGGTCTGACATCGTAATCGCTCTGTCGGAAAAGCGGTCCGTAGACCTGTACGAGTCGGCTCCAAACGACTTGGTTCCTCCGAATACCATCCGGAACCGAGTTGGAAAGTCCAAACACTTCCCGAACATCATAATCGGTCGTTCGGAAACCTTTCTGAATCGGTCGGAAAGATGGATTCCGAATCAAATTCGGCAGACCAGAATCCGATTTGGAGTCTTTCCGAACTGCATCGTAATCGACCCCTTTGTGTTAAATTCTTTGACATACTAAATCAGCAGACTGGTAAACACATCCGAGTTATGCATGTTTCACAAGGATTGGTGATGGTTTTGTTTGGGGAAGGCAATGTTTTAATACAGAAGCTAAAATGAAAACCAAGCACTCACCCTTGATCAGTGCATTAAGACCATTTGCGCAATGTAGCTAAAACTCTTTATTTATTGTCATCCATTTTTTTATTAATTAATTCACCAAACCTCAACATGCAACTATTCATTCATTGAGTCATTGAGCCTTGTCTCCAATCTCCATACATCCATTCAATGATTGGCAAGGTTCTAAAATGAAAGATGCATTGTATAATGCACCATATGTACAATTTAAGAAAAATATATTTCTTTGGGAGAGAACCTCGTAACCTGCCCTTGCAGTGGCCAGATTAATCTGCTGTGCTTGCTAGCTTCATGCAATATGAGGGCTTGTCTGAAAAGAATTGCCAGGGCTCCTTTTGGTTTTCAGCATGGCCCTGTATTTCTCTTATGCCCCTAGAAACAATTCAGTTATGTAGAATTTGCAATGCAAATTTGGCAAATAAAATGCCTGTTTTTATCTGTATTTATGTGCTTTTATTTATTTTCTAATGTAAATTTCGATTTATATTACTGTAAACATAAAATTATAGATGTCAAATGCTACTAAAAGGGTGAGGAGGAAAATGCTTACACCATGAAAAGACAGCTGTTGGGACAGAAAAGTCCTCTGCATGTTAATGGATGTACAGCCCTGCCCTTAGTGCCACACGTATACTGATGTCTGGATCCTAATGCTGATTTTTGTTGTCTTAGTCAAACACAGATTGTGCATGTGTGCCATGACATAGGCCTGTCTCACGCATTGCGATCTTGATGGACTTGGAGGGGCACCTAAAGCGTTACCCTCATAGTGGTGGGAGGCTACTGCCTTCACCAAGGGATTAAGCAGCGTGAGCGCCGTGGTGGCAGCATACTGTGTAGTGATCAGTAGGAGTGAACAGGTCCTTTTTAACCTGTGCCAGTAACGTGAGACCTCTAAGATGACTTATTCAAAGTTTGCTACTGTGTGCTTAATTCAAGCTTGGCCGACATCGGTGTGGTCTGTAGTGCTGTGAGGTGCAGCACATGTGTAATTTACACAGGCTAGCTAGATGTGTGCCCATTAATGGTACCATAAAGTGATAATGCAGTGCTGTGCAGTGCATGTATGTTATGGGCATGCACTAGGTATATTTGTGCCTGCAAGTGGTACATTACATCAAGGATGTAGTGCTGTGCAGTACGTATATGGTATATGCTTGCACCGGGTTATGGGTGCTTGTGAATGGTACAATGCATGGAGTACCCTGTGTTCCATATTCGCAGACCCAGGGCTGCATGGTGAAACATGAGGAGAGGAGGTAGAGAAATCCCCAAAACAGATTTGTGTATTGCTGCATTCCTGTATGCTGTGTGGGACACACTGCAGAGGGGAGAGTCAGTTTTCCCTCGTACCTTTCTAAGGGTGCTCTTTGATTCAGAGAGAGGTCTGGGCACATTTCAGGAAGGAGATAGGGCTGCTAAGAGAATCATAAAGAGTAGGGCTGAGGCCCTGGGCTAACCTTTTGATACACATATCAGTGTGACTGACATCCAGGCGTAAACTCTAGTCGCTCCCATGGTTTGTGTTGTGGGGCTATCAGATTTGAAGTTGCTCCTGCTGTGACACACTGAGTTCAAGAGGAAGAGAGGGCAGAGGAGGAAGCAAACCAGCAGACACCCAAAATACACTTTTAATGACTAAGACGCTATATCACATTTGGTGTCTGGAAATGGACTATGAAAAGGAACGCTTGAGACCCTAAAAATTGTCAACTGCCAAGCAGCCAGACAGGCTGTGTGAGGAGGGGAAGCTCTGCAGGACTGCAGGACTAGGGACCAAGGCCTGCTATCCTCCCAGGTGGGTGAGGGGGCAATACCCAGGGAATCCAAGATCACCTGCCCAGGAGCCTGGAGCACCATCGCCTGCCTGCCTGCCTACCTGCCTGCCAAGACCAGTGTGCCCTGTGAGGAAGAGGAGAGTGTTGGAGAGAGTGAGGTCCAGTGGGGATCCCTGGCTAGTGAACTCCCATTTTGAAGTGTAAGGAGACGGCTGCTCCGTCAATCAGGTAATTGCCCATGTGCAGGATGAAGTTGGTGACCCAGAGGAGGGTTGCCGTGAAGTGAGTCATGTACATCACTGCACCGATCGGGCTAGAGCCCATGTGCAATCAGGAGCCAGCGACCCAGTGTGTCGGAAGGAGTCGCCTTGTGAAGATTACCATGTTGTGAGGGCTGTAGCCCTTGTGTGGTGGTGAACCTCTATCCTTTATGCCAGGAAAGGCCACTGCCAAATACATTGCTGTGACGATCGGGCTGGAGCCCGTGGGCAGTGAGGATACAGTGATCTCTTATGCCACAAGGGGTCACCAGGACCAGCAAGACATGTGACCTGGTCAGAATCGTAGCTGGAGGAGTGAGGCTGCTATGAGACCCCTGTGCGCCTACACCAACATGAAGGAATTGCACCAGGATCTTCACACCTACCCTTCCCCACCTTGGAGAGCCACCTAAAGAAACCCTAGAGCCCTAACCTCAGGGGGACTGTGTAGCTGTTTGTGGTTGTCATATTTCCCTTTGGGTTGTTAGCAGTAAAATCAAATATTTATTTTTTATCCTAAAG
Organism: Calotriton arnoldi; assembly: GCA_963921515.1. Classification (NCBI taxonomy): domain Eukaryota; kingdom Metazoa; phylum Chordata; class Amphibia; order Caudata; family Salamandridae; genus Calotriton; species Calotriton arnoldi. The sequence goes on along the minus strand of CAWUFW010000155.1, from coordinate 38,578 downwards.
TGAGTATTTGACTGCACAATATGTATTGCTGCTACTGCAGTTGTGAGCCTGTGTTCACTCCCCTGTATGCACCTCCTCCAGCTCGGACCACGCTATTCCTGAGAGTCAAGTGCTGAATGGTTACTTGGCCCAGTTGCTCAGGAAGAGAGTTCCAATTACTATCTAAAAAAATGTCTTCCCTCTAACAGGCCATGATTACATCTTTGGTGCTAATTTCATTATAGGTGCAAACTCGAAAGTTGAATGGTATTTCCATATGTGTTAATTGTCTACTCCATAGTATTTTTCTCCATTTTTGGGAGGCTAAACTTGCCTAGATCATAGTTGGTTTATTGTGCAAAATTTCGATTTGCATGTACTGGAACACTCCTGCGCGTTCTAGGGTGCGCTAATCAGAGTTGCGTGCTTTTAGCCAACAAGATTCTTGCCCTATTTTACCTGCCGAAATCCTGTAAGCAAATAGTGGGGTGGAAGCAATTTACACATGGGCAAAGAGTACACATGCAATTGGCACATGGGTACATCCCAAACATCTTTTTGCACCTGAAACGGAATTAGGCCAAACTTCGTAATCAGGTCCAGAAAGTCACATTGCCGCTGTAGCTCTACACAGCCTTTTCAGTAGACGTTTCTGGTAACATGATAAATAGATTAAACAAATCACATAAAAACTAAATACGTTAAATAATTCTAACCCGCTGTTGCACATTCATTAAAAAAAACATGTTGTCAGATGTATTTTGTGCCTTACATTTTTTTCTTTTTGGCACTGGCATTTGAAATTAGTGCCTAAATCCTCGGATTTCTTTCTTTCATCATTTCCCTTAAACCCTCATAATTGTGCATACAGATTTGCAAAGCCTTCATTGAATCCCGTCCTGCTGGCTCTTGCTTTAATCAAGCGATTCCAGGCAACAGTGTCAATAGCTTTCACAACAGTTTAATTGTACCGGATAAGCAGATTTGAAAAAAGAATGTTTGGCAGACACTAGTTCAAACTTGCTCCCCGGCAGAAACGCTGTGGGCCCCGGATTGGTTCTCTGAGTTGACATTTTTAAACATGTTCCAATCTATGCTTGAAAGTATCCTTAGAAAAAATTATAAACCATTCACTACAGCGTGTTTCCCTATTTCGATCGTCTCTCTTTTCACAGCCCGTGGTCAAAATAAAAAATAAAAGAGAAGGAAAAACAGTACTTTATGCCACACTTTTATCACTTCAAGGTGTTTCAGTGAGGTGAAGTTTACCTGAATGTGAACCCTTGTTCTTATCAGACATCTTTGTGATACTATGCAAAATCTAAAATAAGACCTGAATATTTCATGAAAAATTGCAAAATAAAAAGATTGCTGAATATTGACGTTTTAAAGCTCTACGTGTGGCAGTAGCTGCTAGATCAGTTGTTTTGCAGTAAAGTAAAATTTCATATATATTTTGACAACGCCATTTCCCCCACGTACAACACCATCTCTGTAGAAGAGAAAAGTTTTTTGCAAAATCGTGGAAGAAAAAGAGTTTTGAATTCAAGCCAGTCACAGACAGACCAGGTCTAGCACGGGTCGAACATAACATTTTTAATCCAAGGAGCAGTCTTCCTTACTATCTACTCCATCCCTGCTTTCACATTTTTTTTTTTGCAGTTTTACATTGCACGAACTCGACCCGAAGGTGCTTGAGCGCTTTACATGAGCACCAGTTACATTACACAAGATCACACACATTCATTTCGTTTCAGTCCTTCACTTTTTGGAAATTCACTGCAGGGAGAACTAGACAAAATTCAAGGTGTTTTTCTTTTGTTTTAATTTCTTTCTGTATCACAAAAGCTTTATAACAAATTTTACTACTGCACCGAAATATATATTTTCAAGCCATTAATGACAAAACTAAAATTAAATAAAAAACTTGCTGTGCTGGCAGGGCAACGTTGTACTTGGTGAGCCAGACTGTAAATCTCTCACCTAATCTAGAGTTAGTGTGTCAAATTCTCCACCACCTTTCTGCATTTTTATAGTCTGGCTTGACAACAAACAATTATGTGAGTAGTTGCAGGAGAGGTGCTTAGGCTCCGCCCACGTGTTGGGAGCCATGTTTTGATTGGACAGAAGTCGTGTGCTTCCACAAAAAACGTGCTTCCCCAGACAAAGATGTAATCATTTTGTTTATTTATGGAGCCCCTTGAGCTTGAACTTTCAGGTGCACACACATGCAATTGCAATGCCATTAAAGTGTCTTAGATTACTAACTAATGTATGGTGTTTTTCTCTAGCAGCAGGACAGATGGGAGGAGGGCAGGCATTACTGCACATGGAATTTTAGGTCTGTCTTGACAGTGCATTCATAAGCCAGACCTATTGGTATTGCCAATGCTTGTTGTATTTGTTTTTACATTTTGGTGAATCGCAGCAAAGCCAATGGGTGTAGTGATTTGCACTGATATTTCAAGGAGAGGGAACAGGAGGCATGCCACTAACAAGCCACATCCCCCTATCCTACAATGCTATTTCCGGTCCTCCTGATAAAGAGTGCTACATTACTCAGCTGTATATGAACTGCATAGTTATTTTTGTTGTAAAAATGAATGCCTCTGCATTATAGAAAAGTAGCTTCTGCTCCAACCATGCTGTACTGTTGCCTCCAGCTTTTCCTACTTCCCTTCCTCTTACACCTTCTCCTTCTGCGTTCCTTCAAGCCTTTCCTCACTCTTCACTTACTTCCTTTAGGACATTGCTTAGCAGACATGTTGATTGTAATGTATTTTACTAAGTATTGGCAAAGCCAAGAGGTGTTGGCTCTAAAAGGCAGCACTATTGGGTTTTCTAATGCTTGTGTGGTACATGTGAGCTGAGTCACATTTAGGTGGCTCTGTGAGTCCTGGTTGTTGTGGGACAGTGTTCATAATGAGTACAATTAAGAGCTGTGGAGCTGAGGCTGAAGGCTGTGTGAGTCAGTGGGCCAGTATTGAGATTGCATGCTAATCCAATCCTTGGCTTCTCTCCAGCACACCTAGCGATGGTCAAATATGTACCATGTTTAATTAGCAATTCCAAATAATTGGAATAAAGCCACTACGTCTGTCTGCTTTTAGACATATGTTTGTTGTTGTGTGATGTCTGGATGCAAATGAAGAAAAATCACAAAGATGCAATCTAATTGTGGAAGCATGCTCTCAAAAAGCACAGGATTTTAGTTCAGATGTTTTAAGCCCCACCCATAATTACTTAAGCCATGCCCTTTATAGAGATTACCCCACCTTTTTCATCTCACTTAAAACACTGTGGTGCACAATAGGCCTGCGTAAAAAAGACCAAACAATTGTGATGTTGTAAAACTGTGGAGTCCTTGGAATCAAGTCTAAAACCTGTGGAGCAGAAAGAAGGTGTGACGCTTTCCTCGCCTGTGGCACTCTTTCTTCAACATCTCTGAGAGGATAGGAGCGCAGTTGGTGTTACACGTCAGAGGGGGGAGTAAGGAAATTCAGATAAAAAAGCCGAGGGCCTGTACTCCTCCACTGTGACACGCCAGGCCATGATTGTAGGTCCTGGGTCTCTTACTGCCCTCATAGCTGTTTAGAAGTGGCGCCATTGATTGAAAAGTCATACAGGTTTCTTGCTCCCTGGTAAAGCAGATCCAGATAACCTAAGCTTCTCTGCGAGTCAAGTGCAAACTGAAATCAAGAGTGAGAGACAGCAATGTGGAACGGGGGAGTTGGAAGCAATACAGACGGCCGGGTGGAATCACAGAGGACAAGGTGGGGGAACAGTAACAGACGGGTGGGGGGAAGCAGCACAAATGATGTGGGGAGAGAAGCAAACTAACAGGGAGAGAGGGAGCAACGTGGAACATGTGGGGAAGAAAGTAAATGGTTAAGAGAGCAACAAGAGCATGCAGGGGAGAAGCAAATGGGGAGAGGGCAGAGTATGGAGCGTGGAGGGGGGAAGAGAAGAACACTAGGGAGACAGCTGGAAAACAGATGCACTCTCATGGAGTGCTTAAACAAAAAGAAAAAAGTAGCACCTGAAAAATACGTCGTGGAAGGACATAAGTAATGTCTCAATGCCCTATGGGAGGGAAAACAAAAGGAAAGCTCCCATTAGTTAATGAATAAGATCAAGCAAATAAGAGTGACAACGAAGCCAACAAATGATAAGCAGTGTGCTGTCTGTGAGCCCATTATGAACAAATAATATTTCTCATAACAGACAGCATAAGTGCTGTGGTGTCTGGTATGCGAGACCTAAAAAGGTGGTGTGGTATAATGGAGCTGCCAAGGAGAAGTCTAGATGCAGACATGGAGCAGCAAACATGAAAGTCCCTCAAGTCAGCAAACAGAAGCTGCTTTTCCCAGGGCACTCTTGCAGATAAGGGAGGCTGAATCACTAACGGATGGAAGGGTGGTGAAGCATGTCCATATACTGCCCCACTGCTGAAGAGATAACGTTCCGTAGTTCAGGGAATGATTTTGATGTTGACGTTGTGCTGTTGAAGGGTTTCTTTTTCTGTGATATAAAACCTTGGATTTGGTTTGTAGCTGGACATTCTGTTTTACTAGTGAATTTAAAGTTGTCAGCTTTGCAGAGGAATGGTGGTAGTGACCTTGCAGTGTTGATTGATTGATTTGATTGATTGATTGATTTAGGAATTTATAAAGCGCGCGATTGCCCGGAGGCGTCTTGGCGCTAAGTCCGATGCACAGAGGATTATTAACAGGATAATGTGTTGCCCTAACAGGTGAAAAGCCAGGTTTTTACGGCTTTTCTGAAATGCAGAAGCGAAAGACTACTTTTTATCGCGATAGGGAGGAGGTTCCAGTTTTTGGCAGTCCGCAGCAGAAAGCTTCTCCCTCCCCACCTCAACTGCTTAAACTTAGGAACTTGCAGAAGTTTTGTGTGGGCTGATCTCAGATTTCTGGCCGGCACATACCATTTCAAATGTGTTCTCAAGAACTGTGGTCCTGACCCATGCAGGGCTTTATAGGCCAGGCACAGTGATTTGAACATAATCCTTTTTTCCATGGGAAACCAATGGACGGCTCTCAATCTGTGTCCAACTGGCTCAGATCTGGGAATGTCAAGCACCAACCTTGCCGCAGCGTTCTGCAGGCGCTGGAGTTTTGATAGATGTTGGACTTGGATCCCTGCATACAAGGCGTTGCCGTAATCCAATCTGGACAAGGCCAATGCCGTAACCAACGTTTTGCGAGAGTCAAGGGGAATAAATGGGCATACTCTTCTTATCATTTTTAAAATATACCAGATGGTCGAAGAGAGGTTGTTTATCTGGGCGTTAAAGGTCAGTTTATTGTCAAATATGACTCCCAGATTTTTAACCTTGCCCACTGGTTTTGGGCAGTCGCCCAGACTAGCCGGCCACCATTTGGGAGACCAAAAGTCTGCTTCTGATCCCAGCAACATAACCTCGCTTTTATCACTTTTCAACTTCAAGCAGTTTAACTGCATCCATTGATCGCAAAATGCAATGCAGCGCGCGCAACGAAATTCATTTTTTTTTTTTTTTTGTTTACTTACCTCTGTGCCGCCGTATTCCGTAGTTTACTACCCCCCACCCTACCCCTCCCGCGCCCCACGTCACCGCCCGGCAGCACTCCCACCACGGGCCGCTACTGCTCAACTTATGCACAGATATCCGCATTAGCTGCATAACTCACAAGCTTTAGTGAAGTAGAACTGGCAGAGAAAAGCTGCTCCCGCTGGGCAGGAGCAGACAGATGCAGCCGGCTCCTGCTACACCGTGATGGGTGCAGGCGGGGGAACCAGCAGGGGCCGCAGGTGTCCTCCTGCTGATCCATGGGATCCTATTACTCTGGGTGCCCCAGGTGGGCACTGGGGCACCACCTTAATTTTTTTAAGAGTTGCGGCCCCGGGGATGGAGTCCCTGGGGCCTTCTAATGACCTTGGGAATGGGGTCGCTAGACTGCCGACTTTGGTGCTGGGAAACCAAGGTTCGAGCCTCGGGGTCGACTCCACATCCTGTGATTCTGGGCAAATCACTTAATCTTCCCGTGCCTACCAAAACAAAATGAATGTGTACTTGTGTAACGTAACCGGTGCTCATGTAAAGCGCTCCAAAATCTTCGGGTCAGGTTTGCGCTTTATAAACCTGCAAAAAAAAAATCAATATTTTGAGGGACTATTGAACTGCCCCTGCTGCTACTGTTCTGCGAAGGATGCTGGCATTGATGTTGACTGTTCCAATACACATCTGTGCAGGTTAGGAAATTTGTACTGCTTCTGAGAATGTTGTGTCTCTTTTGTTTGTGTGAGGACATATGGACTTAGTGTTACAGAAGATTGTTGAATGAAGTTCATTTTTATACCCATATGGTATGAGTGAGTGAGCACATGTTCAATGTGAAATAGAGAAAATGATTGCCTCTGTCATTTCTTGATGATCTCGTGGCTGGAAGTGCAGTTAGCAGAGGACATTTTATACCTGGCCTATTAAGCAAGACCTCTAGTAATAATTGCCTTCCCGGGCTCAGGTGCCACAAACCACCTGCAATTCTTTCACCAGTGTTAATGGGAATCCATAAAGATCTGTGAATGAGTGAGCGAGTCAGTGACTGGATGGCTGACTGACTAACTGACTGACTTAATGAAGTGATTAAATTGATTTCTATAGAGCAGCACACTCTACGTGATTATCTTTAGGTGCCTCTTTGCCAAAGAAGTGATATTCAAAGTGTTAAAAATGGTGGGTGCTCTCTGTCTTTCTGGGAGCACGATAGCATGTCTCATTGTAGATGTTGTAATAGTTTGTGTTCACAAAAAAGAATTATGGTCGCACAGCTCTTTCACTGATCACTTCATGTGTGGTCTGTGCGTTAGCAGAACAGAAAGAAAACAGCACATGTGCTCTATACATTATGTCAAGCATATACCTCAATTTTCTGATTCTTTTACCAACTTTCATTGACTTTGTTTTTCCTCTCCATGAAGCATAACGAACCTTGAACACACTATAACAGTATCCATTTCCTGAATGAATATGGCATTGTGATTTCTCGTCACATTCAGAAGCCATGTTTATTGCCCCTTCACATTAGTGTGAATGAGAGTATGCAACAACTCTTTCTTCAGGCTAGACCACTTCACTTTGTTACCAGTTTACCAACATTACAGTACAATGCCATCAAAAAGGGCACTTCTACTTGGACAGCGGACATTTATGTGACACAAGCAAATCAACTGAAATCAGATAGTTTCATAACTGATTGACATGAAGTGCTGGTACTAAGGCAGTGTGTCAACATTAGAAATACCGAGGGCCCCTCTGCCCTAGCCCTCTGCTCCCCATTACATCTGAATAATGACTTTTTCAGGAAAGATTGCAAGCGCCAGATCTCTTTGAATGGAGATCACGAAGCCTCACATTGAGTGCTTCAGTGATACGAGTGTTTACAATAGCCAAGAGAAGCCAAAATGTATTTCTAAAGATATTATGCATAAATGCTTCAAATGGGTTGCCTGAAATCTGAAAAGCTCCAGATTATTTCAGTAGTACTCTTAATGAGTCTCTGATTTTATTATTTCGGAAATACATCACATTGTGAACCGGAAGTGAAACACTTTGAAATATGCTTGTAATGCAGGATACCATTTAGATAATGTATTTTATAAACCGAATTTTCCTTTTAATAGTAAATATTGTTATTACTCAACACTAAGGGGCTGTATCTAACTATAACGTGGTCGAAATACCTACCTACAAAAATATTGTGTCCACTACATTGACTATCACATACATTTGGCACAATATCTGCTCTCCTACCCTCAAAATCAATTGAAATGTGTAAAGTTGCCTTTATTGATCATGTTATAATTGAGGCCAAACTCAATGCCTTTCCTTTTCCAACAAGATTTACTGCCATGAACACCACATCAACTGTTAGAGCATGGAAAAATAGACCCCCCATTGTTATAGGCTGAACTAATCTCTTCTTTACGCAACATTCCAATGATTACAATTCTGCAGTTCCACTATTGGCTCACATCTTATCATTTAACCGTCACAAATAAATTCTCTTGGAGAGCTGAATTCAATATCGTCTGTCGTTCATAACCTCTTTCATTATCTTCCACTCATACGCACCAGTCTTCAAAGGAGCCAAAAATACGATCCTTAACCCCTTCCGTGCTCGTGTCGGCCAACGGCCGTCGCAAGCACTACCTCCCCAGTGCTGCGAACGACCGTTGGCCGACGCAGCCCCGCCCACTCCGTGGAACGCCCGCACCACGGCGGAATTGCCGCCGCGGTAAACGGGTTAATTATCAAATTAAATACCCTTTTTTTAAAAAAAATATATATTCCATAAATTCATCAGATAAAATCAATCTAAAACCAGATAATAAAAATCATGTGGCGCTATATCAGAAATATACAGTAACAGGAGAGACAACACATAAGACATACACATTTGTCAAAAAAAGTCTTAATTTGCAGGAATTAATTGGAGTAACAAATTGTCTAAAATGTTTCTCAACATGTGAAACTTTGTTCCTCAAATGTAACAAAACTAGGCGTTGACGCGTTTCGGTGGAAAAGTAGGATAAGACCACCTTCTTCAGGACAACAAGAATATATCCCTCCTAACGAATTATACAGTGTTGGCCTATATACACTTATCATGACAACATCGTTCCACACATGACCTCCACAAATACCGATCAGTGTTGGAAATCTAAATAGAAGCCACTAAACTTTTTCCATTTTGGTAGATATGTCCAAGTAAAACGTCAGGTGCTGTATATCAAATGAGCAGTAAATTAAGCAAAATTCAAAATCCTGATTCAAGTTAGGTTTTATAAGGGGCTAGCTATATGGCCCTTAGCCCTATATAGTAATAAGAAGGATTACTAGTGATGCTGTAAGTAGCAGAAGGAGCATTACTCGTTATATTTGGAAATGTATTTACAATTTGAATTTGAGGATGCAATTAAGGGGCAGATTTATCAAACTTTCACTCAACACAATGCAATGCAACTCAGCAAGACACTTTGCTACGCTGTGCTATGTGAAAGGGCAGGAATGTGCCACATCTAATATTATATGGCACATTCCTGTCCTTAGCTTGCGCTGGTACACAATGTGCTGCCTTGCACCAAAGCAGGCACCCTTGCACTATGATACAAGGGTGCCTGCGTTTCCGGCAGGATTTGTTTTGTGCAGGATGGGGCACCTTCCTGTATAAAAACAATCCTCTGAGGCTTTTTCCTCTTTTGTGCTGCAGAATGGAGCACACATAGAAAGAGGAAAAAACGAGGAGCATTAAAGATATTTCTCTTTGTTACACCTCCCACTAATGGTAGATCTGAGAATGCGCCAAAATCCATGGGTGGATGAGTGGAAACTTGCGCTGCCTTGCATCACTCCAGATTTACCAAGCACTTCAAGACCACACAAGATGGCCTTGCATTGCTTGGTAAATTTCACTTTAGTGTTGCGTGGCCCTTGCATTACCGTGCATGATGCAAGGGCAATGTAACAATCTTATAAATGTGTCTCTAAGTTTTCACAACTGAGGCAATATTAAAGAAGTGTGATGGGGGCCCAAACTGCATTTTGCCCCACTGGCACTTTTGTATTATAAAGGTACTGGTACATCCTCTATAAAATCAATCATTGAGGAGCACATTTTGACCTTGCCTGATTAAGAGTATCAGGTGTGCTCCCATGCAAATGAAGGAATGCCTCTGAGCCTGTGCCAGTGCAATATTAATTATGTATGTGCAGTAGCATAGAGTATTTCAAGTGCACAAAACTCAGAGTGGGACTGTGAAAGGTTTTTCATGGTGGCCGTGGTAGCTTGTATTAGTGTAAGATATTTCAGGAACAGCACTTTAGAAGAGAAATAATGCTATTATTACTAATGAATTAAGAAAAAACATGACTCTATTTTTTAAGAATACTTTTAGAATTGAAAAATAATGGACAAGATGGTTCAGGCATTGGGCACCCAATGACCTTTAGTCTTTTTGGAGAGGTAAATTGGTTAATGTTACACAATGAACTTGGGTCTTCTGATTCAAGTCAACCACAACATGCTCGTGATGGGTGTCACAGTGATTTCTGGACCAAAACATGAGAAAAGTATTGATTAACTGTATTGGATTAGGAGTAGTTACATTTTTATTCAGGTCTAGTGAACTTCTGGAATCTTTTTTTCCTGTTATGATCAAGCACTCTCTGAAACACCACTCACTTGGAGGCATCAAGAGCTGTATTAAACCTGTGACAACCAAATATGGGTTAAAGGTCTATCAGGCAGCTGAAATTGGCCATTATGATTGCTTCTTTTGACGAAAGTAGAAAAAGCAGTATAATTCAGCCGATAGAGTACTAGATAATAAATGCAGTTCCTTAAGTGTGGTAGGCAGGGATTGCCATGACCTTTGCACTCTTTTCCAATGAGAAGATGTAGTAATTCCATTACAGTTCTCAGCTTCCTGAACTTTACAACTTCATGCCTGTGACAACGTTGCACCCTCCCTAGGTCCGTGCTATTCAAATAAGCATGCATGCATGCAAACATTCAAGTGTACATGCAATGCAAAGTAGTATATCCTTCAAGTTGGAACCTAAGGCTCCCCAACCAGAGGGATAGATGAAGCAACATTGAGAATCTCCACCTGCCTCACGTCAAACTTTCAGGTTGAAATATTTAAACAACTTGCTTACTGTTCTCTGGAACTGCATGAAGAGTGTACATGCTAATTTGTTCTGATATACATTTAGGTTAAGGACAATTTCTTTGGAGGAAAGAACAAGGCAGGAAAAAAGCACAAGTGGAATAAATCGGTAAAGTGAGATCACTCCTGCTGTGATCCTATTTCCAATACAGGTACTTTTACCTAATATTTCCTATTACGGTGCATTCTTTTTGAAGGTGATGTGGACTTTTGTGCATAAGCTCAAAGGGGTTCCAGAACCAGGAACAGGTAGGTGAAACTCAGATGCGAATGGCAGTGGATAACAGGGACATCAAGTCTCACTCATCAGGAGTCAGACTTAAAAATGTCATGGTCTTGGTCATGTTAAGTACTCATTCACCACAAGCTGAATCTCACACCCATGAGTAGGGCTGGAGCCTAAACTCACATGTGACCTTGCTCAGAGCAGCTCCTGTAACATGACGAGGCAGTAGGAAAACCTTCCACAGTGGTCGGAGCGATCATGCAGCAGATGTTTTTCATCCAGCAGACGTGTCTCCCATTATTAATTTTAAATATATCATCTGCACAGCTGTTCATATTATTCATTCAATGCACTTTTAATTTTTCTGTGTGCTTTCCTGCGTTATGGAGTCGTCTTGTCTTTAACATTTATTTTCAGGAATGTTAACATTTTACCGACATCACTTTCTGTGATGTCATTAAAGTTAAAGGTCATATGACATCACTTCCTTTGATCTCATCAATATGCTAATGAGTTCTCATGCCTAAGGATTTTGTAAGTTGGAGGCTCTGGTGGACGAGTATTCATAAACAGAAAATCAGCTGGTAACGTCTTATGTGATGTTGCATCATGAGGTCATTTTCCTTCAACACAATACAAGCAAAAGTTTTGTCCCTGAAAATGGAGATATTTTTCATGTTCCTGAGTCACCAACAAACCTCTAACTCCCATTTTGGGAATTCTAATATCCAAGGATGTATAATTATCTTCCTGGACTCTGAGAACAATTAGAACCCGTGGGTTTAATTACTAAGTTTTACTGAATCGTTGGCACAAAAGCAGGAAACAGCTGTTTGATGATCCCAACATATGGATATGGGAGAAAATATCTGGCACTGATGAGGTAGTGAACAGGGATTCCAAGCTATGATGTTTCTTCCTTTTGTCCTCTCTAATTATGCCTACCTTCCGAGGGAGGCTAGAGATGGATTGATTCCAAGCAAATGATCAGTTCCTTAATTTTACGATGCCGTTTTGCAAAGAATCAAGCTTCACTTTGTAATAATTTCACATTGTTGAATACTTGATGTTTTACCTTTCTCGTCAGCCTTACAGAATTAGAAAAAAATCATTAAAAAAAGTACATTAATGTATACTTACAACGAGAGGGTTTGAGTGAGCCCTCTTCATCTGTTGGTCCGTCTGACTGTCATTCACATTTGATTCTGCCCACCACAACATACAGAACGGGCACTGGGTAAACCCACTTCAACCAGGCGCGCAACGCCCATTGGGCTCAAAGGGCTTCAGCCCCTCCCCGTCATGTGAGTCAGCCCGGGCTGAGACAGCTTCCCAGGCTGACACACAGCCGCACTGAGTACTTCACAGGTCTCTAAAAGATCATTTAGTTGTTAACGAGGCTTTGTTGTGTTTTCACCCCTTCTTAGAGCCCCTGCAGCTCCACTTTGCCTATCGCTGAAAGACTTAGCCCCCCAAAAATGTTATTAGCCCCCCGAAATTTGCCTCTAGTTCCGCCTCTGACTTCAACCACTGACTCTCTTGCACTGTGAATGACTGAATTTCATCTGATAATGTGCACATTCTCCTAAAAGAAGTGCACTTCAAAACCACTACTACCTTTTTCTTGTGTCAATAACAATCCAATTTATGTCATGCGCATTAAATCAAAAGAATATTTCTGTACCTCATACCTAATTTTTTCTGGCATATACCTGCAATTAAAAAAGAAAAAGAAACATCCCAAGTAGAAACCCAAAAATTTAAATTGGAATAAAAAATAATTGTTGAGCAATCATACCAAAGCCAGAAACACTGGCTTTGACTGTGTATGTTTTATATGTGCATGCTGCAAGCATACCTCCCCACCCTTTCGGGCAGATTTTCTAACTTTTCATGCAACACAGTGCAGCAACCAAATATGCTGTGCTAGGGGGCGCTAGAGAGCCCAGCAGTGAGATGACTGCCATTTAACGCAGCTCTTCCAGCCAAGGAGAAAATCTGACCTTTATCCTGACTCCCACTGGAGATGCAAACCTTTTCTACCTCCTCCGTGACCCGCGGGGGCTCTCCCGCACTGAGTTCCTGCCTGTTTTGGGATAGTGGTCATGGAAGTGGGGAGATTTGGGGTAGTTGTGTCGGGCCTGGCTGGACCCAGTGAGGCGAGATTGGTGCTCCTGAGCGGCGGGCTCTGCGTGCCTGTCCACGGCTATGAGCCTGGCTGTTGCATGGGCAACGACCCTGAGAATGCTGTAGCCAACCATTTTAAGAAATTCCCACCCCATAATGCACTGCTCAAACATGTTTACCTATATAATTAAACTGATTCCAAAACTAAACACACCCAAAAACATAACCCAAAAACATAACCAGTGCTCAAAATAATACATCCGTTCTGTGCTCTTGTTTAAAAACTGTGCCCTTGAACCCGTGACCCATACTCAATCCGAGTGCTATCCTCTATGCAACGTACCTCTACCAAATAGTGTGACCAGTGCGCTCCTCTCATCCATGCGTGCTCATCTAAGACAGGCCTTTTCCCACCTTATTACCAAGGGAGAATGACATTGTGTACAGAAAGCCCTCTGTCTGCTCGTGCCCCCGGTGGTCGTTCGCTGATGTGTGGTGGGGCCTTGGCAGTGGCCCCGTGGGACACCGCTGGCTCATTGCAGCCCATTGCACCAGATACTTCCACTGCTCCCTGCCCCACAATTTTAATTGCTGCATCATAGAGGACACATCTCAGCCCCAGAACATTACTGCAGTGTGCTCTTATGCTGGCTGCCTACATATCGGTCACATGGAGGTTGGTTCTGCTCATGTCCCCCAGTTATGCCTCCTGGGGAGAGGCAGGACCCTAACAACAATGGACTCAACTTTTTTTGTCCTGGAGCACCCACTACATGTTCTCCATTCCTGTTGATCTATATAGCCTGTCAACCTACACTATGGGAAAGAGTGTCAAAAAGCAAGCCAAACTATTCTTTGAATCTCAGCGTTCGACGCGCCCCTGACATGGAGCTTGGGGATTGTATGCAGAGCAAGGTGGAAAGCAGGGGCGCTGCCACTACTTCAGACATTAAATCTATGTTTATGGACCTTAAACTTAGCCTGCAAAGCATTGACTCTAAAATGTACCTCTTCACTACCAGATTCGACTGCCTCAAGAAAAATGTGGATAAGCATGAGGAAAGCATAGACCAACTGGAGCGCCGCACATCTGATGTTGAAGATGCGCACACGTCCTCCAGTGGGCAGAAGGTGCTGGAAGTCACCAAAAATAAAAATGAGGATCTTGAGGTACGATCTTGACTGAATAATTTGCGCATTGTTGGTGTCCCTGAATCGACTGCCATGAATAAGATGGAAACATGCTAAGGGATTTATTCAGTGATGCCATTTCTTCTGTCTTCATCATTGAATGTGCACACCATTCCCTAGGGCCGCACCCTCCCCTTGGGGCCCTGGCTAGACCTATTGTGACTCAGCTCTTGAATTATAGGGACAGGGATACCATTCTGCACCTAGCTAAAGAGTGATAGCCTCTCCAATATCAAGGCAACACCATCTCATTGTATCTGGACTTCGCCCTGGTGGTGCAGACTGCACGTCAGGAGTTCTTGCCTATTGAGCGCACACTACAAAAAACCACTGCCACCTTTTCGTGGCTTTATCCGGCCAAGCTCTGCATCAATCACAATAGGAAATCCTACTATTTTACAGACCCCCAAAGCTGCATCGAGATTCTCTTGTGGCCTGGACACTCCAGTGGCCAAATGTGCAGCCTACCCCAGGGACTCAAGTGCTGGCCTCACCAGCAATGATGACTAATTGTTAGACTCTGCTGCTGCCTTGTGGGGTGTGCAACTCAGGGGTTCTCCAACTCTGGTCCCGTATTCACTGGGGGTGACGATTATGCCGGTGGTGGTGGCGCTGCCCCCTTGGACATAATGCACCCTATATTTACCCAGACAGGGTGAACGTGATTTATCAGCTTCTCCTTATTTTTTTCTCTTTCCACTCCCCGGCCACCCAGGTGTATACTGGCTGGGGAGTACTGTAAAATCTCCTGCCGCCTCCCTGGGATGATTCCGTGCATGTAGAAAGAAGGGGGGTTCTCCCTTGCTCGTTGCACATTGAATTAAAAAGAAGAATCACTCACTCAATCATCACCCAACAAAGGCCTACTATAAACAAGAAGCCCATATAGTAGATCAATATATGTAGTCCACAACAGAAATTGTCATACAAAGTTATTTATTACAATAAAATCTTTTTGTTTATCCAATAAATATAGTGCAAAAAATATATTACATATCTCAGAAGATTAAAACTTTTATCCAATACATATAGTACACTATGACAGAAAAACACCCAACAACCTAGTATTGAGAGAGACCACAAAAGACATTGTACTTTGTCATTCAAAAAGACATATTCGTAGAAAACTGTTGTTTGACTGAGACCTGGTACATTGGAACGTGCTCAAGTATCAGCAGGTCCAGTCACTATCACGAATTTAGTCCCAGATGCGTCAACGCGTTTCGATGGTATTACTGTTCATATCCCATCTTTTTCAAGACTAGTAATATACCCTCTCTTTATTGCACTGAAAAGTTGCCCTAAACAGTGAATCCTGTGTATAAAAAAGATATACATATAAGTAAGCGTAATATCACAATAATTACAAATGTTGTTAAAATTAATTAATTAAAAACAACTTGAACATACACATTAAAACTGAATACACAATTTCATGCCAAGGAAAAATACTAACCTACCAGATGGGCTACAAACCTTTATAAAATATACCTTTTCCCATGCCACATTCTCACTCTCATTCTCATCTCTAAACAGAACCAAAATGGTACTGAACTGGTTTCACAGCCCATTGTACAATATTCAAACTCAATTCAACTGACATCCACTCCACCCTTAAACAAAACTCTCATTTTTGACCATTCTTAATCGAGGAAAACATCAAAATTATAGATTTACCTCATTTTTATTCAGTAGTTTGTTTTTCAAGACCAACTAGTCACGTGGACATCATTCTACAAGGGTTCTCAGTTTTTCCTTGTGTCGTAATACTATAATAAGAGAAAGAGCAACATTTCAAAGCTCTTTTCTTCCGACACAATAGTATAAAATTGGTTGGAATTCCATTATTATCGTTTCCTACCTTTTCTAATTATACTGTGGATACATGATTAAAATGAAATAAAATTGAAAACCGGGTTGCACCCTGGAGAAAACAGCACTCGACCACTCAATATAATGGTTCTCTGGTCTGGAGTGTATCTATGAAAGGAATGGGAAACCACACTGATTGTGTATGTACTAGTTAGGAGCCCAAATATTCTCGTTTCGTTAGGTATATATTTTAAATGGGGCTCTGCTTACCTCACAAACGGCTTACAAACACTCTCTACTCAGTGCGAGATCACCGCTACTGTTTTAAAATCGTACTTCAGAAAGTTTTAAAGATGCAAACAATGCTCCTGCCTTCTTGGTCTTATAATCTAGGCAGCAACAGGAAACAAAAACAAAAATAACAAGAATTTTAGTCCTATCTACCCATGTCAAGGTCCTATTTGACTCACATTAGGTCCCCCTCTTACCTCTATAGGACGTAGAGCTAGGGCTATAGTAGTTATCCTCACTCCTGTGGGCATACAAATGATCCCCGAATGCCGCCGGGTTTAAATACTGTTTGGCTCGAAATAAACAGCTAGTAATTGCCTACCCAGCGACACCTGCTGATGTTTAATTGCTATGTACACCGGATGTCATGCTCCGGATTAGTTCTCCAGTCAGCAGCACTTCCTAAGATGACCCGGAAGTAAAGCGCTAGACGCTATCTGAGCCGAGTATGTAAAACAGCTATGCTCAGATTACTCTGGAAGCAAACGCACCAGCCTTGATGTCCAAATGCCCTGAAGATGCTATACTGGGATCGTACCTTGCCTTTCAAAAGGGAATTACATTTAGAACAACACACAAATGCATCATAGCGATGTTAGGTTTCAAAACATCGCTAAAAAAAAATCTTTTAACATTTTTTCTTACCATCAAAGCTGTCGGAAGTTGCTGTTCTTCAAATTCAGTGCTATTAATTATAATGTGATTCATGGCCTATTTGGGACAGATCGATCATTCATTGATTAATTTCATCCATTCTTCTCGTGAATTTAGTCCCTTTTCAATAGTTCCTAGATGGCACATGAACCACTGTTCTCTCTTTTTCGTTTCGCATCCAGATCACCACCTCTTCTATTAATGCTAATTTTTTCTAAGATAAACCAACTTATCTGATTACAATCATGCTTTGCCTTTATGAAATGATCCGTTAAAGGAGCATTTTCTTTATTTATCCTAATAGCAGATTTGTGTTCCAGAAGACGCACTCCCAGTTCCCTGCTTGTCTCCCCAACGTACCCTAAACCGCAAGGGCAGACAAGCAGGTAAACCACATTCTTACTTCGGTAATTATTGAGAGTAGAGGACATCAATGTTTTACCGTTAAATACCATACACTTTGCCTCTATACAATGCGCGCATATGGAGCAAGTTCCACATTTGTAGTTGCCTACTGCCTTTTTTCCATTCAAGGTGGTTTGTCTTTCTGAATCCAGGTTTTTGTAAGTTTTGACTAAAGAATTACGAATGTTCTTGTTACGTCTATATGAGAACAATGGTTTCTGAAGTTTGTTGTCCAACCCATTGTTTAAAAATTTCCAATTTTTATTAATTACATTTTTAACTTGGTTGCTCACGCCTGTAAACTGGCTAACAAACACAATTCTATCAAAACTTTTATTTTTATTCTTCTCTCTGGAAATATCCAAAAGGTGGTCACGATCGTAGAACCTAGCCCTTTTAAAAGAATGGCTAATCAGCTTCTTAGGATATCCTCGCTCTTTAAGTTTAGTTTTCAAAATCTCTGAATGGTAATAGAAATCTGTCAAAGATGTACAATTACGTCGAAGGCGTAAAAATTCACCAAAAGGAATATTATCCTTTTGTGACTTAGGATGGTTACTGCCATACTGCAATAATGTGTTTTTGTCAGTTGGCATAACTCAACTTGTAATACGCCTTCAACGTCTTTTAGACTGATATCTAAGAAGTTGACACTTGTGTCGCTCCACTGGGCAGTAAACCTCAAATTTTCATCGCCTAGATTAAGCCATTCCAAGAACTCCAATAATTCACTACTGGCACCGTTCCAAATAAAAATAATATCATCTATGAAACGGTACCAGCATGGGATGTTCTCATAATATGGTGCCAGTTCATTAAAAATATGAGTTTGTTCGAAATTACTCACATCTAGGCTGGCCAAACTGGGGGCACCGGTGGCCCCCATGCTGGTCCCCTTGGTCTGTAGGTAAAGCTCATCCTTAAAAAGGAAAACATTGTTCTTTAAAACCATGGAAACACAGGACATAATAAAGTCCTTGTTTCCACCATTAAGATCCTCGCTATCTAAAATGGATGACACCACCCTAATGGTGTCATCTTGAGGGATGTTTGTATACAGGGCTTCAATATCCAGGGTGACCCAAAGCTGGGTCACCCTGTTGAAGCCCTGCCCTTCAAACACAGAGATAGTATGAGCAGTGTCTCTCAAATACGATCTTTGTTTATGAACCAACGGTTTCAAAAAGAAATCAGCATATTTACTAAGTGGCTCCAGGACTGACCCTAAACTGCTGACAATCGGTCTCATCGGGGGATTGACCTGATCTTTGTGTATTTTAGGTAAGGCATATATGGCTGGGATAATAGGATTCATATTGAGGAGGAATCTTTATTCATTGTCGCATATCCAGCCTTCATCTTTTCCTCTTTCTAACAATTGGCTAGCCTCTTTTTTGAGGTCTTCAATCCTAGAAAGGCGAACCCGTTTGTAGTGGTCCTCTACATTTAATAAACTCCTCATTCTAGTATCATAATCATTGGTATCTAAAACCACAACCCCCCCGCCTTTGTCAGCGGGTTTAATTGTGATTTGGTCATCAATTTCAAGTGCTCTCAGGGCTTGTCTATGTTTGTTTGAAAGGTTGTTGTTCCATTTATGATTAGCTTCTAAAATATTTTTAATCTCTATCTTTACAATCCTTTCAAATAATTCCACATTCTTATCAACTTGACTTAAGCTAGGTGTAAAAGTCGATTTTGGTTTAAAACCCGATATGTTAGGTGCGGGTTGATAAATTCTATCCTCAAAAAACCGATTGAGTCTTACCTTTCTAAAAAAACACCATAAATCTTTTTCAAGTTCAAATTTATTGGGGGGAGCAGTAGGAGCAAAACTAAAACCTTTACATAATACCGCTTGCTCCTCTTTAGTCAAAAATTTTTGGGATAAATTGATAATAGGAAGTTCATCTACCTCCAGTATCGTTGATTTCTGGTCTTGAGAAAAACTTTTGGAGGATAGTTCTGAGGTAGATTGTTCCTCATTTGATCTTCCCTGCCATAATTCCTGTAGTTCCTCTGCCCTCGATTTGGGCGTCCCCCTAAAAAAAGCTCTCGCTCAAATGTATGTACTTATCTTCCTGGCTGCTCAATCACCTGTTCATCCTCGCTACTTGAGCCAGAGGTTTCTGAAAAAGTTATCCTTTTGTTACCCCCTCTAGAGTAAATGGGTTTTTGGACCTTTGGTCTCTTTTGCTGGTATAATAATCTTTGCTTAAAAATGGATATACTGCTTCCGCACTAAATCTCTCTATATCTTTCCGTAATTTATTTGTCTTTTTATTAGTAAGATACTCACGATAACCATTAGATTCTAGTTCTAATTCTTCTAATCTTTTCTTTGTACTGAATTCTGTTTCAAAGTAATTTCTAATTCCTCAATGTACTTCTTCTCGATAATCATGATTTCTTGAGCTGTTTCAATTATTAAAATTAGCCAATCACGGCTGCAGCGATTGGCTATCAAGGTCCAAGTTTCCAAGAATTTCCTATTTTCTATAAAAAGCCCAGGCTCTGATTCTGTGCATGTCATTGGATTATGGTTGTGTTTTTCTGGGGGTAGGAGGTCTTCTGGAACTCTACTCATTGGGAGGGTTGAGGTGGGTGGAGGGTAGGAGTGGTGGGGACTGTTTGTTAGTTGTTGCACACTAACTGTCTTTCTTTTTTCTGGTCACATTGCTCTTTATTACTGCTGGTTCATTTCCTTCCTGACTGCAACATGTAGCCATTGGACTACACGCCATCCTTGAACATTGATGACCACTATTAGATGTTATACCTGGAATATACGGGGGCTCATTGACCAGGGCGAAACAAGGCTGGCGTTTGCATAACTGAACCGACATCGAATTGATACATGCCTTCTACAAGAACTCCACCTGACTGATTCAGGCCGGGCAGATCGCGAGCAGGATGGATTGCGGAAACCCACGTCTCCATCTACTTTATGCATGAGAAGTCACTATTCTCCTCCGGAAAGGCATGCGATGGCACATGAGTCTAGTGTTTATCAGGACATTTGCAGGACCACCCTATCATCCTAACTTCAGTCTATGGCCCGAATGTGGATGACCCTGGCTTTTTTTTTACTGAGGTATAGTGTCTGATGGCTTCTTAGGGCCCCGGCATGATCATCTGGTGTGAGGACTTCAATGTGATCATTGATGACCGTGTGGATAGATCCAGCGCCACCAGCCGCCCGCACCCAAGGGCTGCTACTCAATTGCATACACTATTGACAGACTATGAGCATACAGACGTTTGGCAACTCAAGCATCCCACCAGCACAGAAGACACATGCATCACCTCAACTCAAAATACTTGGTTCAGGATAGACTATTGGTTGATCACCAAAGAAGTCCCCTTGACTATCAGTGTTACACACATGCCCAAAATACTGTCAGACCATGTTCCTGTATTGTTGGAGATTACACCCACAGACCTTAGTGAGAGGATTTTCCCCTGGAGGCTTCCCCTCATGCTATTTGAGGCCTGGTCTGTAAAGTAAAGATTAGGGCAACCTCTCTTGATTACTTTTAACACAATGTAACTCAGTGGATTCTCCTTCCATGTTTTGGGAGGCGTTTAAGGTCGTAATCTGTGGCTCGTGCATTACTAAGTAGGCTGGAGTATTGCATACTATGGCATTGCATAGGACCCTCATGCAATTAGAGACCGATATACAAGCACTAGAAATCTGATTCTTTACTACCAATGACATGACCACGTTTGCACTGCTCAAAAACAAATTATTGGAATATGAGGAGGCGCCAATCAGGGAGGTACCCTATCTTGGCAGGGAAGCTGTGGCTCGTCATTATGGAAAGGGGGATAGGGCATGCAAAACACTTGCCAGGCTACTTCACAAACCTTGGACAAGTGGACATGTCACAGTGATTATGGACAACCAGCAGACGAGCCCTGACACCATTTGACGCGCAATGGCCATGTTCTTTGCTGACCTGTATTCCTCCTCTTTGACATATGACTGTACTGCTCTGACCTCTTATTTTGAAATCATACAACTACTCTGGCAGTATGACGTGCACCACCATTTCTTAGATGTGCCTTTCACGACTGAGGACATTGTGAAGGTGATTCAAAACATTTCTGGAAACAAAGCACTGGGCCTCAATGGTCTTGCAGTAGGCCTTTTATAAAGAATACGCCCAAATCCTTGCTCCCCATCTTTTGGCTATGTAAGCCTTTGAAATGGGGTATACTACCTCCCTCACTTCTAGAGGCACTCCTTGTCACTATCCTGAAACCAGGTAAGTCCCCTAAGCTCTACGAATCTTATCCACGATTAATGTGGATGATAAGATGTTGACCAAACTAATAGCCTCCCGCCTTCTCCTTCTATTGTGAATATTGTTTTCCCAGACCAATCTGGTTTTGTCCCCGGCAGATCAATAGCACACCACCCGTGCATTCTATAAGCTCTTCTCCATACAGTTGACCCTTAATTTGGCGCTGCTGCAGCCCTACAAAGGCATTTGATTCTTTAGAGTGGCCCTACCTCATTCATCTTCTTGCCCACATTGGACTTAGTAATAACTTCTTACACCTGATTAAGCTACTATATACGTGGTCTACGGCCCGCTTGCGAGTGAACGGAGCAGTCACTTCTCCCTTTGTGGTGTCTAGGGGAACCCGACAGGGATGCCCTCTGTCGCCCATACTATTTGCTATCGCAATGGAGCCCCTGGCTGCAACAACATCATTCCCAGCGTGGACCTGCATTTACCCCTTGGAGAATTCTGGTATTCACGTATGTGGACGACGTCACACTGTACATTCACAACCCTGAAATTCACATCGCTCCTATCATTCGGGAAATTATCCATATTGGTGGATATGCCAGAATAACCATCAATTGGTCTCAGTCTGTCATATTTCCCCTCACTCTGGCCATGCAACCCTTTGTTACGGAATACCCCCTACAATGAGCTGAGGCACCTGTCCACTACCTGGGAGTTTGGTTTAGCCGGGACACGAGTAAACTTTGGGGCGCCAATTATGGTAGGCTCATGATGTGGCTGGAGGACCATGTACCGACATGGACACGGTTGCCACTATCCTTGGCAGGGAAGGTTTCGATCACCAAAATGGTGGTGCTCCCTAAATTCTTTTACTTATTCATTAATCTTCTGCTCCCACTCTTGGCCACTTTCCGTCAATGCCTCCGATCCAACCTAATCACTTTGGTGTGGGCAGGTGGACAACCCTACGTTGCGTGGGAAGTCCTGACTCTCCCCTTTGAGCAGGTTGGTTTATGTGCCCCAGACATGGATCTCTACTTTTACTGTGCACAGGTGCAGTTTGCTCACTGTTGGCTGCATCCCATATTGATCTAGCCCCACACGGCTCCCTAACACAATTGAAAAGCACCTTGCCCTCTGAGCGCGGCATTATATTTACCCCCAAAGCGACCCCAAACTGAGATTGAAATGATAGCCTGTACAATATGGGTGTGGGATAGGCTGAGACAGCGTGGGAGGCTGGAATGCATGTACGCTCCCACTGTGCCACTTATAGGGCACTCATCAATTCCCGCACTGGCTGATGGGAGGGCCCGTGGATGCTTGCAATGCCTTCCTATCACCACAACGTATTCTGAACGGCCCAACCCACACATCCCTTGATGTACTTACCTATCATCAGCTTTGTGCAGCTGCTCATGCTATGCATAGCACTTTCCCTGTAACACCACCAAAATTCCACACTTAAGAGTTGCTGCTCGCTAGCCCCTCTCCCCATAAACTTATCGCGCGACTATATGCCACAATGCAGGAGAGGACTACAATAAGTGTCCCTACTACCCGTTCTACATGGGCTGCAGATCTGGAGTCCACGATTAGCAAGGAGCAGTGGTGATTCTGCTGCACCCAGTCCACTGCACCCATCCATATGTGCAGGGTGGGCTTGATCGAGGGTGAGTACTGCTTACAATTTGGTGCGCCTCCAGTCACTTTCCTGCATTTGGCTTGGGAGTTGCCTGTGGCTGCGGATTTTTGGGCTGAGGTGTTTAACACTGTTTGGATGATTACATTTTATGCAACCCAGCGGACGCGGATGGTTGCTCTGCTCTGTTATGTAAAGGATATTCCATCAGATAGCCATAGACTTACCGCAATCTTGCTTTTACTGGCCAAACATAGGTTTGCTATTAACTGGGCTAGGTGTTCCACACCCAGGCTCATCCATTGGCTGTGATATGCAGCCTATTGTCAAGAACAACTGGAGACTTATTGGGAAATGATGCATGTGAACTCGAGGCTAAAGGACATTTGGGCCCCATTGGTGGCTTACCTGGTGACAGGGACATGACCTTGCCCCAGGTACAGGTAGACTCCTGTACAGACGATCCTTTGCCTACATCACCTACACTTCATGAGGTCTGCAACACTAACTGGAGAGATGCCACCAAGTCCTGACTCCAGCTGACTTTGATACCGGCTTGCATTGCAGTCTGGTCTGATGAGCGGATCCACTTGCTTAAATGACTGAATGCTATAGAGCTATATACTGTGACATTAGGTTCTAGCTCCATGCCATGAACCGATGTATGCCATTGAACTTCGGCTAACTGTGTGGCCTTGCTCTTACTCTTCTTGTATTACATATTGTGCACTATTGTGTTCTACTATCAAAATCAAGACAAAAAAGAAAAAAAAGCTCCTGTGCTGTGTTGTGTCAACAGGAGAGAATAGAACATGCCCATCTCTACTAAAATGTGGCACTGTTTTCCTCTCTACCCTATGCCTGCACAATTTAGGTTTGTGTGAGCCAATGAAAACTTCATGTGGAACCTAGGTTTTATATGGAAGGCAACCCATCCAGTACAAAATACTGTGCTTGGACATAGTTTAACACTTCCTACTTTGCATGTGCACTGTACAGTGCAGCACATATGCAATGTTTTAAAAGTTTGAAGAATTAAAAACATTTCTCCAGTTAGGATCAGCCTCAAAGAGGTGCTATTATGTGTGTGCGAAGCAATATCTACAAAAGTTAGTGCATAGAGCTTTGCATCAAAACCATGGGTGGCTTTATTGTAACTCCTGTGTATGACCATGTTACATCATCTTGATTCAAAGTACCATGAAGCAACTCATAGCACTAGTTCATGTTACATTAGGGCTACTTTCCAGTGCAAAACAAGTTTTGTACTGGAAAGTAAATCCCATTTATACACTTTGCATCAGTTTGCATCATTTATTTGATGCAAACCCAGCGTAAAGTGTTATTAAATCTGCCCCTTCATATCTGCAACACAGGGGACAGTTGCTCTCCATATAATTCAACTGCCTCACTTCTAACCCTGGAGAAAATGTCTGCACCATAGCCACCCGCAACACACATGCAAAGCGGAAATTAAGCCATCATGTCCACTTCTTCAGGACTTGTTGCAGAGAACTAGGAGCTAGACACCATCACATCTCATGGACTACACATCAGCTCCTACACTGATGACACCCAGCTCATCCTCTCACTCTCTGAAGACCCCTCCACCACCAAAGCTAACTTCCACAGATGCATAATGAACGCCACAGACGGATGAAGGATAACTGTCTCAAACTCAACACGGACAAGACGGAATTCACCATCTTTGGGAACAACACCTCGCAATGGAATGACATGGTGGCCCATGGAACTCAGCCCACCCTCTGCCCCAACAGACCATGCCCACAACCTTGGCATCATCCTGGATAGCAAGCTATCCATGAAAAAACAAGTCAACACAGTCTCATCCACCTGCTTCCACACCTTTCGCATGCTCCACAAGATCTTCAGGTGGCTCCAGGTAAACACCAGAAGGACCGTCATGCAGACCCTCATCACCAACATACTGGACTATGGAAACACACTCTAGTTAGGAATCACTGCACACCTCCTGAAGAGACTTGAGACAATACAAAACTCATCAGCAAGACTCATACTCTACCTCCTCAGAAGGACCCACATCACACCCTATCCCAAGAAACTACACTGGCTCCCAATTCAGAAGAAATGCCAGTTAAAGATGCTATCCCATGCTTACAAGGCCTTGCACAATGAAAGACCAGCATACATCAACAAAAGCCTGACCTTCCTCCAACCGACCAGATACCTTTGATCCGCTGCCCTCTCCCACGCAGACACCCCATGGATCCGCTGAGCCAACAGCGGAAGATGCTCCTTCTTGCACCTGGCAGACAAGGCTTGGAACAACCTCCCCCTGCACCTCAGGACCGCACCATCGCCCCATCAATTCAGGAGAGAACTAAAGACCTAGATGTTTGAATGATCAAACCACCACGCAGCAGCCAACATCTCCAGCGCCTCGAGACCCACATGGGTGATTTGCCGTGCTTCATAAATGCTTGATGGATTAATTGATTGAGATATTGTCCCCACTGGTTTCATCTATTTGACATTGACGGAGCACCAAGGTTATAGACTGTGCTAGCGAGTGAACTGAGCACTATAGCCTTGAAGAAGTCAGTTACCACCAAGACTGTGATTGTTGAAACAAAACTCTTTAGCTGTCTCAGAACTCCTTACACTTGCTCCTGCAAGGCCTAGTCAGTCTGGAATACTCATATTGCCATGTGTCACTCAAAAAACCTGTTTCAAGAGTTCCTGTATAACACACAGCATCCTGTACATAAAGTTCTTGCCCGTGCATTAGCGACTGGAAGCATTACCAACCAGCAACACCAACATATTCTTCTGAGGCTAGCAGTCTGGCAGACCTTTCATACATGAATAACTATTTGGAGGTCGATTTAGTCCTGTCTACAGGGTACATCTATCAAAAACCTTACCTGATGATTTGAGATTAACTTTCACTCCTCCATTTCATCTGAATTAGCACACTGTTAAACTATCACAAATATTCCCTACTTCCTGGTAGCTTCTCTAAAGCATATTCTTTTTGTCGCATACACCGTACCGTGCCCATCCTTGTTTTCCCGTTTTAACCTTCATTTACCTTAGGGACTATAAAAAAACAGCAATAAATTAACATTTCTGCAATTTTCGATGAATTGAATGTAAAGGAACAGTTTTACCTTTATGGAGTAGGTGTTTCTTTTTTGTGTGTTTGTTTTTGACTTCATATGCGTTTTATTGTGACTCAAGCATTGCTTTGTGCAACATAAGCTTTCTCAGTTGGCCCATTGCTTGTACCCAGTTTAATTTTGTGTAAATAAATTCACACAAAGTTGATCATCCTATTGTAGTTGACTGGATTTGTGTGAATCGTATGACCATTTGTGTTGTCTTCTTCTTGTCATACCCCCATTGCTGCATTGAGAACATTAAGGATAGAGTAGCGTTTGTTTGTCAAAGTTGATTGATGTTTGATTCTCTTTTTATAGTGCACAAAAGCCTAGTACAGCACGAGCAACGGCGCTAAGCTATAGTAAAGTTGAGCCCATCTGTTTGCTTTTCAATTTGTAAATATGTTAATTAGCACGTGTTCTATGAAAATGCAAGGCATGCATCAATGGGAAATATAGCTTGTTTTCCTATAGAGAACAATGGCTAAGAGATGATGTATGCACCTTATCCGTTTTGTGATTTGTCAGTGCAAGATAACACTTTGCTTGAGAATTGGATACCGTTTTCTTATTTGTAATAAACTGTCAAAATAAAAGGTTGGACATCAACGTTACTTAACTATGCTGCTCATACTCCTGCCTACATTGGGTATGTTCTTTTATCGAGAATCTAGGAGCTCAACAACATGGATTCTTATGCAAATGTTCGCTGAGCAACACCCACCTATTTTACATCAGTGTCATAGTCTCAGATAATGATACCACGAGCATCCATTGTTCAATAATAGAAAGACACATCATTCTTCTGGGTAGAACAGCCACGCGTTTAGCTCATCCTGATTGATATTCAGTCGTGGGTTGCACTTCGCTGGGATGTTTGCAGCAAGAACGTTTTATCAGCCAACACTGGTTAAGCAATGTTATAATTTTGCAGTAGCTGGTGCAAAATCACAGAAGCAGTCAGAGCGGGAGATCTCGCACACATGCGGGAGTCTCTGGTTTGCCCTGCATGTGTTGATTACAGATCATGCGACTGGAGCAAGCTCCTCTCCCAAGGGGGTTGGAAATTATAGATTACTGAGGGGTGAGCTACAGTTTGCACTCTCCGCAGAGTGATGTAGGACAGAAGAGCAAGAGGGTCCCATAGACACCACACAAGAAGAGGTGAGGGTTCAAGTGCCATGCGAAGCCCGCCTAATGCTACCATCAAGCATATCCACTTGGTGCAGCCATGCCCACACTCCTGTCGTCTCTTTATAAGGTCAATGAATGCACTTTATAGGTTCAATTAACATAACATCTTCACTAATGCACCAATACCACAACATTATGGTTGGGTGCATAAGGCTCTCAGCACCCTCTTCCCTCAAAGAGCTATTGCCTTTAGTTCAATTAACATACTGAGGCACCTTATGGTAGAGTGTGGCGGGGACAGGACCTATTCCTTGAGCTAAGTGCACCATTTGTTTATTATGTTCCCCATGCCAAGATTAGTGAAATAGTGTGGGGTAAGACTAATTCAATAGCTAGAACCCTGCCAACACATTTTCAGTCCCTATTCATGTGCCACTCATCATTTTTTCATTTTCCTTGGGGGATTTGTAAACCAAAAATCTAAAGAGACTAAGTACATTTAAGCAAGGGTTCACATTCCAAGGCAGTATTGCTTTAAATAAAACTGTTCTCAGCCATAAAATCCCCAAGGACATTTACACCCCATGATTAGATTTAAAGATATTATTTTGTCTCTGCACTTGGAAAATTAATTACTGTGCAACGCAATTAGGCAAATCCCCACTTTCTGGAAAACATATTGCTAATTTAAATCTTGTCTTTACAAATGTACCTATAGATTCAATTTTGAACGTCAAATGTAGTTTAATGCTTTAAATGTGCTTTGTTACTTGGGTAGCATTCATGGACAGTTTGTTCACTTAGTCAGCCACAAAACGCCCTGCTGGCATAACATTGCAAAACAAAGTCATGGAGGCTTATGTGTTTTGGCTGGCTCAGCCAGTAGCATGTAGTTCTCTTCAAAGAATAATTCAGATTCCAATGAATCTTCACATCAGCATCACTGATGCATGAAGCACCATTCTAGCGACATAGCGAAAGGAGGCACGTTAACAAATGGGATTGCAATCAGCCTTAAGTGTAAATTTGTGATCACATGCAAAGTGGCACCATCAACTAGTTCAGGCTGAATCTCATGCTCTTTAATAGACAGAGATTCTCAAAGCTCTGAATGGCTTTTTTGTGAGAGAAACATCTCTTCATGAGCCAATTAGGATGTTCAAATCTCCTTAGGAGATTTAGAGAATGTCTGAAAACTTTTTCACAACTAATCAGTCTCCCTGGACTGCTACTATGCAGTCGAGGTTGAAGGCAGAGATCTTTAAAGTAATCTGTGTCACACAATTTCGAAGGTACTGAAAGGAAGTTGGGGCTGGGGAATGAACTTGTCTTCAGTGGAGAGGGATTCAAATGTGTTTTAATAAACCAAACACCTGCCAACCTTTTAGAGGCACGATAGCTCTGTTGTCTTTGCCAGGTAAGATAGCTAAGCAGGACAGTGTTCCAACTGCAGAGATATGAGTAAAGCCTCCACTCCCTAAACCCTATATGTAAGTCTCCCCTAAGGAAGTCCTATGGAGCCATAAGGCAGGCAGAGCGATATATTGTTAAGTAGGGCATATCATTTTTCATGTCTTAACAGCAATTCTTTGAAATTGTCGTTTTGCTGGGGAAAAGTTAGTAGCCTTACTGGCTAACACAGGGTTACCATCTTGCACCCCAACCTGGTTAACTTCTGAATAGGACTACCTAAATGGGTACTGCAAGGTATCAAATTAATCGCGGCATTAAATCTGACTTGATGGCCAAGTTGAAAATATTGTCACAATTAAAGTTAGGCAAATTTGAGAAAGTTACCACTCTGTGCCCAGCTAGTCCAGGGGCCACACAAAGGCCTTAGCACAAAGACAACTTTCTGCCCATCTGGGGAGATGTGTTAATGACTCCCAGGTTTAGGAACAAAGGCACATGCCACAGAGTGAGATGTTACCTCCTCACCCAGGAAGGTCACTTGGGGTATTAGCCCAAAAGGAGAGCTACAAAGCAGAAGTCACCTCTCAAGGGCCACCTTTGACAACAACCCTGAGCAGGAGGCCTTTTATTGCTGCCCCCAAACTGGGTTTCACATCGGTGTGTAGCCCACAGGTAGCCACACCTCTAGGGTGGGCTAACAAGTTCCTGATGACTGAAGAAGGGTCCTGACATTTTGAGAGTGGCTAGAAGAGTGCACTCTGGATCCCGCAGGTGCCACACATTGCAGGAAACATTGCAGGAAACATGTCACTAGAAGGGAGGGACACACTAGCCCATTGACTAGTGACCGCGTGGTCCCCTGCGGGTACTTTCCTGGGATATATATTGCACACCTAGTACCTTGCTCACCAGATCACATTGGATTTGAAGAAAGGGCCAAAGAAGGACTGCCCTGTTGCACTTGAAACTGCATGAAGAGAGGCTGCACCATCGGAAGGACTGCACCTGCTGCACTTCGGGCTAGTAAAGTTTGGACTGTGCCTATAGCTCCTGACCCGGGGATAAGTTGATTCCTGGGACCAAGTCAAAGCCGTGACTCCATGGATCAGTCGGCTGATCCCCTGGAACCACCTCCAGGGACACATGAGCTGAAGAAGCCCAAACTGGCAAGTTGGTAGGCACCATAGAGGTTTTGCCTCTATCTGCCGCCCAGCATACAAAGTGACCGATCCTTGATGGCCAAATGTTGCACCCGAGTCCTCTGAACCCAGCAGTGCCATCAAAGTCCAGATTTGTCAATCCAGAGGACACCAGCACCCCCAGAGGATTCTGCCTCAACCACGATTCAAGGTGACCAATAGCCTAGCATCGGCTGGCCAATTACTGCAACAAAGAGGACTTCGAGGGACCCCGATCTCTGTGACCAAAGTCACCCCCCACCATTCGTGGACCAAGGACCCACCACAAAGACATCCCTATTGACCACACCTTAACTGAAGCATCCTTAAGCATCTTTTCGCCTGTATCCTTGTCTTGTGGTTTGTGGCATCCTGGCCCTGGCCTGCCTTGCTACGTTGTCTTGGGCCTGGCTGCCATAATGCTTTTCTTTGCACACGTTACTCTGAGCTGTTGTTCTATCGACCTCTGCTCTTGCCAAGTTCTTTTTGCACTGTCTGCATATTCTATCTTTCACCTTTTCTCCTGTTCACTTTGGGCTCAGACTGCACAACATGTACAAGGTCGAATAACAAGGTTTCCTTGTCTTGCTGATTTGGCCAGTCCCTCACACCTAGACATAACACTAGGTACAGCTGCCATGGAAAATTAGTGTGCTTTTAATATTGCTGTTGGCCTGCGCTAGACACACTTGGAGACAACCTTTCCAGGGAGAAGAGCTGTGATTGTCTGCTGATGTAGTTTTGCATCTAGAGACTGAGGTATGGGGGTTCGCTAGTCAAAGCCCAGAGGTCTTCTATTTTTATAAATAAACTGGCTTCCAGCACGGGGAGGGTGGTAATGTTAGTTAGACATATATCCACTGCTTTATGAGATGCTTTCCCCGTTCGTATTCTATGGAGTTGTAACTATGCTGATTATATTATTCATATGTATTATGCTAGTAGTACTGACACGTGTACTGTATCTTAGAGCACGTAAGTTGAAATAAACATTTTAACCTATACAGTGTCTCTTCTTACGCACGTTGTGGACAGGTACGAGTGAGTGACGAAAGAGTGTTCTTGTTTCTGCGAGTTCTGAGATAGAGATACCGTGTTCTGGGTTGTCTAATCATTGGTACATTGTTGCTAATGGGACGCTAAGGCTAGTTGGGTTGGGGTTTTAGGTGCTAAGGGTTATGGTTGGCTCACCACTATATTCCGAGGTTCTATTATCCTGTGCATAGCTCTGTGTGTGCAGAATCCCTATGACATCCTCAGCATCAGGACCAAATGCTCTAGTGGCCAGGTAACTGTCCAAAGTATTATTTCAGGCCTCCTAGACCTCCATTCTGTTGGATTTGGTCACCCAAGCCAGACCGGAGATGTCGAACTAACTCCTTTAAACTTCTCAAAAGTTCACACTTTTATTGACCAATGCTTGTTTGCGGTTGCATTTAAAAGAATTTATATCTTCTGAAATCTGCATCATCGGAACCCTCTAGTGGATTTTAATGATCATGGTCTCTAAGAATTCATAAAAATATGCTCTCTTTTTATAAATTGTTTATGTGTCTCTTTCTTGTTGTGAGACTTTCTTATTTTGTTGTTTGGTGTTTTTAAATGCTTTCCACTAAGTTCGTTTGTCAAGCCTTGCTGCTCGAAGCCACAGCTACCCAGGCTTGAGCGAAGGTGATACAAATGAGTCTGACTGGACCCAAGACAGTTTTTGTGAGTGTATTCCGTGATAAGGCCCCACAACCAGATCATATAATAGGACCAAATCCTCACAATATTGCTTCAGTTAGAAGCCTTTGAGCATAAATAACCAAATTGGATTCTGGTTATTCACTGCTGTGACATCATAATAGTGATCATTCAAAGTGATTAATGACTGCTGTGATGTCACAGAGGGGAAACACTCTCTTCCTCTTGGTTCTGCCACATCATCTGGGTCTCCTCAGACCCGAGCATGGCAGAAGAATGACAGCAGCCTTATGCACCATCTCCCACCTTGCGGGTCTCTGTCAGCGTGGGTTTGCAATGAGGAGAATTAAAGTGGTGATACCAAGAGATTCTCACAGAACCGCTGTCACCATTGTGCTGGTTTTCTGCCCTCAATGTGAGGCTAATGAGCATTGCTTTGGGAAAGGACAGGGTGGGACTGGCAGAGGGCGGTGACCAATTTTCTTAAGTTTGAGTGAGCAGATATGTGAACAGGGAGGGAAGGTAGCAAAAGGCCAGGTATTTTTTTCAGTTTTTTCAGTTTATGTGGCATGGATTGCATGGGTTATGCAGACGATGGTGAGGCTAGGTGGCAGATGTCACTTTCTTTTTACCTCTTTTGAATCATTTTTGTTTAGTACTCCTCTACTCCTGCACATGTATTAGAAGCAGAGGCGGATGATTTGGGAGACAATAAAAATACTGATGGCTTAACTGTGATAACAGGGATTGTTTTCACCTCTGGGTTCTCAGTGACAATACAGACATCTGTGGTTTTGCTCTTGTTATCTATTTGATGCCACTAAGAACTCTTTGATGAATTATATTCAGTTATTCACAGTTGCCCCCTTATAAATATATATATTCCAGGGGTCGGAATTGTTCATTGCCAGTAGAATTGATCAATTATGCCAGAAGTTATTCACATTGCCAGTGGTACTGCTATTCCTATTTATATCAATGTGCTGCTCACTTGTGCTTGAGGTATACAGAGTGCTAGAGCATAGCTCAAGTATGCCAGAGGTTGTTCAGTGCCAGATCATTTCCCTACCAGAGGTGACCCGTGCAATAAGGCTGCAGCATTATGCCAAGGATCTCCCTAAAGGCATTAGAGCTGCACATTATGCTAGGGTGTTGCTTGAAACCAGTGTTGCTAGACAATTATGCCAAGGTGCTGCTTAGTGCCTGAGTGGTGTTAGTTTATGCTTTTCAGAAGCAAGGAACATTTAGGCCAGAGGGATGCTTGGTTATGAAAGGTGACTGGCCAGTACCACCACACTTCTTAAGTATATTTGGGGCTGCACGGTACCAGATTGTTGCTCTCTTATATCTGGGGACTACTCACTCATAGTGGATAGACCCACTTTACTCTAAAGTGCTATTCGATGCCATTGGTTTTGCCCAATTATTCCAGGCTAATGCTCAGAACCAGGTGACATCTCAATTACAACAACTGGAGGGCAGTTTCTACATTAAGCTTTATTACACAAAGGACTTGTATTCTTTTAATATGGATTCAATAAAAAAAAAAGCAAAGACTATTTGCATAAAATACATTAATCAATAATTTAAAGAAGATGCTTTCTGTAAGTGGCTCCTTAATAACTGGAGTAAAGGTCCATCACAAAAATGCAAAATTAAAATGATTGAAAGAGATAATAGTGATGATGATGTAAAGGTAGCCCCATGTTGCATCCTAATAGACCTTTCTTAGAACTTCTATTTCCAATATATGGAAACGTTTACTAAATGTTTGCAAATTTATGACTGCTTTTCTCTCTTGTATAAACCGAACAGTGAAGCCTAGCATCTGATCAGACTTCAGGACTCTGTATTCACATTTATCAATGGAGAAATAAATACAAATGTACCATAGTCCATAGAGTTTTGTGTTGCAAAGCTTTGCCTAACAGGGTGTACTTAGGGTGGAGAATAATCACCTGCCCTACACAAACACCAATATGTCCAAAAATATCCCACAAATAGTTTTTGGATGTTGGGCAGGACCACAACATCTGTACCTAATCACCTATGTTATAATTTTTGACATAAGGGGGGAATATATTAGATGTTAACATTGAAACTGTGGAGCAACATTCAAGACAATCTCCATTACCCATAAGGCCTGCTGGGAAAAATGTTTGGTATACTTTCATATTTGACTCCAAATTACAACCACATCCCCTTTTCTTGTGATACCGCAATGACCCAGAGAATGCTGGCTCTTAAATTGTAAAACACTCTGGACTCTCATTAGAAAGCTGAGCCAAACCTATGCTGATTCAGTAAATCTCCCATAATTAACCTCTTTAGATCAGCATGTGCCTGATATCTCTAGGGACCATGATAAAAGAATGTTGATTAATATTGTTCACATCTTCTGGCTGGAGTGATGCTTAGCCTGTTGTTGTTTTTCATTTCTATTTTTGCTCTTTTCATTTCTTTAAGCAACTGTTCTCCGAAATTATTGTAATGTGAAAATTGGAGCTTTGCTAAAAACAAATGTAATGTAAATACAAAAATAGAACATGCCCATTCATAGCATGTATATGCAGTGGGTGAGAGGTGAATTTCAGCAGCAGCATTGTTGAACGATGCTCCTGATGCCTATGTGTACAGCAGACAGGACAGAGACTTCCTAGGCAGGGAACAAGAGAAGGGTTGGTGGCATTACAGTGTAGGCTTATAATTTGGTAAAGGGTCGTGATAATGGAAGCAACAAGAATCATGGCTGTGAAGACAACAGTGACGGTAGCAGGAACGGTACAAAATAGGAATTGTTATGGCTAGTTTCTCTGGATTTATCTCTGCCGTGAGATGTTGTGGCTAAGCTGCTTGTTGACTGTGGGAAGGGATATGGTAATATGAAGAGGGCAGGGATAGGATGGTGCCAGAAACTGGCAGCTTTAGGAATAGGGAAGAAGTGAAGGATGCAGGGAGGGGCTCAGGAGCGGCCACTGGTACTGTAAAGTGGTAGGGCGGGGGGAGGGGAGAACACAAAAAAGACAAATAAAAATACATAAAACTGCACTTACCTGCTCTGACGCCCGCCGCCTTCCTCCCGATCACCGCGCCCATTTCAGGAACCTGGTGCACACTGCGCAGGCTCCCAGCTCCCAATCCCAGCGCTGCTAAAATGCTGGGAATGGGATTGGTCTGAGCGCCTCGGTTCGGCGCTCAGACATAGAGTGAGAGCCTATGTTGGTTTCTCCACCCAGTTGTACAACACAGCCAGGTGGAGAAACGCTAACTGCATATGAAGCTTTGGCCGGCCCTCTGGGGCCGGCCAAACCATCACGTACATTTAGCAGTGCCCACCACTCTCCCCTCCTCCCTGGTGCTGAAGCTGCAGTATCACTGTGGCTGTCCCCACCACTCCCTCAGCTCAGCTGGCAGGACGCAAAATAAAATGATAATAAAAACGTTTTATTATCATCTTATTTGTCCTTGCCTCTGCTGGCTTTCCTCGGTGGGGGAGGGGGGCTGGGGAGGTGACGCTCCTCTGCCATAACGGAGGAGCCGCCACTGGAGGGGCTGTGATAGGTAGGAGACATACTGAGTACAATGAGCAGCACTGCTCAGCGTTGTAATGTAGGACAGAAAAGTGCCTGTGGACATAATCTGTTGAGGGAGATTAAGAAAAGGTTGCCATGATCATGCACAGCATTGGTGGCTGCAGCACTCTAACTCCAGTCCTGCAGGCCCCTTTGCCAAATAGCCTCCCATTCACACATTATTTAAGAAGATTGAAAATTTAGAGCAGATTGACTAATATTTTTATGCAGCACAGCATGCAGATTTGCTACTCTGCTTTGCATCGGGGCAAAACTCAACACAGAAACATGTCATCTAAGATTAGCTTGTTGCTCGTATCATAGCCTGAACTCGAGCTCAAACAAGGCTAGCTTGTGTGACCCAGAGCTCTCACTATGGTGGAGAGCTGAGTGTGTACTGTCTAGCATAGAATGTGTACTGGACATTTGCCCTTCTAGTACAAGTTTCTATGCCCAGGCAAACTCAGAATTGGACACATTGGATATGTAGTGTGCACTGCAGCACACATGCATTGCATTGTTATTTTGAGACATTAACACATTTTGCCTTGTTTGCACCTGCTTCAAGTAGGCAGTAGTGTTTGATGGGCTTTGAATCAAGACTGAGTGTTTGCACTAATCCGTCCCACCAAACTTCTCTTGAGGCAAGGTGGTGCAAAGCAGTGTAAAGTGGTATTTGCCCTGGGAAAAATGCTAATTTTCACTGCAAAACACCTTTTGCTCTGTATAGTAAATAGCATGCCCTTCTTAGCAACTATTTGCGCTGACACAAAATCCTTAATAAATCTGGGTAATGGTCTTAAAATGCATGCAATTTCAGGTGTCCCACATTTAAGGCAGATATTAATGTGAGTCTGGTAGTGAGTTACATTTTGTGCTGAATCAGTAACAAGCTCAGTATCATTTGTTCCAACAATTGTAAACGAACTCAGTAGGGAGACAAATATGCAGCACACCTGACTGTGCAGTTTATATTTTGTTCTGCGAAATGGTGGCAAATGTCAAATTGCATATTGTTAAAGTGATGCAGCACATAGTTGGGCGCAAAAAAGTTTTAAAATGTGTTAGTGTTAAAACACCCCAGCACAAATGACATTTGTGCTGGGTACACTTTGTGCACCAAACTGACAGATCAGGGCAAAAAATAGGGAGTGACACATGAAAATGGAATTTATACAGGTGTTTGCATGCTATATTGCCCCGAGCCCGTTGTCTAGCATATTCAATTACTTCTTGGAAGAATTAAGGATTTATAACATGCTTCTATACTCCTATATCGACCACCTGGGCCAAGAGCGGTTTTTACCTTAGCACTCCAGAGCCTTCTTGAATCCTGCTTAGAATCCCCCACGTTCACAATTCTGGCGATTTTAATTTTCACCTTGAATCAAATAACAATCCAGACACCGCAAGGCTACTAGACAATCTGGCAGCCCATGGTCTAACCCAAATTGTCTCGGAAGCTACGCACATGGCGGGTCATACTCTGGACGGCATTTTTACCAATAATTCCGATATCACCCTGGATAAAATCCTACCACTACCCTGGACAGATCACAAAGCTGTACACTTTAAAATTAAAATAATACAGCCTAACCGGCACTACGTAAATAGACCGCTTCTTGTTAACACCCGGCCCTGGTACAAAATACAGAAGAATGAGTTAGAAGAGTCCCTTGACAGACGCCCTCCCTCACAGGCCGCTGATAATAATCTGGCAGCACATCAATTTGATGAATGTATTAGATCAGCAGTAAATCAGTTGGCCCCGGAAAAACTATCAAAACAAGAAGAAGTCAGACTTCAGCTCCATGGTACGACCCAGACCCTAAAAACATTAAGGGGCCGATTCCGATCTCGGTCGGAGGCGCACCCAATACCATTCGGTCGGGAAAAAAGCCATGCGAAAGCCTGTTTCCCGACCGATCCGTACAGCACACCGAACGAGCAAGTACGATGCGCACAACAGCAAAGAATCCGGCCGGGCCGAGCCGTACTCACCCAAACCAGGTCCTGTTCTCCGACCGAGGCGAATCCGGAAACGCCGAATCGAGTCGCACGGAAGGAAAAATGCAGCCCGTCCGGCCGGACAAGTACGATGCGCTTTCCGTACGCGCCCGAACCCGTCGCTACGCCGCGGCACGTCAAAGCATCCGGGAGAGGCGCACATAAGCTCCGAGTCGCGCCACAACACGATCCACGGCTCCGGAGATGAACACGGCAGCGGCGAGGACGACGCGAAGCGACGAGGACGAGGCGAGCGACGAGGACGAGGCGAGCGACGAGGACGACGCGAAGCACCGAGAAGGACGAACGACACGAACCAACCATGAATCCCTTCGTCCCGATCATACCAATATTCTACATTTACTACCGGAACAGGCACGGACGCGTACGGCGCAGAAGGTAAGCCAGACACCAACCACAAAACACATACAACACGTACACGACACATCACACACACACACAGGGATGCAGAATATACTTACACCAGCAACAGCAGCACCATAGGGGCGGGATGCCCATCACCAATGCCACATATGCACACAGGGGCCTGAATGCGCACCACCACCCCTACCCAGGGGTGGCATGATGCCTACCACCACTACCACCCTTACCCAGGGGGCAGGATGCTTACCACTAGTACCACCCTCACCCAGGGGGGCAGGATGCCCACCACTACTACCACCCTCACCCAGGGGGCAGGATGCCCACCACTACTACCACCCTCACCCAGGGGGCAGGATGCCTACCACTAGTACCACCCTCACCCAGGGGGGCAGGATGCCTACCACTACTACCACCCTTAGCCAGGGGGCAGGATGCCTACCACTAGTACCACCCTCACCCAGGGGGCAGGATGCCTACCACTACTACCACCCTCACCCAGGGGGGCAGGATGCCCACCACTACTACCACCCTCACCCAGGGGGCAGGATGCCTACCACTAGTACCACCCTCACCCAGGGGGCAGGATGCCTACCACTACTACCACCCTTAGCCAGGGGGCAGGATGCCTACCACTAGTACCACCCTCACCCAGGGGGCAGGATGCCCACCACTACTACCACCCTCACCCAGGGGGCAGGATGCCCACCATACTACCACCCTCACCCAGGAGGGCAGGATGCC